>BSBM01000208.1:0-690000 GCA_027924585.1 Larix kaempferi
AATTATGTCACATCAAAACCTAAACCTTTACAATGTTTGCAATGTGACAAAACTATTAAGGAGAATAACCACCCTACATATAAACTCAACTTACATGAATATCAAAACATGACAAATCCCACAAACATAACCTAAAATTTTGAGATGAAAAATAACCCTTTAACATCTCAATGAGACTTAACCATTAATCAATGTACCAATTTTACACTCTTAACTTTTAATACAATTTTACACTCTTAACTTTTAATATTAGGAAATAACATTAATAACATTAACCATAAACATAATAAATTATTAATATTATTGTTTATAACAATATTATTATTTATAGCAATATTAGTATTAATATTTTTTGGAAAATAACTATATAAATTATAATAATTTTAAAAAATTATAATCATGTTTAATACTTAATATGATTATTAATATAACAATTTTAACATTAATATTAATGATTACTAATATTAAAATATAATAATAATTATTTTATATATATTTTTCAATATATTATTGAAATAATATAATTTATTTTATTATTATATTTTTAATATGGTTATGCTAATATATATTTTTTCTAATTATTACCAATTACTTAATAATTATATTTTTATATATTTATTTTAATATACTCTTATTTTTTATCCAATTAACCTTTTAAATACCAATTATTTAATGCGCAATGATCGTTATCTTGTTCGTCCCAACAGACAAACAGAGCAATCATATCATCCTTGCTGTCTATGGAATTCAAATTTCTGCAGATGGAAATGGCAAATAGAAGCTGCACAGCGCGGCATCCTTCTCCCTGCCACGAAGGATCCTCTGTTACACTGCGATCAGCGTGGAAAGCTCAAGTCTGAATTAGCGGAGGCTGTCATTGTGGATTTCGATTGCATGATGCCTATATACATGGCTTGCAGGGATGGATGAAAGGGCGATATATATACATGGCTTGCAGGGATGGATGAAAGGGCGATATATATCTTCCCATTGTCCATATATCTGGGCTGCATCTATCAGATCTACAAACAACTAATACAGTAAATAAATACTATATTTTTCGTATTACAAACTCCTTTATACTACATGGACTATCTTTAATTGTACAAATGGACAGGTTGTGCAAGAACAAATAACTTGTTAGTAACACATAAAAGCAATGGAATCATAAACAATAAACGATGAAATCTCAGTGCCTGAATTTTTGAAAAAAACACGCATACTATATTACTGATATCTAAATAAATGTTTTCCTAAATCATGTGGATAATTTTCATTTTGAAGTTTTGTGTTTTACGTACATGCCCAATGCTAGTAAACCCTGTAAAACGTCGTAACCTTTCGCCTTCTATTACTATAAGTCAATCAATCTGTAGCTAATGACAATAAAATCAAGGAAGTGGACTGGTTTTTCACCTCTGTTTGAGATTTAAATTAGAGATAATTTCACTCGGCGATGGACAAACATGGAAGTCAGATTCGTCAAACTGAAAGCTGCCCGCAGTTTCGTATGCATCCACAAACTCCAGAACAGTCTGGAAGTCGTAACTTACATCTCAGCAACGAATATGTCGTAAATCCCGAGAGTCCTGAATCCTCTTGCGCCTCCTTCTCTCCCCCTCCAACTGCAGGGTCTTCAGCTAAATACATACCCCCTCGCTCATCTTGCCCTTCCTGCTCTCTTCCAAGTCCTGCTGCTTCTTCATCTCCCCGTCATATTCATCCTCCTACACCATACATTCTTCCTACGTTTATTCCCATCTTCGTCCCTGTACATCCTCCTACGTTCGCGTCAATATTCCCTCCATATTTTGCATATACGCCCGCACATCACATTCCGCTGCCCTACGCTTTTACTACTCCCTTTCCTACCCCTTTACTCACGCACTCAACACCTTCACTCAATGTTCAAAACCCTAATCGGGAGGCTGTGTTAAAACAGAACATTGAATTGCTACGTCTGATGAAAGAAACCCTTCAGAATTCAACAGGAGCAGATGAACATAACGAGTCACTGTAAAAGAAGGAAACATCATCAATAACACGATACACGACTATGGATTGAGGATTGGTAGCAACAACATTGCCACTTCAACGACTACGAATGAATACATGGCCGAGTAGATAGAAAGAACTGAATGTTGTTTCTTCCGAATATTTGTTCCCAGTATTTGTAAAACATATCGAGCAATTCCCTCATGAAGGCTGGTTTTTATTATTTGTTATACTTTGCCTATGTGCAAATCTGCCAATTCACGTCCAATGTATTATATTGAAACCTTGAATGTCGACAGGTTGGAAATGTAATAATATATCAAAATTTCTTTGTATATTACATCGAATAAAATAGATTTTTTTAATATAGTTTCATGCTATAGTTTGTAATAAACAATGCTTATCACAAATAGCCCAAAAATCTATAGAGAATAAATTTAACAAATATAAAAAAAATATGACAATATGAAGAAGAAATGAATTGAAAAAATTAACTAATAAACAATGTTTAATCGAATTAACCCAAGAATTTATATAGAGTAAATTTAACAAATAGAAAAAATAGAAAAATAGAAAACAATACGAAGAAACCAATTGAGAAATATATATAATTAATGAAGATTGAATCAACAATTAATAAAACTTTTAAACTTTTAAGGAAAAAAAATAAGGTTGGAGGAAAATGAAACACATTTTATAAAATGTTCATCCAACATAGATATAAATAAATATAAAAGAAGAAGTTGATCTAAGAATATATGTTTATGAATACCAAACTATTATCAAATAACAAACTTTACTCATTTCCCATAATTAAATATATACTTATAAAATAATACACCAGAAAACTATTCTCAATATTCAATAATATGAACAACGGAAGAGTATTGAATATATACTTATAAAATAACACACAAAAAAACTATTCTCAATATTCAACACTAGGAGCAACGGAAGAGTATTGAGCTCGACTAAGTGAACTAATCCATCTATATATGTTTCTTCTTCACTCAACTTTGCAAATAGAAATACTCCATTGGAGGAATTAATCATTAGGGGAGGTGTTTTTTTTTGTATCTAATGATGATGTGCACTTATGTAGGTGGGTGTATCATGGTGTTTAGGTGGATGTGTCTTTCCTTTAGAGTCTAAAGTATGATATTATATACCTTATGAGTGGTCAAAGAGAGAAAGGGTGGAATCAAGTGGAGTAGGGGTTGATGAAGACAATGAAGAAAGTGTTGAACAAGTGTCTAACTTGAAAGTGGAAGCAACCTAAGAAAAGGTCAAGAGTTACTCTAGTTCAAACTTCGGATTTCTATAGGAATGGTTTGTTTCTCTTAGAATCCTAATTGGTAGGCCAAATGACAAGCTTAATCAATCATGATTCATGCAAACACTAATAGTGATATCCAATCATAAGGAAAGATTTTCTTCTATGATTTTTAGGGGCTTTTAAGGAGTACATTCATCTTAGTGTAAATACCAACGAACTTATTCAAGATAGATTGATGAACTCTTTGAGTCAATTCTCCATATTATTCATTCACAAACCTAGCGAAAGAGAAAGTGACCTAGCATCTCACTTACCAACATAAATATCAATGACTCACTTTGCAATGACAAAGTAAATATTGATTGGAAAGTGTTTAAGGAACTTGATCCAACAATAACCTTGATAATTATGTGCATTCATCTCCTTGACCAACTCACCCTACCCTATCTCACTTCGCAATGACAAAGTAAATATTGATTGGAAAGTGTTTAAGGCACTTGATCCAACAATAACCTTTATAATTGTGTACAATCATCTTCTTGACCAGCGCATTCTCGCCTGAAGCTGAGAGATACCAACACCATCGAATGACCTCAAGCCCCCTCTCAAGCTACCCAAACTCTAGCATGTACTAAAATGTCAAACAATGGAGAAATTTGAAATTGAAAATGCTCAAAACTTGATGGTGACAATGGAATCAGGAATAACCTAAACAAGATTGACAATTTTGTAAATTAAAATAATGATAAACAAAAGTTTAAATTTAAAACCATTGAACATTTTCAAACTTTCATCTTTCTTAGTCACATTTCCAAAATCAAATTATATATCCATTTGATTAACAACAATTCTATATCGAGATTCTCTATTTCCAATCAATGATACACATTAATTATAAACCAATGCAAAATATGGTTACGTTGGATGTGAGAAGGAATAGTTGTCAAATTGAATCCTGTTATGAATTGGTTTCAACGGTGATAGCCTATGAAAACACTACCATCATTAATGTGTTTGTTTGCTACCATAGTATGAGCTTACCACACATGATTTCTAATTAATGTGTTATTTGATACAAGGTTACTAATTTACGAGATTGCTAATAAATGTGTTATTTCCAATCAATGATACACATTAATTATAAACCAATGCAAAATATGGTTACGTTGGATTTGAGAAGGAATAGTTGTCAAATTGAATCGTGTTATGAATTGGTTTCAACGATGATAGCCTACGAAAACACTATCATCATTAATTTGTTTGTTTGCTACCATAGTATGAGCTTACCACACATGATTGCTAATTAATGTGTTATTTGATACAAGGTTACTAATTTACAAGATAGCTAATTAATGTGTTATTTGATACAAGGTTACTAATTTACTAGATGTGATTGTCAATTAATGTTCCGTGCTTATAGTTGGAGAGTGCATAACAAATGATTATTAGTTATAACTTTGTGGTAAAGAGTGGAAGTGTATAGATCCGTGGCCTTTATGGATCACATTTGTTAATATAATATAGATTTTACATCAAATTTAACTTAGGATAAAGGGCTATCAAATCACCCTATTTTGAGATGTTTTCTCATTAAAATCCTTCCTAGACTATCTCTTATGTTATGTTAAATTCAACAACCACTCAAATAATAATATGGGAAACTCAACAAAGAAAACTCACTATATATATGAGAAAACATACCTCCCAAACCATTCTTGCGGGATGATCCTGGGATTCCTATTCTGTTCTTTGGAAAAATATAACTCCTTCTTTTCTATCCATTCCAATATCTCTAGCTTAGTCAGATACTACATCCCCTTCGACCACAGATCATGTTCCCAAAACCATAACCATTTTTTTGCTTACTTGTGTACAAACCCATATTCACTACGACACAAGCCAACAAACCCCAAGATACTAGACATTTTGACGTTACCTCTGAAGAGGAAATATCTCACCTAAATCATCTATGGGAACTACTAGAACCCATATTCCGTAGTAGTGAAAGGGATTATGCTCAATTTTACCACCATATACATTAACTAGACTCTGACGAATATCTATTAATCCACATAACCATTATCATACATAAAGCAACTTTGTGGTATATCATAACATATAACATTGACATCCCATTATTCTAAGAATTTTTTATTAATTAGTGTTCCATTTTCAATATAGAAAACACATGCACAAACATTTACATACACATGACACCATAGACTTTAACATGGAAACTACAAAAATAATTCTTTTATTCATAGATCCCATTATAGAAAGCAATCAATATTCTCATAGATATGTGCACACATACTACAAATCGATCTCTCTTTATTACATCAAGTTCTTCAATTGTACAAAATAGTACATGGGATCATCTACTTCTTAGTCACATTCTTTTCTCAATTCAACAACAAGGTCTGTTCTACCCTAGCCATTACATATTTATACTTTTCGACATAGACCCACAGCCCACTAAGTGGACCCAAATCTAACTAGCGTCCTAACTAACTTAACCAATTTATTCATTGACTTAATCAACCACTACCCTTTCCACTATTTACGAGCATGCTTTCCTTTCCCCATTCCACGATGCAACCCCCATTCACATAGGTTCTTCCAAAGCCTTAAATATGCTTCCATGACCCATCTCTTTGGACATGTCGAGTCAAAGTATACCTAGTTGGGGACACCAATGTTCTATACAAATTGAAAGTAATGTATTGCATGCCAGACACGTGTGTTTCTCAACACTTTTGAGGTAACTCGCCATTAAGTCCATTATATTTTAAGGAATATTGTCACATAATCAACATTGAAAATGGTTGATTTTATGAATGTTAAATGACACTGTACATTTATATTTCCCACTAATAGTAGGTTATTCAAAGATAAGGTACTTCTGAGTAATAACGTCTTTCCCAGTAGCTGCAAAGAGGAAAATCAAATGTTTAAAATGTTGGATGTTGAGTACATATCATATTATCTGTATCCAAATGATTGTATTCTATATAGAGGTGAATATGCACACAAAGAGATGTGTCCAAAATTTGCGCATGATAAGTACCATGAATCAAGAAACAAGACTAAATCCCATGGTCCTCCTCATAATGTAATACCCCATTTTGACCCTTAGGGTATTTTGGCTTTTAATATAAATAATGTATACATGTGATGTATGTTTTCCTATCATGGAGCTCAAGGCCAAGGCCCCACTAGTGGATGCTCAGATTTTATTTAAAAAGGCTAGTAATTGATATTATGTTAGCCATGTACCATTTGTTGATGTATTTGTAACTTCGGAATGTATTTCATATATGTATATTGTATTCCTATAGAGATGTTATTATTCCTCTATATGGAAGTGTCTTCATTTATATTGTAAGTGTCGTAACTTATACTTGATGGGTTATTAGACCACCTTGTTGGGGTCGGCCCTGTATAAGTCATGTGGGTTAAAGGTTTATTAGACCACCCTATTGGGGGTTGGCCCAGTCAGCATTATGTTATGTGGTTAAGTTAAGGCCGACCTAGTAAAGGTTATTAGGCAAGTCAAGTCAAGTATAAATAGAGTGCGGGAGGCACTCTATTCGATTCATTCACTTTCTCACTGATACTCTCATTGGAGAGTGGCGCACTAGTGGAGGAGGAGAAGCTGTTGCTAGGAGTATATCTCTTATTTTTGGTTTGTATCATTGCTCTATCTATCTCTCAAGAAGTTGCGAGGTTTTTCACCTTCTTGGTTTTCCCCAGTGAAACTCTATGTCTCTTGTGTGCTTGCATTATTGTGTCCATGATTGATATGGTGTATATATGTTGTACATGTTGTTCTCTCAGTTAAGATCCTAGATCAGATTGAAGTAAATTCTGAAAAACTAACATGGTATCAGAGCTAGCATCAAAGAAGGCATGGTATGGCATTTATGACACTTGTTGCACTTGCGAAGCTAGGGCTTGAGATAGCAAAAACCAATCATCGTAACACTTTCGATATAAATCCATTTTGGAGAGGTTTCAGGATTTGAACCTCTTATAGGTCTAATATACAATCTCCATGTACCTTGTGTCCGAAGCACAACTTCTAATTCATTGTACTTTGTGTTTTATGATCTGTACAATCTAGGGTTTCTGTCTCTTCCACATCTTAGTCATAAAGAGGTGACCTAGGAAAAAAGGTCACAACTTGGGATAGGAATGTCCAAATGAAATTTCGTAAAAAGGGATAGGTAGGGCACGGACTTTAGTTTCTCAGGTAAGGTTTTCAGAGGCCTAAGTTGAACTAGTGACACGTGGCACGACGTACAAGTTCGCTCTCCTGTTTTATCCCATAAATAGGTCACGTTGTGACACTTGGCATAACTCACTCTTAGAGAATCCAATTGAGGTCAGACCTATAGAATTGGAAAAATGACAGGTCGGGATACCACAGGTAGAAGTTTCAGACCCCATGGATTCGTAATTTCGGATTTACACCAGAAACAATCAGGTGCATATTTCTGTCAAAACAGAATTGGATTTTGACCACCTTCATTCATGGCTCCAGGAATTAGGGTTTCGAAGAAAGTTGGTATTTTTGTAATCAAAGACCACGGATGAATGCTACTCATCAAAATCAAAATTTAGAGACCAAGATCAGATTATTTGGTTGGGTAGAAGGTCGGGCTTGATCAAACCCTAGTTCGGGACTTTGATCGAAAAAGTGAAAAATTAGGGCTTCTACAAAAATGAGAATTTTTGAAATTTGTGACCATAGCTGAAAGCTCCTTGGAACAATCAAATTTTAGAGATTTGGATCAAACTATTTGGTTGGGTAAAGCTCCAGGAAATTCAAACCCTAATTCAGGGTCCTCCCAAGTGAATCTCGAAGATTGAAAAGAAACCCTGGCCGAAACCCGCACTGCACATTGTAGCTTCGTGGCCGAAACCCACGCTGCCCATCGCGGTTGTTTTCCTGAAACCCGCGATGCAATTTTTTTTAATTCGGCCAATTTTTTTAAAATTATTTTTTGCTGTATTTTCTGCCCATTTAGCATATTTTACAGCATTAATTTTTCTGCATTTTTACAGCCACATTAAATCTTTTACTATTTAGAATGCTCCATTAAAAGTCTTTTTAAATAAAAATTCAGTAATTGAAAGAGAGATTTTTCTGTATTTTATTTAGACCAAGGTTTTACTGTTTATTTTCTTGATAATTTTCCCAAGCAACTTTTAAGAGATCCATTTATTTCTTGAAATATTTATGTTATTTGCTTTCCTTCAAATTATTTCAAAGATCCATTATTTTTGAATTAGTTTTTTTTTTTCAAGCATTTACATTCCAAAAACGGCTTTATTTTTTGCAAAACTGGAAGCGTCTTTTCTTTCATTTGTAATCAATCGCCCAAGCAAGGCAAATCAATTTCAGTTTAAATACCACACTTGCACCCACTCTACCACATAATTTAAACTGAGCCTTAAAATTTACCTTAAACTCAATAAACTTTTAACCCCACTTGGGGAGCACTTAAAAGAATTTTGTAGTTAGGTAGAATTGAGGGGATAGGTGTTCCAATAACACCCCTCAATTATTACATTTGAGACATAGTGGTTGTCCTCTATGGTACAAAAATCCCTTATAATTTGGACATGGTTATCAACCAATTTATCGAGAAGGCCTCTCCCTTAGGAGGGTTGAAGTAGCCAGAATGGTTCCGGAAGTCTAAGTGGAATACCGCAATCCATTCAGTAACTGAAGGATACCTTTTGAAGTTCTCGGTGTGCACCCAAGAGGGTGTACAACGGCGATAGAACCAAACTGCAGATTCACCCAACCGAGAGTGTCATGAACGGGGTATCCTAGTTGCCACTCTTTAGGATTGTCTACCCGGTGTCCTTCCCGGTAGGGGGATATCTAGCTGTTGATTCAACACTCTATATTGTTTGACTTGGATTTCATCACCTTGCAGAGGATATCGTTGTTGACTCACAATACTTCTAGTTAGGTGTTTGCATGATACATTACCCACCTTTGGTCTAGTAAGACCCCTTTTCTCTAGAAACTGTTTGACTTTTGGTATTCTGACCAATTTTGTTGCATCCCTCCACTTATTATAGCATAGCTGCTATAATAAGTGCTTTTTGAGGTTGATTGTTGGCCTGAGAGCCTTTATTTGTTCACTCCCCTTTTTCACTCATTGTTGCATTAGGGTTTTGAGTTTTTTACATCACCACCTTACACTAAAATTTTTAAAATAATATCTCTCACCATTGAGAATTTAAGACGATCTTGTTGTCTTTAGGGTGAACCCCCTCAGTTCAGTATCCCTTGACTCGACACATCATCGGCCAAACACACAGTCATCTGATTCTGACACGCCTCACTTCACATCTGATTCTGAGGCTGAATCCGAAAACCCTATTGAAATATCACCAACCAACCTCATGGCTCGACCACAATACGACCCACATTTCACCAGTACTATTGGAGATACATCCACAAACCCTTCCACTACTATGCCATCCATGGTAACAACAACCCCTCTAGGCATGCCTAATATAGGGGACATTCCACCTTTAGGTATGCCCAACACAGGACTACCTCCTATTATGGGTATGCCAAACATAGGAATCACACCACCTCTCATTACCACAACCCAGATCCAAAGAATTCCTGGCACTATTCCTAACCCCGGTGTAACCCATTGTAGTGCTCTAGTTTCTACAACAGAGCACTAAGTAAAATTTCTGAGTTAATTTTCTATGTATTAACTTATTCAGGTATATGTGAGTAAATTTCTAATGAAAATTCTATGCTTTTAAATGACATTTAGCATACTGATCTGTCTTCAATAATCATACATTCGTATTTAAAAATAAACTAACATATCGATATTTTCTTTCAACAATTTGTGGTTTTAGCATAAGAATATGTTTCACAGTAATAAATCAGTAAGTAGCAAGGTATATGTAGGTTTCAGAGTATGTTTCCACATAATAATTAAATAAAATAAATAATCAAGGAAATTACCTGATGTTGATGCTAGTAGACCGTAGGTTGTAGCAGGTTATGTTTATATTCTCTTAGTCAGCCAAGATGATGTGTCCACCCTACCGACCAACTATTATCTTGTTGTCCCTTGAAAATCAAAGTATTTCCAAGCCCCCGATCTCACAAACTGATAATCCCGAGAGTAGTCTTTACTTAGGTTCTCCAAACGTTTCTGTTCTCAAACCTTCTTTCTGTTCCCAAACCTTTCTCTTTACTTCAAGCTCTCTCCCTTACCTTCAAATTTCTCCCCCTCTATATACATTCCCTTCCTTGAGAAGACCTTGGGCTTACTCCACCGCCCCAAACTCCCCCTCTCGAGCCCATCAAGCATTTACTCCTTTCAGTTAGTTCATTCATACATGTTACATTATAAAAATGTATTTTTCACACTCAATGTACCGAATAATTAATTACACTCACGGTAAATTTATTTGATTTTGATTGATGGTCGTAAGTATTTATTACGGTGGGAATCATTACCCAAAGGTTATCCATTCGGGACAAGGTTTATTAATTACAAGTCTATTCACCACCTTTGTATTTAATGTTATTAATGTAATTAATAAAATATTATATAGATAGTTGACCCTTTTCAACTTGGACATGGTATGTCTTAATGGTCTACCACATCCGTCAAGATAACTTATCTTGAGATTTAAATTCTAAGATTCGTATTGAATAATTAAATAGTAATAAACCATTTTCCATCCCATCACATCCATTCCAGAAATGTTATCGTATTATGTCTAACTTAGAAATGGAAATAATCACACTCTAATCATTTATTAATCAATATTTAAATTTTACCTATATTGCAATTGTTATGACATGGATAGTAATATTATTAAAATAACATTAATTAAGAAATAATATTAATTAAAACACCACAAAGTAATAATAAATGGTGAATTTAATAAAAATGTCTTTTAAATCATTTGTTTATCACATGAGTACCCTAATATCTACATAGTATCATCGTTCTTCTAAACAAAGCACCCTTAAGGGCTTAAACAATCTTACTAATTAATTAGACAGTACCATTACCTTATTTACAACAATTCTTGGATGACAATGTGAACTGACGACACTTGTCTCAATTGTTTATCACGATTTTTACCAACAAGTAATACATAGCTTAATTGATTTGTTTTACACATCTTAAATAACTTTATATTCATTATCTAAGTTCGATCAATGCATGATTAACATAATTACTTATGACGACTTATACATTTATTCAATATGTTAAGTGTTTGTACATCGATACTAGTGTACATGTGCAAGGTGTGCATGCGTGGCCAGCGTATGCACAGATCATAAATGTACTATAGACAAACCCCATCCCGCCTATGCATACCTGCTAACTAATAGTAGTATTTACCCCCATGTAGAAGAACAAGCATATTATACATAGTACAAGTACTTTAACATCCTCAGTTACTTAACAGTTAATTCTTTACGATTTCACATCATTATTTTTATCTTTACATTAGTTTAATCAATCATGTACAAGGAAGGGTACCTACTACCACTAACTCGAAATCAAGGAATACTCAACCCTCAACAATACTAACTAACACATCCTCCCATCATAACCTACATCTTGCATCCTCCCTATCCTTCCTCCGCTAGTACAAAAGTGGATGTCGGACTCACCGACCCGACCACATAGAACTTGAGAGCGATAGCGTCGGCTGAACAGCAGACCTATCCTCCCCTAGCAGGCATCCGACCATTGTCATCACAACTACATGGGGAGCGTGTCTCAGCACGGCCCTCCCACGACCTCGGGCCTCATGGAAACATAGGGTGGGAAACACATCCATCCCTCTCAACATACTGGGCCTACGCCCTTATCAACTCATACTTTGCTGTTATCGAGAATATCAGTTTGTGTTATCGTATCATCATTTGGATGCTAAGGTTTACTGTACGAACATGTTTTTTTTCCAATATCTCAGATCAAGTAACTGGCTATCCCATAGCCCTTGTGTCCTGTAGGTTAGTATTTCACAAAATACAAATTTATAGAAAGCATTTCCCATTGATCGCCAATTGATCCATGTTATCAAAATCATTTTATTTCATGTAACCTTTTTAGTTCATCATAGATGCGTATGACATATAAAACTTCAATAATTTATACAAGAAGATGGTATCCACGCACCGAATCATATATTTCACATCTTATTAATGAAAACATATAAACATATATTGTAATTGTAAAATAAAGAAATCATATGATAATCATGACATCGTAACCGCATAACATAGTAACATCATAATCATAGTGAAATCATAAAACAAAGTAACATCATATAATGAGGTCCATCATCTCGTATTATAGTTTACTCAGTTGAGCTGAGTTCAATAGAATATATAAGAAAATAAAGTATGGTGTGTCTAACTGATAAATATGCCTAATCAAAATATGGGCGTTACACCCATGTTGCACTTGGGAACGCTGGCCCATACCAAACCACAACGGTTGGAGGACACATACCTTCAATACCTAGCATACGCTTAGGGGCTACTGGAGCACTACATAATGCCACCATTAATAGTTATGTCCCAGTCACTACGCCACACCCATCTACTAGTTTACCTTACATGGCTAGTCTGAACTTACCAGACGTAGCGAGGCTAACCAACGATCCTATCAGGCACAACCCTACATGGCCACCCATGCCTACAAAGCTCCCCTCGAACATCCCCAAGTTTCAAGGAAAACCTGGGGAGGATCCCGAAAGCCACATAATGTCATTTCACCTATGGTGTTCATCTAACTCCATAGTGGATGAATCCATTCAACTGAGACTGTTGCAATGAACGTTCACTGGCTCTACAACCAAGTGGTACATCGAACAACCACATGGGACCCACCATACTTTTACGTCTCTCGTCTCCACTTTTCTTCAGTTTTTTCAGCTACCTGTACGCTATGATGTAGGAGTTGAAATACTGTTGTCTTGCAGACAAAACACAACTACCCACATCACCGACCATATCCATGAGTGGCGCAAGCGTCGTAGCCTCTGTAAGATAAAATTGGATGACCGTATATTTTTGGACTGGTTTCTTAAATCACTCCCACCCCTCATAGCAAAAGATGTAGCTTCCGAACGACCCCAGTCTGAGGAAGAAGCTATCTTAAAAGCTCAGCAATTTGACCTGATTTATGCCCAGTCAAGCTATCTCTACACCATCATACCAGACACCCCACGAGGCGATTCTTCATGCGGTGACGCTCCGGGGGCATCACATGCCGCTGATGGTATTATTGGCCAAGTCATGGTGCAAATTAAACATGTTAGCATGGTGAACACCATAAATGCCCCAGACCTCTCTAGGGCTACATCTAATTCTAGAGAGACAACTTCATACGCTCCAACGAATCAGACTCGTCACACTCATGGACCCTCTTGTCCACAACATTGCTATGGGAAAGCGCCATTGACATATGTACCACCCACATACTATAACCAAACGACCACGCAGAACCCAATTCATTTGCCGGCACAACCAATGTATTACCCACAGCAAGCTCCAACAGCTAACCCAACACCTCCAATAGCTCAGGGTTACCAACAACCCCAGCAAGAAACTGGACCACCTCCAGCCCCACCAGCTTATTATCCCCCGCAACCTGCTCCCGCACCTGCGGCACCCCAAAATCCTCCCACTACTCAAGGGCAAGTGTACACACAACAAAATCAGCCCCAACATCAAAACAACCAATGCAACCAGGGTGGACAACAAAACCGTGGAAGAGGACGTAACCACGGGAATAACCAACAACATAATCAAGGTCCACCACCTCCCAATCCTCCAAATAATAACAATGCTGCTCCTCCCAACCAGAATCCTGATCGTCATCCCAAGCAGCCAAAAAATAATAACCTGATAACAAACCATCCATGTTCTATATGTGGAGTCTATGGACACTACACTCATAACTGCCCCCATTTAGAGAAAGCACATAAACTTTGAGCTGATGATGCCCAATGCCAGGGCCACGCTGGACAGCCAGCTCCACTTAATCAACCGCAACCCATGATATTACAAAACCCATTGCCAAACTAGGGAGTAGTAAATACTCGCCCTATGGATCCCCCACAAGGACCTACTGCATCCCAGTAGCAAATCACCTATGCCGCAACTGATTATCAACATGCGGATCCAGGCACACACCATTTATTAATGATGTCATCCACTGACATCAACCTCCAAACTCGCAGGAATCAGTACGGCCCACCCCCATAAAATCCACCCACTGACGCATCCACCTCCCTTCCACCAAATCAACCACTACGCATACCAAATATGCCATTGGATGGAGGACCTAAAATCCCTTGCATCCCTTTGCGAAGGATTAACAACAATCCTAATGCTTGCGCAACATCCAATTATAACGTCATGGAAGACCTAGCACAATCCCCCGCTGCTATGTCTGCTTTAGAGGTACTAAAAATTTGCCCTGCACAACGAAAACTACTATTATCCGCCGTCAGAGGAGTAGACCCTGACGACACACACATGATGGCTTTCGACTTAGACCAAGCCGAACCTTGATTGCCATCAAATTTGGCTTTCCAAGTATCAGTAAACATTCGAAACCTTGTTGTGCATCGATGCATCATCGATGAAGGAGCTTCCACCTGCGTTATGTCCACCCTTGTGTGGCAGAAACTTGGCTCCCCCGCTTTACAACCATCCACCACGACATTACGAGCTTACAACGGACACTCAGCTCAACCACAATCCTCTTAGTGAACGTACCCGTAGAACTAGGCGGAAAATTAGTTCTTATCGACATCGAAGTGATCAATGCCCATCTTGACTACAACCTCCTTCTTGGACGTAGTTATATGTACAAAATGAAAGCAGTGGCTTGATCTGTTTTTCACGTTATGATGTTCCCACATGAAGGATGCGTTATCAAGATTGATCAACTCACATATTATGATCCTAACGCCCCCGCAACTCCTCAAAATGTGCTACCAATGATTGAACAAACCATTCAAACCGCACCAACATCATTTGTGTCGTCAATTGGTCCTGGAATCTACACCGAGTGACCTATGAATTCCACATTTCCATCGATCTCACCACCTTTACCGATAAAAAAAACATCGGATTTGTGCACCCTGTCGCACACCACACAGCAGCCTTCGTCACTACCACAAGCACCCACAGTGCCTACTCATATTGGCACAATGCCAATTCATACAATCTCGTTCTTGTTCCCATTTTTCGGAGTTGTCAGTTCGCCAGTAATGGCTACACTCAACCTTCCTGGCTTAACATTAGGGCTACCTATATGGTACTTACCTGCTCCGAGCCCCCCATCGACTCCGACTATTATTTTACAACCAGTGCAACCTATCCCTACTACCAACCACCCACCCCCTTCAGTCACTCATCTGCAAAACATACCACCCCCAATAGTGACTACGACATCAACATCCAAAAACGCCCCACCTCCGTTATGGAACACAGGGGGCAGAGGCCCACCAACTTATAATGCTGGACTCATAACTTGCACCCCCCGAGCAACCCCCAAGGTAGCTAAAAATCCCCCAACTATTCACATTCCCCCTAAGTGCTCGTTGTGTGATGACGTAGGCCATGCCACTCATCAATGTCCACAATTACCTACACTCCAAGAACACATGAGTATGTTGGATGACGACACCAGAATTCCAGTGGTAAGACTTGAGCCACCTCCTCACCCTCGCGACAAAACGCTCCGCACTAACCACCCTTGTGCGATATGGGGCATTTATGGCCATTATTCACACCACTGCCCTGATCTCCCAAATTATAGAGAAGCCTTGTACGAGATGAACAATGCCGACTTAGAGATATCTTCTCCCCTCATCGAGGAGATCTACCCTCTGAAATCATCATCTTCAGAAGAAATCAATACCATCTATATGATTTCAACCATATACAAACCAGAACCCGTTGATTTATGGTCTGATTACTTTCATATTGATGAGCAAATTTTAGAAACACTCACTGCACTGGACTACCCTTGGGATGATATGAATCATCGCTCATACTTCCTCCCTGAGGCATCTACATCCACCGCAGAAAACCAGCTATCAGTCAAATCGAAAGATTTCCTACCAACTAAGGTTGATTGGTTCAAAGACCCCATCCCAGCACCAGATGCCTTCTAAGAAGGGAACATGTCCAACATTTCCCCTATTATACAAATCGACATTTCCATCACACCTGGAAAACCTGAGCTCATCTCGCTAGGCGCATCATGCACTCAAGCGGAAACTCAGGCATATAAGAAACTCTTCCAAGAGTTTCGTGATGTCTTCGCCTGGTCTTACAACGAGATGCCTAGCCTCGATCCCAAAATTGTGGAACATCACATCGACACTTGGCCCAATGTTCCTCCTGTCCGACAGAAACAATGACCAATCCACCCGTCCAAGCTCCCAGCTGTTAAAGCTGAGATTGAAAAACTCCAAAAAGCAGGATTCATATATCCTATTGCCTACACCACCTGGGTTTCAAACCCCGTGCTAGTAAACAAAAAAGTGGGCACCATACGCGTTTGTACTGATTTATGAGACCTTAACCTCGCTTGTCCCAAAGACAACTTCCCCACACCTTTCATTGACCAACTAATCGATGAATGTGCAGGACATGAGGTCCTTTCTTTTATGGATGGTTTCTCCGGATATAACCAAATAAAAATCCATAAAGAAGATCAATACAAGACAACTTTCACTACCCCATGGGGCACCTTCGCCTATCGCGTCATGCCTTTTGGTCTCAAGAATGCTGGAGCCACTTTACAATGCGCCATGACTTATTGCTTCCACGATCTACACAGGATCAAATTTGTTTATCTGGACGACCTCACTGCTCGATCCAAGAAGCGATCTGACCATTTAGACGACCTTCGATAAGTTTTCTTGCGTTGTCGAAAATACAACATCCGCTTGAACCCTCTCAAGTGTGTCTTTTGCGTTACATCAGGTCGCCTGCTAGGGTTTGTTATCTCAGAAAAAGGCATCACGATAGACCCCTTAAAATTCCAAGCCATTATAGAATTACTGTCACCTCGTACATTAAGACAACTTCAAATCCTTCAAGGGAGGTCCAACTTCCTCCACTGCTTTGTCCTTGACTATGCCATAATGGTCCACGGTTTCCTATGACTACTATGTTTGCATACTCGTTTCATATGGGACCAACAAGCAGAGACAACTTTCACTGACTTAAAGAAAGCACTCACAAATGCCTAGTTGATTTCTCCTCTCGATTTCAAAAAAGATTTCACCCTCTATGTTTCAGCATCCCAACATGCCGTATCTGGAGTTCTTGTACAAGAAGATACTGCTTGCCAAGAGCATGTCATCTACTATGTGAGCCAGACCTTGTCCAGCCCACCCCTCCGCTACCCACATGAAGAAAAGATGACCCTCGCCATCATCTTTTCAGTACAAAAGCTGTGAAATTACATTCTCCTGAGCCACACCATAGTTGTAGCCAATTCCAATCCTATGGTTTTCCTCTTGACGCGTCACCTTCTTCAAGGCCGTCTAGCTAAATGGGTGACCATCCTGCAAGAATACGACCTAACTTTCAAGACCCCAAAGAGCACCAAGGCCCTAGCACTCGCTCAACTCATCATAGATCTCCCATCCTCTTCGTCATCACCCGCTATCCAAATGAATCTCATTGACGATCACATTTTCATCATTTCTTCTGACAACCTATGGTACGGCGACATCTTAATCTACCTCCACACACAAAAATTTTGACCCCACATCGATCGTGAAGGACACCGTCATATACGACACCACGCCCCCTGATACCTCCTATTAAGTGACGTCCTTTATCGATGTGACGTCGATACCATCTTACGATGCTTCCTATCTCATAACGAGACAGAACAAGTCCTTAATGAATTCCATAGCGGTGCCTGCGGAGGTCACTTCTCCGGCATGGACACCGCCCAAAAGATCATCCACGCAGGTTACTTTTTCCCTTAATTATTTACTGAGTGCATCACCGTAGTCAAACATTGTCAAAACTACCAACTTTTTTCCCCCAAGGAAAGAACCCCACCCACCCCCCTTCATCCAGTCGTCACTGTCGGACCATTCTGCAAACGGGCCATCGACTTCCTCGATTGCAATCCCACGCCAGACGGTGGTCATAAACACATTATTGTGGCCGTAGATTATTTCACCAAGTGGGAGGAAGCCATGCCAACTTACAATTGCAAGGCCGACACCGCAGCACGTTTTTTCCTCAACCATGTTATCGCTCGTTTTGGAGTGCCAAAGCAACTCGTCTTAGACCACAGCTCTCACTTCGAAGATGATGCCGTCTGGAGAGAATTATCAACCTTACTGAAATTTGAGCACCATTTCTCCTCCGCCTACTACCCCCAAGGAAACAGCCAAGTCAAAGCGATTAACAAAATTTTTAAAACCATCCTCCAGCGCACTGTAGACAAACACAAATCAAATTGGCACCACATGCTCTTCCCGACACTATGGGCATACCGCATGTCAACCAAAACCGCCACCGGTTTTACTCCTTTCCATTTAGTTCACGGTGTCGAATCCGTCCTCCCCATCGAGTGACAGATTCCAGCCATACATATGGTCGTTGAACTTCTACCGGACACTTCCCCAATTGAGAAGCGATTACTACTCCTGGAGCAGGCCGATGAAGATCGGCGCACAACCCTTTAGACCATGGAAGTAGCCAAGAACCGATCCAAATAGAGTTACGACAAACATGTCCACCCAAGAAATTTTACTGAAGGGGACCTTGTCCTCATCTATGATCAAGCTCATGATAAAACCGAGAAAGGAAAGTTTGTGTCCATGTGGAAAGGCCCATACATTATACACACTTGCCTCGGACAGGGGGCATACATTCTGACCGATTCAGAAGGAAACCCCCTACGTAACCCACGGAACGGGTTGTACCTCAAGCGATTTTACCAATAGCAAATCTGATGGACACCACCGTCGATTATTGTACAGTCTTATTTTGTTTTTGACAAAAAATTCAAAAAACCTAAATATTTGTTTTCTCTACATGACCACAGATGGATCCTGTTACACTCTGCTACGTCAGTTTCGCTGATGTTGCAAGCCGTTGGTCCCCTAATCTGGCCTCCGCAGCTTGGGTAATATATTCCCCTTCACATGAGGTGATCCACATCGACGGAGTGTGTGTAGGTGCCGCCACCAACAACCAAGTTGAATATGATGCCGTGACCGGTCTCCTGGCCGCAGCTCTCCAAATGAGCATACGTCACCTTAACGTTTTCTTGGACTCACAACTCCTTGTTTCCCAGCTCAACAATGATTACCTGGTACGCGATCCCTATGTTTTCAAAAAATTCTTGCGCACAAACAAATGGTTCGACAGTTTGAATCCATTTCATTCACACATATCCCAAGGAATCTCAACAGTGTAGCAGACCATATGGCCAACAACATTCTTGACTGGCACACCAATCAAACCATATAGTAAACATAAATGTGCCTCCACGAGCATATATAAAAATTACAAAAATGCATCCACGTGCATAACATGTGCCTCCATGGGCATATACCAAAATCAAAAAATGCATCCACATGCATAACATGTGCCTCCACGGGCATATACAAAAATCACAATGTTGCATCCACATGCATAACATGTGCCTCCACGGGCATACAGAAAATCAAACATGCCTCCACGGGTAAGCAAAAAGATAATGAATGCATCCATGTGCATATACGACTATATACCAAATCATATATATATATATACATCATAATATAGTCAAACATGTCATAGGTTCCCTCAACACCCAATATACAAAAATACATCAGCCGTACAAAAATGTACTTACCCATCTGCTCATCAGCATTTGGGGGCAGATACAAGATCATCTAATCATCACGGTCTCCAGGCTCCTTTGGCGCCTCCTCCACTGGCCCCGCCGGATCATGCCGAGCCCAAACTCTCCTCTCTGCTGGCCCTACTAGATCATGTCACAAACGAATCCTCCCCCCCACCGGCCCTGCCGGATCATGCCGAGCCCCATCCCTCCACTCAGCCGCCAGCAATGCTGCTCTGAGCAAGATCGAGTGCCACTCACGAGGCGCATTGAAACAACGCTCGACAATGTCCCGATCCAAATCCCTCCACCCATCCTCTGGAAATCCTACTAGGATCATGTCTAGTGTCTCTCTGACACCCTCCATGGCATCATCCTGAGGCCCATCTCCTCGACCATGATCCCCAAATCCTCGAGCATGAGGAGGTGATACCGCTACAGGAGGTGGAATGACCACCATCGCCCGTCCCCTACGAACCACATGGTCGACCGGTAGTACAGGACCAACATCTGCACAATCACGCAAGTGAACCATCATATCAATATCTAGCCATAATCATAAAAAACACATCTAAAACACATGATATAGTAGAGAACAAAACACAAAACATACCATCCAAACCCTAGGCTTGTCCCTGGGCTCAAGGCATCTCTGGATCTCCTCGATAATCCATACCGACATATGGATAGTCCTCAATCAGCAAGGGCATCTGCTCCCAGTGCTCATACATATCCTACAAAAAGAACCCACGGATACCACCACCACCGCGGGGCATCATCTGCCCCCACCGCACCATGCGCGACTCGCTCACCAAACCGTCTCAAACCAGCACCCGTGGCCACAAAGTCGGTACCCGCTCAAAGAAAAAACAACACAAAAATTAGTCATAGCAAAACTCTCCCCCCTCCCGATTGACCTTGTCTAGATCTCTTTAGACACCAGCCAAAAACATCTGACCCCATGCATAGTAGGTCCCCCCTCAGCACAGAATCCACCATCATCATTTGTCCCCCCGAAAAACGATGTGGCACCGCGACACCCAACACCCGCAGAACACAAGCCCCAACAGCCCGCACGTCTCACTCCCGCAAAGATCTCAGGCTCAAAGCATTGTTCTACACAATCTCCCCATCAACACAGAAGGTCTCCAGGAGATCCTCCATGTCCACACCTACCGAGATCCTCGGCAGAAGATCCCCCACCTCCCCTAAGCGAGGTAACTCGGTATGAAAATATACATCAGTAAGGGTGATCTCTAACCTCTCACCCCCAACAATAAAGGCACCCTCTGCAGGGACCCACAGACTCACCAATTTGTTCAGTAGCGGTCCTACTAAACACATCGGTGGAATCTAAGCGAACTTCAGGAGCCCACTCACAACCAGAGCCTGCCGGACCCCCTGATCGGTCCGAATCTGAATCATCAAGTCCTCCTCCATCTCTCGTTCTTTCCATGATACCAATGGTCTCCTCAACATCCTGCCAAAAAACAAAGAAATTTTTTAGAACCGGAGAAAAAATTTCAAAAATTCCATCGCGGCTTTTCCATCAAAAGCCGCGATGATCATCGCGGCTTTCATCCAAGAACCCGCGATGAACATCGCGGGTATTGACCACACAGTCGCGATGAACATCATGACTATCAACCCCATAGTTGCGATGAACATCACCACTTTCAACCCGACAGCCGCGATGAACATCGCAAGTGTCAGCCCCGAACCCGCGATGTTCATCGCGAAAAAAGACGCGAAACCCGTGATATTCCACGTTGGAAGGCCAACATGGAATTTCGCGACCTTCGGGGATCTGCCGCTAACCAAAAAAAACATAATTAAAAAGGCTAAGGCGAATAGGGTTACCTGAAACTCGCAGAATCGAAAACCAACGGTCAAATCTCCCGAAAATCAAGAAAGAGCTCTGATTGCTCTGCCAAACTCAGACGTAAAAATGACACGTCATATGGGCCCCACACCCTATTTATAGAAATTTCACCATTTTTCAAACAACCATTGCGGTATCATACGATGTCCGTTCCTCAAACCGTTGGTATCGTTGGAATCAGCACAACGAGAACTTCATGATCGTCCTTTCCTTTACCTGTTTTCACTAGGTCCATTTTGTGACCATTTTTTCATGCCCTTGTCGCCTTGGTTTGCGTGCCACATCGGCCATTGTCCATTTTTTACGAGTCTTATATCATCGGATTCAGTTTTCCGCGCTCGTGATGACGCTTGAGATCATTTCTCGCTCTCACGCCCAGATTTTTTGGGCATTTTTCCCATGCCCCCTCGTTGCCTCGGTTTGCATGCCACATCGGTCGTTCTCCATTTTTAACAAGTCTTATATCGCTGGATTTAGTTTTTCGTGCTCATGATGATGCTTGAGATCATTTCTCACTCTCACCTCCATTTTTTTTTTTTTTTGGGGGGCATTTTTCCCATGCCCCCTCGTCGCCTCAGTTTGCATGCCACATCGGCCGTCGTCTGTTTTTGACAAGTTTGATATCGTCGGATTCAGTTTTCCATGCTCGTGATGATGCTTGAGATCATGTTTCGCTCTCACCCCATAATTTTTGGGAATTTTTTCAAAATGACACTCATCACCTCGGTTTGCATGCCACATTGGCCATTGTCCCTTTTTGACAATCTTAATGTCACCAGATCCAGTATTCCACACTCATGACGATGCTTGAGGCCTTTTCTCGCTCTCATCAATCCCTTTTTGTTCAGTATAGTTTTACGCCTTTTTCGGGCCAAGCAATCCCTTCTACGAAAAAGCCACTTAGGGAGTTTCTGTTAAGCTCTTTTCTGACTCCTAAAACAATGAAAAGATCGCCAAGCAACCTTGCTTCCTTTCATGCTCGCTAAACGTATTTGAAAGGGCGTCTACATGGTATAAGTTTACCCCTTTTCCGGACCTTGTAGACTAATTAAGAAAAAGGAATACTCTAGTCACATCGGCTAGAAGAGTTCTCCATTTGCATCATTTTATGCTTTTTCGGGCCTTGGAGACTAACTTACGAAAAAGAACACCAATGGAGTCCACTTACCACTTTCAGACTCTCTAAACATGAAAGCAACCACGAGCAATCACCATCCTGGGATCGTAAAAACCCACAAGATGGTACTCACAACCACTGCAGAGTCTTCTTATCGTTTTCAGACTCCTTAAAAATGAAAGCACCCATGAGCACGAACAATCCTGGGCTCACAAAATCCATAGGACAGTACCATTTCAGAGCACACTTTTATGCCTTCTTGGATCTCATTAAAACTACGAAGAAGGACCCAATGGTGCTTCTCGGCACCACAATAGATCACGTCTACTCATATGGCAGCTTCCCCATTTTGGTCGCCTTTGTTCAGAGTATTCTACAATATGTCACCCTGAGAATCCCTCGATAGCACCCATCAACTTGACCCCCCAGAGTCAATACATACCTTTTAGTCCCTAAAAGCTATGATCCCCACACCTACAAGTCAGTTCCCTATGCTGCCAGGTCAACCATGTCATCATGCTATGAACAAAGGAAGTTTGAGTCTACCCACTCTATGACCCCAGTTACTTCCCATTCCCACAAGTATGTCAGTCCCACCATCAGTACTACCACACTTCAGTTCTACACCTCGTGCTCCTATCAAGGAAACATCATTGCCTTGTTAGTTGTTGGTCTCCCTCTGTCGACGACAACCAAATTTATTCCAGAGGATAGACCTAGAGGTCCCTGTGTCTTGGACTCATCACCATTTATGATGAGTGCCTACGAATCATTTCAAGAAGTGTCCTCAGTGCCTCTCCAAATGGTTGTTTCTCACATGCTCGACTTCAACACCTTGATCGCATCGTTGAGACTCGCACAGGGTATTGGTCCATTCAGTTATTTGTTGAAGACCCCGGATACCACCTGACTCATCCACATTTGAGAGTCTACCTATGGAAACAACCAATTACATTTTTTCTATAGATATCCGGGTTGCGCATGGCGACAATATTCCGATGTACCCCAGTTTTATACTCCCTCGACTATATAGTTAAATGTACTTCTCAGAGATGACTCACAGTCATTGAGTCCCTACAGATGTTGGACACCTTCAGTTTCAGCTAGAAGAGTTCTCCATTTGGACCTTATTCAGAACGGTTGTCGCTGTATTCTAGTGTATTAGTTATTGAGATCAGTCATGTTATGATCATGAGTACATCCCAAAATAGTGTCCCCTTTGGACCATTATGATGTACCAGCATATTTTTTATGTCTTATTTTGGTCCCCCTTCTTGGGACTAACTGTTATGTATATGTCTTGATACGAGCATGGGTATGCCCGCCTCATCCATTATCAGAGATTATTCCTCATTCATATTGAGGCCATGTAATATTTTTTATTTTTGCATCTTCCAAGGTCCGTTGATCCAGTCTCCAACCGGTCACTTCTCTTCCCCAAACCCGAGGAAAAAGAGAAAAGAACTATGATGTCTATCGGCCATACGATGAGCTCCTTCCCTCACACATCAGGGGGCAATCTGTTAACACCCAAAAAGTGTTCACTAGCTCATTTCCTTATTCACATGACCCATTTGTCCACTTTTCCACCATTTGAGCCTCTAAAGCCATCAAAAGGTCACCAAAAGACAATGATACACCCATTTTCCCCCCTCAAAATTAATATTTTTCCTCAAAACACATAAAAAACCCTCAAAAAGTGTCCAGAATTCCCAAAAATATTAAAAAGGGAATAAAAATATTAAAAATATTCAAAAGAGGAAAAATGAGGGAAAAGGTACCTTAACCATGTTGGTCAACACCATTTGTTTCCTCAAAACCATAATGGTATTCCCCACCACCAAAAACTATAAAAAGGTGGTAGGGGCTCCTCACTTTCCATCCATCCATCATCCTATCCTCATGCTGTCAAAATCTCTCATGAGTTCTTGACCATTGTAGCAATCTTGGAGAAGAGACCATTTAAGCTTGGAGCTACTCACCTTGGGAGTTGCTCAGCACAAATCCTCACCATTTGAGGTATCTTAATACAAAATACCTATATTTTTATTTCTTGTTCTTGAATCATTTTTCAAAAATTTATTTGTTATATGCACATGCTAGTTTAGATTTAGATTTAGATTTATAATTGTTTTTTACTTTCAATATTTGAAACTGCTATCACTTGTTGATAGGTGCCCATTGCACAAAGCTTGGTTGCAAAACCAAGCCAACAACTAGAATTTCCATTTACAATCTAAGTGGAAAAGCTTCAATTTGGTTGGAGCACCTCATGCATGTGAAAAGGATCAGTGAAAGGAGAATCAACTCGGAGAGATTTAACAAATATTTGAAGGAGAAATACCTATTAGCTAGGTATTATGACAACAAGAGGAAAGAATTCAATGAACTCAGGTTGAGACATAAATCTATGGATGAGGATGTCCATAATTTTTTGGAAATGTTGAGGTATGTGGAATATATCAAGAATGAGAGGGTTAAGATCCAGTGCTTCCTTCGAATTCTACCTCAAAATTTCAGAGATAGGATTGATGTTGTTAATCCACCAAGCCTTGATGAATCCATTTGGATGGCATTGCATTGCTATGAGCAGAGCAAAGGAAAATCATAAGTTCACCCATCAGGGAAAGGAAATCCAAATAGGAGGTTTGATCAAAGGAAAAGTGGATTTAAGCCACCATTCAAAAATCACACAAGAGCCTTTCCACAGGGCCAGCAAGCACGAAGTGAAAACAAGTCAGTAGTAGCAGCAAAAAAAGCATCAAAAGGGCCACTTCAATGTTGGGGATGTGTAGAAAACTACATGTTAAGGGATTGTCCGCATTGGAGGGAGAATCCATGAAGCTTTCACAACTTAAAAATGAGAACCTATAGTGGAGGATATGGCAAGGGAAGCACCTCAAATCTATGCAGCATTCGATGATCATCAGGAAGACCATCAATCCGCACCGGTGGAATTTGAAGGTAAAATTTCCAAGCAATCTATTTTTGTTTTGATTGATCGAGTATCTACTCACAGTTATGTCTATCCAAAAGTAGTGAAGGGTTGATCTCTTAGAAAAATGGAGCACAACAAATCTTGGCTAGTTCAGTTAGCCCTAGGGACCAAGAGAAAAGTGAGTGAAGTAGTGATGGAGTGCCCCATGGAGTTGAATGGACTCCTCACAAAATTAAATTTGAATTTTCTACTATTAGGATCCTATGATTCCCTAATCAGTATGGATTGGTTGGAATGGCATAGGGCCAAAATAGATTGCTATGAAAGGTACTTGAATGCATTGATGAAGAGGGAAGACCAATATTGGTAAGAGGAATTTCCAACCAAGTCTCAGTAAGATAGATTTCAGCCTTACAGTTGAAATTTTTTTATATGAAGGGCTTACAATTGTATGCAGTTCACATATCAGATTCATTAGAGGACCAAGGACCAAGGATAGAAGAATTCCAGTTGTTTCAAGAGTTCAAAGATGTGTTTCTAGATGAAGTGTCTAGGATGCCACCAAAGAGCGATATTGATTTTACCATTGATCTTATTCCAGGAGTAGCATCAATTTCCAAAGCTCCTTATAGAATGAGCACCCCAAAATTGGTAGAGTTAAAGATGCAGCTACAGGAATTAATGGAAAATAAATATATTAGGCCAAGTGTATCTCCTTGGGGAGCACCAATGTTATTTTTCAAGAAAAACGATGGGACTTTAAAGCTGTGTATTGATTACAGGAAGCTAAATAAAGTGACAGTCAAGAATAAGTATCCATTTCCAAGAATTGATTATTTGTTTGATCAAATGAAGGAAGCTAAAGTGTTTTCAAATATTGACTTAAGGTCTAGCTATCATCAAGTGAGGATAAAAGAAGAATACATTCACAAGACATATTTCAGCACAAGATATGGTCATTATGAGCTCACAGTGGTGCCATTCGATCTTACCAATGCACCTGCTACATTCATGTGTCTCATGAATAGTGTCCTCAACAAGTATTTGGATAAGTTTGTGATAGTGTTTTTGGATGACATTCTTGTTTATTCTAGGAATGAAGAAGAGCATGCTAAAAATATAAGAATGGTGTTGCAAGTTCTTAGAGTGCACCAACTATATGCAAAGTTATCAAAGGAAGGCACAGTGTTTGGGTCATGTCATCTTAGAAGAGGGAATTGCAGTAGATCCATAAAAGATTGAAGCCATAATGGATTGGCACACTCAAAAGAATGTTTCATATGTTAAATCTTTTATGGGTATTGCATACTATTATAGAAGGTTCATTGAAGGATTCTCCAAGATAGCTCATCCAATTACCTCATTGCAGAGGAAGAATGTTAAATTTGTATGGTCTGAAAAATGTGAGAGAAGCTTTCAGCAGTTAAAGAAGCTGCTTACCATTGCTCCTGTTTTCAAGATTGTTGATCCAAAAAAGGATTTTGTAGTGTGCACAGATGCTTGCATTGAAGGGCTAGGTGGAGTGCCCATGCAAGAAGGATTTGTGATTTGTTATGAGTCAATAAAATTGAAATACCATGAAAATAATTATGCCACACATGATTTAGAACTAGCAGCCATAGTACATGCTCTCAAGAGGTGTAGACATTATTTTTGGGTAGAGGTTTTGAGCTTAGTACAGACCACATGAACTTGATGTATTTTTTTGACCATCCAAACTTGAATGCAAGGAAAGCCAGATGGATAGAATTTCTCTATGAAATTGATGTTGAAATTAAGCATGTAAAAGGGAAAGAGAATAAGGTTGCAGATGCTCTCAGTGGAAAGTTTCATGTTGCAACATTAAGTGCGTGCAAATCAGATTTGAAGACAAGAGTTCTTGAGCCCCAAACCAATGATGAAACTTACCTTCAAATCAAATGAAAATTACAGCATGGAAATATTGATGAAAAATGTGCACGATATCATCTTGGTAAAGATGATATTCTCCTTTACCAAGGTACTATACTCTATATTCCAAAATGTACATATTTAAAGAGGCTAGTGACGGATGAAATACATCAAATTCCATACTCTGGTCATCAAGGATATCAAAAGACAATAACAATAGCTAGAAATAAATACGTTTGGCATAGGATGAAGAAGGACATAGCCGCATACATTTATAGATGTTAAAAGTTCCAACAAGTCAAAGTAGAACATCAACATCCCGCAGGGTTATTGAAGCCTTTGCCCATTCCGGAATGGAAGTGGAAAGTAATTTCCATGGATTTTATAACAAGTTTTCCAATCACAGTGAGGAAGCATGATTCAATTATGGTAGTGGTGGACAAGGTATCAAAGGTATCTCACTTTATTGCAGTCAAATCCACTCATAAGACAAGTGAAATAACAAATATTTTCATGAAGGAGATATTCAGATTGCATGGATTGCCCAAGGCAATAATTTCAGATTGACGTTCAAATTTCGAACCCAATTTTTGGAAGGGATTGTTTCAGGAGTTAGGAACTCAGTTGAATTTTAGTACAGCATATCATCCTCAAACATATGGTCAAACTAAGAGGGTGAATCAGGTTCTTGAATACATGCTGAGAATGTATGTGATGGAGAAACCATCCAAGTGGGAGGACTACCTACACTTGGTTGAATTTGCATACAATAATGGACATCATGCATCATTGGGGATGAGTCCTTTTGAAGTATTGTATGGAAAAGGATGTAGGACTCCAGTGAATTGGGATAGTCCAGTGAAAAAGGTCGTGCTTGGACCAGATATGATCAAGGAAATGGAATAGGAAATTTTTCAGATCAGGTAGAATTTAAAGGCAACTTGGGACAGTCAAAAAAGTTATGCAGATTTCAAAAGAGTGCATAAGGAATTTAAGATTGGGGACCATGTTTATCTAAGAGTGAAACCAAGGAAAAGTTCCCTAAAGTTGGGGAGTTGTGCCAAGATGGCACCAAGATATTGTGGGCCATTTGAAGTTCTTGATAGGATAGGACCAATTGCATATATAATTGCATTTCCTGCTAACATAAGAGTTCATAATGTTTTCCATGTTTCTTTGATTAAGAAATATTTACCTGATCCTAATCATAATTGATTGGAATGTGATACAGATGGAACCAGAGGGAGAGTTCCAAGTGGAGCCTATGTGCATCCTCAACAGGAAGGTCACATTAATCTGGAACCGAGCCATCGGACAGGTAAAGGTGCAATGGAAGCACCTTAGTCCCGAGAATGATACATTGGAACTCAAGGATGCCATGAGAGAGACATTCCCATTTTTGTTTAGTTCTGAGAACACCAAGGATGGTGTTGTTCTAAGGGGGAGGGGATTGTAATGCCCCATTTTGACCCTTAGGGTATTTTGGATTTTAATATAAATAATGTATACATGTGATGTATTTTTTCCTAGCATGGATCTCAAGGCCAAGGCCCCACTAGTGGATGCTAGGATTTTATTTAAAAAGTAAATTAATTGATATTATGTTAGCCATGTTCCATTAAGCCATGGAAATTGTAAAAATGATGGAAATTTTAATAATGCAATAAAATACCAAAAAAAAAATTGGCTATGGAAGCAACCAAAAATAAGGGGCCATGTGTATCCACCAGGGAGAGGTGATGGGGAATGTGGGATCATGGAACAACAAGGATCATCTTTCATGCGTTACACAGAACAACAATGGGGAAGGAGAAAAGGTCGCGATTACGGAGAAATCCACGTTGAAAGAGGAATGCGAAGGGACTAGAAAGGGGTATGGCAAGGAAAAAGGAAATCGAATAGGGAATCCCCATGCCATTAGGCACTAGCGCAAGAATGTTTAGCAGAACAGAGAGATTCGAGCATATAAGAAAGGAGAAAAATTGCGACTCTATGTAAGTCACGAATGGCAGAGCCAAGAATGTACAAGAAACACTACGTGGGAAGTAGAATTGGTTGCAAAATCCATGGACCAAACCCTGGGGTAAATTCCAGAGTGTGAGAAGCTTAGTAAACATATGTGAATACCTTGATTTGATAGCAAAAGATCCGAGTTGCAGGATAGATATTCGACTGCAACCCTAAGAAGATCCCAGCTAGGATAAGTGAGAAGAAGGAAAGACAGAGGTTGGATCAACTTGATAATCCCAGTGAAGGCTAAAGTCTGATTAAGGCAACAGTTTGGACCTTTCTATACCCACGCTAAATAGAACTGGAGGGAAGGGGCCTTGAGGGACTCTACAACAGAGAAGGGGGTGTTCCTTGTGTTGGGTGTGGTGGGTATTGTGGGTTCCATGACTGCTGAATGATTTGAGATGCCTATAGCTCTGTGGTTGAGCTCACTAGCTTAGCATCATCCTCCCCGTTTTCCCTTGCATGCTTGATAAAACCAACTGTATGTTGGCTTAGCATTAGTGTGAAGACTTGAGTATTAAGAGAGCCTATTTATCGTTTCTTAGTGGATATACAACCCAAATTGGGGGTGGTCTCTCGGCTGAAAGAGTATAAGCTGGAAAGAGACCTATGCTTCAGTGGAAGATTGCTCTCACTTAGCCAGTTGCTTGGACAACTTCAGTTTAAAGATAAGTGCTCCTTGTGGTGTTAAATGATTATAATTCCCTATGTGATGTCTACTTGCTATATTCAAGTTATTTGAATGAATGATTACATTAAAATGATTAGTAGGAATATTATGTATGATCTTGACTTTGAGGAAGAGGCATGTTTGATTGTTTCACCATTTGCTTGAGCTTAATGTGTTGCTAACCTTGCATGTTGTAGATGCATTGATTAGATTTAGTTTAATTATATGTGTTTTGTTATGTATTGCATGCACTTTTAGATGGATGTCATGGCATCACGTGGACTTGGGGAAGGAATTTGATATCCCTTGTTGTGTTTCATGACCCTCCTTGTTTTAGGTGAAGGGAGAAGCCATGGCAGAGGGAACGCAGAGCTCCTTGCATAAGGGTAAATAAGTATTGAGGGAGTTTGAGCTATGCTTCAGCTGGAAAAATGACAAAGTGAGAGTCCTCAGATGTAGTAGTGGATTATACCAATGCATAGATCTATCCACGAGCTTTCCAATGGTACCGATGTTTCCCAAATTTTTCCAAGGATGAATAATTTATCAGGCTGAGAAGTTGGAAGAACAAGGGTATGGACAGCTCCTAACTTTCCGAATCTGCAGTGTGGGATGCAGAAGTTGGGGGCACATTTTCTTCAACGACGAGCCTTTTTATATTCCAAATTTTTTATTTTTGCATTGTGGATGGGGAGTGCAGAAGTCAGAGGTGCATTTTCATCGAAATGGTCATTTGGTGTTCCGACTTTTCGACTCCCACATCGTGTACTGCGGAGTGTGGAAGTAGGAAGAAGAAATCGAAGAAGTTGGATAATTGGCGCTCTGACTTTCCGAGTCCCGCATCGTGGATTACGGAATTGTGGAAGTCAGAGAGGTGTTTTCGACGCCGGCTAATTGGCACTCTGAACTTCTGAGTCCAGCATCACGGATTGGGAAACTACAAAAGTAGGAGAGGTGTTTTCAACGCCTGGTAATTGGCACTCCAACTTTCTGAGTATTGGATCGCGAATTGCAGAACTACGAAAGTCAGAAAGGTGTTTTAAAAACTCCGTACTTTGGAGATCCAATTTTCGACTTCTGACTTGCGGCTGTGAATTGTGGATCCAGATATTGTGGTTGTTTAAAAATGGCAGAATTGTGGATAAGGTTTCAAAAAAAATATATATCAAGTTATCTCTAATCGCCTCTGAAGGGCACTAAGGGGATTGGGGACATGTGACATAATATATTTGGGAACATGTCTATAAAATCAAGGATTCAAAGGCTATTTCTTTGAAAAGAATTAACTATGTTGCAGGGATAGCATGCCTCACACTTAAGTGAGGCATGAGTTATGTGAATACCAGCAGATTCAATAGCCATGAATCATATAGAGGATACATGGCCCGATAAATTCAATAATGAAGTACAAATCCTTTGATTGAGCATAGCCATGGATGGAATCAACCCATATTCCATCGAAAACACCTACTATTATCTTTTACTTGCAATATTGATCAATAAAAATACCCCCCCATGGTTGTTTATGAAGAATGAACATCTCATACTAGCTCTTATAGTCCCTAGTAGAAGACAACTGAAGAATATGTATGTTTACCTACAACCATTGGTCGATGAATTAAAGGAATTATGGGAAGTAATACATGTATATGATGTATCAAGGCTTACCACAATAGAGAGGAGTTTTACATTGTATGCCATATGTGCATACACCACACATGATTATCGAGGATTAGGAGAACTTTGCTCTGGTAATTATGTTGTTTGATTTGTTTATATTCATAGCAATATTTTTTGGCATATTTAATTCAGTGTGACTATATTGATCTTTAACACTAACATGCTATGTATACCATAATATTGCATGCCTTCTAACAAAAGGGTATCATGGACGTAAATGTTCTGGACGTTCTATGAAGGCTAGGTGGTCCAGCCACCTACAATAGTCAATGTATGACTGCTCAATCGTATTCCTCCTAGAATACCACCCTTATAGAAGAGCAATATCTACTTTCAATGGTAATCCAAAGAGAACCTGAGGGCCTAAAATAATGACCCCAATTCACTCGCTTAGAGCATATGACAGAGTTCATGGCCACACTTCGAAACCCTGAGAGCTCTTCTATCCTTACCTTTCAAACCCCATTTGCGAAAATGAAGCAAGGAGCACTCATAGCTAGGGTTTAACCTATCCATCTGGCCACCATGAATTGGCTGGCCAGCTCTTGAATAGCATTGAATGATACCACGCTCCACTAGCAACGAGATTTTTTCACCCACTCTCTATAGTAGGGAGTGATGGTCCCCATACAATTCAAATCTATCACCATAATATGAAGTTTGAAACATATGTTGACTTTTGTATCAATAAACTTTTACAAATTGCAAACTTTAAAGAATTGGACTAGGGTCATTACTTTAAGCATCTACAAAATTAAAGACAAAAGTAAACCTTAGCATATAGCTAAGTAATCCAGGCCTATGTTACCAAATTCATCCCCAAAAGCTTTTAAAAAGAATTACAAGAACACGTTTAAAAAGGAAATTCATTACATATTGAAATTAAACCATTTGAGTCTAATCATACACATAGTTAGACTTTAAACAAACATAATGAAAACCATTAACTCGATAGGGATCATTAACCTCATCACCAATACATCTCTTCCACAGAATGTAAATGAATCCATTCACATCAAACAAACCAAATAGAGAATCATGAACATAAGTATAAACTGTACATCTACATTTCATTGATAAGTCTTCCATTTATCTCCTAGTACTGAAGTTAATCTACCAAACATTTGATTAAATTGACAATGTTAACCATACAATTTTTTTTTTAATTTTTTACAGTTTTATGAACATTACAAGTGGTATCAGAGCCCGGTTACTACACTAAGAGACCTTTTTGGCTCACTACAAAGACATCCACTACAGAAATGTTTTCAAAAAATATATACGTATGAGTTATCTTTACAAAAGCTAACAGAATTTTGTTATTACTGACTAATCGAATATTCCAGGTATAAAGTGCACACTAAATCATGGACGCAAAAGAGAACCGCAGTAGTAAAATACCGATCAGAATCTCATTATCTTATTAACATGCATAATATATTTCAAAAAATGAACTAAACTGGTATGACAATTAGATATTGTTTTATATAGTCCAGCAAGTAGAAAGGACTACCTAGGAGGGGAAATGCTTAAAAGACCTATGTACTAGGACAGATATTTCGGTCCCAATTAAAGATAATAGGGTTTAAAACCTTTAGTCAGATAAACCGAAGGATAAAGATGCCTAGGAGGGGAAATGCTTAAAATACCTATGTACTAGGATAGATATTTCGGTCCCAATTAAAGATAATAGGGTTTAAAACCTTTAGTCAGATAAACCGAAGGATAAAGATGAATATGTTCACCTTCTGTATGATCACGAAGTCATGAAGTAGGCATGCATAAACATAGAAATTATCTTCTACATAGAAGATTGGAAAAAAACATCAAGGAACCTTAAGTAGGATTACCACACAACTTCATAGTGCATCTACCAATTAGTATGGTATGAGTGACTATACTTAAGAAAGAGGGATGTAAGTCATTTATAAGAAATACTTAAAACCTATGATAAAGGTCGCTACTAATAATGGCATACAAATAATTCCAAAACTTAGCAAGGCTAAGCTAGATACATCAGAATGCATTGACCTTTAGTAATTGGAAACAGATGCTCACATGTGTTGCGCCATAGATTGTAAGTGCCAAAGAAACATAAAATAAACTTTGAGATTTCGAAAATGTGATAAACAGGTTGTATGGAAATAGAGATAGAAATAATTACCCTCATACAAGAGTAGCAAATCAGGGCATGCTTTTAGCCCATAGTATAGAAAGTTATAGGAGATCTAGACTAAGTACATAGGGTCAGAAGCATGAACTAGAAGGGTTTATATACTAAAATACTAGTGACACATAAACAAAATGTAGAAGCCTGAGAAGAGTCACAGAAGCTTGAGAGGAGTAGTAAAATTCATGACAAAATTTTAGACATTGTACTGGGTCATAAAATTTTCTTTGGAGCAGCTGGTATGATTATTAGTACACGTGTGATTACCATATGGTATGCTGCATCTTATGTTATGAGTACTAAAAACATGCAAATAAGGCCAAATGAACGATATTAGAATTACATAGTAAAAATACAAGTATATGGGCATGTCACGTTTACATATCTAAAGGTTACAAGATGAACCACAATACGAACTTCGGGAAGGTTGCTACTAAGAAATTTGTGTTAAAGTTGTCTAGGGGAAAACCTAAATACCAATAGCCGTACTAAGAGTATAATATTCAAGTTTATAAAGGTATGGCCAATATCAAACCGTACAAAGATATGTACGATTCCAGTTTTCGGCTATACTTGTCGAAAAGGGGCGAATGCATTAGCATTGCACATGAGAATGCTTGGGGGAAAACAATATGTCTGTATACAATAAAAAATGAAGCTTAATAAGTGTCATGTTAACATCGGGAAAGAAGCTATAAGTGAAGCCTGTAGGTGCATAGGGGATGCAAGAGATTATACCAAATCCTTGTGAACGGAAGGTAATACATGCAGTAATTTCTAAAAAGCAATGGTATGACTATTTAAAAAAAAGGTAGCCTGAATAGTTTAGCCTATTTAAAGAAGTTGAAAGAGGAACAAAATGATCCTAGTACAAGAAATGGTAGGTGAAATTAATGACATATGTATAGAAATCAACTCAAGAAATTTAGAATTATTGAAATGATTGGCACCTGCTTGTTATGAGATACTAGAGTTACCATGTTCTATTTAAAAAAAATATCTTTAGCATATGTAAAATAAACATAGAGTGTTAACCGAAATCTTGAAAATATTATAAGGACCTAATATTGAGTCGGGAAGAAACCTCCAAACATACATAAACAATATTGTACTACACCATGTTATAGAACCCCAATCCTTGTAAAGGTATTCATCATGACCGCTGGAATAGGTCCGAGATAAAGTACCATAGTCGTATCTTATGCTCTTGGGATGAACTGCCTACCTATGAAAATATGTTAGTACTATTAAAAACACGAGTTTTCAAATTCTGATTTGATTCATGCTATTCTTACTTTGCATGTGCAAACTATTTGACAAATCTACAGGAAGGGCTAATAAACATACCTTGTAACTACCCTACATTTATAATAAATATAGCAAACTTGCGTAATGTTATGCTTAGGAACACCTAGTTTGACAAATCCTATTTGAGTATTGAGCTAGTATACTCTAAACACACCCAGAGTTGTTTATACTCATGTTATATATATGTTATGCATTATGCTTAGATTATGCATATGCTACTTTCATACATAGTTCAAGTTATGAAACATTAATATGTTTTCTTTTTCAAGGAAAAACAAGTAGAGAGTGACTAAGGATACTTGGAAAAGAAGGGTCGTGACAAGAAAAAGGAAGAATATTACTTATATTCTAAAACTTATTTATGAAGTGAACCATATACACATTATGTGCAAAGGAAAGTTATTACTTATATTCTAAACTCATTTCTGAAGTGAACCATATGCAATTATGTGTGAAGGAAAGTTATTACTTATATTCTAAAACTGATTTCTGAAGTGAACAATATACAGATTATGTGCAAAGGAAAGTTATTACTTATATTCTAAACTGATTTCTGAAGTGAACCCTATGCAATTATGTGCAAAGGAAAGTTATTCTTATATTCTAAACCGATTTCTGAAGTGAACCATATGCAAATTATGTGCAAAGGAAAGATATTACTTATATTCTAAACTAATTTCTAAAGTGAACCATATGCAAAATATGTGCAAAGGAAAAATTTTACTTATGTACTAACTTATTTTTGAAAGATCATCGTATTGGATGTGTCTTATGATGAAACACTAGAAACAACTTGTGTCGTGGGTGAAAAGCATAGGTATAAAACGAAAGAGACACTAAAGCATGACTAAAAATGTGATGATTATGATTATATGCCATAATAATGACAGTACTTAAGGTTATTGTAGGTAAGGGTTTAAGGAAGTTTCAATAAGACCTTGAGGTAAGAAGGAACCTGAATACAAGGGTCCGCATAGGGAATGAAACAACCATGAAGGAGGCTTACCCCACCTTATTTCATGACTTCATTTCTAGTCCTTAGAACACTGGGACGGTGTTGTTCTAAGCGAGGAGGGATGTAATATCCCAAATTTGGTTGATTATGTTGATGTTATATATTGGGCATAAGCCCCAATGCACATGACTTACTGTGGTTATAGATATACATATTTAGGCATGCACCCTGACAGATGCAGATTATTGTTATGCATTGGGATAGATCCCTGATGTACTTGATTGATGTTTATTATGTGATTGGGTACAAACCCTAATATACTGAGATGATCTTGTTATATACTGTGTAGAGTTCTGATATGCAGGACTGACTTTTATGATGTGTTGAGAGTAGGATCTGGAACACAGGGATGACCTATGTGCTAGGAGTAAGCCCCAATGTACATAGAGGACTTTTATTATGTGTTGGGTGTAAGCCCAGATGTACATAGAGTGTTGGGAATAAGACCTGGAGCACTCCAAGTTGATGTTGAGCATAAGCTCTAGAGCATTGGATCTTTGGCCATTGTATCCCTAGGTGTATCTTACAAATACATCCTAGTGCTAGTGTTGAGTGAGGGCTCTGGAATTGCACTAGCGTAATTCCCGTTGAAGAGTGTTGAGCAGAAGGTCTGAATAGCACCTGAGGTTACTTTACTTAAAAAGGTGTTGAGTTGAGAAAGGCACTGAATAGAACCACCAATCATCATACTTATTTAATTTGACTGATTGAATAGTTACTCATCTCATCAAGGACCGAGGAAACTACCACAAATTACGAGGTAATCCAACATGCAAAAGGGACCTAGAGCTACCTAACCTGATCAACCATCCAAATCTACCAAGGCCTTGTCAAAAGAGTGGACCTTAATTAATAAAGCATCAAAGTTATAATGCTATATACCTACTTGAATTAATCAAAGTGACTAAGTATAAAGAGCACCAGTTATGTACAAGTGGTATACATAAGTATATGTATGAATATGAAAGATATTTAGTATAAGTAAAAGATATTACTTATAAGTAAAGATATTATTTATAAGGGAAGATATAATTTATAAATAAATTCATTATATAAAAAGATAATATAAAGTTCATTTAATAAATTTATAAAGGAACAAGTTAAAAAGTCTTAGATAAACTAAAGTTATAATTAAATAAAATTTTCAAATTATATATATTATAATTCAAACTGAAAATCAAACTGGAGTTAATATTAAAGAAATTTATATTTCTCAACTGCCATTTTCCAAAGTTCACTTATAAAAACTAGGACAATTCCCAAAGAAAGGATCATTTATCTTTCTATCATTCTTTTATGGTAACACGAGAGAAATTGTCCCACGGATCCAGAAGAGTAAATTATTCCAAGATTGAATTACATTCACCTGTCTTCCCTAGGTTCTCTAGTTTCCTTTTGCATGTTGGAGCCAGCTTGGGGGGATCCGATCAGAACTAGGAACGGTTCCGGGTCATGGTTGGGAGGAACGTGGTAGTTCCAAAGTTATTCGGTTACCATCCTACAAGTCAGCTAAGCATATTGTTTCCATTAATCAATGTTTGAAGTGTGCAGGCCTCTACGAGGAGAAGATTCAAGCTGCAAGGCTAAGGTATGATTTGTTTTTATAGTTTCAATTTATTATAGGCTGAAAGTTAGAATTTAAATTACTATCATTTTGTTTTCCGTAGTAGTCTGGTATCTTTATGCATTGGGAGCAAGGGCTGCTGCATTGGCTCCCCAGGTTAAAAACTTATTTTATCTTTAGCTTTTAAAATTACTACCATTTTGTTTTCCATAGTAGTGTGGTATCTTTATGCATTGGGAGCAAGGGCTGCTGCATTGGCTCCCCAGGTTAAAAACTTATTTTATCTTTAGCTTTTAAAATTTAAATCATGTATAAAGTATCACCTAAAATATCAAACCTTCTTCATGTATTTGGGTTTTAGGATCTAGCAACGCTAGCTTGTGCTAGACCCTATGATGTACCTAGTAAATTTATTTCCAAACATTAAATCAATAATTTGTATGAATGTCAAACCCTAGTTAATTCGTATATGTTTATTTTCTACACCCATAAATCCAATCGATATTTCAACATAGTCATTCCACACAAGAGATCGAATCTCTTTAAAACAACCCAATCCAACATCTCAGGCTTAGAAATTAATTAAAGGAAAACTACTAGTACCAAACCATATATTTAAATAATAAAGTAAGGGCATGTGCAAGCTAATGAGGGTCACTTTTGTCGTGTTAGATGCAATAAAAAATGAAAAATCAGTCATCCCTCAACTTAATTGGTTTTTTTGACATTCTTACACAAGATATCTTGCATCGAGTAAAAAAGATGAAAAGTAGGAAATTGAGTCACGTTTCCGAATATATAAGTTTTAAGTATTGAAAATTTACATAACTATGTCAAATTTCATGTTTTCTAAGAGTCACTTTTTATTTTTTGGGTAAATGATAAGGTATATGTTTTTGTGGGTGTAGCCTTTCAATGCCTAAATAACGGTTTCGGGCTACAAAAATTGGTAGACATGTATAGAATCCGTAGCACTAGTGTAGCACTATTTTTTCAAAATTAAATGTTTAATTTTTCTTTTTGAATTATGTAAGTGATCAAACCTCAAGAACGATACCTCAAATGTGGGTGCAGCCTTTGAAGGTCTTAATGCAGTTATTTCGACTTAGATTTTTTATAGCATGTAGAGGTCAGTGTCTTCTACTACAACATACTATTTTTTTTAAATGGTTGTGAAATGAAAACATTACGAAATAAACACTAATTTAGTATGTTTTTTGACCAACATAGTGATGAAACAAGAAAATTAGGAAATAAATAGAAAATATCAATATTTTTTTTTAAATTGCATATTTGGAATTTGCATAAAAATAATCTATCTATGCCTAAAATTTTGTCAATAATGGTCATGTATGTCATGCTGTAGAGAGCGGTGAAAAACATGCATATTTAGGTGCAGAATTACACCTAAAGGGTCCCTCAACTTCTTGCACAAACCCGTAAAGAATCTTGTTCTGTGAGGTTCGTGGAAGCCTTACATACCTCTTTATAATCGACATAGCTTAAACATTAAATCATTTTGAATGAGCCAAAGCCATAGAACAAATTAAAAGCACAACTATAGATATCACAACCACAGGCCTAAAATATTATAGGGCCCGTTTGAGGTTTTAAACATTGACTTCAAATTAAAAGTTGAACCTAGGATCGAATCCTCTAACAAAAACCAACAACACAATTAATTAATTGACCACGCTACAGCGTGGATCGTTATTTAAATTTTACATAACCATTAACCATTGAAAGTGAAATACATTTTAACAAAGCTAGGGCCCTGCCCGGAATAACACATATAATCATTTTCAAACTATTAAAATAACTCTAGCATCCACCTATAGGAGTAGCACCTTCATACAGAAAACGCTATGCATAGAAATAAAGTAATGCGCCACAGGTAAAGGCTTTTCCCATTTATTTTATTTACACCACATTCTTTCTTATCATTCATCCACAGGAATGTTACTTCCACGCTAAACAAGAATTTAGGAGTAATTTCTTCATAAAGTAAAAACGCCTAACATAGAATACAGACAGGAGCTTCACGCTCAAAATTCAAAAACGTTATGATTTCTTCAAAATCACAAAAGCGAGCATAGACCTTTCCCCAGTTCGTATACTAAACCCTAGGACATGCCAATCCAAGACAGAACTGTTCTAAGAATAAGAAAATGTATTTACTAAATTAAGATGTATAAACTGAAATCAATGCTACCCAACAACGACAGGGTTTTTATCAATCATTCACTAGTATAAAAGCATCATCATTAAATCATAGACCAGAAATATGTAAACATTCCAATCTTAAATACTGAAATTTTACACAGGCTCAACGCACTCTACAGGAGCTCGAGAAACTTTTATAAAATATATCTATGAATCAAACAGAGGCCAATTTGAGTGACTTCATATTAATTAAAATGGAAATTACAAACACCGTAGCCATAAGTCGATTTATACACAGACCAGGAGCTACGTTGGGCATCCTCTGTTCCAGGAAGCGCCTATACAGGATTCAAAACAAAACTATAGCTTATACATGAGTCAAGGCGACATTTCAACAAGTATGTCCATGAAAGTACAAAACTGAGCATTACACTAAGAGCCCAACACCCCAAGTGAGTAATCCATTCTCAAGCACAAACGCTTCATTAAACGACCATTACTTTGGACAAACATTCGCATGAGGGGAGATAAGGCCACGGTAGACGAGGCTTACCTGTGACCATCCTAGCTTCAAACCACCCCTGCTACAACCACTCCACTATTCCAAGCTTGAAACCCCAACGTTGCAGGTCCTGTCAAAAGATAAAGTTTAAGCGTTAGTCACTATTCTCAGCGAAGGCTGAAACGAATGATAAAGTTGGAGAAGTTACCTCGTTAGAAAGACTGTCCTCACGCTATCTGGATGAGCACGGACCTGAGCAAATGCTCATGGCCAACGGTGGATTCATGGACACACTTTGAAACCCTGGGAGCTCTGCTCTCCTTACCTTTCAAACCCCAATTGCAAAAATGCAATAAGGAGCACTCATAGCTAGGGTTTACCCTATCCAGCTCGGCACCACGAATTCGATTGTTAGCTGTTGAATAGCATTGAATGTTACCAGACTCCGCTAGCAACGATATGTTTTCACCCACTCTCTATAGTAGGGAGTGATGGTCCCCATACAATTCGAATCTGTCACCATAATATGAATAATATGATGTTTGAAACATATGTATACTTTTGTATCAATAAACTTTTACAAATTGCAAACTTTAAAGAGTTGGATTAGGGTTATTCCTTTCAGCATCTACAAAATTGACCACAAAAGTAAACCTTAGCATATAGCTAAGTAAGCCAAGCATGTGTTACCAAATTCAACCCCACAAGCTTTTAAAGAGAGTTACAAGAACACTTTTAAAAAGGAAATTCATTACATATTGAAATTAAACCATTTGAGTAGATAAGCATACACACAGTTAGACTTTGAACAAACAGAATGAAAGCCATTAACTCGATAGGGATCAATACACCGCTTCCCCAAAATGTAAATGAATCCATTCACATCAAACAAACCGAACTACATTGCATTGATAAGTCTTCCATTTATCTCCCAATACTCAAGTTAATTTACTAAACATTTGATTAAATTGACGATATTAACCATACAATTTTTTTAAAATTTTTTTACAATTTTAAGAACATTACAAACATCTAAATGAGACTTAACCATTAATCAATGTACAAATTTTATACTATTAACTTTTAATATTAGAAAATAACATTAATAACATTAATCATAACAATAATAAATTATTAATATTATTGGTTATAACAATATAAATATTAATATATTTTTTCCATAATAATTGTATAAATAATAATAATTGAAAAAAAAATATAATCATATTTAATATTTAATATGTTTATTAATATAACAATTTCAACATTAATATTAATGATTACTAAGATTAAAATATAATAATAATTATTTTCTATATGTTTTCAAGATGATTGTTGAAATAATATAATTCATTTTATTGTTGTAATTTTATATTTTTAATATGGGTATGCTAATATATTTTATTTCTTATTATTACCAATTACTTAATAATTATAATATTATAGATTTTTATTTTAATATACTACTATTTTTTATCCAATTAACAATTTTAACTAACAATTATTTGCTAATGCGCAATGATCGTTATCTTGTTCGTCCCGACCGACAAAGAGAACAATCATATCATCCCTGCTGTCTATGGAATTCAAATTTCTGCACATGCAAACGGAAAATACAAGCTGCACAGCGCGGCATCCTTCTCCGTGCCACGAACGATCCTTTCTGTTACACTGCGATCAGCGTGGAAAGCTCAACTCTGACCTAGCGAAGGCTGCCATTGTGGATTTCGATTACATGATGCCTACAGGATATATACATGGCTTGCAGGGATGGATGCAAGGGCGATATATACTTCCCATCGTCCATATATCTGGGCTGCATCTATCAGATATGCAAACAACTAATACAGTAAATAAATACTATATTTTTCGTATTACAAACTTCTTTCTACAACATGGACTATCTTTAATTGTACAATAATGGACAGGTTGTGCAAGAACAAATAGCTTGTTAGTAACACATAAAAGCAATGGAATCATAAACAATGAAATCTCAGCACTTGAATTTTTGAAAAAAAAACACATACTATATTACTGATATCTAAATAAATGTTTTCCTAAATCATGTGGATAATTTTTATTTTAAAGTTTTGTGTTTTACGTACATGCCCAATGCTAGTAAACCTGTAAAACGTCGTAACCTTTCGCCTTCTAGTACTATAAGTCAATCAATCTGTACCTAATGATAATAAAATCAAGGCCGTGGACTGATTTTTCACCGCTGCTTAAGATTTAAATTAGAGATATTTTCACTCGGCGATGGACAAACGTGGAAGTCAGATTTGTCAAACTCAAAGCTGCCCGCAGTTTCGTATGGATCCGCAAAGTCGTAATAGTCAAATTCGAAGCTGCCGGCAATTCCATATAGATTTACGAAGTAGAGATCAGTCTTGTCAATCTTGGAATTCTCACTTCGGCCGTGAACCGGTTGAATTATTACAAAACTTACATCTCAGCGATGAATATGTCGTAAATCCCGAGAGTCCTGCATCCTCTTGCGCCTCCTTCTCTTCCCCTCCAACTGCAGGTTCTTCAGCTAACTACATACCCCCTCGCTCATCTTGCGCTTCCTGCTCGTTTCCACGATCTGCTGCTGCTTCATCTCCCCGTCATATTCATCCTCCATCACTACACATTGCTCATACGTTTATTCCCATCTTCGTCCCTGTATATCCTCCTACGTTCACGTCAATATTCCCTCCATATTTTTCATATACGCCCTCACATCACATTCCCCTTCCCTACGCTTTTCCTACTCCTTTACCCTTTCCCTATGCTTTTCCTGCCCCTTTACGCACCCACTCAACACCTTCAGTCAATGTTCAAAACCCTAATCGGTCAGCTTCTCCTTCTGGATTCAATGAGACTTATCATGAGTTTGTCAAGCTTGGGAAGGAAATAGCAGACCATCTACAGGGCCATCACAGTTCTACTGCTGCAACAAATTACTCCCAGTATGTTCAGCCAGTGCCGTTTGATAGGGAGGCTGTGTTAAAACAGAACATTGAATTGCTACGTCTGATGAAAGAAACCCTTGAGAATTCAACAGGAGCAGATGAACATAACGAGTAAGAGTAAAAGAAAGAAACAGCACCAATAACACGATACACGATACACGACTATGGATTGAGGATTGGTAGCAACAACATTGCCACTTCAACGACTACGAATGAATACATGGCGGAGTAGATAGAAAGAACTGAATGTTGTTTCTTCCGAATATTTCTTCCCAGTATTTGTAAAACATATCGAGCAATTCCCTCCTAAAGGCTGGTTTTTATTACTTTGTTATACTTTGCCTATGTGAAAATCTGTCAATTCACGTCCAGATGTATTATATTGAAACCTTCAATGTTGACATGTTGGAAATGTAATAATATATAAAAATTTCATTGTATATTACATCGAATAAAATAGATTTTTTTAATATAGTTTCATTCTATAGTTTGTAATAAACAATGTTTATCACAAATAGCCCAGAAATCTATAGAAAGTAAATTTAACAAACATAAAAAAATATGACAATATGAAGAAATGAATGGAGTAAATTTAACAAATATAAAAAATAGAGAAAAATATGAAGAAACCAATTGAAAAATATTTATAACCAATGGAGATTGAATCAATAATTAATAAAACTTCTAAGGAAAAAAATAAGGTTGGATGAAAATGGAATACATTCTATAAAATGGCTATTGAACATAGATATCAATAAATACAAAATACAAAAGAGGAAGTTAATGTAAGAATATATGTTTATGAATACCAAAACTATGATCAAATAACAAACTTTACTCATTTCCCATAAGAAATAAATATATACTTATCAAATAACACACCAAAAAACTATTCTCAATATTCAATAGTAGGAACAATAAGAGTATTGAATATATATTTTATTCTCAATATTCAATAATAGGAACAATGGAAGAGTATTGAGCTCCACTATGTGAACTAATCCGTTTATATATGTTTCTCTTTCACTCAACTTTGCAAATAGACATACTCTAGACATACTCCATTGGAGGAATTAATCATTAGGGGAGGTGTTTATTTTGTATCTAATGGTGATGTGCACTTATGCGGACGGGTGTATTGTGGTGTTTGGGTGGATGTGTCCTTTCTTTAGATTCTTTAGAGTCTAAATGTATGATATACCCTATAAGTGTTCAGAGATAAAGGGTGGAAGCAAGTGGAATAGGGGTCGATGGGTGAGCAAGTGTCTAACTTGAAAGTGGAAGCAACCTAAGAAAAGGTCAAGAGTTACTTTGGTTCAAACTTGGGATTTCTATAGGAACGGTTTAAAATACAATTTATTCTAAAATCCGAATTGGTAGGCCAAATGACAAACTTTGTAAAAACCAGCCGACCCAACATCTCACTTACCAACATGAATATCAATGACTCACTTCACAATGACAAAGTAAATATTGATTGAAAAGTGTTTAAGAAACTTGATCCAACAATAACCTTGATAATTGTGTGCATTCATCTCCTTGACCAACTCACCCTACCCCAACTCACTTTGCAATGACAAAGTAAATATTGATTGGGAAGTGTTTAAGGCACTTTATCCAACAATAACCTTGATAATTGTGTACATTAATCTTCTTGACCAGCTCATTCTCGATTGAAGCAAAGAGATACCAACACCATGGAATGACCTCCAGCCACCACTCAAGCTACCCTAACTCTAGCATGTACTAAAATGTGAAACAATGGAGAAATTTGAAATTGAAAAAGTTCAAGACGTGATGATGACAATGGAACGAGGGATAACTTAAGCAAGATTGACAATTTTGTAAATTGGAATAATGATAAACAAAAGTTTATATTTAAAACCATTGAACATTTTCAAACTTTCATCTAATCACATTTCCAAAATCAAATTATATATCCATTTGATTAACAACAATTCTATATCGAAATTCCCTATTTCCAATCAAATACAACAATTTCTATATCGAAATTCCCTATTTCCAATCAATGATACACATTAATTATAAACCAATGCAAAATATGGTTACGTTGGATTTGAGAAGGAATACTTGTTAAGTTGAATCCTGTTATGACTTGGTTTCAACGGTGATAGCCTACGAAAACACTACCATCATTAATGTGCTTGTTTGCTACGAGATGGTTTCAACGGTGATAGCCTACGAAAACACTACCATCATTAATGTGATGGTTTGCTACGAGAGTATGAGATTACCACACATGATTGCTAATTAAGGTGTTATTTGATACTGTGTGATTGCTAATTAAGGTGTTATTTGATACAAGGTTAGTGCTTTTGTCAATTAATGTTAAGTGCTTATAGTTTAATGTTAAGTGCTTATAGTTGGAGAGTGCATAACAAATGATTATTGGTTATAACCTTGTGGCAAAGAGTGGAAATGTATGTTTTTATGGATCACATTTGTTAATATAATATAGATTCTACATCAAATTTAACCTAGGATAAAGAGCTATCAAATCACCTTATTTTGAGAATTTTTCTCATTAAAATCCTTCCTAGATTATCCCAAATGTTATGTTAAATTCAGCAACAACTCAAATAATAATATGGGAAACTCAGCAAAGAAAAATTCATGTATATATCAGAAAACATACCTCCCAAACCATTCTTGTGGGATGATCTTGGGATTCCTATTTTGTTCTTTGGAAAATTCTCACTCCTTTTCTATCCATTCCAATATCTCTACCTTAGTTGGATACTACATCCCCTTCAACCACAGATCATGTTCCCAAAAACATAACCATTTTTTTGCTTACTTGTGTACAAACCCATATTCACTACGACACAAGCCAACTAACCCAAGATACTAGACCTTTTGACATTACGTCTGAATAGGAAATATCTCACCTAAATCTCCTATGGGAGCTACTAGAACCAATATTTTGTAGTAGTCAAAGGGATTATGCTCAATTTTACCACCATATATGATCCATATCGTAGTTGGCATTATTCTTGGATGCTAACTTCGACACTTCTTCGACTAGTCATCGTTGTTGATACAACTTCGATAAGTTTTGATGTGACATGACTTCGACAACTCCAGTAATTCGAAATGTTCTACACCTTAGACATGTTCAACGACCTCACAGTTTGTGACATCGACATGCAACGTCGACATGCGATCGACAACTTCGATAGACTGTCTCTCTGTCTTCTAGTCGACTGTAATGGTTGAACAGTTGAACCGCTCGAACTTCTTCTTTGTAACTGAATGTAACGGTTTGGCACCCAAGTGCCTTAGACTTCCTTATAATCATGTAAACTATTGTAACATACATCTGATCTTATCAGAATCAGGATCATTTTTTTATCTGTTTGCAAGTAATACAAGAACAACTCGCATTCCTGCATATTGTCTGTGCGTATCTGTGTTTATTTGTATTGCGTAATCCTGCTTTTGCTCATTCTGTTTATTAAGCTTCCGCCATAATAGACCCGACTCATTCAATTGAACTCTTGTCCCCCTCGTGCTTCCTAGACATGACCCAGATCATTGGTATCAGAGCGTACTCAGTTTTATTCGTGCTTAAGTTCTATGTATACACTTCTCTCGAAGTTACTTGACTTATGCTGGTTCAAACTGACTCACAATCTCAGCAATCCAAGCAGACACGATATCCATAAATGATAGAAGAAACAAATGATAGAGATGCAGCCGACGAGACAACAAAGCTTATTGATCAAGCTCTGGCTCGACAACGAACTTAAATGTTCACCCAATTCAATGAGATTCTCTTGCAATGTGCTTCGACATCCGGAGGATCCTCAAAGAGAACTCACTCCGAGAAAATTAGCCCCTTCAAAGTGCAAATTAATCTCGACATACCAAATCTTGAAGGTAAGATCGACACGAAATCCGTCGACAATTGGGTGCAACAATTGGAATTCTATTATGCTGTAAATCAACTCTCCGAAGCTGAAAAAGTCACCATTGCATCCTTAAAGATGTTAACCTCCATGCACTGCTGGTGGGAGAACCTGTCAACAAAGATGGAAGAAAGCGGAGACCCCATCGATACATGGGATAAGTTCATCGAAGAGATCTCGAAATAATTTTACCCGTTGAAATACCTCTAGCAGTAGTATAAGAAGTGGCAACAACTAAGGCAATGGAAAGACCAATCAGTACAGAGTTACACCGACGAGTTGCTTGTTCTGAAATATACTAGCGGATTGTCCATGTACATTCAGCAGGAGATGGAATTTTTTACTGTCAATAGGCTTGCGGATGCTTTCCACTATGCCAATAAACTGGAAACCAAGCAGAAAGGAAAAGCATGTTTCATGACAAAGCTGACATCAGGAAGACCACCCGACAAGAAGGCACCATCCGACTTCGAAAAGGTGAAATCTTCTCAACCGACACCGCCAAAGCCTGACAATGATAAGAACCCTTTCACAAAAGGGAACATAGCAAACAACTGCCGACCGGAAAATGGTGCGATTACCACCACTCATCTTGGCATGATATGTCTGAATGCAAAGCTTAGAAGGAATTTTTGGAAAAAGTGTCAACCTTCGACGCGTTCGACAAGACGGTGGAAGAATCTGATCCAGACGCGACAACCCTTTTTACCTCGACAACTCTAGCAACCTCGACTATTGTCGACGTAGAGGAATGAGAGCGCCTATTCCATACATGGATATGGGTCCAGAGAAACCCATTACATCTGATCATGGAAAACATGAGCCAAAAGAACTTCGTTTCTAAAGAATTGGTGAAGAAATTAGGTCTTGTTACCACTCTGCATCCTCAGCCTTACAACATCAGTTGGATGAAGGATGGACAAGAACTACGGATCACTTGAGAATGCAACCTCGCCTAATTCATAAATCCTTTTGAAGATGACCTACTCTGTGATGTGGCACCACTCTCCATAGCCGACGCCCTGTTTGGGAAACCTTACCTCTGGGATAGATATGGAAGTTATCAGTCACAGCCTCAGAAGTTGATTGTCAGAATCCGAAATGGATGGTCCAGCATAGCAGAGCATCAACCCACACCAATGGTTGCACTGATATTTTCCAAATAGGAAAAGAAGCTCATCAATCATGCTCAAAAGTTTGCATTAATCATGATCAAGCTGCAACATTCTAAGAATACTGCAACAAGGAGTCGAGTCACCGACCAATACAGTTCTCAACAGAAGCAGCAAGTCGACCATATTCTTGATGAGTATCAGAACCTCTTTCAAGCTCCAGATGGAGTACCTCAACATTGTCAGGTAAAAAAATCCATTGAACTTGTTCCTGGTTCTTCTTTTCCTAACTCAACTGTTTACAGAAGATCCATTCTCGAAAATGAAGAGATCCGCAGATAAATCCAAGAGTTAATCGACAAAGGTCACATCCAACCCATCTCCTCCCCTTTTGGATGTCCAGTCATCCTAGTTTCGAAGAAATACGGGACTTGGCACATGTGCATCAACTACAGAACCCTCTGTTGCAGATAGACGAGCTCATCGATTGTCTGAAAGGTGCTAGATTCTTTACTAAGCTCGACCTCAAGTCGGGATACCATCAGATTCCAATCGAGCCCTCAGATGTGTGGAAAATTGCTTTCAAGACCAAGGAACGATTGTTTGAATGGTTAGTCATGCCTTTCGGCTTAACCAACGCACCTGGAACCTTCATGCGACATATGGATAACCTTCTCTGACATTTCATCGTCAAATGGGTTATTGTCTATCTCGACGACATATTGATTTTCAGTCAATCATGGGAAGAACATGTTGGACATCTTCGACAATTCCTCGACACTCTCCAGCAACGTCGGCTCTATCTGAACATGGACAAATGCTCTTTTGTGATGACCAACATCAAATATTTGGGGTATGTAATTGACTCTGCAGGCATTCACGTCAATCCAGAAAAAGTGCAGATCCTCAAAGATTGGCCCATTCCTAGAAGCATTCAAGAACTAAGAAGTTTTCTTGGTTTGGAGAATTTCTACCAATGGTTCATACTCGGCTTCAGTCACATCTCCTCGCCCTTGAATAAGTTGACGAAGGGAAATGGGAAAATTGTCTTTCAATGGACAGAAACACATCAAGCATCTTTTGAACAGCTCAAACACAGGCTATGGACTACACCAATACTTGTGTTACCTGATTTGCATGAGCCCTTTGATATTGAGATGGACGCATCGAACTATGCCTTAGGCGTAATGATCACTCGGTCTGGTCACCTAGTCACTTTTCATTTCGAGACTTTTAACGACACAGTTAGAAGATACTCAATGTACGAAAAAGAACTGTATGTCATTGTGCAAGCTCTCAAGCAATGGTGGCATTACATCCTTGGCAAGGAAATAGTCATTCTTACCGAACACAAGCGTCTACAGTTCGCTCTGACACAATCATAGCTGTAGACAAACTGACAACTCAAGTGGATTAATTACCTACAACAATTCTAGTTGGTGATTAAGTATCGGAAAGGGGAGGCTAATGCCGTCGCAGATTGCCTCAGTTGACCACCCATTACTCTCCTTTTCATAGTGATGAGTATGCAGGGTTATGACACGACCACTTGGAAACAGTTGTATGAGGACGACAGTGACTTCTCAGCAGTATATCGATAGTTACCTACTAATAAGTCATCTTCCTTAGACTCCAACTACTTCCTAAAAGACACCTTGCTATACAAGCTTGGACAACTTTGTATACCAACCGGTGAGCAACGACAGCAGCTCATTTGGGACGTGCACTACAACAAGATTGCAAGACACTTTGGAGTAGCAAAGACCCTTGCTATTCTACAGAAGTATTTCTTCCGGCCTACACTTAAATATGACGTCAACAAGTACATTCAATCATGCATGGTTTGTGCCATTGCTAAGCCACCTAATCGATGACAGGGATTGTATACACCTCTTCTAGTTCCTAGTCGACCATAGGAATCTATTTCTATGGACTACTTGACGGGTTATCCTACTACTAGATGTCAGCATGATGTGATATTAGTAGTAGTCGACTGATTTTCCAATATGGCCATTCTCATACCATGTAAGAACACCATGATAATGCAGCAGACCACTCAGCTCTTCATTACACATGTTTGGAAACACTTTGGTTTACCGACAACCATCATTTCTGACCGAGATGCCAAATTCGTCAGAATCTTTTGGAAGACCCTCTGGCAACAGCTGGACACACAAATCTCATTGTTGAAAACTTTCCATCCTCAGACCACCAGACAGACGGAAGTTGTAAATTGCTTGGTAGTACAACTGCTTCGCATGTACAATCACCAGCATCGACGCACTTAGGATGATAGTATTCCATACATACTACCCAGCTACAATCGTGCTCAGCATAGCTCTACAGGAAAGAGGCCAGTTGAGATCTGTTACGGATTTCAACCCTCGGTGCCTATCGACTTGATCAGCTCCTCGACACAGCCGAACTCCGACACAGATCGCAGTCTGCGAGAAGATAAAGCAGTCAAGTTTCGAGGATAGATTTGTGACATTCAGCAACAAGTATAGGATATGTTGCACAGAGAAAACGAGAAAGCTAAGGCCCGACACGACAAGCATTGTATTCCTCATACATTCCAAATTGGGGATAAGGTCTAGATACATCTTAAGAAGGAGCGCTTCACAAGTCCTTTCAAGAAGTTAAAACCTTTGCGATATGGTCCATACAGTATTCTTCGACAGATTGGCGAAAACACTTTCCAGCTCAACATTCCTGCTTGCCAGGGTCTGCATCCAGTCTTCAATGTGGATCTACTTTGAACACACCATGCACCCTTGTTGGAACAAAATGACTTCTCAACATCAGATCCCGCGGACATCAATCCAGATATTCAGGAGCCTCTTCCTTGCGACACCATTATGGGATGGTGAGTACACCTTACAAGGAAAAACACAATTCCCTTGTTTCAGGTTGCCAAAGCTGGCTAGATCCCATCTCAAGGAAAGTGGTACTCTGCTACTGAAGTAACCGACAAGTTTCCTCACCTTCATGACCAAATAATGGAGTCCATTGTTTCTTAAGGAAGGAATCTGATCCACATCATAGTTGGCATTATTTTTGAATTCTAACTTCGACACATCTTTGACCAGTCATCGTTGTTGATACAACTTCGACAAGTTTCAATGCAACAGGACTTTGACAACTTCGGCACTTCGACATGTTCGCCACCTTCGACATGTTCACCGACCTCACAGTTCACGACATTGACATGCAATGTTGACATGCGACCGGCGACTTCGACAAACTGTCTCTCTGTCTTCCAGTCGACTCTAACAGTTGAACAGTTGAACCGCTCTAACTTCTTCTTTGTAACTAAATGTAACGGGAAGGCCCCAAGTGTCTCAGACTTCTCTATAAGCATGTTAAATATTGTAACATACATCTGATCTTACCAGAATCAGAATCATTTTTTGATTTGTTTGCAAGTAATAGAAGAACAATTCACATTCCTGCATATTGTCTGTGCGTATCTATGTTTATTTGTATTGCGTAATCCTGCTTTTGGTCATTCTGTTTATTAAGCTTCCGCCATAACAGATCCAACTCATTTAGTTGAACTGATGTCCCCCTTGTGTTTCCTAGACATGACCCGGATCAATATACCTGAACTAGACTTTGACAAAGATCTATTAATCCACATAACCATTATCATACATAAAGCAACTTTGTGGTATATCATAACATATAACATTGACAGTCCATTATTCTAAGAAATTGATATTAATTAGTGTTCCATTTTCAGTATAGCAAACACATGCACAAACATTTACATACACATGACACCATAGACTTTAACATGGAAACCCAAATGGGAGAAAACCACGAAAATAATTCTCTTATTCATAGATCCCATTATAGAAAGCAACCAATTCTTATAGATATGTGCACACATACTACAAATCGATCTCTCTTTATTACATCAAGTTCTTCAATCATAAAAAATAGTACACAGCATCATCTATTTCTTCGTCACATTCTTTTCTCAATTCAACAACAACTTGTTCTACCCCACCCATTACATATTTATACTTTTCGGCATAGCAGCACAGTCCACTAACTGTATGCAAATCTAACTAGATTCCTAACTAACTTAACCAATTTATTCATTGACTTAATGAACCACTACCCTTTCACCTATTTACGAGCATACTTTCCTTTCCTTGGTCCACGATGAAACACCCATTCACATTAGTACAAAACTACTTTACAAAACACAAAACCTTAGGCCCAACAATAAGTGCCATGGATGTAATTTTGTTACTTGCATTCAGGGACAGTGAGCTAGAGGATGACACTCATATCATTGATAGCTTCTTCCAAAGCCTTAAATCTGCTTCCACAACCCATCTCCTTGGACATGTCCAGTCAAAGTATACCTAGTTGGGGACACAAATGTTCTATACAAATTTAATGTAATGTATTGCATGTCACACACATGTTTCTCAACACTTTTTAGGTAACTCTTCATCAAGTCCATTATATTTTGAGGAATATTGTCACAGAATAAACATTGAAAATGGTTGATTTTATGAACGTTAAATGACACTATACATTTATATTTTCCACTAACCGCAGGTTATTCAAAGATAAGGTACTTATGAGTAATAATGTCTTTCCCAACAGCTGCAAAGAGGCAAATCAAATGTTTAAAATGTTGGATGTTGAGTACATATCATATCATGTGTGTCCAAATGATTGTATTCTATATACAGGAGAATATGCAGACAAAGAGATCTGTCCAAAATTTGCGCATGATAGGTACCATGAATCAAGAAACAAGGCTAAATCCCATAGTCTTGCTCATAATGTAATACCCCATTTTGATCCTTAGGGTATTTTGGATTTTAATATAAATAATGTATACATGTGATATATTTTTCCTAGCATGGAGATCAAGGCCAAGGCCCCACTAGTGGATGCTCAGATTTTATTTAAAAAGGCAAGTTATCGATATTATGTTAGCCATGTGCCATTAAGCCATGGAAATTGTAAAAATGATGCAAAGTTTAGTAATGCAATAAAATACAAAAAAACAAACTAGATATGGAAGAAACCAACAAGAGGGGGCCATGTGTATCCACTAGGGAGTGGTGAGGGGGAATGTGGGATCATGGAACAATAAGGATCAACTTTCATGCATTACACAAGCCAGCAATGGGGAAGGAGGAAAGGTTGCAATTCTAGAGAAATCCAAATTGACAGAGGAATGAGAAGGAACCAGAAATGGGGTATGGCAAGGAAAAAGGAAATCGAACAAGGAATCCCCATTCCATTAGGAACTAGCGCAAGGAGTTTCAATAGAACAGAGAAGAAAGGAGAAAAATCGCAACTCTGTGTAAGTCAAGAATGGAAGAGCTGAGAATGCACAAGAAACCCTACATGAGAAGTAGAATTGGTTGGGAAATCCATATACCAAACCTTGGGATAAATTCCAAACTGTAAGAAGCTTAGTAAACCTGTGATAATAACTTGATCTGAGAGCAGAGGATCCGAGCTGCGGGACATAGATTCGACCGCAACCCTAAGAAGATTTGAGCTAGGATAATTGAGAAGAAGGAAATATAGAGGTTGGATCTTCTTAATAAACCCAGTGAAGGATAAAGTCTCATGGAGGCAGTATTTTGGACCTTTCTATGCCCACCCTGAAGAGCACTAGAGGGAAGGGGCCCTGAGGGATTGTGCAGCAGAGAAGGGGGGCTTCCTTGTGTTGGGTGTGGTAGGTATTGTGGGTGCCATGACTGCTTAATGGTTTGAGATTGCTAAAGCTATGTGGTTGAGCTCATTGTCTTAGCATTATCCTCCATGTTTTCCATTGCATGCTTGATAAACCCAACTGTATGTTAGCTTAGCATTAGTGTGAATCCTTGATAGTAGGATACACATCCCATCTTGGGGGTTGTCTCTCAACTAAAAGAGTATAGGCTAGACAGAGACCTATGGTTGGATGAAACATTTCTCTCTTTATGCAAGTTGTTTGGACAACTTCAGTAATTTAAATATAAGTGATCCTTATGGTGTTAAATGATTCTAATTCCATATGTGATGTATACTTGTTATATTCAAGTTATTTGAATGAATGATTACATGAAAATGATCAGTAGGAAGATTATGTATGAGCTTGAGTATGAGGTAGAGGCATGTTTGATTGTTTCACCATTTGCTTGATCTTAATGTGCTACTAACCTTGCATGTTGTAGATGCATTGATTAGATTTAGTTTAATTATATGTGTTTTCTTATGTATTGCATACACTTTTAGATGGACTGCATGCAATCACATGGACTTGAGAAAGGAATTATATATCCCCTGTTGTGTTTCATGACCCTCTCTGGGTCAGGTGAAGGGAGAAGCCATGGCAGAGGGAAAGAAGAGCTCCTTGCAGAAGGGTAAAGAAGCATTGAAGGAGTTTGAGCTCTTCTTCAATTGGAAAAATGACAAAGTCAGAATCCTCAGATGTACTAGGGTATTATAAAAGTGCATAGATCTTTCCAATATTTTTCCAATGGTACTGAGTTTTCCCAAATTGGTCTAAGGATGAAGACATGATCGGGATGGGAAGTTCGCAGAACAAGGGTATGGCTAGCTCTTGACTTTCTGAACCCACAATGTGGGATGCAGAAGTCAAGGATGCATTTTCTTCAATGCCAGACCTTTTTTCATTTGACTTTCCAATCTCTACATCGCTGATACGGAGTGTGGAATTCAGAGGCACATTTTTGTCAAAATGGTGATTTGGTGTTCCGACTTTCTGACTCCCCCATTGCGGACTGCAGAGTGTAGAAGTCGAAAGAGAAAATGAATGAAGTTGGATAATTGGCGCTCCGACTTTCCAAGTCCCCCATCATGGATTACGGATCTGCGAAAGTCAGAGAGGTGTTTTTGATGCCGGGTAATTGGCAATCCGACATTCCGAGTCCTGCATCACGGATTGCAAAACTATAGAAGTCGGAGAGGCGATTTCGACGCCATGTAATTGGCACTTTGAATTTCTAAGTCCCACATTACGGATTGCAGACTTCTTGTAGTCAAATTGGTGTTTTCAATGCTGCATACATTGGAGATTAGATTTTTGACTTCTGACTTGCGGCTGTAGATTGCGGAATTGTGGATCCAGATATTGTGGCTGTGTAAAAATGGCAGAATTGTGGATAAGTTTTGGAAAAACAAATGTATAAGGTTGTCTCCCATTTCCTCTGAAGGGAACTGAGGGGATTGGGGATGTGACAGAGTGTTATCAGATCCCAAGTTGCAGCAATTGAGCTATTTGGGCCGAAGCATGAATGAACTTATAGACGGGAAGTGTCAATGGCGCAGTTTTTATAAACATTTATTATTGTTGTTGTCCGAATGAGTAATTTCTAGATCTGTATAGATTTTTGTGTCTTATATGCATTCTTATAATGTCTAATAAATGTCTCTTTAATTGTAACATCTTGAATTTTGACTAACTATTTTTGATGTTATATACTGGGCTTAAGCCCTAGCACATATGATTTATTTTTTTATATTAGGAATAAGCCCCAATGCACATGATTCATTTCTTTTATAGATTTACATATTGGGTGTGGACCCTGACTGATGCAAACTATTGTTATATACTAGGAATGAAGCCCCAATGTATTGATTTATGTTTTATTATGAGATTGGGTACAAACCCTAATATACTAAGATGATCTTTTGTTACATACTGTGCAGAGTTATGGTTTACATGATTGATTTGTATGATGTGTTGAGCGTGGACTCGGGAACACACGGATGACCTATGTACCGAGCATAAGCCCCAATGTACCTAGAGGATTTTATTATGTACTGGGCATAAGCCCCGATGTGCATAGAGTGTTGGGCATAAGCCCTGGAGCACTCCAAGCTTGATAATGAATACCGGATCCAAGGCCATTTTTACATTCTATATGTGCTTCACAAACACATTCTATTACTAGTGTTGAGCGGGAAGCTCTGGAATTACACTAGAGTAATGCCCATGTGAAGAGTGTTGAGCTAAAGCTCTGAAGAGCACGCAGGGTTACTTGATCTTAAAAGTGTTGAGTCGAGAAGACTATGAATAACAATTCTATTCATCACATTTATTTAAATTGGTTAAATGAATAATTTTCTATATATCATCAAGGACTGCAGGAACTACCATGTTAAACGAGGGAATCAAACATGCAAGAGGGACCTAGAGACACCTAACCTAGCCAACTATCCAAGCTTACCAAAAAACCCTTTCCAAAGAGTTGGACCTTGTTTTAATATTTATAAAAGAATTATTATGATATGTACATAATTAAATCAAAGAGTTATCATATTTAGTTATTGAATAATCAGATTGATTATTTATAAAAGAAAAGCTTACTTATGTAAATAGCATGCATAAAGGTTATGCATAATATATTTCTTATGCTATTATTAATATTTTATTATTATTATTATTATTATACTTAAAGAAAATATTATGATCTAAGTTAAAGATACATCTAATCGTAACAAAATAAAGGTCCTAGATAAGCAAGGAGTGAATAATTAGTAAAATATCTTTTATAAATATTATAAGTCAATTTAAATTAAAAACTGAAATATTATTATTTAAACTCAACAGCTATATTCCAAACAAACTCACCTACATAAAGAAGGGCAGATCCAAAGAGAGGGGTCATCTTTTCATACTATAATTCTCTTATCGTAATAGAAGAGAATTGTTCTACAAAACTGAAGAAGCTTACTATTTTCCCAGATCTGATTAGCAACCTATCCTAGGTCCTCTACTTTTCTTATTGCATGTTGGAACCAGCTCAGGGAGATCCAGTTAGAAACATGAATGGTCTAAGGGTCATGGTTGGGAGGAACATGGTAGTCCCAAGGTTATTCAGTTAAAGATCATCCTATAGGTCAGCCAGGTCAATACATAAATTTTCCATTAACTAGCCTTTCAGTGTGCAGGTTCTGCAAGGGAGGGGCAAGCTTCAAGAATCAAGTACAAACTACAATTTTTTCATACAGCTCAATTATATTTAGATATTAAAGTTAGGAAATACTATACATCATTTATGTTTCCTGTAGATTATAATTTTATTTCCTTTTTATGGAGCAAGGGCCAAATGGCATGGGCTTCTCAAGGATTAAAATGTAGTTTTAAAATTTATCTATTATTTATGTTGAAACTAAAAATATGCCCTAAAGGTTAAAAGGATCTAGCAGGGCTAGCATCACTAGCTTGTTCTCCTATATAGATAAAATCCCTAGTACTCAATGCTCATGAATATTAATGATGGCCGATTTGTACTGCACTTTTCCTTTACAACATATCGTATTTCCAAATCTTTTACACTCTACATTTAAATTCTTTAAGTATGCAAAAGTTAGGGTTTATTCTTTTTATCAATCCTAGGAACTATCAAAAGATAAAACCAACATTTATAAACACAGGTAGAGATCTCCCAAGGATCCACGAGAACCTTCATACACCAATGTAGCTCAACTCAGCATTTCATTTATTGATTTTAAATTCAAAAGGACAAAAAGGAAAAGAAAAAGCAGGTCAAGCTTTCGAAACTATCCACCAACTTATAACACTCGGGATTGCTAGTATAATTAAAAATAACTGCAGCATAAGATCATATACTATCCATACAACTTCCACGCAAATGATTACCAGCACGATTCCTACTTAGGGTTTTCAGTATTTTGTTTCTCCTTATCAAAAATCAATCTTAAACTTGGAGAAAACCCCACGTTACAACATAAGAGTCAAAATGCATAACCCAGCTTCCCATTTAATAAACATTCATCCATTAGAATAAAAATCAAACAATGAAAGCTACAAAGGATTAAAGCCATCAATTGGACAGAGGCCATCAAAGGGTCCCAACGCCTGCATTAAACAGAGCTACGCCCTCAACAACATTCTCATCTATTTATCAATAGGAATTTCATCACGCTGAAGCTAAAAGAAAAAAACACAGAGCCATTACACTTTAGAAAATACCAGAAGAACATTCCAGGGCTATCTTTCTCTAAATAACGATTTTTCATCCACATAGACTAAAACCCTACACATAAATCCATAAAACGAAACTCACAGAGGTAACTATAATCAACGAATAGCATTTTCTAGAAAGCATCAGTGACATCTCATTTCTTAGAAGGACATACTCAATTAGAAATGCGAATAAAATCCAAATACCAGTATCTCATTCAAACCCAAAAAAATAATGTGTGTATTTCTTGAGAAAGCTTTACATATTTTTACAAGAGCCGTACATTCAATCCTTCTATAGTAGTGAAAATAAAACCCTCAATGGTTTATCCCATCATTTACCAAAATTGAAAACATCGTAGACATTGAGCAGCAGGTTCATAATCCCCGGAAATCCAAATCGACTTTTTCATAGTCATTTTCCTCTCATTTGTTGACCTGACCAGAAACGACCCAAGACATATTTGAAACTAAATATAGTAAGCCCGAGGGGCACATCGAAGTTACAATTTAAGAGATCAAAGCTACGTAGTTTGCAATCATAGCTACGACGGGAAGGAACGAATATTGAAAGGACCTGGGCTTACCAGAGTTATGTTGAAACCTAAGTTTTCTTGTCACTTGTTAGAACCCAATGCAGTGGACACCCATACGTGCAAACCTATCAAGGAAATCACAAAGAGCCATGAGTTAAATAGAGGAAAAAATCACCCGCAGAAAGCATATTGGAGAACCCATTAATTCTCGGAAGAATATTACTTGTTATTTGATCATAGCACCCTCCATCTCCACATTTAAATAGCTGCAATTGCACTAACCATTAGCATATCTTAGGTCATAGCATAGTAGAAAACAGACGCAATATGAAGTTACCCTCCAAGCAAAAACCACCAAATGACAACACTGTTGTTTAGACCAAAATATTAAACCCTCTTTCCAACTGGAAAATGAACCACATGAAGACCACATGTGTGGCATTTAAAGCGACAACCAACATCACTAGCGCTTCAATATATCACCCAAATGATATAGTTAGGTTCATGGTGGTGCAAACACAAATTCGCTTATTTCATGGCTTATGTCAAAAGAAATTCCTTGGATCACTTCAATTCATAGAGCGAGGTTCATGCTAGGTAATAAAACTAGGTAGTTTAGTGAAGAGCCCTTTTATACCTGCAAAACATGTTCCAAGTAGTGCTTTAGCAAATATTGCTAAGTAAACCCAGGATAGTCCAAATACTCATCCCTTACCTCTCGATAGATCCGTGGGTAGCATGACTACCAACTCAAAAACCTCAGAAGTATTCATACTCTTCTCATAAAAGTCCATAAGGCCTGAATTAATTATATAAACAAGTTTAAACATTTAAATGAAAGAAAGCATACATTTACTCTATAGAACGAAGTAATTAAAGAAAATCACTAAAGTTTTACACAAGTACTAAATTAGTCATCCAGACCATAGATGCGTGTGCCTTGAGTTTCACACTAAATTACTTCATCGCTTCCGCAGAAAACATACGATAGTAGACTACCATATCAATTTTAACTTTAAAAGAAATCATAAAACCAACTTTCATAAAACACTGTTTCTCATTTTTTCAACGAGATTGATATTACATCCCAGTAAAAAGTGAATTTCCTATATATTACTGGTTTAGGAAATGTTAGCAGTAAGTGAAATTTTTTTAATTTTTACTGTTTTTAGGGACATTACAAGTGGTATCAGAGCCCAGTTACCATACTAAGTGACCTATTGGGCTCATTATAAGAAAAAAATCCACTGCAAATACTTACAATTCAAAAACATGCATTTATAATTTTCTTTTACATGTGTATGTGAACTAATAGATTTATGTTCTTAAAATTGATACGACATTGCACGTATAATCACAGTCTGAGTATGAATACAGAAAAAGACAGCATCATACATGGAAATTTGAACTCTCCGCCACGAGAGAAAGAGATTGTGGTGGAATTAAACTCAGATTTAATGAAATCAATACAACAGTTGCAAAATGAGTTGCAGAGTTTCAAGGATGAAAATATGTGGGAAAGACGACAACAACAAGCCATAAATGAAGCTCTACTTCAGAGCTGAACAGGGACAAGGTCCGATGGATAGTCAACCCATTCATCCAACAAATCCAAGAAAAACAATTGTCACATAAACAGATCCATTAGTCCTAAAGAGGATATGTATGAAGAACACATAACTGATTACATGGAAGAAGACTGCAAAAGAGCCTCCAATAAGGATGAATCACCTTACCCTTGCAAGAAAAGGAGGAAGAATGATGATAGTTTACAAGAAGAATTCAGGAAAATCAAATCCCCAACGTATGACGGAGAGATAAATACTGGGGAGAAAGCTAAGGAGTGGCTATTAGGGATGAACAAGTATTTCAAAGTCCACAACTATTCCAGTGAAATGCAAGCCGGATTGGCCATTTACAACTTAAATGGTAAAGCGGCCAAATGGTGGAGAGACTTGAAACACACCAAAGGGCGGGAAGTGAGAGACATAAAATGGAATGCTTTCACCAAATTGTTTCAAGACAAGTACATGTCTGAAAGAATCTTTGACAAAAATATTAAAGAATTTCATGAACTAAAAAGGGGCTCACTAACTATGGAAGCTTTCATCAACAGATTTCTAGATCTGATGCATTATGTTCCTTATATAAAGGATGAAAAAGTCAATATACAATGATTCTTGGGATGCCTACCACCAAATTTTAGAGAGAAAATCGAATTTGACATGCCCAAAACCCTAGACGTGACTTTACACAAGGCTAGACTCTGCTATGAACATGGACAGCCAAGGAATGATAACATAAACATAAACAGAGATAGGTACCTTTTTAGACAATAGAAGACCAGGTTTTAGACCACAACCTTACCGGAAACAAAACAATAGTTTCCCTCCCAACAGAGGATCCAACCGACCTCATGCATGACCCAATGCACCCCCACTGCATGTCAATAGACCAGCTTTCAACAAAGGAGAAAAAGTTGCCCCACCAACTGTTATAGCTCGAAATGACACCTCTCCATCCGTGACGATACTTGCTTCCCTTGGTCACATGACGACACTTCTTGAGATCAAGTTCAGTCACACAACAGGACATTTGTGGATGGAGGAGTCATTTGGGACACTAAAAATGGTTGAAATTACCTCATTCTTGACCCATTTGATGTATATGACCCTTAGGAACATTTTTCCAGACTAAACCATCTCCTGAAAATGAGCAGAAAAGCCTGTTTTTGGCCATTTTTCAATATGAGCGCGACTCCACTGTTGCAATAGTGGCGTGTGTACGCGACTTTGTCTCATTTAAAGTAGTGCCCATTGCCATGTGTACGCGACTTTGTCTACTATAGAGTAGCGTACACCCCTGTTTTGGTCAAAATCTGGAAATTCGAGTAAGTTAAGTTGGTTGGGAAACCTCTTGAGTGGTTATAACTTCTTTTCCTCTTCTTCAGTGACTATATAAGGAGGGTAGAAGGGCCATGTGAGAGGACTAAGCCCAATTACAAAGTTATGCTGGAGGAATGGAGACCCTCATCCCCCTCTCTTGTGCTTCAGTTTTGGTAAACCCTAGCACAATTGATTAGAGGCTGGAATCCTTGGAGAATGGAAGCAGCAGACCTTGAATCTAGGTTTTGTGAAGTGCCAAGCTTGAAGGAAGGTATAACTTTATGTACTTGCTTTCATTCATTAATAAAGATCAGACGTTCTTCTCTTTCCAAATATGACCTATTAATGTGTCTTAGATATTGATTGTTGTTTGATTATAGTTTGATGTCTCTTGATATTATGGATATCAGTATTATATATGTAGTCAAATGTATTTGAGAAAGGTATCAAGTTGTTTTGCAGGTCTGGGCATTGCGACACTGGATAAGCATTGAAGAGTGAGGGAGGCAAAGCTAGGATCAACCTTCTGAATGAGGTGCCTACATCTCTAAACCCTAATCTCTTCATTTAATTTTTATACTTGCAGAATGCTTGTAAGTCTATCTTTATCACCGTAAGTTGGTAGTTTCTCCCCTGAACTATAGGTGCATTTTCCCCACAACAGAATGGCGACTCCGCTGGGGAAAGCCTAACTGCTTAGGGGTATCCAAGGTCATTTCTTCAGTTCTGTTTGATGGTCTTTGTTCATTTTCTTGATTAGGATCAGTTAGTAGGCTCTGTTTGACCCTTCTTGGCTCTTACAGACCCTTCCCAGGCCTTGCAAACCCTTGTGGACCCGGGTGTGGTGGTTTTAACCCCATTTTTTCAACTTTTTCCACCTGTATGCTACTGTTTGTAACACACAGTAGCGCCCATATGCTACTTTTCCTTTGCACAGTAGCGCCCATACTGCTATGAGCGCTAGTTTCCTTCATACACAGTAGCGCTCAAAATATGGGTTTGAAATTTTTGAGTTTTTGGGTTGTGGACCCAAATCTGGGGGCTGTGGCTGCATTTTTTGGGGTCCCTGATGACCTTAGGTCTGAGTTAAACCACTATAAGTGGTCTCCCAACCTTGTACTGATCCTACATTCATGATTTGAACCTCTTTTGGTCAATTTGGGCTTGTTTGGAAAGTTTTGGGGTTTGTTGACCTAAGTTGGGGGGTTGTGGACCTGTTTGGTGTTTTGTACCCTAATTTTAGTCTGACTGAACTTGCTTGCCCCATTTTCCACTGGATTTGGAACCTCTTGAGTCTTCTTGACCATGTTTGTATCTATTTGAGTGAAATTTCTCTTTTAGGTTGGTTTCTTATCCTCCCTTATGCTTTTAGTTTTTCTTTTGTAGTGAAAGCTCAAGTGTTTGGGCTGTTGTTCAAGACCTTGTTAGCATTGTTTATGTGCAGACCTGACTTTACCAAACGATAATTCTCCGTAGGTCATTTGCTTCATTTGGGTCTAAAAGTATTTTTTGTACTCTTTTCCCAATGGTTGGCATGCTTACATCAATAAGAATTTGAAAGTCATATTTGGTAGCTTTTACTGTTTCATAAAGAGAACCTGAAAGTTTCTTTGCTTTGCTTTGATAGTAGGTTAGTTTCAGTTTTGTTTCTTACCTTTGAAAAGCATAAAGAATTTTGATTTATCTTCTGAATAGAGTACCTTGCAAGTGGCTTAAAAGATTTTAGAGTGCTTTGCATAAAAAAGAACAAGTTTTCTTTTGCATACCTATTTGCTTGAGTAGCTGCATTCTTAGGTTTATTTAGACTTTATTTTTACCTTTTTTGCATTCGAAATATTAAAAACTGCATTTGCACATGCATTCTAGATCAGAATTTTAAGACTTGCATTGAAAAGAAAAAGATTTGTTTGGTGGTAAATATTTCAGTACTCTATCTCTACTATAACCACTCTTACACACCCACTACCTTTTTGAGTAATCAAGTAACCTTTAAAATGAACCCTAATAAAATGTACTAGTAACATTTTCTTTTCTAGGTTACATTACACCAACTAGTTTTGGTTAGGATCTTGGGTTTAAATCACCTTAAACCACCCAAGATCACACATTGCGCAAAAATCGTAGTGAGACTATCATAGGTAAACCCACCTCACTCAAAATTTTCCTGGGATCTATGCAGTAGGTCATTGCGAGATCAGTTTGTGGGAATACTCCTCCTACTTTCTGTTTGAGCATACGCCTGGATCGGATTGCGTATTGGGGAATTTTTTGAGTTTCGGGCTTAGCTACCATGCCCACGCTTTCTGATTCGACCGGTGACTGTTCCCCCAGGAGTTTTCGGTGTTGTGGTATCCTTAGTATCTGACTCTAGGTTCATACACAGCTGACAGCGGAGGGTATATCTGCTATACCTAGGACAGACGTGGGAGGAAATCCCTTGCAGGTCTTTGGGAGGGCGGTTGGGTGATTCTAGCGCTTGCACCCTTAGTCATTGTATTGTGGACCCCGGGTAACTGTTCTTCATCCTTCGTTGATCTGTTCTGGGCCCTCATCATCCCAGACTCTTCTCCGGAAGGCATCTGTTTTCCTGGTTTGATTTACTTAGGACCTTTTTTAGTGGTGTGCTCTTTGTGCTACTTGTTTTAGTTTTCCTTAGAGAACTTCTTGTTCATTTGAGCAGGAAACTATGTCTAGCATTCCAGCGAGTGTCAATCAAGGTACCCCTGTTCCGGGGGATCCTTGTGTTGTTCCATTCATTGGAAACATTGGTGCTCCCTTAATGGCTACTCTGAATCTTCCTGGATTCACTATTGGACTGCCGGTTTGGTTGTTTTCCACTCCGAATGCCTTGCATGCTCCCAACGCTTCTTTTGTGAGCACCTCAAATCAAGAGCATCAGAACCCTGTGCCTCCCTTTCCAATAACATCTTCTCCTCCTCCTTCTTCCTCACGTGGCGAAAGTAGCAATACTAGTAACCAGCATTCTAAAAGGAATAGACGGAGGCAGAATGCGAAGAAGATGCCAAAACAAGGGGGCAGCAACCCAGCCTCTGTGAGTCATGCTGGGGGCAAGCATTCTGCCTCTACAAGTCATGCAGGGGGCACCTACTCAGCCTCTGGAGGTCATGCTGGGAGAAAAATTTTAGTCACTGAAAATCATACTGAAAGTTTGTCTTCAACCACTGTTAGTCATGTTGAGGACACGTCATTGATCACTGCTAGTCATATTAATGAGAAGTCACCAGTTCCTGTGAGTCATACTGGAGACACCAGATCAGCCACTGCAAGTCATGCTGAGGGAGTTGACATTGTCGACAAACCAAACAAACAGAAGCTTAAGTTCCCTTGTAAGTTTTGCGAGGGAGATCACCTTACTTACTTGTGCCCTGTACTTCCAGAAGTGCAAAAAGTGTGGTCCTTAGTTAAAAAGTATTCTTCTTTTGAGCAACCAGCCTCTGTGAATCATGCTGGAGGCAAGCTGTCACCCAATGCTAGTCATGCTGAGAGTACTGACGTTGTAAAGGAGTCTAAACCTATAGGACGGAAACCAAAGTTCCCTTGTAAAATTTGTAAGGGAGATCACCTTACTCACCGATTCCCTGCCATTCCAGAGGCACGAAGAGTGTGGTCCATGTCTGAAGGAACCTCTGTTCCTGATTTGTCTATAGATTCCCTATAGTCAGATCAACCTTTGGTTGATAAAGTGGTTGAACCAATGCAATCTTTGGTCGACCCCACTCTTCCTTCAGAGAGTGAAGTGATCGAATCAATGCAATCTTTGACCGATCCCATCAATCCTTCGGAGATTGATGCACCTAATACTGAAGTCTTCTGCATTACCAGTTTGGATATTCCTGAAAACGGGGGCACTTCATCTGTGCCATGTGAACCCCTACCAAGCCCTAGGATTGTTTCCTTTGATTGGAATAGTCTAGCCGAGCCTCGTCTTCCTTCTTCGACACCTTTCCAGATAAAGGTTGATATCGGGAACCATACGGTTGATCGATGCATTGTTGATGAAGGTGCTTCTGTTAGTATCTTATCCGCTTATGCTCCGAGAGATTTGGGTTTCCCTAATGTTATTCCAGTTGTTAATTGGCCGTTGACCTTAGATAAAAGACCTAGTGAACCGTTTGGATTCCTCCGTCAGGCACCTGTTACTTTGGGTGGAAAAACAGTCTTAGTTGATTTTATGGTTTTAAAGGACCCTATGGACTTTGATATGATCCTCGGGCGTGATTAAGTTTATGTTATGCATGCTGTGGTGTCTACACTTTTTCGTGTGATGCATTTCCCTCATAACGAAAACATTGTCACCATCGACCAGCTTGCATTCGTTGATCCTCCTTATTACCCAATTGTAGACCAGTCTGATCCCTCATCCTTAGGCACTACTATGTCACATGGGAATGTTGTGGCATATTGTTCCTTGAGTTCAAATGCTACTGAGAAGAAGTCTCTGAATTCATGCTTACCTTCTCGGCACTTGGTCCCAGCTTTTGACCAAGTGACACCTCCATCTGAATGTTTAGATATGTGTTCTATCTGGGATGATATACTTCCTTCTGATGAAGTTTTCCTAGAGTCCATAGTACAGTCTGCCATTCATTTGGATGTTGATCCAGTCGCAGTTATGTCCAGCCCCGGTTTGACCTTAAAGTCTGATCTTCCTACTGTTGAGTCTTTGGACTCTCCTATAGATCCGCAAATCGGTGTTCCTGCTGAGTTTGATTCTGTTTCTAGAATTTTCAACTCCCGTGATGATGAATTTGTTTCTGCAGATTCCATCATGTCCTTCAACTTTGATCTTCATCCTGAAGTTGATCTTGTTGATTGTAAGTCCTCGTGCTTGGGTACCATAGAGTCTTCATTTGAAAACTCTACCTTGTTTATGCCTGCTGTTGATGATAGTGAAGTTGAAAGTATTTCTACCACAGTGACTTGTATCGGGTCTTTCCTTACATATGCTTTAGATATGATCCTGGTACTAATGTTTCTTGGAGACGGGATTCTTAGCTGGATGTATACTTGCTTACTGGTCCTTTTCGACACCTTGTGTGACCATGTCAGGTATATTCGGAACCTTGCATATAGGTTTAGGCTTCCCCGCTGTTATGTTGCATTTGAACCTTTTGCCATCCAAATTCGCCATAGGGTCGAACCTGTTGGATATTGGTGTGTTAGCCATCTCTTTATGCATCATGCACCAGTCCGACAGCAGAGCCTACCTAACATGGGTCACCCTAGTCAGCACCCTTATGGCATTCTGGTGCCCATGCTGAGTTTTTCTCATAGGCTTGGGAGCCTTTTTAGATTTACCATGACTTTGAGAAGAAGCCTCATCTCTTTCTTCCTCATATATTTCTGGCCATCCCTGATAAGGCTCCCATCTTTGTGTTCAAATTGCATATGCATCTATTATGATCCCCCTTGCGCTAATGAGCCTGAAGCCGGCTTCCACGCTTTTAGCTCGTTGTATAATCCTCCATCTCTGATCTCATTTCCGCTAAGCCCTGTATCATTTTGCCTTCGCGATTTGACACCTTTTACCTGGAGGAGACACACCCTGAGTGTACTTATTTTGCTCATGTTCCTTGCATTAGGCATAGCTTTGTTCCATGCGCTTGGAGCTAGTTTCGCATGTCCCTGACACTCGTCTCCTCCCATTAAGAGCATTCTTCTTTTACTTTGAGCTCGTTAAAAACAGTATGTAGGTTTCGAGCATTCTTCTTTTACTTCGAGCTCGTTAAAAACAGTAAGTAGGTTTCGAGCATTCTTCTTTTACTTCGAGCTTTTTAAAAACAGTAAGTAGGTTTCGAGCATTCTTCTTTTACTTCGAGCTCGTTAAAAACAGTAAGTAGGTTACGAGCAGTCTTCCACCTTTCCTTTGAGCTCGTTAAAAAACAGTAAGGAGGCTATGAGCATGTCTTTCATCTTCACTTCGAGCTCGTTAAAAACAGTAAGAAAGTTATGAGCATTTTCTGTATCTCCTTTGAGCTCGTTAAAAACAGTAAGGAGGTCATGACTTTACTTTTCCGGACTTGTTAAACATTTACGGAAAAGATCCCTATGGAGTTCTTTTAAGCCCTTTTCAGACTCCTTAAATAGGAAAAGTTTGCCGAGCATAGTTGTCTTTTCGGGCTCGTTAAAATAACCGAACTGACATCCACTTAGGTATAGAATTACCCCTTTTTCGGGCCTTGGTGGATAATTTACGGCAAAGGTATACTCTAGGTATACTCTGGTATGCGCTAGAAGAGTTCTTCTTCCATTATTTTACACTTTTTCGGGGAAGGAGACTAACTTTACGAAAAAGGACTTTTGGAGTCGTCTTCAGGGTTTTCAGACTCTCAAAATGTGAAAACACCAAGCGAGCATTCACCTACTTGGGCTCGATGTGAAATCCATGAGATGGTTGATAGAGGACTGTTTAAGTTTTTCAACTCTATAAACAAGAAAACACCGCCGAGCATAGACCAATCCGGGCTCGATATAAAATCCACGAATAGGTGTATAGAGGACTGTTTAAGTTTTTCAACTCTATAAGCAAGAAAACACCTCCGAGCACAGACCAATCCGGGATCGATATAAAATCCACGGATAAGTGTATGGAGTTTTCTTCTAGGTTTTTCAGACTCCTTAAATATGAAAATACCGTCGAGCATGCTTTAGTTCTTTTTCAAGCTCGTTAAAAAATGAAAAAGGAAAGGGAAGGGAAGAATGTTAAAATATCTTTCAATATGATGGCAGCATGTCAACTATCTCCTTGAACAAAGCACCTATTTTGAGTCTATCAAACAAGTTTGGTTCTAGTGTTGGCCTTAGGGTAAACTTGATCTCAGAGTTCTTACTCCTCCGTTTGGTTAGTCTTCAAATCATATGGAGAATCTGTTAATGTCTCCTACATTGCAGATTTGTATCGTGGTCTCTTTGTGTTAAAAGCTGCCTAAGTCACTCTTGTGTCGTGCTCACTGTTCATGGATACAACCTGTGTCGGCCATTCTGCAGTTGCCTTGACCTCATGTGTCGGCCATTCCTTGGTGTTAGTATGTTTCATCATGTGTTCAGTCCTACTCCAAATCATCTCATACCTATTGAGTGTCCCTCGTGTTGGATGATGGAGGATGCATTAAGGCCTCCCTTCCAACGGACTTCTTCCCATCAACTTCAACTCATTGTGCTCTAGGAATGAAGTTTAGAGTTTCGTTTAGTACCTTGGGGATTGCAGTCATTAGTGGCAGTTTTCCTCGCTATTGGATAGATGGGAATACATCAATGTCTCCTATCTGATGGATTCTTCAAGTGTTCGACAACAAGACCACTTATTCGCACTTGCTTGAATGTACTAGGTACCTTGGGTTCCATTTTCATTATTGGTGGACACCCTCGCGTTTGTTAACGGTATACATCAATGACCGGTAATCAAACGATACCTCCCATGTTCGACAACAACTCATTTATTCGCATGGATAGGTTTGTACCTTGGGTTGTTTTTGGATGAAGACCTTGGGATCCTCTATAGCATCACCTCATTTATGTTATCACCCAAGTTGCGCAAGACTGAGCCACACTCTTTTTGGCTCTTGATGAGACATAGATCCAGCTTGTTCTCTATGGCTATGTTCTCCAGTTTTGACATAGATCCACCTTGTATTTATGTGGCTATGTTTACACTTATGTTCCTCATGGATCCACGCTTGTATTTTAGTGGCCATGATATATGCATCAGTATTTGGATCATTATTGTATCCTCTTGGAGGTCATGTTCCACCATTTGAACATGGACAATTACCCCAAGGATAAGTTTGTCTGACATTGCCTTTGCTTTCAGGTACTTCATTTGAGACTATGATTCTTGGTTTCTCCGTTCCTCCATGATTCAACTCTTTTTAATTTATAATGTATTTCGGCCATCGTTTCCCATACTCCCTTTGACCTCATACATTAGGGGGCATCTGTTATAGCTTGAAATGACACCTCTCCGTCCGCGACGATACTTGCTTCCCTTGGTCGCATGACGACACTTCTTGAGATCAAGTTCAGTCCCACAACAGGAAATTTGTGGATGGAGGAGTCATTTGGGACACTAAAAATGGTTGAAATTACCTCATTCTTGACCCATTTGATGTATATGACCCTTAGGAACATTTTTCCAGACTAAACCATCTCCTGAAAATGAGCAGAAAAGCCTGTTTTTTGGCCATTTTTCAATATGAGCGCGACTCCACTATTGCAATAGTAGCGTGTGTACGCAACTTTGTCTCATTTAAAGTATCACCCATTGCCATGTGTACGCGACTTTGTCTACTATAGAGTAGCGTACACCCCTGTTTTGGTCAAAATCTCAAAATTCGAGTAAGTTAAGTTGGTTGGGAAACCTCTTGAGTGGTTATAACTTCTTTTCCTATTCTTCAGTGACTATATAAGGAGGGTAGAAGGGCCATGTGAGAGGACTAAGCCCAATTACAAAGTTATGCTGGAGGAATGGAGACCCTCATCCCCCTCTCTTTTGCTTCAGTTTTGGTAAACCCTAGCACAATTGATTAGAGGCTGGAATCCTTGGAGAACGGAAGCAGCAGACCTTGAATCTAGGTTTCGTGAAGTGCCAAGCTTGAAGGAAGGTATAACTTTATGTACTTGCTTTCATTCATTAATAAAGATCAGACGTTCTTCTCTTTCCAAATATGACCTATTAATGTGTCTTAGATATTGATTGCTGTTTGATTATAGTTTGATGTCTCTTGATATTATGGATATCAATATTATATATGTAGTCAAATGTATTTGAGAAAGGTATCAAGTTGTTTTGCAGGTCTGGGCATTGCAACACTGGATAAGCATTGAAGAGCGAGGGAGGCAAAGCTAGGATCAACGTTCTGAATGAGGTGCCTACATCTCTAAACTCTAATCTCTTCATTTATTTGTTATACTTGCAGAATGCTTGTAAGTCTATCTTTATCACCGTAAGTTGGTAGTTTCTCCCCTGAACTATAGGTGCATTTTCCCCACAACACCAACCATTACTTGTTGGAAATTCCAAAGGCCCCACTACTTCAGATATTTCCCAAACAAGACGGATGGATTTTTACACAATGTCCAAGCAATCCCAACAGTAGGGCACATGGAAAGAACACCAAGAATTTATGCTGCACTTGATGGCTGACAAGAAGATCACCAGGCCACTATGGTTGAAATTGAGGGTAAGATTTCAAACACAACCATTTCAGTTTTAATAGATCCCGGTGCATGCCGAAGTTATTTCTCCCCTAAGATAGTAAATACTTGTAAGTTAAACCGAGAGAGTCACGAGAAACCATGGCTGGTACAACTAGCCACCCATACCAAGCGAAAGGTCTCCGAACGCGTTAGAACTTGTGAGGTAGATTTAAATGGGTTCCCAACCAAGGTAGAGTTGAATATCTTGCCACTAGGGTCTTATGATGTACTAATAGGCATGGATTTGTTAGAAGAACGTCATGCCCTACTTGAATGCTTGAACAAATCAATACTATGCACGGATAACCAAGGGAATCAGAAAACCATTCAAGGTATCCCTAAGAAAGTTTCCGTAAGACAGATATCTGCCTTAAAAGCAAATAAATGCGTAAGAAAGGGTTGTAAAATATTTGTAGTTAACATTCGAAACATAGAACCAGATAGGGAACAAAAGATCGAAGACTTCCCAGTCCTTGTAGAATTCAAGGATGTATTTCCCGAGGAAATACCTAGCCTACCGCCCAAATGAGAGCTAGACTTCTCCATAGAGCTAACACCTGGCTCTATAACAGTTTCCGAAGCCCCTTACCACATGAGTCCACCCAAATTGGTGGAACTCAAGCTTCAGTTACAAGAGTTGATCGAGAAAATTTATATCCGACCAAGTGTGTCTCCCTGGGGAGCACCAATACTCTTTGTCAAAAAGAAGGACGGGATGATGCAGATGTGCATCGATTACCACCAACTCAACAAGTTGACCATGAAGAACCGTTACCCACTCCCTAGAATTGATGACTTGTTTGATCAAGTTGGAGGAGAGAGGATATTCTCAAAGATTGACTTGCGATCCAGATATCATCAGGTGAGATCCGTGACGAAGGCATCGGTAAGATCGTGTTTCGAACCCGATACAGCCATTATGCATTTGTGGTAATTCCTTTTGGTTTGACTAATGCACCTGCCAACTTTATGTGCATGATGAAAAACATCTTTATTAAATACCTAGGCAAGTTCATTCTAGTCTTCATTGACGACATTTTCATCTACTCCAAGAATGAAGAAGAACACGAAGAGCACCTCCGAATAGTATTGCAAATACTATGAGAACACCAATTGTACGCTAAGTTTAGAAAAGTGTTATTTCTTCAAACCCCAGATATAGTACCTAGGTCACATCATTTCCAAGAAGGGGATAGCAGTCGATCCCGAGAAGATTAAATCCATAGAGGAATTGCCTACCCCCATGTGCGTGACCGATATAAGATCATTCTTAGGGTTATCTAGGTACTAATGGAAGTTCATTAAGAAATTCTCACGAATTGCTTGTTCTATGATATCCTTGCAGAAGAAGACAACCAAATTTATCTGGACGAAAAAATGTGACGAAAGTTTCCAAAAGTAAAAGCAAATTTTGACTAGTGCACCCATCCTACAGATTGCTGACTCTGATGGGTACTTTGTGGTTTGCACAGATGCAAGAAAGGAAGGGCTCGGTGGAGTCCTTATGCAAAATGAATTCTCTATCTTCTAGGAGTCAAGGAAGTTGAACAAACACGAAGAGAACTACCCCACGCACGATCTAGAACTAGCCGTCATTTTCCACGCTTTGAAGATGTGGAGGCACTACCTTATGGGAAAGAAGTTCCTATTAAAGATGGATAACATGAGTTTGAAGTACTTTTTGACCAACCTGACCTAAATGCTAAACAGGCCAGGTGGCTAGCCTTCCTTAGTGAGTACCACTTTGAGCTAAAGCACAAAGCGAAAGGAGAATAATATCGACGATGCGTTAATTCGACGGGCTCATATGTTATATGAGGTGACCGTCAGTCAAACTAACTTAGATTTGCACCACGGGTTTAGAACAACATGTAGGAGTGACAGATTCTATGTCGAGATCCTTAAAAATATCCAAGAGGATAGGTTATTCCAACAACAAAAGTAGTATAAGATAGACGAGTCGGGACTGCTGTGGTCGAAAGAGAGACTTTATGTTCCAGATAGCGGGGACATCAGACCCAACATCCTCATAGAGTTCCATCAAAAAATCTATTCAGGTCATCCGGTATATCAAAGGATGATATTAGCAGTAAAGAAACACTTCTTTTGGCCTAAACTGAAAGCTGACATAGCCGTATTCATTGCTAAGTGCCAAGAGTGTCAGTTTGTTAAGGCAGAACACCAGCACCCTTCGGGACTACTACAACCATTACCCATTCCAGATTGGAAGTGGGAGGTCATCATTATGGATTTCATCACGGACTTACCTAAAAGTAAGAGGAAGAATGACTCCATCTTTGTAGTAGTAGACAAGTTACCAAAACCATCACATTTTATACCGGTAAAGTCTACTTACAAAGCGGTTCATATCGCAGACATATTCTTAAAGGAGATTTTTCGATTACATGGGATACCCAAGGCAATCATTTCCGATCGAGACACGAAGTTCACTAGTAACTTATGGAGAGCCTTGTTCTCTAGTTTGGAGACACAACTACATTTCAGTACCATGTACCATCCCCAAACCAATGGACAGATGGAACAGGCAAGCCAAATCCTAGAGGATATGCTAGGGATGTACGTCATGAACAACCCCACAAAGTGAGAGGATTATTTGCACCTCGCCGATTTTGATTACAACAACGGATACCATACCTATACCCAGATGAGCCCCTTTGAGGTACTCTATGGCAGAAAGTGTCAAACACAAGTGACTTGGGATAGTCCAGTAGATAGACTTATGTTGGGTCCCAACTTACTAAAAGACTTAGAGCAGTTAGTCTCCAAAGTACAACAAAACTTGAAGGAGGCACAACACCGCCAAAAGAGTTATGCTAATAAGAAAAGAAAGGACAAGGATTACAAACTCGGTGAACATGTCTTCTTAAAAGTGAAAGCAAAAAGAAGCTCTCTGAGCTTGGGGCAATGCGGGAAGCTAACCCCCATATTTTGTGGGCCCTTTGAGATACTGTCCAAGAAAGGGCTAGTAGCATATGAGTTAGCTTTACAAGCTCATGTTAAAGTTCATAATGTTTTTCATGCATATTTATTAAAGAAATATGTCTATGATGATAAATATGTGATTGATTGGTCCTTGTTACAGGTGGAAATCGAAGGGGAATTCCTACCGGAGACCCTCCACATTCTGGATAAGAGAAAGGTGCAACTTAGAAGAAGGACCATCACCCAGTGGAAAGTACAATGGAGGTAATTCAGACCAGAAGAGGCTACTTGGGAAAATGAGACAACCATGAAAGAGGCATACCCCACCTTATTTCATGACTTCATTTCTAGTCCCTAGAACATCGGGACAATGTTGTTCTAAGCGGGAAGGGATGTAATATCCTAAATTTTGACTGAGTATTTTTTATGTTATATACTGGGCTTAAGCCCCAACACATGATTTATTTTGTTATATTGGGCATAAGCTCCAATGCACATGATTCATTTCTTTTATAGATTTACATATTGGGCGTGGACACTCATTGATGCGGACTATTGTTATATACTGAGCAGAAATCCCCAATGTATTGATTTATGTTTTATTATGAGATTGGGTATAAACCCTAATATACTTGATACTGTGTAGAGTCCCTAGTAGAAGACAACTGAAGAATATGGATGTTTACCTACAACCATTGGTCGATGAATTAAAGGAATTATGGCAAGTGATACATGTATATGATGTATCAAGGCCAACCACAACAAAGAGGAGTTTTACATTGTATGACATATGTGCGTACACCACACATGATTATCAAGGATTAGGAGAACTTTGTTCTGGTAAATATGTTGTTTTATTTGTTTATATTCATAGCAATTTTTTTTGGCATATTTAATTCAGTGCAACTATATTGATCTTTAACACTAACATGCTACATTGTATACCATAACACTGCATGCCTTGTAACAAAAGGGTATCATGGACGTAAATGTTGTGGACCTTCTATGAAGGATAGGTGGTCTAGCCACCTACAAAATTCAATTTACGACTCCTCAATCGTACACCTCCTAGAATACCACCCTTATAGAAAAGCAATATCTTCTTTCAATGGTAAACCAAAGAGAACCCGAGAGCCTGAAATAATGACCCCAATTCACTCGCTTAGAGCATATGATAGAGTGAAGGAGAAAGAAATTGCAGAAATGTTCAATTCAAATAGGGAACCTATGTTCAATAGTCATCAATTCTTTGACACCTATGTTGAGAAAATCTTCATCAGGATGAAAAGGAAATCGGTATTTTTTGAGCTCCCATATTGGGAGCATCTTAATATTGTCGACTTACTAGGTCCCATGCATATATTTAAAAATGTTTCATCATCTTTGTGGAGGCACATATCATTGAAACAAAGTGACACATTGGTTGTCATGATATATCTTATTTCTTCGAATACTGAAAAGAAGCATTTTCCAAGACAAGAAAATAGAACACGTGGCCCCTCTTAGTCATTTAAATAAGGTGATATTCGATGGGTTTTTAAGAAAGATGAAATTTCATTGGCAAAGGAAGTTATATTGGGTGTGAAGGAACCTTCCATCAAGAACAAACCCAGTTAATAGATGTTGCCTTCAAAATTGTAGTTTGCATCTTATTTATTTTGCATTCTTTTCCATTTATGCTCTATTTAAAGTTGTAATTTTAAATCATTTTTTAAAGTTAACTATTGGAAGATTTGCACATACAATTCATAGTTAAAATCAAATCTGTGATTTTATTGAATCATGGGCAACAAAATTAAAATGTGCTCAACCATGTTGAAGTTGAGTCAACCAAGCTCAACTATAATCTAGCATGGCCAACCACATTATTATCCATGGCCAAACATCAATCATACATGAACCTCCATAATAAACCATATGTATTATTTTTAATTATTGACATTTTAACATTTAAATTAATTTTTAAAAATAAATATTAAATTATGTCACATAACATAACCCTTTACCATGTTTGCAATGCCACAAAACTATTAAAGAAAATAACCACCGTACATAACTAAAGTTACATGAATATCATCCCATGACAAATCCATTGGACACCATTGCCACGAACATAACCTGGAATTTTGAGATGAAAAATAACCCTTTAACATGTGAATGAGACTTAACCATTAATCAATGTACCAATTTTACACTATTAATTTTTAATATTAGAAAATAACATTAATAACATTAACCATAAACATAATAAATTATTAATATTATTGTTGTCTATGGAATTCAAATTTGTGCAGATGGAAATGGATCCTTCTCCGTTACACTGCGAAGGATCCTTTCTGTTACACTGCGATCAGCGTGGAAAGCTCAACTCTGACCTAGCGAAGGCTGCCATTGTGGATTTCGATTGCATGATGCCTACAAGGATATATACATGGCTTGCAGGGATGGATGAAAGGACGATATATATCTTCCCATCGTCCATATATCTGGGCTGCATCTATCAGATCTACAAAGAACTAATACAGTAAATAAATACTATATTTTTAGTATTACAAACTCTTTTCTACTACATGGACAGGTTGTGCAAGAACAAATAACTTGTTAATAACACATAAAAACAATGGAATCATAAACAATGAAATCTCAGCACTTGAATTTTTGAAAAAAACACACATACTATATTACTGATATCTAAATAAATGTTTTCCTAAATCATGTGGATAATTTTCATTTTACAGTTTTGTGTTTTACGTACATGCCCAATGCTAGTAAACCCTGTAAAACGTCGTAACCTTTCGCCTTCTAGTACTATAAGTCAATCAATATGTACCTAATGACAGTAAAATCAAGGACGTGGACTGATTTTTCACCGCTGCTTGAGATTTTAATTAGAGATAATTTCACTCGGCGATGGAGAAACGTAGTAGTCAGATTCGTCAAATTGAAAGCTGCCCGCAGTTTCGTATCGATCCACAAAGTCGAGAACAGTCTGGAAGTCGTAATAGTCAAATTCAAAGCTGCCGGCAATTTCATATAGATTTACAAAGGAGAGATCAGTCTTGTCAATCTTGGAATTCTCAATTCGCCCGTGAACCGGTTGAAATGTTAGAAAACTTACATCTCAGCGGCGAATATGTCGTAAATCCCGAGAGTCCTGCATCCTCTTGCGCCTCCTTCTCTCCCCCTCCAACTGCAGGTTCTTCAACTAAATATATACCCCCTCGCTCATCTTGCGCTTCCTGCTCGTTTCCACGACCTGCTGCTTCTTCATCTCCCAGTCATATCCATCCTCCTACACCATACATTCTTCCTACGTTCATTCCCATCTTCGTCCCTGTATATCCTCCTACGTTCGCGCCAATATTCCCTCCATATTTTGCATATACACCCTCACATCACATTCCGCTGCCCTACGCTTTTACTACTTTACCCTTGCCCTACGCTTTTCCTGCCCCTTTACCCTTGCACTCAACAGCTTCAGTCAATGTTCAAAACCCTAATCGGACAACTTCTCCTTCTGCGTTCAACGAGACTTATCATGAGTTTGTCAAGCTTGGGAAGGAAATAGCAGACCATCTACATGGCCATAACAGTTCTACTGCTGCAACAAATCACCCCCAGTATGTTGAGCCAATGCCGTTTGATATGGAGGCTGTGTTAAAACAGAACAGTGAATTTCTACGTCTGATGAAAGAAACCCTTCAGAATTCAACCGGAGCAGATGAAGATAACGAGTCAGAGTAAAAGAAAAAAACAGCATCAATAACACTATACACGACTATGGACTGAGGATTGGTAGCAACAACATTGCCACTTCAACGACTGCGAATGAATACATGGCCGAGTAGATAGAAAGAACTGAATGTTGTTTCTTCCGAATATTTCTTCCCAATATTTGTAAAACATATCGAGCAATTCCCTCCTGAAGGCTGGGTTTTATTATTTGTTATACTTTGCCTATATGTAAATCTGTGAATTCACGTCGATATATATATATATTACTTCTTTCTTAACCATCGAGATCTAGCTGGAACAATGACTAATACTGCAGTTTTAATTAGATCGGAGATCTAACAATGACTAGTATTGCAGTTTTACTATTTTATTTTACAGAAACGGTGTTTAAATTTGTTGATTCTTGCTAAGAGTGGGATCAAATTTGAAGGGTAGGTCTTATTTTACTTTGAATGGCAATGATATATTGAACCCTTCAATGTTGACATGTTTGGAAATGTAATAATATATCAAACATTCATGGTATATTACAATCAATAAAATAGAATTTCTCAATATAGTTTTACTTTATAGTTTTTAATAAACAATGTTTATAACAAATAACCCAAAAATCTATAGAAAATAAATTTAACAAATATAAAAAACATATGACAATATGAAGAAATTAATTGAAAAAAATAACTAATAAGTAATGCTTATTCCAATTAACTTAGAAGAATTTATAAAGAGTAAATTTAACAAATATAAAAAATAGAGGACAATATGAAGAAATCAATTGAAAAACTTTTATAACCAATGGAAATTGAATCAACAATTAATATAACTTAAAAAACAAAGTTGGATGAAAATGAAATACAATCTATAAAATGTGCATTAAAGATAGATATCAATAAATACAAAAGAGGGAGTTAATTTAAGAATATATGTTTATGAATATCAAAACTATTATCAAAAAATAAACTTTACTCATTTCCCATAAGAAGTAAATAAATACTTATAAAATAACACAACAAAAAACTATTCTCAATATTCAATATCAAGAACAACCTAAGAGTATTGAGCTCCACTAAGTTAACCAATCCCTTTATATATATGTTTCTTCAACTTTGCAAACCAGAGTATAGACATATTTTGTTGGAGATGTGCACTTTTGCAAGTGGGAGGTCGATTTGGGTGGATGTGTCCTTCCTTTAGTCAAGCAAAGCCCCTTGAGTCTAAAGAGGGTATGATATACCCTATGAGTGTTCAAAGAGAGAAAGAGTGGAATCAAGTGGAGTAGGGTTCATTCATCTTCTTTACCATCTCACTCTAATGAGTCTCCATTGAACCCTCCATTGAAGCCAAGAGATACCAACACCATGGAATGAGCTCGTGGCCCCTCTCAAGCTACCCTAACTCTAGCATGTACTAAATTTTGAAACAAGGTAGAAATTTGAAGTTGAAAAGGCTCAAGACATGATGGTGACAATGGAACTAGGAATAACCTAAGCAAGGTTGACAATTTTGAAAATTTGAATAATGGTTGTTGGAATTTGTGCAACTTTAGAAGTTATTCTTATTATATTTTATTGTATTGATTTGTACCTCCTACGGGAGTTGATCTTGATGTAATTAATCATGTAAACCCTTGAAAGAATCAATGTAACTATGAGGGATGATTGGAATGAAGGTTGAAGATCATTTGGAAGGGGATTCCAACTTCATCTCTTGGAATTCTAGGGTTCTTCTCTTACTAGAAGAAAATTATCTCTTGCATTTTGTCAACGAGAAGGTTCGAGAACCAGAAGTCAAAGAAGACAAATCTCGCTCGAGGAAGAATGATTCCGGAGAAAGAAGGATTTTGGTGGACTCAGTTAGAGACGAATTGGTTCCTCAGAGACGAATTGGTTCCTCAAATATCAGACTGCTATAAATATGCTCGAAACCATAAAGAATCTATTTTAACATAGTAGTATCAATGTGACACTTACATTGAGGAACTAGCTATCGAATATGAAGATGTCAAAGTCAGAATCCATTGCCTCATATTTCATGAGGATCATAGAACTAAGGGACATGCTTAGTACCAGTGGAGATCCCATTGATGATAAGGAAATTTTTATTACTACTCTAAATGGTCTCCCACCATATTAGGAGTCATTCATTCAAAGTATAAGTGGTCGATCCAATCTACCCAAATTTGACAAGCTATGGGAAGATTGAAGTCGCTAAGAGACAAGAATAGCAGCAAGGAAGAGACTTCATGGCACTCAGCATAAGGAGAATCAACCATTCCTGACCCATGCCAAGAAAGGAAAGGGAAGGAAAATAAAGTTTCACAACCACAAGCACCAAGGTAGGAGATCAAGTCCTCCTCCAGATCAAAAGAAGAAGAAGAAGGATTTATCTTAGATACAATGCTACAGGTGCAAGGCATATGGCCATTATGCCAATAATTATTGAAGTTCAATAAAAATAAAGCATGAATCCTCAACTGCTGATGTAGAAGAAGACCACCGTCACAAGAAGCAAAGGAATGAACATCATACAAAATTCTTCTTCATATCAGCTTTATGAGGTAGTGTTCCCCCACTAGTGATACTTGGCTCATAGATAGTGGGGATTCTAGACATATGACAAGTTATAAAGAAAATATTTCAGAATTAGTTGAGAAATATTCTCATCTCTGTGTTGTACTTGGAGATGATTCTAACTACACTGTGAAGGGATATGGGGTCACCTCCCTTCAACTATAGTCTAGTGATATACTTTACTTGAGTGTTGTGCTTTATGTACCTGGTATGAAAATAAGGGTGAAAACATGAAGTTGGGAAACAATTTTGGCTTGTTTTTGACAAAAAAATGCTAATTTTTATGTTTTTCAACTTCGACCTATTCAAACCCATATATCCCTTAGGAATTTCAACTTGAAGTAAACACAAAGGTTTTACAGAATTGAATTAGCTTTCTACTCGTATTTTTTTTAATTTTTTTTATGGACATATCGTGGGACAAATTTGTTGTCAACCAACGGCATATACTTGAAACTTTTAGGTATGGATAATGAGTGACCCGTGTTGACCACTGTTTTTTGATATATGGTTATTCATTTTAGGGAAAAAAATTGTAGGCTCATATTCTACACATGCTAAACTTGATCCTGGACTATATTTTGAGTTTTTTAAGACTTGGGAACTATTTTTTATTATTTATCGAAACAACATATGTTCAAAAAATTGTACATTATCGACACATGTTTTTGTCTTCTCATTTTGTTTCAAATGTGACTCTTATCAAACAAAATAAAACCAACCCATTGAAGAGGACAGTTCAAGGAACATCCCTGTATTTTAAAAAAAAAAATTGGCTTCGGCATTGTAATGATATTGAATTTTCACTGTGACTGATTTTTAAGTCACTAAATTTTTTAATGATAAAGTTTAGTAAAAAAATAGAAAAAAATAGTAATCCTAAACGAAATTCGAAAAATTTTATATTATGAGAAAGTAGATTGAATGAAAAATCTACTAGTATAAACTCTGACATGTAATTCTCATGTTTTGCAATGGTCCTACATTGTTAAAGTGACACATTTCTGCATTCTGCAGAAATTCTACTGGAACTGTTGACTAAAAACTCTCGACCCAGAAAATGTCTCGGGCAAGAGCTTTAAAATGTCTCGGGTGAGAGTCTTTCCCGCTCAAAAATTAACCTAGAGTTAACGAAAACTCTCGTCTAAAAGTTGATTTAAACTCTCGTTGCAGAGGTTATAACATTGCTCACCCGAGAGTTTTGTTACATAATCCCCCGATAATCTTTTAGGCCCTGACACATTAAATATTAAATTTCCTTGATTTGTGGGCGAGATTCCACATTATTCAGACGGGATGCCCGTGATTCTCGGCCGAGAATGGTATATATAATCTCTTGTCCGAGATACTCTTCCAAATGATTTCATCCGAGGATTTGTTTTCAGGGGATTGCTTTTTCAACCGAGGGTTTGTTTTCAGCTAAGGTTTTTTCAGCCGAGGGTTTGTTTTCAGCAGATTTTTTCAGGTGAGCATTCTTTTCATCCGAGAGTCTATTCATTCAATTTCAATTTTGCCTAATGCTTCACTTGCTCTCTTCTTGGTTGTTGAACCTTGAACTCATCTTATATATTTACAAAATGTGAAATTTCACTTGAAAAGGGTTACAAATCACCACTTCTATCAAGCAAGGTTTGGAGGTTAAAGTCATTGGTATTTAAAGTAAATTTTTAGTGCTTTTAATGAAGACTATTTTTAGTTTGATAGGAAAAATCTCTTAGTACATTTCCATTGAGAAAGTTTTCATCACATTATTCTTTATTTTTTAGAATTAGTACTTGTGTGAATTGTATTGGTTGTTGCATGGTGAAATATTCCCTAAAAGAGGCCTCATTTGTTTGTATTCACTAAGTTTTCACTACTTTTTCTCTTGAATCACCCACAATGAGCATTTTGATTACATTCGGAATTGTTTTAAGATTTGTAGTATCACATGTCTTTGATGAATATTTGAGATCTAAAGAATTGAGACTGAAGCACATATCAAGTCTTGCACTATTTTGAAATTGTTGTTTTATATGATCATGGTATTCTTGATATAAAGGTAAGGTTAGATCAATCAATGCTTTGTATTCATTTTACATGCATAAGAACTATTTCATGTTGAAGAGGTTTTTGGATACTATTTGGCCATAACAAGAACTATTTCATTTTGAATGAATAACACTTATTGGGTCAATGTACTGTTCTTTTTTTTTTCAGCATATAACTCTCAATTCTCATATGTTTTCATGCATTGGATTTTAGGTCTTTATTTATTTCAACATGGGAAACTGAAAGAAACGTGGAAGAAAATATGATCGCACCAGAGTTGATGAAGAGGAAAGGAAAGAGAGATCTCGCGTTTCTATGAGAAATTTAAGAGAAAAAAGAGCAATGGAAATAAACGTGGAGGCACATGGCAATGACGAAGAAATGCAAAATGTGAATGCACATGGCAGTGATGAAGAAATGCAAAATGTGAATGCACATGGCGGTGATGAAGGAATCCAAATAGTCGAAGAGCACATTGATGAAATAAATGAGGAACATGGAGGTGACGAGGAAATGTCAAATGTGGAGCAAATTATGTGTAGCATTGATATTGAGACCATGAGTGGTGAGTAAATATTTTTTTACATGCTTATAATTTACTTTATAATACTTGAGTATATATATATATATATATATATATATATATATATATATATATATGATTTGAAAGTGAACAAAATCTTATAAATTTATATTTATTTTTATGCAGGGTTGACATCCAACATACAACATCCTACCACAGTTAGCAAATTACAGATATTAACTGGAAGCTGCAACAATATCGTCATTGATGATATTTTTTGGAGAATTCAGATCCAAGTAAAATTGAAGAAATGGGACCGCAAATGCTTGATCATACAGCTCGTTATAGAGTAGATAAGATAGTCAAAAAATATTTTGAAGGTATTTCTATCATACAACAAGCTCAAATGTTGCATAAATTGTTAAAGCGAAAATGTCTAAAAGATGCAATTACATTATTGGGCATTCAAAGTGCCAAAGACGCTAAGTCAAATCAGGTTGTATCACAAAATCTGACCTCGGTCCTTGCATCACTTGCAAAAAAATGATCTCACAATTTCACGGTTGCGCGTAAATCAATTCTAACAGGGGTTGTGGCAAAAAACACTACAACCAGTCATTTGTTGTCTACGACTGCAAGAACGTTAAAAACATCAAGAAAAAGTTTATGGAAGCATAAAAAGCTTCGGGTTCACTTGGATGAGGATCATGAAGTTGCATGTTGGGGTGTTATCTGTAGGCAACCTTATGAAGATAGACTTCCGGATATTGTGAGGGACATGGTCAAATAATTTTGGGATGTACACTCGCATGTCTTACCAAATGAAAAGGATGTTGTTCGACGTCATATATCGAAAGGAAACTCTGAAACTCATGCCAAACACATAACAGTGATCACTCAAGCGGAAATGTTCAAAACTTTCATGGAGAGTAATGTTGATGTGAAGATTTCCCTTAGCACATTTGTGAAGCTTAAATCATGGTATGTCAGGCCCATCGTTGTTCGCGACACATGTTGTCAATACCATGTAGAATTCGAATTATATTATGAGACATTTCTAACTTTTGGCATGCAGTGTTGGCCAAATAACCCCCCTCCTTCGAGTGTTCGTGAATTTGTATCTAAAATATTATGTGCTCGAGAGAATCATCAAGTATTCTATAAGAAATGAGAAATGTTCTGATTTGGCCCTTTTTAATGCTAACTACCCCATTGATGCAAACGATCCTCAATTGTCAAATGCAAGAGATATGTTTATGTTGACTATACTGTAGTTACATTTTCAACGGCAACATCAAGAAGGCTAAATTTGGTTGAAAGTGATATCTCTTTGACAGATTTTATGAATTTGTTCACGGATCAAATATATAAATATATCAAGCACTCTCACTCAGCACGATGGTAGGACTTACAGTTCAAGCAATCACGAGATGTATTTCCAAAATGGACAATATTATCCATTGTTGATTTTGCAGAAAATTACACTTTCACTCCGCAAAAGGAGATACAAAGTGAGTATTATCATTCAGATCAGGTATTTATACTTGTGCATATTATGTATAGACATGCAGAGCTTGATGTCAATGGTTTTGATAGCAATGAAAATAATCATGAAGTGATTAAGAAGTATCATTTCTACATTAGTGATGATCGTACACATGATACATGTTTTGTCCAGCATTGTTTTCGTATGCTTTTTCAAGAATTAAAAAGAAGAAGGGTCACTTTTAAAGAACATTGGGTGTGGTCAGATGGTTGTGCTGGTCAGTTTAAATCGGCACGATCATTCTTATGGTTGTCTCGCCTTCATAGAAACACGGATGTTCACCACACATGGAGCTTTTTTGAAACAGGACATGGAAAAGGAGAACATGATGGTGCTGGGGCCTGCATGAAATGTGCACTTAGGAGATATCAAATGAATCATTTTGCTACTCGCCTTGCAAATTCAAACGATGTTGTTAATTGGTGCAAACAAAATTTGAGCCATGAATTCAATGAAAGGATGGGTAATGTGAGAAGGTTTTTCTGGAATATTGCAATGGGCGATGTTGATAGATCAATGCTGCATAATTGTACTGCAATCCCGAAAACAAGGGGCTTACACTCCATTAGGAGTAATAAAATGGAAAATATACAGGAAATCGACAAATGGAAGTACTCTTTCTTCTGTCTTGCATGTATTGATGATGTAGAGTCTTTGGATGAGTGTCAAAACCAAACTAACAAATTTGTGAAACCATGGAGACATCAAGAATTGACACCATTGCCCCCATTTGGAAATATCAGCAATGTAGAGCGCGACAAGGAAGCGGTTGTGATTGACAAAGATTATGATCGTGTTTCTGATTTGGTTAGAGAAGGCGATGTATTTGTAGTCATTGCACTAGCAGATAATACATAAAATGTGGATTATTATTTATTGAGATGCAATAGGTCGAAAAGCACGTTGATGCAAGAATTTAAAGACCTGTCAAATTATATGTATGCAGTGGGTTCAATGGTTTTAATGGGACATTTCTTTGCAGAAGTAAGGAAATGTAAAGACCACATTCTTTTTCAAGACTGCGATTCAGATGTTATATGTGCTCAATACAGTCATTTGGTCATAGCAGCCCGATTGCAGTTGAAGGCAGTGAAGAGTAGGAAAAATTCCAAGCATCGACAATGGAAATTGTTGATAGAAGATCATAATGCCATTCTTGAAAATATGCCACTGGCACATTTCATATGATTCAAGAACACATCAAGGTTGACGAATGTTTTCTTTGATTCTAGGGTGGGTGGGTGGGTGGGGCCAAATGAGCTTCCACATTCATGTGGTTGGCCTCGTCAGTAGAGAATATATATAATTCTCGAAACTAAGAGAAGCTCTTCTTAACAACATATCCAATGATAACTCAAGGCTCATAGATGTTCATGGGAACAAGAGAGATGGCTTCACCCTTTGGGACACCTGCCATTGAATGTCTTTGGTTATTTATAAAGTATAAGGGTTCTATATATTGTTTGTGTTCAATTTCTAGGTTAGGATCACTACAACTTCCTTGAAATTGTTTTCCTCCTTAACATTCATAGTCCCAACCTAGAGTGTCCCACCTTGAGTGTTAATAGGGGGAGTGGAAGTATATGGAAAGCCCTTGAGGGAAATGCATGGAAAATTTGTTATATGATCAACCCTATAAGAAAATGAGCCCATTTTTGTTTATAGTTCCAAGTATAAAGACTTTTGTGCTTTCATGTGGACTCTGATGCTTTTTTCATCTCCTTCAAAGCTTAGATTTATACCGTAACATATACCATATGTCTATTATGTTCCTGCACCTCTAAAAAAATATTTTCCTCCTGCATTTCATGCCATTTGTTCCATTGCAATACCTATCTTGTCACCTCTTGACAAGTATCTCTGATTCCCTGCTCATAATTTCTCATGTTCCACCTAATATCTACCAATTCACACATAATATGTCTCCTATTCTTGCAATGTGCCTGCCACCCCCATACTACACCACCAATCTATTTTCCCATGCCACAAAACAAAAGGTCATGATCATTTCTCAAACTTATGACTCTTATGAAACATGCAACCTCCAACATAGGGATGATGAGAAGAAGGGTTGTGATGAATCCAAAGATAATGGTGAAGACAAGGGTGAATAGATCTCTTGATAAATTAAAGGATGAATCACCTTGTCTTTGTCATGAAAAAGGTCAACAATAATGAGCATCCTCAATTTACATGTAAAAATGTGGAATATTATGAATAGAATATATTTCTCACATCAATATGCCTCCAATTTCAAACCCTAGAATTTTATTTTTACTCCAATATAAATCGTCTCCAAGGTTACATAGTCCAATTATCCTCACATAAAGAAAACTTATAGTAATAGGTCTATATATCTCTTTCACTGTAACAAGTTTGCAACCACCTAATTAAATTTTATGAAGTAGTACATGTTGGTAATGCCAATTAATCTCTAGGCATGATAGAGGGTGAATTTATAGAGCCATTCCTATTTGTTTGATATGGATTTGGTAAGTAAGGAAATATTATTAAAAACATTTTTAAACATAAATATCATATTAGAAGAATAACCCAAAATATGGCTATTTTATTTTTTATTTATTTTAAACATTGTAATCACTTGCTTAGTAAAGGATAAATAATGAAATAAAAATATGGGTTATAATCTAAAAATATTACTTTGAAAAACAAATATTAACATCTTTGGATGGAAGATGACGAATTTTGTTGCGAGTAGGGGTAAATATGTATTTATGAGATACCCATGCTCTCTATAAGATAAATATATATTTATTTTTCACATATTAATTCATTGTAAATGAGCAAAAATATAATAGGAGGTTAGATATTTGTGTTATGGGTCTACAATGTGAATGATGGTGATAAAATAAAATGTCCAATGTTTGACCTTTATTTTTTAAAATTTTCACAATGTAAAAAAGTATCTCATCTTTTATATATTTTTAAATTAATAATTATTATAACATTCAGAAAACAAATTAGAATAGATCTCTCTCAGTATAATATCTTCAAATAGGGGATAAGTTTACACCTTGGTATTTTGTCTTTCTAAATGCTCATCGAAACCGAAGTTACAAATGCCATGCTTTAGCGTACCGTGAGGCATCGGTCTCAAGCTCAAAATGTTGTTGTAAATTGAGCAGAGAAAGCATTGGAGTATAGCAAATAGTGTCTTTCCATACAATAAAACAATTGTTGGACACCAGGTGAAATTCATATGATTTTGAAGCTAATGAAAAGGGTTAATGATATAAGAATAATTGCAAATGAACTTCCTTGATGATTTTGATTTTGGCTGGATCCAAATAAGCTCCATCCTCATTGATGAGGAAGCCTATAAATACATGATGGATAACCAACATTTTAATTTATAACACGATGGTAAATGGCACTTCATATCATTCACAGGGGACAAATAGTAGAAATTCCCTTAATCATAAGAATAATGTTAAAGTGGAGCTTCCAAGATTTGATAGAATCCAATTGTCACGAATTGGGTTAGTATTGTGGTGGAAGGAAGGAAATGAAGGATGCACATTTACTTGGAAACATTCTTAGACACTTCCTTAAATTCATTTTACTTGGAAACATTCTTAGAACACTTCCTTAAATTCATTTTATGATAGTTTTTCTAGTTCGCATTTCATGATATGCATTAGTCATAACATGTAACATTTTATGTTGATGATCAATCATATATTAGTACTTGACCTATTAAACATTAACATGGTTAATCTTCTACATGGTTCATCAATCACTATATCTTCAATTAGACGAGATTAGCCCATAAATATCATCCTCCATTTTTAATGTACATTCATTCTAAAAAACTAGAGTTCCTTAATTCTTTTATGATCTCAGTATCATTCCCTTAATATTGTCATAAATTCTTGTCCTACCTACATTCATCCATATATATTTTGGAACCTTGGGGAAACAAGAAAAATTCCTACTAAAATATGTTTAGATACTTCCCATATATATTTTCCATGTTGCCAAGCTACCACTCTCCAGCCCATAAGCAAGAATGAGAGGATAACAAATCTCTACCACTCAAACTAAGAAAGGTTTATTTATAATTAACACTTGGTTTGGAAGACTTAGGAAAAGTGGGATGATTAATGAACTCCTAGTCTTCCTAATGGCTAGGGGAATAATTTCAGTTATTTCCCCAGCCTATTTTAATTCTAGGTGATTGAGTGAATATTTATATTCTTGCTTTGTTTACATGAATTCAATAGATCATAATCGTGTGTGAGTTAAACTTTGTTAAAGCATAAGGTGGAAGATGACTCAATAACCCAACAATAAATTAACTGAACCAACCAAATACTTAAACCATTAGATTCCACATTAAATTAAAAGAACTAGATAGCATCAACAAAATAATAAATGGGATAAAGTGCAAGTGGCAAGAACGATTCCACCAAGCTCATGCAAATTATTAAGCACAATAAAGCATAAATTATAGATTTTAACCCAAGCGAATGCTCACTATGACCATGTAATGAGGATTTGTGTGATTAGATGTATGCCTTGCCAAATTATGATTTGTCCAAGTGAAGGGTGCATTTTTATAGCTATAGGTAGAGACCAAATGTCTTCAATAGAACCAATTGACAAATTCTTCCCATATATGATAGAAATAACAAATATTTGATGACATTTAGAATGGTCAAGATTTTCCTAATCTTTTTATTGTTTATCCTATGCTCAAAATGAGAAATCATTTACAATAAAAAATGATAGAAATCAGATGAGTTCAACAGGTTTCTATCAAATTATACCGTCTCCAAAAGAACTGAATCTTTTTTATCATGAGGAACTTTTATCATAACTAAAAGAGAATTATTTTGCAACTGTTTTAACATGACTTGCACTATAACCTTCTGCTACTTGGATCAAGAATTTATCCAAATGGAAAAGGAGAAATCATATCGTCACCCTTTATGAACATCTTTATCTAGACTACATAGGAGCTCAGTATACTACAAAAAGAATGTTGATTGCCACGAATCATTTGGAGGGCCATTGAATTCATGGGAAGCATTATTGGTCTTGAGTTGTCCACAAGTTTCTCGTCAACAAGGTTGAATAGATAAATTGACAACATTGGCCTCTAAGCCATTAATTTTCACAATTTAATAGTTGTCCATATGAGTTCTTTAGGCTCAAGGGAAACTCTTGCAAAAACCTACAATAGAGTCATCAAGGTTAGTTGCAATGGATAACATTACAAATTATCAAGGTAAAATTTATCCATGAAATATGCATGCCAGAGAGTATACATGTTCATACTTTACATATGGGATCACCGAATGTTTAGCATTTATAAGTTTCAACATCGAAGAATAGATGCAGCTTTGCAAGACCAGCCTCTAATAGTACTACTGCCATATTTGTTTTGGACGCCCAAAGGGATCCCAAGTATGTTCCAGTCCTTTCTATTGTTTCAATTTCAACCTGGAATCAGGGAGTACCAAATCTACCATTAGAATTTTGTATTGGATTACTCCTCCGCGCACACAAAAATGCAAATACGTTATGCTGCTATAACTGAAAGAAACCCTTTGTGAACAACATAATTTATATCAAATGAGCCCAACATAATAACTATAAGCATTCTAAGCATAATAACTATAAGTTAAACAAAATGACTAGGACTATTATACAACTGGATTAGTGGAACAATATATTTTCATTCAGTCCTCTACGACAACCCACATACCTCGACATCCCGCTGTAGAATTTTTCTGCGCAAAAATGCTCTGGCTTCATCTGCATATGGTTCATCACGGCCCGGGCATCTCACCCCTGAAAATGAAAATACAATAGTGCATGTTGCCTTTGGAATTAGTAGCTTAAAACGATGTCCACTGAAGACATAATCAACAATAGTTGTTTGTCTTTTTGTTCACTGCAAGAAGGCTAGAAAATCTTTTGGCTTCATAGCTGGTGCCTGCACAGAATTTTACTAAGAATGTTAAATTTTCAAACCAGAAAACATTTGCTTATGGCACAAACTAATAAATCAAATCAATTCAAGATTGTAACTTGCTGCGGGAAAAGATCATAGACATTGTTCACAAATCAAAACATTTAAAAATATTCACCCTCGAAAAGTCTGTTAAATGCATAGCAGGATAATCCTTGGATGAATGTATTCCTCTCTTGCCATGCATTGCTCGTGATTCAGTAGCAAGTAAAGCACGATAAAAGTTTGATCTCTCTTGAAAATCCCTTTGCTTAGTCACTGTACCAAATCCCACTGCAACCACCATTTCTACCACATTAATACCCTCTGGTTGGCTAGATGACGTCACTATAGGAAAAAAATCCTCAAACTCGAAGTTGGATTGTAGGAAAACGGATCCAAACTCCATTATTCTTAAATATTTCGTTCCCGATGATGGTTTTGATGGTGTAGGGCCATCAGTCATGCTAAATTCCCTGGCATATGCCATTGTTACATTGACCTGCAAAATGTGTACAAATGGTAAATTTTAATCCCTCTGCACCGATTGTATTGGAAAATGTAGAATTATATTTTGCAAACAGAGGATAGATACAGTTGTTGCACAATTGAGCATGCCTCTTTTCCAATGAGTATGCTACGTAAATACTCCTTTGCTTCTCAAGCATATGGACCCGGTTTTTCATCTCTTCTTGGATTGCCGATTTTTGGAGCTCTAATACTTGACAAATTCACTCGACGTTTAGCCAAACGACTCCCATAAGGAGCAGAATCATCAGCAATAACCACAGAGTCTCCACTAACAACCTCCACAACCTGCAAATATACAAACCTTCAATACATAAAAATAAGTAGTTGTGCTTTGCTTCACATCAAGAGATTTAGGATTAAAAATTAAACACGGTTTCAGTAAAATGTCTTGATTCTTGTCCGTGTTATCAATAGAGGGTACGCAGTCACTGCAAATGAAGACAAACCTTTCCAGTAAACTTGTCATCATGAATTGCTTTTAAGTTAGAAGGAGGTGGAACATAATTGATCCATATCTTTAAGCGATCTTTTTTTTCCTGAAGCTCAGCATTCTTTAGGCGTCTTTTGGCATCCTCCTCCATCATACTCGCGCTCCATTCAACAAATTTAGCTAAACCCTAAAGTGAAATAGAAACATAGAGATGAAGCACTCGTCAATAAATATGTTAAAACACCAATCCCTAAACTAAGAGAGTGAACTATGCGGCATCAGAACTCAAAACTTTAATGCGCTTTAAAGATGACAATTGCTAGACTATAGAGAAGTATTGAATGTATACATGAAATTGCTAACTTACATTTTCTAGAAGTTCTAATGCAAGGTCCTTCGCAACATCACCATCCTGGTAATGTACTGAACCGATTAAATTACTAAATTTATCAACACCTTCTAACACGATCCGAACCTGCACGCATCGATAGCATATTTAGATATCAACCAAAGAATTAACACAGGTGAACAAAAAACCAAAAAATAGAACTAATTTGAAAGAATCTACTCAGAATTCAAGTCATTAACTAACTCACATCTCTATTTAAAACTCTAGTTTCATATAAATGTTTTGCCTCTCTGGGATGTGGATCTGGCAGAACTTCAGTAGCTATGGCTCTACACCTAGCAAGCCTCTGTGTAGTTGTTAAAGATGATGGAGATTCAGCTTCCCCAATAGTTTCATCTGAAACCGTTTCAGTGGGTGCTGGGGTCTCTGCTGCAGCTGGTTTTCTTCCAATAGATGGACACTTTGTATAAAATAGACCAATAATAAATATAAATATAAAATGAATTAGAGACTGCTGACTTGGTATATATACATAGTTCTAGAAAACGCATTTCTAAATATTAATACACAACAATATACACCAAATGACTCACCTGGATCCCTGCCATGAAAACTTGCACAAACTTAAATGCAGGGAGTAAATAAACCTGTATTGTACTTCCATCTCGAACTTTCTCCACAAGAGCTTCCATAGGTTTTCCTTTATTTGCAGATAAGAGGGAGATTGCATCTAAGTTGCTTGGATCTCCTATAGCTGATGGAGACAAGGCCCGAATAGATGCCTCTGAAGCACCAGGTGTCTATCAAAAACACATTTCACACTTTAGAGCATGCTCACTTGGTTATGAGTATGATCTAACCAAAAGCTACTTTAGTATTGCCATAATGGTTAAAGTCAGAAGTTACCTTTGTCCACTGGCCACAACTTTGTGTCTTGGCTTGCTCTTCAATCCGTAGTAACTCTACTAAATAAGGGCTACCTTGTGCCTTGTGTTGTCCTTGATCCTTGACCTGTCATTTGCAACATCACATTATGTATCCAGAATCATGTTATGAGGGGCACTGTTCCAACTTTCAAGTAAGTGAACTAGTGTCAAGCTTGAAGATACAACTCCTATGACGCCCACTAAATTGATGAGTGTATAAAAGAACCATGAATATGAAAATCAAGAATGTAAGCATCCTCATCATCATCCTCATCATTGTCATTAGGGTCCTCCAAATGATAGCCCATAATGAATCAATACTACCTGCACAGGTAAATCCTTATACCACAAGTTAGAGACATCATAAAGATTCTTGGCGACAAAGAGGAATGTGAGGATGAACTAAATGCATGAGATGAAATTGTGATAAGTACCATAATGCTTCAAAAGGTAACAATGTTAATAGATGAAGGAAAAAATAATACATGTTACACTAGATGAATTGTCCCTGAGATCTTTGGACTTATGTAGCAAAAATGTGCCAAAAAGGATTGTAGCAAAACCACACATCTCAGTGATGATTTGAGATGGATCTTTCCTGTCCCAGTCCTGAAACAACCAAGCAAAATTCTAATCAATTGTTGTGCTTTAGCATTAATAAACAAGAAAAACATAAAAGCATTATGAAAGATGATCAACCTCATCTATTGCTGCAGTAGGATGATATTGACACATGGAAAAGCAGATCAAAACTGACATTGATAATCATCCAAGGTGAAAAATAGCATAACAGCTGCCACAAGACCATAAAACGGCTGCAAAACTTGAAATAGGACAGATGACAAGGATTCACTCGAGATGTTGCAAGAGGAAAGAATAAGATGATCATATATGCGAGTAACCACATAGTTTCTAACCATACTTGAAAAAAACAAAAGTGATATTCCAATACCTACCATAACCAAATAATTTGATCACCAGTAGCTCAGTCACAAGGAAACTATGTTCAAGTAAACAAAAATGATCGTTCAAGTAACCAAAAATGATCTCCATGCCCTTGGTCATTTCTTACTATCGCAAAAAAGGGTGACAATTGATTTACACGTAGAGCAGATCGATCTCAACCTTCGGACCAGAACACCAATGGCTCCTGGGTTTCTGTGGGCTGCAAAGTCAAAATGAAAAGTTAATATATATATATATATATATATATATATATATATATATATATATGTATACAAGTTTTGGGACAAACTATAATCCTGTAGGATAATCTTGTACACACCCTCTAAGGAGGGTTCCATGGACAAACTAAGCTCCTTCATTGACCAACAGTTAAAGGAGCCTTGTTTCAATATCCATACCTTAAACGATATCAAAATTACCCAGCTCAAAAACCTTACAAAGAGAGAAGACATGGAAATAGTAGGAAATACAATGACTATGAAAGAAAAAGAAAAAGTGTGATATGCAAATGAAAACTACACTACCAGCAATGATGAAAATTAACACTACGACAATGTTACTAAGAAAGACATGAACCTATTTTCTGGAAGAAGCTAAAAGACATTATCAATTGTCATAAACTGAGTTGAGAATATGCATTGAATAAAGAAGATATGAAGATGCAAAAATTTGCAAGGAAATCATGTTACAATACCATCTAGAAATTTGAGATGCAAAGTGGAAAAATGCAAAAGCTATGAAATGTTTTTAAACAATTGAAAATATATTCATACCTTATGCTTTTTCTAGTGTACAATGTAAAACATGCTCCTATGTCATTGGGGTTTCACGATTACAGACTGAGTAGAATATAGTGTTTTCAATCATTGGCAATTTGCATTCTCTACAGGTGCATTGAAAAGGTGGCACAAATGGATTTTTTATTTTCAATGTCCCATATATCGGTCATAGGTTATAGCACAGAAAATAGCAAAAAAAATTTATGATATATGAATCTGTGCAAAACCTATTACAGGAAAAAAGAATGAAAACGAGAGTCTAAAATCAAGTGTGAGAGTGAGACTTTTTTCAAAGTGTCACTTGAAAGGATGCAAGTGAAAATACTGTTATTGATATTATCAGAAAAATTAGGGTCAATGAAAACTATAGAAAAAAAAGGAATCAGAATACATGTTGCATGGTCATATACATATTGTCTAGATTATCAGAAGAATCAAATTCATTGTATAAATTGAAATGGAAGGAAAAAAGTCTAGTGAAAATGGTTTCGAAGATCATGTATCAAAGAAATGGAAAGTGCAATTGGAATAGTTGTAGTTTTCCATTTGCAGGTGGCAATTGTTTTGAAAATGTTATACAGAAGCAGAAGACAAATGCCAATCTGGATTGCCAATGCCATCGGATTATAGCTCCATTCTCTTCCTGATCAGGATGATCAATGCCACTTCCATTTCTCTTGCAGCTCTCGCACCAACAGTTACACCTCATGACAAAAAAATTCTTATATGAACTCACTATCAACTTTCTCTATAACAGGTCTTCTAGTAGGGCCACAAAACAATCCCTTCCAACTTCCAACATTGCCTCTTATCCAGTGAGTGATTCAATGGTCAAAAAGAGAGTTGGTGACATGATTTGTTCAACATCATCCATTCTAGTGATATGCCATGATACTGATTTCCAGTTGCTAATTTGTGGCACTACATGGAAGAATGAAACTACATACATTTTTTGTAGCTTGCTTACTCCAGATAAGTTAGCTATGTTTTGGGACAAGCAACTATGCTAGTTGATGTGACCAGAAAGGGAGGGTGAGTAGATACAAGATAATGAAACATATAACTAAGATATATTCCCCTCCTTTGATCACAAATAGGCCAAAGGCAATGCTAAGTACAATAGTGCAAGATAAAAGTGGGAGTGAAAAGGACATTTCTATAAAAGTATATAAAGCATAAAGCATATCTAAACTATGCTACGTTAGATAAGATCTATGGGCTAAGACCATGAAATTGAGAATAAGGGGTAATGTAGAAACATGCAAGTACTTCTAAGAACACAATGACAAAACCTCCAAAGAGGAAATGGGGGAGGATCTAATGCCTGAAAGATGCAGGCCAACCATCCCTGAAGCCCTCTCTCCTAACATCTGAGGCTAAAGTGAAGAAGCTCATGATAGATGACCATTAGATGATCTAGATATGCTGGGGGATTTATTATGAGATATATTTTGTTTCCCAAATGATGTAGCCCTATATGGAGATGTGGAGTAAATCTCTTGTTTGTTGATGTTGTGTGAACTATACCGGAATCTATTGCAACATCCTTGTACAAGTATCACTTGTTGGGTTCGGAATGCCTCCCAGGGTCTATTGTTTTGTCATAGCTAAACATTACCGCTGAGTACAAACTTGGTTTCAAATGGTGGAAAATATATCTCATGTAATACAACTGAGTACAGCCATTGAGGATCTTATGATTGATTTCTCATATTTTTTGTCTTCATTAACTATTGTACAGAGTGTGCCTATTATTTTATTATTTTGTTTTTTCATTTTCGCATATTTTTTATGCAAAATGTAGTGCTACTTCATATATACTATATAATTAAAATCTATTATAATACCCATGGAATTCTATCAATATTATTATTTATTCTCATATGAGATCAGGCTCGGGACTTTATTAAAATCAAAAGTCATGTATGGCATTGTTATGGTGCTAAATTAGGCATGAAGTTCAAATATAAATCCAAATTTGTGGCACAATCTTGGTTAATTATTCTCTACTACAAGATTCCCTTTCCCATTTTCAATAATTGACTAAGTTGGAATACAATATGAAAACATTTCAAACTGGAGTTGATTGGGAAAGTCATCTTTCATGATTTCTAGAATGTGCTGGATTTTCTAAAATACCTTGTTTCCCTATATTGATGAATATCCATGATTGAAACTCGTTGAGGAAGGAGTTATAGGTGACAAAAACCATGGCTAAATCCATGGGTGACTCAGACATGTTGATGAAGTAGGATTGGATTGGACTTCCTCAATAATAAAGAAATTTTAGAAAACCCTGCTAATGATGAATAAAAACAAAAAAAAACACAAATATAATAACATTTTTTTTAAAAGGGATACACGCATACCCATGGTCTATCCATTTATTATTTATGATTTAGGCAAGATCATTTGCATGTGACCAACTTTAGGGTTGAGTTGTTCTCCTAGGGTTTGGTTGTTCATCACACCCCACAAACTCTACACTACTAGAGGGAGGTGCAAATTCTCCATAACTAGAATCCCTCGATTTGTATGAAAATTTTCCTATGGTTTGTTCTACAACTTTGAGCACACCTAGAAAAGACTTGGAGTAGTCTACACCCTTTATTCTCAGGATCCTACTTGGTTTAGGTAGAGAATTTTTGGGAACGCTTTATAACCATGAGAATGTAGTATAGTTTTTCTATGCAATAATTTTGTTCTTTCTTTAGTTGTCTAGACTCTGTAGGGGTATAACACATAGAAATAGGACAACACCATGAATTTCACTTCATAAAAATTGTAAAACTTAGAGGAGAAGATATTGTAAAACCCAAAACTAAGCAAGAATTTGTTATTCTAATGATTCATAGTTTATAGTGCTATACTTTCTAAAGTACAGGGAACAAGGTTGAAGTGAAATTTATGAATTTACATTGAACAAGACTAGAAAAGGAAAAGAAAATCAAGTTCAAAGTCAGCTTCAGCAAGCTCAATCATGGATGGAAGTGGGACCTTTTAATGAAATACAGACAATTAGTGAGTTGGAATCATGGCTCTAAATATTTGAATATTACAAGGCAAGAGGGGCTAGGATTAGGGGGTGCATGTAATGGATTGAATCTAGGGATGTGCCCTCTAAATTCTATTTGCAGCACCTAAAGAGAAAACTAAATCTAGAGCAAATTTTAGTTCTACTAGATCGAAGTTGCAACCTTTCAGCAGATGAAATTGAAGTTTGATAGATTTTCAAGAACATTTCCAAAATATATTTCACTTCAATAGGCTTCGATCCTTGTAACACTTCCCCCAAAAGGTAGTAACTTATGAGAGGGTCTGTCCTTCATAGGAACTATTGTTGGTCGAATTAGAGGCAACAATGAAAGGCCTAAATTTGACTAAACTGAAGACATATCATGAAAAATTTTAAGCATAAATGTGATAATAAGGACAAGACCTTTTGAGTTATCATCAATGTCAAGTCAAGTTACCAAGATAAGTTCAAAGACAAGTGTGAGCTGTCATTAAAGCTAATTCAAGTTGCAAGTGTGAGTTGTGTACATTGGAAGCTATTTTGGCTAGTCTTCTAGGCATGAAAAACCCCTAATATCAGAATCTGGGCATGAACAACCATTTTTAACAGTAAAAGATGCACAGAATACCCAGAATACCATGAATATAAATTCAGTATTATGTATATAACACGGAATACCCATAAAAACAGGAGGTAAACCTCTTAAGCTAAAGCTAAGACCAATGATTAGAAGACATGAAACATGAATATCCATACCTATGTCCCTTGTGGAAATTGAGAAACTACAATTTCCTCAACATGCGTATTCATGCCACTAGCCTCTGTTTCTGATCGGTCAATAAAATCCGTATCATCAAAGTTGTCATCATTCATGAATCTCGTATACTTCATAAATTCCATATAATTTATAGACATTAGATTTGGAGAATAAAAAAAGTAGATTTCATATAATAAATTGAAAAATATTATTGCATACTTACATACCTTGCCTCTATTTTGATTTTGTCCAGCGATGAATCGCTTATAATTATCTCTATAGTACGTTGCATACTGCTGAAGCTCTAATCGAGTCATGCTACTCAAGCGATCATCGGAATAATCATCAAATGGGATTTCATCCATACTGGTTGAATATGACAAAGTATTTATGCCGATTTCCACCCTTGCCAATGCAACCCCAACATGCTCTCTTATCTCTTCCCTCACCCCTCTTGCTATTTGGGATGTCATTTCCAACTCCTATGGTAAATAAATGACTCTAGGATGTGGCTGTACTAACCGAGGCATCGGATGCCTATACTGAACATCTTGTCGTGCATCAGGTCGTTCATATGTACGACCTTTTCCAGCACCATAGAAGCTGGATCCCGTATCTGTATAGTTGGGGTCCATGTGAAACCGGAACTCTGCAATCAGCATCTTCACAAAATACTGAGGAACCTTGTCATTATTATGGAAATTCCCATATGCACACAGGAACCTGGAATAAATATGGGGTGCAATCAGTGGATCATTGAATCTTGCGATCTTTAGACGTTTTTTGTCTTCAGGCCGCAAGTCAAAACATGAAAAGACCATTTCTTTTGTGACAAGTTTTTTTATTTCTTCAAACTTGTGGCGACCCATCACTGACAACCGCCTCATATGCATCATGTCATGAAAAATATGGGTTGATGGTCCAACCCCAAGATATGTGTTCATCAAACTGTTCAGATTGTGTAAAACAATCTGGAGACACTGTTGAGAACAAAAAGAGATATTTGAAGTGTCAAGTTTTGCCTGCAATCTCGATGAATGCTCCTTCATCTCTTCCACAGTCAACATAGCGATTTTTTCTTCCCAAGGAGTCTCCTCGGGAACATCTCTAGGATGACTGTAAAGAGTTTCATATCTTTCATTGCGAGAATATTGCTGCACCCGATGACCTCTCCTTGTCTGGGGAGGTGGATTAGGATCAGCAGTAGCAAACCCTCTAAGAAGTAAAATGCATGTGCAAGTATTAAAAACTATATATATAATTTGTCAATCAAATTATAAACATTTAAATAAAATGTGTTCATTTTAAATACCTAATGGAACCTCTGCATTATCATGAACATGGTGAGAAATAGAAATAAAGTCTTTTGAACCATCATTATTGTTAGAATGTACAGAAGCCCCTATAGGAAACCAAATATTGGCAATCACATGTAAGTTTACAAGAAAAATCATGTAATTTTTCACAAATAAAACAGTCATGTCAAACAAAAATTCTAGTCAAAATGTATGTAAACAATCTCTAGCTAGCGATGGTGTATCTGAAGAATAAGACACTAAGGGTGCCATCTGTGGTTGTCCAACGACACCTGTAGACCCACCCTTAGACAGACGTCTGTCATTTTGAGAGCCACCAACTGTTCACAACAAGATCTTAAAAATATCTGTGTAAAAGAAGTTTTATGTTTATATAGACTTGAGCGTGAATTGAATGACAATTGAATTTACCTGACGATGACCTCAGGGAGTGAAGCTACATACTAGCCAAGATTGCTTCACCCTGAATCCGTGAACCTGTGCGTGATAAGAATTTTCCACAGATTAATAAACATGTCAAATAAGAATTCTAATCAGAATGTATGTAAACAATCTCTAGCTGACGATGGCGTATAAGACACTATGGGTGTTCTCTGAGTTTGTCCATCGGCAGCTGTAGACCCCTCAAACAGACGTCTGTCATTGCGAGAGACACCATCTGTGCACAACAATATCTTAGAAAGATGTGTAAAAAAATATTTATGTTTATATAGACTTCAGCATAAATTGAATAACAATTGAATTTACTTGACGATGACCTCACGGAGTGTTGTTGCATAGAAGTCAATATTGCTTCACCCTGAAGCTGTGAACCTGTTCCTGATAAGAATTTTCCCCATATTAATAAACATGTCAAACAAGAATTCTATTTAGAATGTATGTAAACAATCTCTACCTGGCGATGGCATATAAGACACTAAGTGTGTCCTTTGAGATTGACCACCGGCACCTGTAGACCCCTCAGACAGACGTCTGTCATTGTGAGAGACACCACCTGTGCACAACAAGATCTTAGAAAGTTGTGTAAAAAAATATTTAGGATTATATACACTTGAGCATAAATTGAATAACAATTGAATTTACCTGATAATGACCTCCCAGAGTGTTGTTGCATAGAAGTCAAGTTTGCTTCACCCTGAAGCTGTGAAGCTGTGCATGATAAGAATTTTCCACAGATTAATAGACATGTCAAAACATGTCAAACAAGAAAATTATATTTCAGATTAACAATCGAATATACCTGACTGCATCACATGTCTTCGTCTAGCACTGATGGTAGATGTCTCTAGACGATCCATGTGTCCTTGTTAAGACAAAATGAGAAATCAACCGGGTTAATCATAAACTTAGAGATGTAGGCACATGAAATGCAGCATTAGAACCTATTCTAGCCTAAATTAATGCTAGCAAGTACAATTCAAAATGTAATAATACCAAATCAAACAATGAGGTAAACTAACACCACAGGATTAGCTTAGAATTGGACCACAAGATCATATCTCCCCTGTTAGATCTTGATCTTTGATGTCTTATTCTGGTAGAGGTTGACTAAGCTACTAAAGCAAACTGCAAAATGCAAGAAAAGGAAATCTGGAAATGACTTTCAAACAACTAATCTCTTAGAAATCTTCTATAATCAAAAGTGTTATATTGCATAGACTGACCATCGCCCCCCTAGAATCGCATAGAGGGTGATGGTGGAAAAAGAGTGGGAAAAAATGAGGCTAGAGAAAGGTGTAACGGTAAGTGTCTCATATAGGCAATGAAGTGGGGTCTCCAATGGTAACCTAGGATTCCGATAGAAAGATATTTTGTTTGTTATTATGGATCAAAGGTTTTCTTGGTTAGGTGGTGGGGTGCAAAAATCCAATGCTTGAAATATTACAACCAATTGTATAAATGTTTAGTTGAATCTTTAATGAAATACAAAATGTTGTGTACGTGATTCATTTGCTTTTGTTGTTGTCCCATGAAATCTAGTCGCTTTGTAGGTGTCATGGACACTATATTATGATATTACAACTAGTTGCGAACCAAAGATGCATTCAATTTTTTATGAGAATGTACTTTAGATTTATACCACTTGTAGCATATAAATTTGGTGCATTAGTACTCACATATGCCTACCCATAAGGAATGTCATGGCGTTAACCAATTATTTGTCGTATACATGTGTGCTCCAAGACATAGATATCTCTCTACCATCCCTTGGTCGTGTTGGACCACCTTCTTTTCAGTTCCCTTACCTTAGTTTAGTGTTGGAACTAAACACTAGAACCTAAGATTCAGTGTGTGGGCCATCAATAATGTCCACGAGTATTAGTGTTTTCGATATATTCCTAAGAAAGGTAAAGTCTCACCCAAGGCACTTGTGAACATTATCATCTGTGTGGGACTACTCATCAATTAAACTAGTTGAGTAGTTATACCAAAGCAATTGGATGGTGCACTAAAAATAAAAAATGAGTTTGTTATGCACCATCATCAATCTCTATGGATGTCACCTTCCTCATTTCAAGGGAGTTAATTACATCTTCATGATGTATAAAATGACCTTATGGGTCAATCTAACAATTTCAATAATGTTTGCATATGCGGTAATTGTTGTGTATCAAAATATTTCAGTTTCTTGCAATTCTATGTTTGTTGAATTATGTTTTATTGTGCTTAACTATTGTAATGATATCTTTCGTTACCACCTCCTTGAAAAAAAAAACTCTCTTATCTACCTCATCTCTTGGTTATGCATTAAATTCTGTTACATAAATTTTAAATTAAAAATTTAGAGGGAGATTAGAAACATACATTTTCATGTATTTTCAATTTATCTCCCTATAGGTTTACTAAAAATTATTCATGTGGATAATCATTGGATACAATATTAAATTGTGCATCCAATATGCTTATATTTTTAATAAACCCTTCAAAATATTAATTGAAAAGAATGTATGAGACATTCATTTCTTGGTGTTTTGGGTAGCTTGGGAATTTGTGTCCTTTTGATGTTGAAGCTTTCTAAGGCTTACTCATTTCTATTGGACCATTAGAAACATGGTACTATCTATGTTTCTCTCCACCTCAATCCAACCTTCAGTATGAATGATATTTTTCTATGGTTTGACCTAAGAGTGAGCTAATATGGCCATAATATATTTCACTGTGGGAAATACTTTGGGAAGTTGATTCTATGTCATTCTTTGATGATTGACAATCAAGAGCTTGATACATTCTCTTATTTTTTCTAATTGAACCTTCCACTTGGTGCAGGCTATTAGTTTCAATTTCACTACCAAACAACTTCATAATTTATGAAGATTTTTTTGAATCATAGTAACCTGAGTGCTACTACATGTATCATCTAATATTCTTCTCCATACACCACCCTATAAAGTATGGAATGGAGCAACTATGACAACATTTTGGGTTGAAAATGTAGCATTGGCTATCAATGCCATACCTATTGTACAAAATCCTACAAAGCAGTGCTGAGTCATTTTAAGATATGAAATTGATATATGATATCCAAGCGAATTAACATTTTAAAAGATTAGTACTTGGTGAGCTAAGAGTCCTTTCTGGTCAAAATAAAATACCTATATAGTGCAAGGAAAAGAAGAAATATAAACATGTGCATTATCTTCCCTCATCTGACTCATGTCTTTAGCTCCCTTATTAATTTGTCATCATTCACATCTACATTAATCCATTTGCATTAACCCATTATACTTATCTCACTTTTGATGTGAACATCACTCTGTCCCCAGCTAAAAATATTAGCCGACCTTGGATAATATGATATATGGTTGCAGGGAGTGGGGTTGTAAAAAATGTAGGGGATTGTAGTAAAAATTGATACAACAGAGAGGAATGAACAAGGCATTAAAGGAGATGATAGCCAAGGTTTTCTAACTAAAAACAACTTAAAAATGATGAATTGTGGTCAATATTCAAGGAGAAAGTGAATGGAAAACTTGAGTTAACTAAAGAAGAGTGTTGATGGAGTGCAAAGAAGTCGAACTCTAGTAAGATGTGGTTGGTAATATAAATAATAGTTTTTTAAATATTTTTATTTTTATATTTATATTAGAATTGGATTAAATTTTGATAACTAACAAGGATGGTAGGTGCATGAAGGTGATCTCAGGCTTTGAAGGAAAGTAATACGAAACTTTAGTATGGGGACTTGGTATAATGACAAACAATCAAACATATAAGTCAAAGTGGTGGGAAACTCAGTTGTAATAATAGAACAAGATGATAAGGACAACCTCATGAAAAAAACAACTATGTTTAGAATGTTATAAAGAATACAAGGTTTCTTCACCCACTTTGAAATGATATACATTATTCATTTTCGACGTTCATGTAACTCACTAGTAGAAAAAATGGAAAACATCACTATTAATCTTGGAAAATGTATGCTAGTAAGAAATGGGGGTGACCCCAAATTTATATTAACACCATAGTTAATGAATAATCAAACAATGCATGGCAAGGCACACAACATTATACACGAATGACAGGTGCATTGGATCGAGACATGGTCATTTACTCCAAAAATTGTCATGGTACTCCCCCCTCTATCATGTGAGTTTTAACTCCTTCATGTGTGAGCTAAGAATTGTGGGTGGGATATTAACCTAGTCTTGAGTGCCTAGCATGGTGATCTCTATGTAAGTTTGGTCGTATTTATGGTGCGATATACGATCATAGGCTTGAAGACTAAGGTTTTTGGTGTCTTTTGCATTGAAGGTTAATAAATTTCCTATAAATAATGATATATTATTTGTCATTGCGATCTCTCTTGTTGATGAATTGCACAGTCTAAAACGGATTCCTTTAGTATATAACAGTGATTATTACTCTGTTTATGCCATCTCAAAGGGTTTAGGTTGGAATTTAAATACCTTTGGTGATTCTAAGTTGGAAATGGCCAAGGAAAAGGTTGTAGGGTGTCGCATTAGCCATAACTTGTGGATATTAAAAAGGACATGAGAAGCTTCATTTATCAATTAGATGATCTTCATAGGATTGTAATGTGCCGGATATAGCAAATAAATGATCAAATAAGCAAATAATTTGAACTGCAAAGGATACTTGAGTATCAAGAGAGAAAGAAGGATTGGAAATTTGACTTTACAATTGGAGATGCACTACAACATGATATTGGATTTCTCTTGTAACTCCCAATCCTAGGTTAGGCAAATAAATGATTCCATAAGCTCAGATAAACTAGCATCACATGAAGATGATATTATTTAATAAAATAATGGAAGCCATGTAGCACCTGAGGAACCTGATAAACATCTTTAAAATGATGAATTGTGGTCAATATTCAAGGAGAAAGTGAATGGAAAACTTGAGTTAACTGAAGAAGAGTGTTGATGGAGTGCAAAGAAGTCGAACACTAGTAAGATGTGGTTGGTAGCAGCACTCTGAAGTACTTTGGAGCAGGTAGGAAGTATTATGCAACTTTATTGAATTATGTAGCAGCAAATGAAGAAGTCTTTCGAATTCAGCAATGCAATTTCACACTCAATTGATGTCGGATTCGACAATGGTGATCCTCAGGATGCAGGTTTATCAAGGTAGAGGCCTTATATCATTCTCAAAATGGTTTCAAAATAGTGAAATATCCCAACGCACTAGGGCCACATTGACATGGATTCTTTTTTTACACTTAAGGTTGCTCAATGAAGTAGAAATCCCCGACCCAGTGAGGGAATCTATCTTGGTTATTGACACTCAATGTGGATAGATGGGGATGGATGGATGGGGAGAGGCATGCATCTGGTCATTATCCCTTTCACCCTTCCCTTTCCCTTACCTATTATGCATATATCAACCTAGACACTGGAATACCTAGACGAGAAGACTTGGTGGATTCATCAAGCGCTTAGGAAAATACAATTAGAGAGGAGGCATGGAATTATACAATGTTCCCTTACCCCTTCTGTGTAGTTTTACTTAGAATACAATGGTATTCACAAGAAGGTTATAAAATACTTAGATTATGCTCAAAGGAATGTGTAATACAAAGCCCATGTTTTCATTGAGGTGATAAAGGTTCTAAATCAAATCTTGACCTAGGATCTTGACCTTTTGGGGATCAATGATAGAACCTCTATTTGCATGGACGTAGATGCCTGCACCGTGAAGCATCTTTTCCCATGCCACCATGGCCCGGACGAGAGTAAAAATAGCTTTAGCTAATAGTTCGAAGAGATAAAATTGGTGCAGCGGAAAACTAGGGTCCAAAGAAGGATTACGTAAATGTGCTTGCTAGGATGTCTAGTACAGGAGAGCATTTATATGTGCTTCTAGTTGGAAGAGGGTCCAAATATACCATTGGTCCAATCACAAGAGGAATTTGGCCTCTAACCCTAACCCTAAGGGCGAATTGATCGAAATCAGATTAGTTCCAAGCAACGGTAGCCAAATTTGAAATTGAATTCAGTTGGGTTTTAGAGAGATGCCCGTGGAAAGAGAGAAACATACCCATGTGCGGTCGTCTGATGGTATGGTCGTCTAGATTGAACTGGCAGTGGCGGTCCTCTTCTCGTGGTCGTTCACTCCGTTGCTGTGGGTGGTCTTCCCTGAAGGTGTTTCAACAAACAGAGTTGCAGTGCACTTGCTCTTCCTTCCCTTTGATGTTTTAGCACAGTGTCGGTTTGAGCGAAAACATACAACAACAACAACATCATTGAAAATGACAATGCGTGTGGTGGGGAAATATTATTGCGTTTATATAGTTAAACATGTCTCGTCTGAGACATTAAAAGGAATCAAAACTCTCGACCAAGAAATCTGTTTGAGAGTTTGACAAAAAAAATGGTTATACTCTCAAACAAGAAATTAAAAACTCTCAAGCGAACAATTCTCTAACTATGGAAAAACTCATGGAAAAGAGAAATATAACTGTGGTTAATTTATCGCTCGAGAAGTAGTAAAACTCTCGTCCGAGAAAATTTGTTGAATTTTGTCTCGGGCAATAAAACGGAAATTAGAACAAAAAAAAAGAAAATTGTCACAGAATTGTTTCCCACCTTCGTGTTTTCACCCATAAATCTTATCTCCATCTCAGCCTTGGAGGACAAGGGATATAAAGTTGAATTTTTAGATGGGAAATTCCTTGCTTGGCACAAGAACTCAAGTATGAACACAACAAAGTTAATTGGTATAAGAGAAGAGAGATTGTACCGGTTGAGCACTCCACCGGCTCAAGCCCTAGTTCACGAATCTACAAGCATGAGTGAACTATGGCACAAAATACTAGCTCATCTGAATTATAGAGCTCTCCCAGCATTGAACAAGATAGTGACAAGTTTACTAGTGCTTCAAGTAGACCATGATGGAACATGTAGAGTATGTGCACTTGGAAAGAATTCCAAGAGATCTTTCCCAGATAGTGAGAGAAGATCTAAAGGAATTCTGGATCTAGTGCACTCTAACTTGTGCGGACCCATGATGGTTGATTCATTGGGAGGATATCACTATTATGTAACATTCATTGCTGACTACTCACGCAAGACTTGGATGTACTTTCTCAATACCAAGGAATCCAAGGAAGTACTCAGTAAATTCAAATAATTCAAAGAACAAGTTGAGAATTGTCAGGAAAGAGGATCAAGATCCTGAGATCAGATAGTGGTGGAAAATACACCTTTTCAAAATTCAATGGTTTCTACAAGGAAGTAGGAATTAAGAGGGAGCTCATGGTTCCTTACAACCCTCAACAAAATGGGGTTGCAAAAAGAAAGAATGGAACGATTGTGGAGGAAGCCAAAGTCATGATACATGACCAGAGTCTACCAATGTTCTTGTGGGAAGAAGCATCCAGAACAACTGTATATGTACAAAACAGATGCCCACATAAGATGGTAAAGAACATGACTATAGAACAAGCTTTCCCAGGAGTGAAACCAGAAGTGGGCCATCTCCGTATCTTTGGCTATCTAGTCTATATACATTTTCCCAAGGAGAAGAGGACGAAGTTAGAACCTTCAAGAAAGAAGGGAAATTTCATGGGATACAATGAATCTTCAAAAGCGTACATAATTTACATCCCAGAATATACATATCAAAGTCAATAGGGATGTGTCCTTTGAAGAATAAATGGCTATCAGGAAAGGCATAGGATTAGACAAGGAGGTCGATGAGGAGGAGATGCTAGAACCAACGAATATGAGACCGTCTCCCCCTCCATTTCAGAGGGAGTTAGCAAAAGAGAATGAACCCATTGATCCCATTGATCCAGTTGAGCCAGTTGATGTTCCCATAGATATTGCAGTAGGACGAAAGAGGCCTATATGGGAACAACGGACTTTGTAGGATGCAAAGGGTCATGAAGCTCCCCATGCAGGTACTTTCCAAGAAAGTAAAATACCTCAGAGATTCTCTAGTTATGTTGCATTGATGAGTGTCATCATTGACTCAGAACCTACCACTTATGAAGAAGCATCCATACACGAAGTTTGGTAGGATGGCATGGTGGAAAAATACCAATCCATCATGAAGAATGATGTGTGGGAGGTTGTTCCTAGACCTGAGGGGAAGTCAGTAGTAACTTCCAATTGGTTATAAAAAATCAAGCATGGAGTAGATGGGAGTGTTGAAAAACACAAGGCTATATTTGTTGATAGAGGATTCTCTCAGAAAGAGGGAGTCTATTATGATGATACATTTGCTCTTTTGGCTATATATACTTCCATCAAGTCGATCATTGCTATTGATTCAGTTATGGGATGGAATTTGAATTAGATGGACATCAATACAGCCTTTCTCAATAGTGTTATTGAGGAAGAAGTATATATTGAACAACCAGAAGGTTTTATTGTCCACGGAAAGGAGTCTCACGTATGCAAGATGAAAAAGGCCCTATATGGACTCAAGAAAGCACCTCCTGCTTGGTATGGATGGATAGACGGATTTCCAGCGAGCTTGGGATTCATAAATAGTGATGAAAACCCCAACCTTTAATACAAGGTTGTAGATGATGAGCTAGTAATTTTGGTACTTTATGTTGATGACCTATTTCTCACTGGAAATGAAAAACTTATCGTATGGTGTAAGAAGAAACTTACCTTTGAGTTCGAAAAGAAGGATCTCAATTCATGCATTACTTCTTGGTATTATAAGTATGGTAGAGGAAAAAGGAGATTTTCCTAGGTCAAGGAAAAGACACCATATATATTCTGAATAGATTCTAGATGTTGGACTGCAAGTCCATCGCCGCTCCAATGGATGCAAATTTGAAGAAGTTGAGGGATTCTACTTCAGATTCAAATTTGATTGATCTGATTATGTATCTCCAGTTGATTGGATCCTTGGTGTATTTGACAAACACTAGACCAGATATATATTTTGTTGTAAATGCTCTTAGCTAGTTTATGTGTGACCCGAGACAGATTCACTAGATTGCTGCAAAACATGTGCTCAAATAATTGTATGGCATTATGGGATACAGCCTGAGATATGCTTCAGAGTGTGACTTCAGATTGCATGGGTTTGAAGTCTTATATTGGGTCGGATGTGTTGCAGATATGAAGAGTACTTTCAGATGTTTCTTTAGTTTGGGTGATGTAGTAATTTCCTGGTGCAGCAAGAAGTAGAACTTAGTAGCACTTAGTACTACAGAGGTCAAGCATATGGATGCAAGTACAACTAATCGAGAAGCAGTATGGATTTGGAAACTCATTGCAGGATCTTTTTGCAAGATTCCAGAGACAACCGTGATTCACTGTGATAAACAATTGTGTGCAAATGTTAGTGAATCCTATATTCCATGACAAGTTTAACCATATAGAGATTCAGTATCACTTCATTCTTGATATAGTGTAGAAAGGTGTTTTCGAGTTACAATATGTTTTGACAGATAACCAGACTGCAGATGTTCTCAGCAAGCCTCTTCCCAGGATAAAGTTCAAATACTTTCATGGAAGACTTAGAGTAGAAGAGAATGTGTCCCTTGTTTAGAGGGAAATATGACATAGATATTTGTACCCTTCTTTCACCCAGGTACCTCTACTCATCGAGGTTCTCAGCCAGGTATGGAAGTAATTCCATTGACATATGAGATGGATAGGTAGTAGATGGTCAGGTTACACAAAGGTGCCTCTACTCGTCCAGGTTCTCAGCCAGGTATGGGAGTAATCCCATCAACAGATGAGACAGACAAGTAGTAGATGGTCATGCGATGCTTTCACAGGTACCTATACTTGTTTAGGTTCTCATCTAGGTATGGGAGTATCCCATCTACAGATTAGACGAACAGGTAGTAGATGGTTGTTCACCTTTGCTCGTCCAGGTATGGGAGGATCCCATTGGTAGATCAGACGGACAAGTAGAATATGGTAAAGAATATTGTAAATCCTATCTCTCGGACATCCAGGTAGGATGGAGAGCCTACTCTTGGACTCATCGAAGGATTGGCAGAGTTGATGCATGATGACACTTTTTAAAGGACTGAGATTGTGTTGAAAACCTTCAGTATGTATAGAGATTATTGAGATAGTATAGATGTATAAATGAAACCCATATGATTGTGATGTTGATGATGACCGAAGAATACCTTCCTTGTTGAGAGGGAGTGTTGGAATTTGTGCAACTTCAAAAGTTATTCTTATTATATTTTATTGTATTGATTTTTACCTCCTACAGGAGTTTATATTGATGTAATTAATCATGTAAACCATTGAAAGAATCAATGTAAACCTCATGGATAATTTATGCAAAGAAAAAAATTAAAATAAACATTATTTATTTCTCCCTAGGTCAAGTCGGCCCATTCAAGTTAGACAAGTCTACCCAATTAGGAAAAAGGACTGTTTGGAAAGTGTATAAATAAAGGGGATGTGTTCCTCATTTGACACATTCACTCATTCACACAAGTTTTCATCACTTGGATAGGAGCTCACATCTGTAGAGAAGAGAAGTTTTTTTGGGTGTTTTACTTAGAGAGACTTTCTTCTTTATCTCTCTCATGATTGTACTATGTTCTCGTAATTATTCATCTATATACGAATGTTGCTGGGTTTTCTCCCACTTGGGTTTCCCGAGATAAATTATCGTGTTCTCTGTTTCTATGATTTGTGTTTCCTCTAGTGATCCTATTGATCTTATACAATTGAATTATTATAAGCTATAGTTGTATGAAAAACTAACAATGATAACCAAAAGTTTAAAATTTAAAACCGTTGAATAGTTTCAGACTTTCTTCTTTCTTAATCACATTTCCAAATTCAAATTATATATCCATTTGATTAATAATAAATCTATATCGAGACTACATAATTCCAATCAATGATACACATTAATTATAAACCAATGCAAAATATGGTTAATCAATTCTAATTCTAGTTCTAATATTTGATCATCCATTGCATAATTTAATTATAGATTATGTGATTGCATTTTCTATTAATGCATTATTTATCCACATTACAGATACACAAGTTGGGATTTGAGAAGTAATAGTTGTCAAGTTGTGTTGAATGTTTGAATCCTATTATGAATTGATTTCAACCATGATAGCCAACGAAAACACTACCATCATTAATGTGTTTTTTTGCTACCAGACTATGAGCTTACCACAATTGATTGTTAATTAATGCATTATTTGCTACAAGGTTACTAACTTACCAAACATGATTGTCAACTACTGCTCGGTGCTTATAGTTGGAGCGTACATGACAAATGATTATTGGTTATAAAATTTTCACAAAGAGTGGAAATGTATAGATCCTTGGAGTGTATGGATCATATTTGTCAATATAATACAGATTCTACATCAAATTTAACATAGGATACAGAGCTATCAAATCACCCTTTTTTGAGAAGTTTTCTCATTAAAATCCATTCATTTTGAATGAGTTTTCTAACCAACAATTGCAACAGATATATATGAAAAGGGTACATAAATAGAACTCCCACGTGTTACAAACTCTATTCTCAAAGTTTGCAAATATTTGTATATCATTATCCTCCATTAATATCTTGTTGTATAGTCTCTTTCAATTATTCTCCAAGCTTCTACACTCATTCAATTTTGCCCCAAGCCTACATACTTTGGGAGTATCCATAGTTGATGAAATCATGATTCTATGGCTAGTAGGGAAACCACCTTAGATTATAGCACATGTCCCTTACAACAAGTGATAAGTGTTGCATATAATAAACCAGACATGGCTTTGCAAAACATGGTTTTGGAGGATTCAAACCCTAATCGAAGACAATGTGAAGGACCAAAATTTTGAATGCTTACAAAATATCCTTATGGCCTATGGCCTACGACGATGACGAAAACTTCCATTTTCAAATCCAAGAAAGAGGATGATATTATCAAATCAAGAGTAGTAATGGAAACGAAACCATCCTATGATCCTACGAAATGAGAATTTAAGTCTTCTTCCAAAATAAAGCTATGTTATAAAATAATAATTTAAGTATTAGGTCATATCAATCTCGTTATTGACCATAGCTTACAAATGAATACTTAATACTAGTGTCAAAACCACAAAATTATAATTTCAATAAATTTTATAAAATCAATACAACCCATTGCAAAATCACTCGATAACAAAAAAAAATTCAATACATCTTATTACAATTGGTAGGGACTATTGTAGTATTGAAACAAATTAATAAACATACAAAATATTTCCATTAAATTATAAATAATTTATATTTGAATAAAAAATATTTACAAAGATGTCAAATGACCTTTGATCATTGATTATATTAGATGCTTCTTAATATATTGATATATTGGACAATTTTATCAACTATGAATTTAGATGTGAGTTCATCTTATTTGAGCTTATAAATTATCAAGACAATGAAAGTTAAGTTTTGTTGTTAATATGTTCATAGTCATTTTTAAATCACTTTTCCATAATCAATTTGGGAATGAACACTAAGTATTGGGAATGAACACTAAGTAGCTAGATAGAAAAAACTACTCGTAACATCGTATTAACATTTAAACTTAATTTTAAATTTTGTAAAGTTTTGATTTGAGTTTTGATAAATAATATTGAGAGAAAATGCGGTAGCCTCTCTTAGACTTATGTTATGATTGTTACCTAATACGGTTAACAATATCATTACCTTACTCATACTTTTTATTAATTCTACCTTACTATATTCATTTTTAGAAGTAACAAACACCAATATTCACTATTGACTTGGTTTACTTTTAATTTTTTTATCTATTCTAAAATTACATAAATAATTAACTTTAAAAAAAAAAACATATGTTACTATTTATTAATTTATTCAAATATTTAATTTTATAAAAAAATAACCTTAATAATTATTATTTTAAAAATAATTAAAAACAAATTATCAATTCCTTTTTTGACAAAATGTGGGTTCTAAAAATTCTCAAGTATTTTTTTTTAATATGGTTATGATTATTAAAAGTTACAAAACAAAGATTATGATAATCAAATCTCAAAAGATCACTTGTGTTGATTTCAACTTGGATGATGTGACTTCATATAAATATCTCATAATTGATCTTCATCACAAGCATAAATTGAATGATCGTGTGGAGAAAATGATTAATGGAGGGTGTAAATTTTTATTATGGACTTGAAAATAGTTGTAAACCATAGGAACTTTGGTTTTGGGATAAATTTTGAAGTTGTAACATATCTAGAAAGTAATTGAGGAGGATAGAGAAAATAACAAAGTGTTTTATAACATATAATCACTGTTGGAAAAACGTAATTAAGATATGATTGTGTATCTAGTATGCACCGGCTCTGTGAGTCACTCAGTCATTCATTTTGTCAGTTCGCAGAAGCACAGAGATGTTAGAGAGTCTCTCAGAAAGCTTGTCAGAAGGCTTGTTGCACACTTCCTTGTATTTATTTAAATGCGTATGTATTCCGCAAGTCAAGAATTTCTTAGGTAGAGATTTATTAGAGTCTTTAATGTATCTCGGTAGCTTCCAGGAGAATCTTTGTCAAGTTTGTGTATAAATAGAAGAAGAAGAAGATAGGAAAATGCAGAGGAACAAAGAGGAACAGAGGAAGAGAGAAAGGAGAAGAAGAAGATAGGAAAATACATAAGCACAAAGAGGAACAGAGGAAGAGAGAAAGGAGAAGAAAGATAGGCTCTATGAAGGTGAAATATCATATCTGTGTAATTCAGTCAAGTTGCTATGTTTTACTGCGGTAATATATAAGTCCATAGTTTTATGTATTCATTCTCAAGAATGTTAAATATTGCATTTCGCACATATTCTCCTCATTTACTTGTGTAAATATTGTTTACATTTACGGTGTGTAAAAAAAATCAAGATTTCCAATATTTAGCGGTGCTAAATGTTGTTTATATTTTATTGTAAAGCTTAAGATTGGGTTATGGAGTTCCCTATTGTATGATCGGCCAAGTCCAAAGCGAAGAAAAAGAAGACTCTCATTTACTGTGCAGTTCATCTTTTTTTTTCCATTGAATCTCAAAATCAAAGGCAATAGACAAAATCTTATGGTTCTCATAGAAACAAGTCTTTCCTCGTTAAGATCATATCTATAACTAGGCACCTAATGCATAAGAACACGATAATCTATATGGAAGACAAGAAATTTCCTATAATAGCATTGAACCAATACCATTACCAATTTTGTAATTGAAAATTTTTGTCACACTTCGCCATTGAACCAATACCATTACCAATTTTGTAATTCACATTATGTATCTTTTTCTAAACTCAATTATTTTCAAATGACAACAAAATAAACTGAATGACCGATCTATGCTAATTACTTATTATATAAGTTAAATTCTATGATATATGATAAGTAATCGAAATCAACAACATATACACCTAGGCATCCCAAGGCCTTTCCAGTCAACTCATCCTCAACCATCTCAATCTGATCGTGAAGAACATGAATATTATTGAGGAATCTGGAAATCCCACTGTGCAAAATGGAAGCAATCTGGATAATTCCCTACTACTGCTACAACGAGGTTCCTGGGAACAGCCAAAGTGTAGCGCCCATTCATGCCATATTCTATGCTGGCAGGCATTGGCCATATGGGAATCCTATTTATACTTCTATTATGTTTTCTACTCGACCATGTTAAAGATGCGGAGCTTTATATTGTCATAACAACTAACCAAAGCCATGCTCCCCGAACAACATAGTACATTATGACCATTGTAGAGGTCTATTGCTATTGTACGCGGGCCTGGCCTTCAAAACCAAGGAACTGGGATGGCCTTCAAAACCAGTACCCCTTTAAGACTTTTAGATCAATCCAAGTTCGAACGCAAAATGTAGATTACTAGGTAACTAAATACTCCTGGTAGTCAGATCACCTTGTTCTTACATCCACTCGGTAGTTTCCTAATATCTCTCAGCATAAGAATTAGCCCAAACTCGTGATTTATGATTACTAAGTCAAATTGAGTGCCTTAATTTTTAGCATGCCAATTTAAATTGGTCGCTTAATTTTAACCTACTTAATCCGCCTTTGTAAATTTGCAACTTAATCTTTAGCTTTCCACTACTTAATGGTTGGTTTTGGGTGACTCTTATAACATTGACATTGGCAAGGGAATTAGCTACATTGTAGCTTTTTCTCTTGATAAAAAAAAAATTATTGATAACATTGATATTAGCAAGGGAATTAGCTACATTGTAGCTTTCTCTCTTGATTAAAAAACATTATTGATAGAAAACTTAGATAAAAGGACTTAATTCAAATAAAAATCCAAATAACAAAAAAAACGTCTTTGAAAAATGAAACATCTAGGAAAAATGAAACAAAGACAACTGTCTTATAGTTCTCTTTAGATGTTAGAGGCATATAATGTTGGGTTTTACTAATTACTTTAAACCCTAACCAAGATCTACTCTCATGCAAGAAATTAAACTTAATACACAGCGGAACTTACTTTCCATAGTCTCTGGGCTGATACGCTCCTGGTCTTGACTTGAGTTGTTGGCTCTCGAATCCTTCCAAGAACTTGCAATCCTTTTCTCTGGAGAGTATCCTGTCTTCAATGGATCAGACAATTTTTCTGGATGATTGCAAGCCTTGGAGACTCAGCCCTTTTATAGCAGTGCCAAAGAAAAAGATTCTAATCCTAGGGCTGCTGAAATTTAGCTAATACTTTGGAAACAAGTCCAAAAGAAATCTGGGGTTTCCGATTTTATAAAAAACTTCAAATCGGGAAACTTCCGAAAAAACTGAAATAAATCAGAATAAATTCTGATTTCCTTATTTAGCTCAATTTACTGCTATTATTTTAATCAACTATAATCGGTCCATTGACAATTATAATTGATTAACATTATTCTATATGTATTTGTATCCAAATCCTTATTTAAATACGTATAATGCCATGACTTAATTAATCACATTGTTTGGCATGTTTTAATCATTTCATAGATGTAATCTTTCGACAGTATTTGATATCATAATCATAATGCACGTATGTCCAACTTAATTATTGGAGTTAGACGTCTCTAAATCCAACAATCTCCCACATGGACAAGTGCAACCTTTTGATTATATATCCTTAACTTTATTGCATGCAACTTTTCTGTCTTTCTTATCGTATTTCTTAAACAATTCCGTCCATCAATTATGCTAACAAAGGACTTAAGCAGCACTTGTCACATTTATTCGCAACTAAACCGACATAAATCACGCTGCCAACATAACTGAATGACATGAATCTGATTTGGACATATAGTTTAGAAATTACACGCAAGTGTGATTATACGTGCCTATTTCTAATTGAGTCACCTTTACTTTACTGTATGAGGTCAAAAATTAAACTTTAAAGAAAGAAATAATGAAACCGAAACTGAATGCAACTTGTATATATCACCAAAAATGTTTACAATTGCATTACATAGAACATCAAAAACAAAACTTAAAACATATTCAGACTCCCACATTTTCTAACTATCCTAAATAGATATTACACCCATACGGGCAACATGTTCGTGAAACTTCTTGGGTGGTAATCCTTTAGTAAGAGGATCAGCAATCATGGAGTCTGTACCTATGTGTTCTATACATAATTCATTATTCTGCACTCTCTCTTTTACAACCAAAAACTTAATATCGATGTACTTTGACTTTGACGAACTTCGGTTGTTGGTTGCGTATAACACTGCTGAATTGTTGTCACATAATAATTTGAGTGGTTTCTAAATAGAATCCACAATTTTCAGACTTGTGACGAAGTTCTTCAGCCATACGCCATGATTAGATGCTTCATAGCATGCAACAAATTCAGCTGCCATAGTGGAGGAGGCCACCAATGACTGTTTAGCGCTCTTCCATGACACGGCACTGCCTGCCATCATAAAGATGTATCCTGATGTTGACTTCATGCTGTCGACACATCCTCCAAAATCATAATCATTATATCCAATGACCTCGAGCTGTTCCGATCTCCGATACGTGAGCATAAAGTCCCTTGTTCTCTTTAGATATCTCAACACTCGCTTGGCTGCCTTCCATTGTTCCATACCTGGGTTACTCAAATATCTCCCTAGCATTCTAGTGATGAACGCAATATCTGGACGCGTGCATACTTGTGCATACATGATGCTACCCACGGCTGAGGCATAGGGAATATCTTTCATGATGTTTTTATCTAAGTCAGTTTGGGGACATTGTTTTAGACTAAACTTATCTCCTTTTGATACAGGGGTATCTCCTGGTTTGCTGTTTTCCATGCCAAATCTTGTTAGAATCTTATCGATATAGTTCCTCTGGGATAACCTTAGAATACCTTGAGATCTATCTCTAAGTATTTCAATCCCTAGAACAAATGATGCATCACCAAGATCTTTCATTTCAAAGTTCTTAAATAAAAAATTCTTAGTTTGATGCAACATGTCCTTATCGTTACTGGCAAGCAATATGTCATCTACATATAAAACCAAGAAAATAAATTTACTCCCACAGAACTTAAGGTATATGCATTCGTCTACTATGTTAGACTCAAAACCAAATGAGCTAACAATTTTGTGAAATTTTTGATACCATTGTCGAGATGCTTGTTTTAGCCCATAGATAGATTTCTTAAGTCTGCAAACCATAGACCCTGCATCACCTGATACAAAGTTCTCTGGCTGCTTCATATAGATCGTTTCATCAATGTCACCATTGAGAAACGTCGTCTTTACATCCATCTGATGAAGTTCTAAATCATAATGTGCTACAAGCGCCAATATAATCCTTAAAGAGTCTTTCGATGAAACTGGAGAGAAAGTCTCTTTATAATCAATGCCTTCTTTCTGTGTGAAACCTTTCGCAACAAGACGTGCCTTGTATTTTTCAACATTGCCTTTAGAATCCCGCTTAGTCTTAAATATCCATTTGCAACCAACGGGTTTCTTGTCTTTAGGCAACGGAACGATATCCCAAACATCATTGTCATACATAGATTTCATCTCTTTATTCATGGCATTAATCCACTTTTGAGAGTTAGAGCTTTCCATAGCTTGTTTGATATTAACAGGATCATTTTCAAACATGCCAATGTCAAACTCATGTTCTTGAAGATATGCATAATCCTTAGATTGTGTAGATCTTTTCTCTCTAGTAGATCTCCTAATTGGCACAGGTACTAGATTTTCTTGAGGTTCATTTACAACTTGATCTTCAACAGGAGGAGGAACATCATTATCAATTTCTGAATCTCCCACAGGCCCTAGGCCATCAACATTTGTCATGTCAATGTCAGGGTTTGGGTTGGGTTCAGGTCCATTTGTGTTCTCTATTCCATGTTGAGTTTCTAACTGAGTTATTTGTGATGATGAAGTTTGCATATTGTCAGAAGATGTATTTCTAAACGCAATCGGAATTTGAACAAAACTAGGACTTTGGTCCATAGTCTCATTTCTAAATGCAATCGGAATTTGAACAAAACCAGGACTTTGGTCCATAGTCTCATTCGCATTCGTCTCTTCTTCTTCAAAAATACTATCTTTTGTCATATCTCCCCCCACAAACTCATTATCCTCAAAACATTTCGCACTTCCTGACTCGAAAACTGTATGTTCTGTTGGATTATAGAATTTGTATCCCCTAGATCGTTCAGAATAGCCTATAAAGTAACAACTAATGGTCCTTTCGTCCAGTTTCTTTTCATTTGGCTTATAAGGCCTAGCTTCACATGGACATCCCCAAACTCTCAAATGATTCAAGCTAGGCTTGCGTCCAACCCATAACTCGTAAGGGGTCTTGTTAGCTGCTTTAGAAGGCACTCTATTAAGTATGTATGCTGCAGTCGTTAAGGCTTCTCCCCACAAATTCTCAGGTAGAGTTGTACGAGAAATCATACTTCTCACCATGTCTTTAAGGGTGCGATTTCGCCGTTCAGCAACACCATTCATTGCAGGCGAACCTGCCTACGTATACTGAGGCATAATTCTGCATTCCTCTAAGTATTTTGCAAAGGGACCTTGACATTGTTCTCCTGATCCATCATAACGACCGTAGTATTCACCACCACGATCAGAACGAATGGACTTTATACGTTTGTTAAGTTGTAACTCAACTTCCGTTTTGAACTTTATGAACACGTCTAATGCTTCTGCCTTTTCTTTTATTAAGTAAATATGACCATATCTTGAATAATCATCTATGAATGTGATAAAGTAACGGTGACCATTTCTTGTAGCTTTTGGAAAAGGACCACAGATATCCGTATGAATCAATTCTAAGACATCATTACATCTTTTTGCATCATACTTACGTTTATTAGTTTGTTTTCCCTTTATACAATTCACACAATCACTTAAGTTTTTAAAATCTAAAGGTTGGAGAATATCATTAGACACAAGACGTTCTATCCTTTTCATAGAGATATGTCCTAATCGCTTGTGCCATAATGTTGGAGATTTCTCGCAAGTTAATTTACGTTTTCTATTATCTACATGCAGTGCCTCTGAATGTGAAGTGTCTATGTCTAGAAAATAAAGATTATCATAAGAAGACAGGATACCAGAAGTAAGAAGCTTAGAATTTTGACATAAACTGAATTTTCCATTACCAAATGAACATACATAACCATTTTTGTCCAAATAAGATATAGAAATTAGGTTCCTTCTGAAAGATGGAACCACTAAAGCATCAAAACTTAAATAAAATCTTGTCTTACATAATAATCTAAATTTTCCTATGCTTTTCACTTCTACTTTGTTGCCATTTCCTACGTAAACGTAGCGCTCTGCCTCATTTGGCTTGCGATGGCTTAGGCAACCCTGCATCGACATACTGATGTTAGTCGTTGCACTTGAATCTATCCACCAAGTATATCTAGATACAGAACTTAAATTAACTTCAGAACAAACTAAAGCAAGAGACATACCTTTCTTTGCCAACCATGCATGATAGTTAGTGCAGAATTTCTTTGTATGTCCTGACGCTTTGCAGAAAAAACAGTTCCTTTCTTCTGCTTTCGCAGAAGTATCTTCTTTCTTGCTTTTCTGCGCGGCATTATTTGCAGATACCTTGGCAGCAAACTTGCGCTTCTTGCCTTTACCCTTATGATTAGATGTTACTACATGAGCACTTTCCCCCTTAGTCATTTTCTGTCTCTCTTCCTCCTGTACCAACTGAGCCTCAAACTCAGGTAGTGTCCATGTCCCTTTTTGACAATTATAAGTCATCTTGAATTGACTAAAGTTGGACGGGAGAGACAGAAAAATGAACTCAATGAGGACTTCATCAGAGATGTCATAATTATTCCCTTTCAAGGCACGTTGCAGTCTTGTCATCTCAATAACATGCTCTCTAACCCCTTCTTTTCCCTTGTATTTTATTGTTTCCAACTTCACAAAGAGTGTACTAACTTCAGTCTTTTTACTCTTTGTGAATTTCTCTTCAAGGGCCTTAAGGTATTTAATAGCGCCGGTCTCTGTATCAGGTATTATGCCCCGAAAAGTCTCATGGATCGTTTGCTTCATCACCATTATGCACATGCGATTTGAATGCTCCCATCTATCAATATCAGCCTTCTCTTGGGGAGTTTCTTCACCCTCTTTATTGGGCTTGGGGCAATCAAATCTCAGTGCAGTGTCCAATTGCATGATCCCTAAGACTAATTTCAGCTTTTCTTCCCATTGTTTGAAATTGTTCCCCATGAGGGGCTTAATTTGACTTAGATTTGACATTATGTTTAGATCTGAAAAATTGAAGAACAAAAGAAAAAATTAGATATTATGCATCACGATTTGATCTTTAATCATAATTCTAAAATCCATCTAAAGGCCTAAATTAAATTATGTGCTCCATTGAATCTTTTAGCCAAAACACCACTCAATAATGAAAAAACACCTTTGGGCGCAATCATTACCTTATTGTCTTTTCCGCCTTTGGGCCAGATTGACATATCCATTTGCTAACTACCAGGCCAGTCAAGTGGGGAAGGCAGGTCACTAACGGACCTGGTGCACCAAGCCCCAAATGATTTTCTAGACATTGCCAGCATATGTGTGTTGCAACTTATTTGTTATACATCACCCTTATGCACCAAACAACTTAGCAGGTGCCAACCCTCCTTTGGGAAAGCTAACACCTACGTCCATTGAGCTTGTCATGAGTCATCCTTGCAATCGTCTTACACAGAGCGGTTCGTTTTGCGAACATCAATGCTTGACTCATGCGAAAACAACACATGTATACATAAAATGCCTTTAGTTAGATTCTAAAATCATCACCCTTATTTGTTAACTTAACAGTTGATAATATGTGCTTGTTCAAGTAAAATATTAACATCTCTAAAAGAAAAATATCACATTGTAACAAACTTGCGTCACAAGTATTTCGAAAAATAATAAACCATAACAAAATTTTGTTCTGCGAAAAAAAAAAAAAAAAAAAAAATTATATGTATGTACTCAATCCTGAGCAATTACTTGAACTTTGAAGCATGCAGAAAGTTAATATGCTTTTATCAATGGCCGTCTGCACAAATTCACAGTCTGAGAGGGATGAAATAGCTAAATAACGAATCTGCCATTGAGCTCTTTGAGCTATGGAAAGTAATTCAGTAAACCCAGCTATCCTGTGACCACTGGAAACGCAAATCACAGATTTTCCACACAGAGTATCATACAATGAACTGATAGCGCAGAATTTATTCAATTAGAAAGGTATCAAATGATGTCTACTCACTGGAAATGAAAATCGCAGATCTATTCCACACAGAGGTATGCAATGTCTCTTTTTATTCTAATCAACAAGACAGAGATATAATGGAATTCAACTTTCAATTAGGAAAACAGGTTCTCATCGATGAAATTGAAATTTAAATCCTGGAATCGATTTTGTAAACACACAAAGTGACAAAGTTTCAATCTGAGAAATAATGTTTCCATAGCAGAGATGAATACTTGTTAAAAGCGATCTGGAGTTCCTCATGTTATAGTGACAGAGACCAAGTTTCCAGAATGAAATTATAATTATCAATACATCCATAGTGAACAGAGTTCAAATCGGATTCTGGAGATGGAATTTTAGATCTAATTTATATCTTCGAAAAAAAAAAAAAAAAACAGATCTACTCATACTCTGGAAATTGAAGATTTCAGATCGATCTAGAGCGAATTCCTATGTTCCAATGAATGATATGAACAGGCAGGATGAATGCGATCTTACATTGGGAGAAAGCACAATTAAATATTGTAAAGCACAGGTCTTAAGCCACTGAAAAAACAATTTAAATCAGGAAATACGCAATGCCTCCACAGGGTCGATGTCATGGATCGGAAAGGCAATAGCAGGAGTGGGATTTATAAAAGCATTGCCGAGAGAGAAATAAATCTTGAAAGCAACAATCACGGGTAGAGGGTTACGATTGTTATCATGGTCTAACACATAACTGGTAAAGTTTTAATCCAAGGTTTCAAGACGAATTCCTTAAACATTCAGACCTAAATGATTGTCACGACACACTTGACGAGATAAAGAAACAAGGATCATGCTTTAGATCTAAAATAATTATCTTAGATAATACGATTTCAAGAATGTGAAGGAAACGAAATCAAGATCTAGTTTCACTTCCAGAGTTTCAGATAAGTGAACAGGGTCAGATTCAGGTAGAACTGAATGATACCGAATATTCAGAAGGAGGTTGGCAGATCGGCCGATGCTTCTACATTCGGTCAACAATCTATGCTATAATTTAGATAATTCATTAATTAAAGTGGAAATAATAAAATCTTCAAACTTGAAAAGAAAGCTTACATTTCCAGAAATATAATTAATACAATCATCTCCTGGACAAAATAATTTTGATTTGCGAATAATAAAATACATTTCCAGAAATATAAATAACACAGAAAATTTTGCTTTTAGATCTGCAATCATCTTCTTATCAATTTCGATTTGCAAATACTAAACTACAATTCGCGAATGCAAGCCATCACTAGAACAATACAGAGCATTCAAATACGAATTTACTCTCTTCCTCTGCGTCAAAGTTGCCGAGGGCCACCAACCAGAGATTATAAAAGAATTTAAAAAAAAAGCAATACTTCATAATCGTTTTCACACACAGCAATTTCAGCCATGGAGACTTGGATTTTTAAACTGCAATTCTTACACAAGGGAGGCTCTGATACCAATTGTTGGGTTTTACTAATTACTTTAAATCCTAACCAAGATCTACTCTCATGCAAGAAATTAAACTTAATGCACAGCGGAACTTACTTTCCATAGTCTCTGGGTTGATACGCTCCTGGTCTTGACTTGAGTTGTTGGCTCTCGAATCCTTCCAAGAACTTGCAATCCTTTTCTCTGGAGAGTATCCTATCTTCAATGGAGCAGACAATTTTTCTGGATGATTGCAAGCCTTGGAGACTCAGCCCTTTTATAGCAGTGCCAAAGAAAAAGATTCTAATCCTGGGGCTACTGAAATTTAGCTAATACTTTGGAAACAAGTCCAAAAGAAATCTGGGGTTTCCGATTTTATAAAAAACTTCAAATCGGGAAACTTCAGAAAAAACTGAAATAAATCAGAATAAATTCTGATTTCCTTATTTAGCTCAATTTACTGCTATTATTTTAATCAACTATAATCGGTCCATTAACAATTATAATTGATTAACATTATTCTATATGTATTTGTATCCAAATCCTTATTTAAATACGTATAATGCCATGACTTAATTAATCACATTGTTTGGCATGTTTTAATCATTTCATAGATGTAATCTTTCGACAGTATTTGATATCATAATCATAATGCACGTATGTCCAACTTAATTATTGGAGTTAGACGTCTCTAAATCCAACATATAAATCCAATGACATTATCTCAAATTGACTTTTAGATAAATTAATACGACTACAATATCCCAAATCCAAACTGGCTTTTAATAATCCAATCATATACATTCAATCAAATTATGTACGGGGAAGAATTTGATGCCAATAGGATTTCAAAGTTCCTCCTCAACTTCGATGCCTGCATGATTTCAGACTCCTCCTCCACGCTCCCATATTTGGGAATTAGCATGTGAGAGTAACTACAAGCAAGTATTCCCTTGCAGTTTTCTGCTATAGAACTTTGGGTAGTATTTGTGTTATTGAATCTTCTAAACAAATCATGCTCGTCGTCACTGGATGTCGGTGCATGAGCAATGATGGCATTAGGAGAAGGGTAGTAAAAAGTGGGAATTGATATGTGTCTTTTTGAAGAGCTCACCACACCACAGCACGATGCAACACAATCCACACTTCTATGTTCAAGGGAAAAGCACACCGCACAGTTAAAAAGATGAACCGGGCAGTAAAAGAGAGTCTTTTTTTTCTTCACTTTGGACTTCACCGAGAACCCCAAATTTTACTTTGTTGATAACTTCACTTCACCGATAACTTCACTTCATCGAGCAATTTAACTTCGCCGAACACTAGCTTCCCAAAAATTAACTTCTTATTTCATAAATCTTCTGCGATGTGATCATGTTCGACATGTGACACGATGTTAACATTTTTCTCTGCAGTTCCATCCCATTCTTCATTTTCTACAAACTGAACATATCATCTGATGATAATTTTTCTTGCAACAGGATCATATAACTTGTATGCTTTTGTGTATTCAAAATACCAAATAAAAATGCATTTCTGTCCTTTAGAATACTAAAGTACGAACTAAATTCCTGTGTAAAAGGGATTTGACAATAACCAAAGAGAAACCAAAACTTTAATCAAAGTTTCCAAATTAGTATTTTGGAAAACACAATTCCTTGTGTTGTTCTCCATATTGGATTAGGTTTGGAAAAATCTAGTTCCCAACCTTGGTACACACTATCCACAACATGGATCTTATCCTTGTAACTAGTACTCCTTTCTCTAAAGGGAAATTAGTCAATTACAGATGAAGCATAAAACAATATTGATCTTAAAATGATTGTAGGCTTCCATTAATGTTGGTTTTGTGTATGCCCAGAACTTCCTTAAAGTTGCCACTCCCACGTTACTTGACCATTGAATCAAGTTATCCTTATTGATCCTTATTTTTGTCAGTTATTGGGCTTATCTCTACTTATCTTAGTAATAGAACACATATCATATTAATTATGTATATACCGTGATTCAAGCCCATTAGTGATAGGTACTAAGATTAACTATGCTTACTTATAACTCTATATCACTTGTTTCATAGGTTGTTATAATTACATACTTATAGTAATGATATAGATTCTTTGTAATGAACACTAATGATTAGGGGCTAAGAAACCAAAAGTAGAATCATATTATTAGAGGTAGGTAGGTAGGTAACAGGACCTTATGTTTTATATATTTTTTAGTTGAAAACTATATAACTTCTCATGATGAATATGATTGATTATCATGCTAAATTTCAAGTTTAGTATGTTGTAGGGAAATGCAAGGATGCTTGTTAAATCTACTTTCCGAGAGGCAACAAAGAAACGTGAGATGCAATATTCATATCTAGGAAATATTGAACGTGGAGTCAGACGATATTTTCAGGATGATATAACTGCCATTGTTGTGTTCTTGGACCATTCTTTAATCAACAAATTCTCAAGTCGTGGCCCTACAACATCTATAAGAGGTGGCGGGATTACTGCACCCTCAATCTAACATTCAGTGATACCAAATTCAAAGCATAATGGTGGATTTCTTGTGGGTGGAGGATAAACAGTTTCGTTCTGGTTTTTTTAAGAAGTCTCTATTAAAATTCTTGTTGTATACTCTCAAAAGATGGCTACTTTTCATTTGAAAAACACTATCAGTCAATTATTATCAGAGTGAGATATCCACTGATCTCCATCCTTTTCATTTTCTTGCTGCTTGGATTGTTTTCATTGAACATAGTTTGTAACATTTCTTTCGCTAAGAAACAAATGTTAATTATTTTGACTGTAAGAACTGCTACCTATTCAGAATGCTGATGGATAATTTTTTTTGTTTACAGTTAGAATATAAATTCCCAAGTGCTTCATGTGACCCTGATTAACATTGTTCAATTCAACAAAGATATTGGAACTTCATACATGCAATTTGCAAGTCCATTTTTATGATGTATAGCATTTTTATGATTTACATCATACATGCAATGTGTTGCAAGTCCATTTTTTATGAGAACTGGTGGTTTGGTTGGAATCTTGCAATTCATTTATGTCTTTTGTTTACATTTTACAATCCTTTCAAGTTTATGACATCTACATCAACATTATATTTTGGCTTGCTGAGATAATTTGGTTTTTGTTGAGAGGTTATAGTTTGGTTGGATTATTGCAATTCATGTATTTTTTTCCATATTACGTGTACATTTAACAATCCTTTCAAGTTCTCAGCATTTGGTTGCAATTCATGTCTTTGTTTTTCAATATTACAAATATATTTTACAATCCTTTCAAGTTTGTGTTAGACATCTCGATATAGTTAGCAGAAAGTCCATTAGCTTTTTTAATATGATAGAACCCTCTCACTTGTGTTTTTCTTTTTGGAAGAATACATGTGGAAAGGTTCCCTTCTCGGATTTTTTAAAGTTCTCCTTTATTTCAAAGTGCAAGCTTTGTTATGTTTGTGGGTGAAGGACCTTGTTCATTCTTCCTATTGTTAGAAATGTTTAGTTGGGTTGATTGAGCTTATGTTGAATTCCAGACCAACTATTTTCATCCTTGTTGATTTACGTTTATGATCAATGAACGATAGCCTTTTAGTCCACTCAACGGTAAACCTATGTTTGTGTTTTTTAACCCTCTTAAGTCTTAAACTGATACTTGTCATTTCCCGGCAGAACTGATTCAATTTCTTATGTTATGAATGAAGAACGAAGCTTTAGTCAACCCTCTATTCTTCCAATATATAGCAAGAAATTAAATAAGTGTTCATAGTTGTATCCTTACTTGGCACATTCAACATTCCAAAAAATATATCAATAAAAAGATTAGCTTGAGCTTGGAATCAATTGAAAAACCCTTGGAATTACAAAAGGTTCCCCATGAGGTCTTCATAATACTTTGAAGAAGATAGCTTGGCATAGACCTACCCCTAACACTCAGTATTCATGTCCATGAAATCCTTCTTTGATCATGGGATATGATGCTCGATCATTATAAGTATACTTAGAATCACCTCATTGAATTGTCTCAATAGTATTGGATTTCAGAATGCTTCCAAAGTAACCATCCAAGATCTAAAATCCTAGAAACCTGTCACTCAAATATGAGACACCATTTACAGTGTTTCTTGAGGGGCATGAGGTTCCCTGGTCCAACTTAATGGCCATAATGGTTCTATCACATTTTGGCGACCCTTGTGGGGCAAACGAGATACTTTTTTCAAATTTGAACCCTGGTAGAAGCTTAAGACAATTGCCCGTTTTCCCCACCCTAGTTAACCTCTCATGACTCCTAACAATATAAAAAGGAAGCATTAGAGGTTTCTTAGTTAGGAGTGAAAGGGAGAGGCCAATATAAATTGGGAAAAACATATTGAAAGCTTAAAGACTGTTCAAGCAAAGGAAATCCAAGAATTGAAGGGCTATAAAACTAGCTATTGGGGAAAAGAAAAAAGATGAGCTACAGTTGAGAAAGTTTATATAAGGTGAGGAGTTGGTGTTCATAACAATCCATTGATGGAATATTATGGTGGGAATGCAATATTGTCTTTCATTATAAACATTCTAAGTCTTTCATTGTAAACATTTTAATATGGTTGCTTGTTATATTTTACTATGCATATTTAACAACCAATATAGAAGTACTATAATTAGTTTATATGGATAGAACAAACAACCCAATGAAGAGCATGTTGATGTAAACAATCAAACCTTTTTTGAAACATTGATTTACATGGATGGTGAGCAGATTAAACAGATATGGGAAGCCAATCTAAACCAGATGTTTTTCTAACATTTCGTATATGTCCATCTAGTTGAAGGGTAACTAGTGGTACTTTTACTTCGTTTATGATAATAAAGGCCATTGTTTTCAGAAGTTCCGTTCAAGAATGACTAAATGTACACCAATCATTGGAAATTAATCTAGAGAATGCTTGGAAGACACAAGTCATGATTATAAAATTGAAAACTGAAATATTATCCCTTTCAATTTGTCATTCATGTACCTTACAGACTGATTTTAAAGGAAGTCGATAAAAAAACATTCCATTAGTGTTTAGACATCAATGGATCATCTAATAAAAGTCTGGCTGTAACATCAAGGCATATAATGTTTAAATACTGGTCTCAACAACCCACAAACATTTCACGAATCCCCAGTAAATAACTGTAACATATTTTTTTTTTTTATGATTCTGTGTCAAGTTGCTACAATGTATAGTTCCTCACTTGAATTCAGTAAGATTTCACGTCGAATTTCAAGGTATTCTTGGTAGAAATAAAACCAATAGTATGAACTATCTTATGGGAAATACTTAGGATAAATAGTAATATAATGAGATACTAAATTTGGAGCAGTGAAATTCATCCATTTACCAGATCGAGTGCCCAAGCAACTAGGTATGTGGTATTACTTGTTTCCCTTTCTCAGTTTTAGTAGATGTAGGAATTTAAACTAGAATTAATTCTTCAACAGTGTTCTCGCTATAAATATTATCAGCACTTAGAGGTTTCACCCAGAAACCAGTGGAGGGTCTAGCCGGTCTAGCCAAGCTAGCTTGTGCTAGACAACACCCTATCAGCAAACCTAGTTTTATTAGTACATTTCTCAATAATGATGTCTTCGATCTGAATCGTTCTGCTAATTCGTAGTGCAGGGATTAATTATGTTTCTCTTTTAATTCTTTTATGGTTAATCTCTTAGTGCTTAAGCAATAAACAATAGTATCAAAACAAACATTGATTGTCTGAGTCATTTTACACATCAAAACAGAGTGTTAATAGTAGCATTTTCTCTTAGTTACCTACACATCAAAACAGAGAATTAACAGTAGCAACGAGTGTTATCATTTTTCCAATCCATGGCATCACTCCATTTCACTATCACTACGTTTATTTTTATTTAAACAGACAACCATTAAAACAAAAGTGACATCAGACATTTCTTATGAATCGAATCCCACTACCATCAAGAGCATACCACATCCTTAAACGATAGTACTTTTAACCATAGAAATAAAGTCATGAGATCAAGTCTCCTTGACTTTCCTAGGAAGACCAAATCATAATCCAAGTGATCAAATAACGTATTGTTTACACAGAAGCAGTTACTTGTCCAAACAAGCATTTCTCATTACCATTTAACAAAACACCTCCAGCTTTTATTTCCAACATAAAACGCAAAGTCAGGGATCGAATCCCTCTAGGTTCACATGTAAAGGCAACTACCAGTCAAACGCTTCTTATAACCAAAAATGCAATAGGAAAACGAAGGCTACAACATCATACAAATATAAACGCAGATCTTTTAAATACATCTTAAATTCGAAAAACCCTGATGGTCATGACTTTCAAACCAAAGATCGAATCTCATAGCCTAAACAATGGGAGTTCATTCTTTGCAAAGAAATTAACCACAGGTTGGGATATCAAACCCCCGGAGTAGCTCATATTGCCAGAAACATTCTCTTTAAACTAGACATAAGATAAGAGTACCATCGGCATCAACGAAATATAGATTAACCATTTAAAAACACAAAATGATTAGCTACAAGATGGTCCTGCCACAACAAATTCATTCTTAAATTTTATTATTCCATAGGAAAACGCAGATCAGAGCATTAGCAAGATTCGTATTTCAACATGGACTCCATCATTTAGTTAAACGACCTTTTACCAAAATTTCGAAATGAAAGATTATCAAATGGAAAGCCCTTTGACCCTATTTTTCTGCACACATCCAGTTGGGTCCCAAAGTAAAGAAAACACAGAAGTCTAGGTTTCACATTATACACAGCAAAAACAACGAGTACCCACAATTCATTTCAGGCATGGAAATATTCTTTCAAAACCCATATGTACACAGGTTCGAATACATTGAAAGCAACCGAGACCAAAATCACTAAACACTATTGTAAGCATGGAAACCCTCAGTAGATTCATCCATCGAAATATTATTACAACAATATACCAAACACTGGGTCAAGCCAAAGGCGACCTCCTTCGAGATTCCAAGTCCGAGTGAGCCAAAGGAATCACAAGTCTCTCCAATGCAAACTTATCAAAACCTTCTCCAAACCATCGAAACAGATAGGTGTGAAGGGTTGAAAGAACCCATGACTTACCAGTCCAAATGCTTTGTACAGTTCGTGTTGTTCCCCCTTTTGGTCCATGCAGAGAGTCACACCATACCTGTTAGTGAATGAAAGCGAAACAAAGTTAGGGCCTGGGCAGTTCTTAAAACTAGAAGTAAAGATGAGGAGTCTTAGTGTTAAAACATGGACATAATTACCTGTAGGATAACCTCTACATCACCTTCGTGTTCCCCAGACCTTACCCTGGGCATGAGCATAGCTTAGGCTAGGTGCAACCACCTCACAAACAGAGCTAAAACCCTCGTAGCCAAAAGACCAAGTGAAACCATGACTTGACAACTTTTGTGTAACCCTCGCTAAAGGCCTTAGTCCAGCTGGCCAAAATCCATGTGACTACCATGTGCGACATTAATACATTCAACTACCATGGTAGGACTCCAAAACGATTTCAAAAACTATTTAGTATAGTCGTGTGGGTTCAGTACCCTTGGTTTATTAATACAAAAACAAAGATCTCAACCCCTTCATGTTGGCACAAGGGTGGTTCCACTTTTGGAGTTTTTACATGGAGGAGTTGCCAACCATTTGGCCACCGAAGGACACCTGCATGGAAGATGACAATTAAATATGCATTAGCATAATCGCTAAGTAATTCCATAGGTTTCACCCATTCACACCTTACCTCTTAGCGACTCCGCCAGGAGTGCTTAGATCAACCCCAAAGATTCAGGGTGTTTCAACTTCCCTCATTAGGTTCATCATGCCTAAGAATTGACATTATACAATTGACATTTTAAACATACATTTAGATCATGTAAGAGGAAAAGAGACTGCTAGTATTATTGCATGGCAAAACCTTACACACACATATTCATCCTAATTACTTCCGCAACGAGAGCATGATCGATAAAAGTTACCTTATTAGAAGTTTTCCTAAAACAATGAAATAGCAAATGAAAGTACCGATCCTTTTCACATTTGTAATATCCCAAATTTTGGACTAACTATTTTACTATTATATTGGGCCACGGCCCGAGGACATATGTTTTATTTTGAATATTGGGCATGAACCCTAGCACCTATGATTTATTCTTCTATATATTGACATATCGGTCATGGACCCTAACTGACTTCTTTATGTGAGTGAATACTGGGCGAGAAGGCCCCAATGTTTTAAATAATGTGCTTCAGCTTTAATATGGGGACAAACCCTAATATACTGAGATGATCTTTTGTTACTTACTGTGAAGAGCTATGACTTTACATGATTTGACTTATGAGTGTGTTGAGCATAGAATTTGAAACACACATATAACCTACGTACTGGGCATAAGCCTTGATGTACCTAGAAGAATGTTTATGTACTGGGAATAAACCCTGAGGTGCATTGAGTGTTGGGCCAAAGCCTTGGAGAACTCCAAGCTTGATAAACGAATACCGGATCCGAGGAAACTTAAATATTGTAGATGTTCCTCACAACCACATTCTAGCACTAGTGTTGAGCTGAGGCTCTGGAATTGCACTAGCATAATGCCCATGTGAGAGTGTTGAGTTAAAAGGCTCTGAAGAGCACTCGGGGTTACTGGATCTCAAAGTGTTGAGTCGGAAGGACTTTGAATAGCACTTTTACTTTCATCACATTTATTTTATTTCATTAAATGATTCATCTTTTATCTATCATGAAGTACTGCGGGAACTACCATGTTATACGAGGGAATTCAACATGCAAAGAGAGAGACTAGAAGTGCCTATCCAAGTTTACCGAGACAGTCCAACGAATTGGACCTTTTCCTTAAAAGTTAAAAGAAGTATCATGTGAAGATACATAATTAAATAAAACATAATTACCACAACTTAAAGCATGGGATGACTAATAGTAGTCTTCTATGAATAAACATGCACAAAGGCCTCAAGGCTAATATTATTGTTAAATAAGCTTTAATAATAATGTTGTTATATTGTGTTTATGATATATACTTATTATATATAGTTTAGGCATCATTTAATATTATTAATGATGTATTAATAGTTAAGCTGAAATATAAATATTCTTATAAAAAATTATTATGATGAGCTTAAATAAAAAATCACTTATAGTTAGAACAATTGAAAAAGTCTTAGTACAAAAGACTAGATATTTATTAAATATAATCTTTTAAATATTAATTATTTAAATTAAAGAAACTAATTATTCCAACAGTTATAATTCAAGACTCCCCTACTTAAAGAGGGAAGATCCCAAGTTTTGGGGATCATCTATCTTTTTCATTATCATGCTCTGATGGTAACTAAAAGAAGCCTTCTGCTCCAAGAAACTGAACCAGTAGTAACCCTAGGTTTTCTATCTCATTTGCATGTTGGAATCTAGCTCGGGGGGATCCATACAGAACGAGGAATGGTTGTAGGATCATGGATGGGAGGAACATGGTAGCCCCAAAGTTATCCAGCTAAGAAGATCAATCTAAACAGGTCAGCAAAGTTCAGAAGGTTCCACACTAATTACTGTTTGAGTGTGTAGGTATCTACAGAAAAGGAGCAGGTCACCAGGAAACTAGGTATGCACTACTAAACTTCTTTTCAGGTTATAATAGAAGCTAGGCATTTTTATCATAGAACAAAATATTGCAGAACTGTTTTTATTTTTCCCAACTTGTTTAAAATATTAATTACAGAGCAAGGGCCTTTAGGCTTGGGCTCTTTGGGTTATTATAGGAGTAGGACCCCATAACTAGAAAAATTGTTTTAGCTCAAAAATCCGATTTTTGTTTAAACCAGCAGAATGTCTAGCAGGTCTAGCTAAAAGCTATCCTGTGCTAGACTTCTAAACTTATCAAAACCTTGAACCCATTTTTCTTCTCTATAAATTTAAACGATCAAGTTGTTTTACCAGAATTACTTTACATTCAAATGTTGGAATCGAAATTTATGTTTTGATAAACGTATAGTTAGAATGAGAGTTCTGTTCACACTAATATTTTCGCATTAATTCTAAAACCCGAATGTTTCACAAATATAGCTATGATTCTTTCAAAAACTACTAACCCTCACAGGAAAATGAACCATAACTCGAAACTCAAAGCAACATTACATATCAAGATTCTAGAACAATCCTAGTCACTAAGTCTTATCCATTCAAAACCATAAACATAGAACGTATCACTTTATTGATTAAACTATATTGTATATATTCCTTTGCACAACAGCTACCATTATTTCTCATGTCAAACGAATTCTTTTGCAGACAGTAAACAAGGAAGCATAGGCAGAAATAAAGGATTCCAATATTTAGACTTCCAGGCAACCATTTGTTTTAAACCATCCAAAAAAAAGGGATCGCGCAGGACCGAACATCACTGAGTGATCCGTTGAGTCTATAGAAAACGAAACTTGTTTCATCATTTCATTTTATAGTCAAACCCTGACAAGAATAAATTCTTCATCCAACTATTAAAACCACTAGCTACCACAATGACAACACGACAAGATCGAATCCCATAGCAAAACAAAAGCATTACAAACCTGTAGCTACACATATATCATTACATTAAAGCACCGATCAGGAGGTCGATTCTCTCTATCAATTCTACGAAGATTTGTTGTTACAAAGTACCCAATACTTAGCATTGAAACCAAAGGCCTTTTCTCATGCAAACTATTAAAATGATACCAAGGGTTCAACGAATTCAGATTTCTAGAAATAGAAACGTAAGCAAAACATTTTGCAGGCTATGATTTGTCTCATTCATCCTACCCTCTTTTTATCACAGCAAAACAAATAAATACTTTTCTTTCAACACATCAAGCTACAGGACAAGAGGTCGAATCCCACTGACGACATCATAGAAATCGTGCTAGCTTAGTTTGAAACACAGACTCTACCTTTTGATAAACTAGATCTTAGACAGAAGAACCACAGACATCAACAACACAAAAGCTTCATTTCAAGGCACAAACAAGTCACGTACAGGATAGAAGCAACGACGATACAAGTAAAAGATTAAAACACACATTACTTCTCTTACTCCTTAGAGAAAATACAGAGACGAGACAAATGCAAGCCACACAGTAAAAATTGGAGAGATTCCATAATGCTACTTCATATTCAGAGATTCACTTAGAAAATGTAAACCCAGGCTTCACATTATAAGTTTAATATTCCATTAAAAAATCTTAAACCTTTGCATAGAACCAAATGTCTAGAATGATACATTAAACCAGACAAAACCCCAAGGGTTGAGTCAACTCCTACTTACAAATAGTTACATTTAATCAAATTGTCCTGCCAATGGTGACCTCTCAGAGCTCCAAATAAGTACAGTGAACCCAAAAGAAAGGGGTTCACGAAAGCTCCTCATAATAGCTACAAACAATACTACCCCTTAGAGGCGAGAGGAAAGGGTAAGGGTTAGTTGACCCTAGAATTACCACTCACAATGCCATCAAAGTCGAGAGTAATGACCATGAACTAGTAGCCATGCAGAGGAGGGATACCAACAACCACCTATCAAACAAACAAGTAATACGAAGTTAAAACCCTAAGATTCATAACAAACTTCTGAGCAAAATGTAGCAGGAAAATGTAGCTGAGTTAGGGATAAGTTTACATGTCTTTAAGTCTTCAAACACTGTGTATAAATCTCTACTTGGTGCGCTCACCATGAGCAGAGATCTATCCAGGGCATGAAACCCTTCATGCTCATCAAGAATATTTCCCACGATGAAAATGAAAACAAAGGACCACATTTGCAATACCAAGAACCCTATATCGATTTTCTTACCCTTTGCCAGCTGGTTACCAAACCCTATCGCCTTCACATGGGTTAGTAAATCTCCCACCTACTAGCATTTAATGGATTCGACTATCACCCAAAGCGCCATGGTATAAGGTTATGAAACCACCAACGAAGCATTAGTATGAAGGCATGTTGTTCCAAAGTCCACACCATAGATAATTGCACCAAGAGTCATTCCTACCTTAACCATTTACATCTTAAGTCATTCAAACCTCGATCATATCTTGCCAACACATTATGGTGGAATGAACAAATAGAGTGGTCCCCATGGTAGCACCTGCATGACAAGAATGGGACAATGCTTTAGCGTATTGCTAAGTAAGACTAGAGCTTCCAAGACTACCCTTACCTCTCAGTAGCTCTGCCAGGGGTATCCCTTCCTTTATTAAAACTCACCAGTGTTCCACCTTGGGTCTCATCTTTTCATCCACAAGAATCCACCTCACCTGAAGTACCAGTTAGACTTTTATAAATTTGCACATGAGTTCTTAAATTAGAAGAAGGAGCTTTTTATTATTGAACACAAGCAATAGTACAATTATGACAGAATTAGCTTATCTACCCTACACATCGCTTCCGCATAATGAATAAATAGAGAGTCTATGTTACTTAGGAAACTGAAACTCTTCAAATGTCGCAAGTACCAGTGTAGTGTTTTCTTATCAGTGTTGAAGTTAATTTACAATTCATCATCGGTAAACTAGCTTTCATTGCAGTAGTGGAAAAAAAAATTAATTTTTACTATTTTTAGGGTTATTACAACATTACTGAAGAATAATTTCATAGATATATAATCTATGTTAGGAAAACTAGCGAGAAAAAGAATTTTTTATTTTATTTTACTATTTAAGGGACATTACACCCTTGGTGGGCCCTAGGTGAAAATCATTGAAGATGTGTTATTTGCTTCCAGGTTCCTTTACCATGGAGCTCAATTAAGCTTGATCCGCCTGAGTTCCCCTTTGTACTTTCTATTCAAGCAAGTGTGTGCATTAATTCTCGTGTGCAATAATCCATCTCCTTGGCCTCTCCCCATTGATGGCTACTATACAACTCTCTAGTTTGGTACCAGCGGGTGCACAAAATTCATAGAATCTAATAGTGGTGGGCGCCACATCTAAGAATCAGTGAAGCTATTTAATATGGAAATTTGAAATAAACAATTTAAAAATATATATAGATATATAGATATAAAATCACTGGTAGCTTCTCCATAAATAACTTATAAATTTTGTGGTACACAATCTGTTTAACTAAAAGAAACGGGTAATAACACATAGTTAAATCATGGATTTCTAGTGATTACAGCTACTCATACATAACAAATAACACATAAAAATTAAGTTTTAGGTTAATTTTTTAGACTATTTAAATAAAACCCAATGGAAGTGACATCAATATTTTCTACATATGTTGCATTAGGGTTTCTAGTTTCCATTGTTATGGCTACTTGCAAGTGCGGTTGCTAGTGTTGACTGCTATGGTCAAAAAGTGCAACTAAAATTCTGCCATGGAAATCCTTTTTTGCTTGGAGTTGCTGGTGGCTAAGGCCAAGAGAAAGAGATACTGTGATTAATGTCTGTAACAATGCTGGAACCACGACGCAGCCAATTAATGCCAAGTGCACGCTTTCGGAAAAAGGGACGGAAGGGCAGATTCACACCGAATAGGCAGACTGACCTTTAGGACCCAAGATCCAACTATGATCTTTTTAACTGCAACAACTTAAATATATGTTATTGGAGATGGAATTAGCATGGTTGCTAGCACCAGAAATTATTCTGAGATTTGACAACAATACATTAGACCTCCCACTGAGTTACCAAGGCTTGATGAAGTAGTCCTCTCTTTAGAATTCATACCTCTTGTCGATGTCCAAGGTCTCTTAAATGATTCTACTAGACTGCATATTATTAGAAAAATTGGGTGTGTCTGTGTTGATTACGGATTCTTCCATGTATTTTTCTTTCATATTCTTATGACAATTTATGTTTATGCATAAGATTATGTCAAGTTGAAGAAGGGATAAAATGGTTAAACGTTATCTTCTTTGGTACTTATTGTTGTTTGCATAAATAGATAATCAATCATGGAATTCCAAATAGACAAGATGCTGGGAGTATCGCAGGAGTTTTTCAGAATGCTTATGGAAGACCGAATGGAGTACTATTCCAACGATCCGTCCAGAAAAACACATTTGTCAATGTAGGCTCTGAGCAACATAAGATATATGTTGGAAAAAAATAATTATGAGCTGATTGCTTATCTAGTATGCACTGGCTCTACCAGTCAGTCAATCATTTTGTCAGTCCGTAGAAGCGCAGATATGTCAAACAGTCAGTCAATCTGTCATAAGGCTTCTTGCACACTTCGTTGTATTTATTTAACTGCGTCTATATTCCATAAGTCAAGAATTTCTTAGGTGAAAATTTATTAGAGTCTTTAATGTAACTCAGTAGCTTCCAGGTGAATCCATTTCAAGTTTGTGTATAAATAGAAGAAGATGATGAAAGGAAAACACATAGAGATAAAGAGGAAGAAAGGAAGAGAGAAAGGAGAAGAAAGATAGGTTTGCGATGTGTTTGTGAGCCTAAGCTCATAATTGCGAAGTGTATTAAGAGCCCAAGCTCTGTGAAGGTGAAATATCATCTCTATGTAATTCAGTCAAGTTGCTATGTTTTACTGTGGTAATATATAAGTCCATATTTTTATGTATTCATTCTCAAGAATGTTAAATATTGCATGTCGCACATATTCTCCAGATTTACTTGTGTAAATGTTATGCCAAGTGCGAAGTTCCATTTATGAAAATTCAATTTATGCAAAGTTAATTGCGCATAATGTCAAGTAAATTTATGAAATGCGAAGTTAATTGTGCATAATGCGATGTTAATTTACACGAAGTTAATTTCTGGGAAGCTAGTGTTCAGCAAAGTTAAATTGCTCGACGAAGTGAAGTTCTCAACAAAGTAAAATTTGGGGTTCCCTATTGTATGATCGGCGAAGTCCAAAGAGAACAAAACGAAGACTCTCTTTTAATGCGTGGTTCATCTTTTTAACTACACGGTGTGCTTTTCCCTTTATCTGGTATTAGAGCTTGCTTTACAGAAAGTAGGAATTCTATTTACAAAAGGGAAAAGTAATTAAGAATGTCTTCCACTTCGGGTAATTTTCAAACTCCTGTATTTTCTAGTAAAAATTATGAATATTGGTCTCTAACTATGAAAGCTTTTTTTAGAGGTCAAGATGTATGGGAAATAGTCCAGAATGGCTATGTATAACCAACAGATCTGACAGCATACAACAATCTCACACAAGCTGAGAAGGATGTCTTGAGGGAACAGAGGAAGAAAGATGGAAAGGCATTGTTCCACATACATCAACAAACACATGAATCCATACTCCCAAGAGTAGCATCAGCGATGTCAGCTAAGGAAGCATGGGACACACTGGAAACTTCCTATCAAGGTTTGAACAAGGTAAGGACTGTCAAACTACAAATCCTTAGAAGAGATTTTGAATCTCTGTCGATGAAAGATACAGAGTCAGTAGAATCATTCTATACTCATGATATTGGTATGATTAGTCAAATAAACTTTCATGGAGAAAATATAAGTGACCAAAGAGTTGTTGAAAAAGTTCTTAGAGTTCTTCCAAAGAAATTTGAATCTTTAGTTGTGACCCTGGAAGAAAAAAAAGATATGTCCTAATTTACTATTGATGAGTTGCAAGCCTCACTTCTCAATCATGAACATAGACTCAACAGATCATATACATCATTAGAAGGTGCATTCGCAGTATAGTCATCCATAAGTCGTGGAAGAGGCAGGGGAAGATCAAACTCTAGAGGTAGATGAAAAAATTCTTTTAGAGGAGGTCGCAGTAGCATCCCTACACATGTCGCTGGTAGAAGTCAGAATCAGATCCCTAGTCATCAAAGTAGACAAAGGTATGATAAATAAAAAATTCAATGTCATTATTGTAAGAATTTTGGACACTTCGCTTATGAATGCAGGAAGAAGCAGTATGACCAAGGAAAGCAAGGCCAAATAGAGTCAAGGTTTGAAGCATAATTTGATGAGTATTGGATAGCTGATGAAAAAGGTTACAGAGTTCATATGAAAGGAAAGCATTGTCTAATCAAGGACATATATCCAAGCAATCCATTAATAGCCGAAGTGCAGATGACAAGCAATCACTTGTTTCCTTTGAGGATAAGACCAAACATAAAAGGAAACAACTCAAGTTGTTCATGGAAGTCAGAATGAAAATTCTGGAGCTGCATTCAAAGCAGAAAGTAAAGAAGCAGAAATTCACCACGACAAGGAATAAAAAGACAACAAGGAAATGCAAGCAGCATTTCAAATAGAAATAAAGGATGAATCCTAGTTGTGGCACTTCAAATTTGGAGATCTGAATTTCGTTGGGATGAAGCTATTACACATGAAGGACATGGTGAAAGGATTTCCATTGATTGAAAAGCCAGATAGAATTTGTGAGGGCTGTATTTTTGGAAAACAACACAGAAAGACTTCTCCAGTCGGAAAGTCATACAGAGCTCACACACCACTTGAAGTTGTGCACTCTGATATTTGTGGACCTATACAAACACCGTCCATGGGAGGATTCACTTACCTTCTCACATTTATTGATGATTTCATAAGAAAAACTTGGGTATATTTTCTAAAACATAAATTTGATGCGTTTGGAAGTTTTCAGCAGTTCAAGGCACTTGTGGAGAATCGGAGTGATTACAACATCAAGATATTAAGAATAGACAGAGGCGGTGAGTATGCTTCAAATGATTTCTTAAACTTTTGTAAAAATCATGGCATACATAGGAAATTCACTGCGCGGTATACACCATAGAAAAATGGTATCACAGAGAGGAAAAACAAAACCATTATGGACATGGCGCAGTATGTTGGCAGCCATGCATCTGTCAAATAAATATTGGGATGAGGCAGTGGAAACTGTTGTATACATCATGAATCGATGTTTGACGAAGAGTGTGAAGAACAAATTTCTGCAGAAAGCATGGACATGTATGAAACACATTGTTTCACATTTAAAAGTTTTTGGTTGTGTAGTATATGCACATGTTCCAGATGAGCTAAGAAGGAAATTAGACATTAAAGGATAGAAATGCATTTTTATTGGGTATTCTGAAGACACAAAAGCATACAAGTTGTATGATCGTGTTGCAAGAAAATTTATTATGAGTCGAGATGTTCAGTTTGTAGAAAATGAAGCATGGAATGGAACTCTAGAGAAGAATGTTAAAATCGTGTCACATGTCGAACATGATGACATCGCAGAAGATTTATGAAATGCGAAGTTAATTTCTGGGAAGCTAATGTTTGGTGAAGTTAAATTGCTCGGCGAAGTGAAGTTCTCAACAAAGTAAAATTTGGGGTTCCCTATTGTATTCGGTGAAGTACAAAGCGAAGAAAAAGAAGACTCTCTTTTACTACGTGGTTCATCTTTTTAAGTGTCCGATGTGCTTTTACCTTGAATATAGGAGTGTGGATTGTGTTGCATCGTGCAAGTTCCCACTTTTTACTGCCCTTCTCCTAATGCCATCATTGCTCATGCACCGACATCCATTGATGACGAGCATGATTTGTTTAGAAGATTCAGATACCACAAATACTACCCAAAGTTCTATAGCAGAAAACTGCAAGGGCATACACAAAACAAACATTAATGGAAACCTACAATCGTGAAGATCAATATTGTTTAATGGAAACCTACAATCGTGAAGATCAATATTCTTTAATGGAAACCTACATCGATTGTAAAGATCAATATTGTTTTATGCTTCATCTGTAATTGACTAATTTCCCTTTAGAGAAAGGAGTACTAGTTACAAGGAATTGTGTTTTCCAAAATACTAATTTGGAAACCTTGATTAAAGTTTTGGTTTCTCTTTGGTTATTGTCAAATCCTTTTTACACAGGAATTTAGTTCGTAGTTTAGTCAAGTCTTTTGTAACTTTGGGGGTATTGTCAAACATTTTGTCCCACTTTTAGATCTGTTACTTTCATGAGATTTTTGGTCATGCCAGTTTTGATTTTTAGAGTTTTGTTTCCAATCATTATTAAACCTTAATTGATGCATTATTTAGAAAAGATGTCTCCTAAAGCAAAGAAATGCATTTAAACTATTAGTCAAATAGATCCATAAATACTCAGGCATACCCTTTATTACCACTTGAAAAGCCATTGGAAATGCAATTTCATCATACCTGAAGGGTTAAGGACCAGATTTGTCTCGGCTATAGCCACCCAATATTCAAGCTCTTCCAGCAACTTGCTGTAATCTAAGGTAGCACTGCTCCCGATGTTGGAATTCAGTTTCAAAACAAAGCGAATTGTCATCTCTTCAAAGGCCACTGCTACAGGTCTATAGGCTACTCAGATGTTGGAAGTAATAAGACTTAATTTTTTCCCAAAAGGAATGTGAACAGCATAAGCCTTCAGTAATAATTCCAACATGCATAATATTTCTTGTTGATTTCTTAGACATAATACATATACAGGCTTGAAGTGTTGTAGACAACAATATTTGTATGGGTTTTCAGGTTGTATTTTACACGCTGGAAAATTTGTTTCGGTAATATGGATTTAGGCATACAGATAGTAGTCGTTTGGTGTTGTAGATTAATCATCAAACAAAACTGGGAAGACTTGGAATGTGTGTTGTTTCACAATTTCCCATGTGAGCAGGTCATTTCGACGTTGAGAAGACATTGATCAATTTACAAAGCCATGTCTATTGGGAATGTATGTATTTTGATGTTGCTAAGTTCATTCAAGATTGTGTGTCAACGATCAAAAATATATGCTTGTATATGCTTGTAATGTAATTAATTGTTGTTTTAGTAAGTACCTCAAGACTGATAATAATCCAATTAATTTTGTAAATTTATTGTTCCAAGGGACGGCCTAAAGATGGAAAAGTTTCTATTTTTATTCCCTTTCTTGGATTTTTTAATTAAAAAGGAATAGTCTAGGTATGCATGTCGCTACTTCTAAATGCAGGAGATTTTTAGCCCAAGTCGATATTGATTCTGAGCAGGTCAGATCTGCTCATACTGAAGACCATAAAACAGCTGTTGAAATGCGCAATAGTGTATGCCACAATGCTACCATTTATGTCAATGCTCTGATGCATGCTGGAAAAACTGTAGACACTTTCCTAAGGGGCGACACAAATGTGGTTTTATATTTACAATAAGTCTATTTTTGCATTAACTATGCTTTTCTTACAGAATTTTGTATTTTTACACTGATATTTTATGGTTTTGATCTGTTGTGTTACCAGGAATGGCTAAGCAGAGCCACAAACTGGGAAAAGTTCATTGCTAAAGCTGGCTTTGGAGTCATTCACAGGGGTCATCATCAACAAGGTGGGACTCGACATTACTTGCTACATCTGTCCTTCCTAAGGTGGGAATGATCATATATAAGTTGTGTGCATGCAACTCCATCCGTAATTTGTGTTTGTTCTCATTATTGCTATACTTTTGACAGGCACTATCTGTTCAGATGTAGTTGAACATCAGAACACTGTACAAACCTTTGGTGTAATATTCTAATATTAAAATAGAGCTGAAAAAAATTAAAAATGCTTTTGAATTACTTCTAAGTGCTTCAAGTTAGAGAATTGAAACCAAAGATTTTATCAGTAATAGTTGTTGATAAAAGGGAATTTTATGTTTTAAGCAAGTCAATATTTCTTACAGCATCTGCAAATTCGTTAAAATCTCTTTGAACATGTGTGATTAATACAATGCAGACCAATTTCTCCTAGTAATGGAAGTGTGCTACACTTGTTGGAATCAATTCTGATGTCCAGTTTATCCAAGGCATTTTGAAAGTAGATATTAAGTCCCACTAGTAAGGCTCTCAGTTCAGCTTTGTTCTATTACATTTGTCAAGTCCCAATGCATCTAGATTAGAATGATTTTACCATTTTCATTTTGTATAGTTCCTCCTCCACTCACTTTTATAGGTTCATTGCAACTCCATAAAATTCATTTGTAGTGTTGTATATTTGGTGGTGAAAAAAGCTTCTATTCACTTCTAGTTTCTCTGTTGAGATCTGAACTTTTTTTACCAGAACCCAACTGCTTAAATTGAGCTCAATCCATCATCCATATTTGTATTCTCTGAAATTCCATGAGCACGTGATGTCTTCATGATTTTACTCGACCTTGCCACCATATTTGTGACAATTATTTGTGGAAGAGAATGACTCTTCCCCAAAAATGTTTTCCCTTTCTGGATCCATGCTTTTCGCCAATCCAAAAGAGATCTCTCTAAGGGTACATTGACTTGTTCATATAAGTTTGACTTGTATTGCCTAACTCCCTATGTTCCCTCACTGAAAGGGATCTAACAATGTACTTAAATTAGTGGAGGGGAAATAACAAATTTATGAAAATGTTGAATTGTTTCTTTTACTTCCATGCATAGGGCACAATAGAAGGAGCTATGATATCGTTCAATCTAGTTTTCTATTAATATCTTGTTAATACCAACATTTGGACCAGCATATAAATTTGTCTTCTTCATCCTAGGCAAGCAGATGATAACGATCCTGTTCTAAGTAAGTTCCCTTTTAGAGTACCGAATACCCTCACCTAATCTTATTTGGTCCCCCTTGAAAGAGAACTCTTTGCAAGCATATGTTATAGAAGGGGCAATAACAGTGTAAATGTCAAGTGGCTTATTTTGCTTCCATGCATAGGGCACAACCGAGGATCCATAAGATACCCCTTTTAATCAAGTTTTATGTTAAGATCCATATTATTATTGCCTGCCATCCAGGTTAAAATTACATTTTTTTATAAAATTAAGAGTGAACCAGCATTTGGACTAGCACACGGTAAGCTTTCTTCTTCATTTTGCACCGAAGCAGACTATACCCTCCCTGTACCAAGAAGGTCCTCTTATTAGAGTATCCACACTGCATGGTATTTGGTCCTCCTTGACCAAGACCTTTTGTAAGCATATGTTACAGATTAGTTAACAATTTTTACCTTGCAAGGTTCCTTGCTGAAAGATTTGGGCGTTTACATATCTTTGAATAACAGGTTCAATGATTTTTCGATCAGGAATATCTTCTACGTTGATCATTCTTGCACTTTGGAGCTCTCGTACAGGGAAAATGTTTCCAGCTTCTAAGATGGGAAGATTATTGTCCAAACCGTCATTTCCAAAACCAGTGGTGAGATGGGAAGATTATTGTCAACGAGTAAACGAAGGAATCATACCTTTGGAGGTGGTTGTGTTCGAGTTTGAAGAAGAGGTCCGTCGCGGGGGCAGGAGCACAGAAGAACTTTGGTATCTTGTGTGCAGAGGGAGGTAGGGTTCACTAGAGTCACAGGGGAGGTGTTGGTTGCCGCGCGGGAGTAGAAGATGTTCAAAATCCTTCTCCATGCATTAATTGCATGTTCACGTGTGGATGGCCCACTGCAAAATCCAGATTATGTCAGTGTCCAGCCGGCAATCGGGTTTTCAGACTATGCCGGAGAGGAGGAACGATGGTCTCGGACTCTCGCCGATTTGCAAATGGCGTGAAGGCCCGTCGACGGCCCCGGGTGCAAATCGTCGAGTTAGTAGCTTACTCCCTTAATTAATCCTGATATGGCATATTATTCACTAATCAGTTTTAATTAAATGAAGAACGTTGAATTTCTCCATATAAATAATAAATGGAAGCAAGATGACCTTAAATTAACATACAGTATACTAAGAATAAGAATAAAGACTTTTCACCCCTAATTTACTGTTGACCACAATTATTATTGAGAATTTAATGGACCTGGCCCATTAATAGTGAATTTATCATTAAAAGAGAGATTAATTTGGTTAATTCTTACCTAGAAACTCTACGCAAAAAAATAGAGTGATTGAATTCTTTGTGCAACAGGTATCAAATCGCACCAGTTTACACTACAATTTACATCTAAATTTTCTTTCAAAAGACGCCTACTATATAATTAGTTGTTTCTGAACTAAATTTTCCGAAAATTCTGTGGATAAATTCCATTTACTGTTTTGTGTTTTAGGTAAAAAGTAAGACCCTGTAAAACGTCGTAACCTTTCGCCTTTTAATCCTATAAATCGATCAATCCGGAGCTATCGACATCAAAATCAAGGGCCTGGGCTTATTCGTCAACACAGCGTTGAGATTTAAATTATCAGATAATTTCAGTCGGCCAAACGTCGAAGTCAGATTCTTCAAACTCAAAGCTGCCCTCCGTTTCCGATGGATCCACAAACTCCCGAGCAGTCTGGAGATCGTATTAGTCAATATCAAAGCTCCTTGCAGTTTCATATAGATTTACGAAGCACAGAACAGTTCGACCGTGCAGCGGAAGAGTTACAAAACTTACATCTCAGCGGCGAAGATGTCGTAAATCCCGAGAGTCCTGCATCCTCATGCGCTTCATTTTCACCCCCTCCAAGTACTCCAGTTTTTGCTGAAACAGACATACACCCTCGCTCGTCGTGCGGTTCCTGCTCCCTTCGGCCACGAGCTGCTGCTTGTTCATCCCTGTCGTCCCCCGATGATATTCAGTCTGGAAGTCGTAAAGGTCAAATTCAAAGCTGCTCCCAGTTTCATAAAGACTTACGAAGCGATGAACAGTCGTATCAATCTTGGAATTCTCAGTTCGGCCGTGAACTGGATGAATTGTTAGAAAACTTACATCTCAGCAGCGAAGATGAAGATGTCGTAAGTCCTGCATCCTCTTGCGCTTCCTCCTCTGCTTCATACATACACCCGCGCTCATCGTGTGGTTCCTGCTCCCCTCTACGAATTGCTGCTTCTTCATCCCCGTCATCCCCCGATCATATTCAGTCTGGAAATCATAATGGTAAAATTCAAAACTGCCACCAGCTTCATAGAGAAAATGAAGAGTCTTATCAATCTTGGAATTCTCAGTTTGGCCGTGAACTGCATGAATTGTTAGAAAACATAAATCCCGATAGTCCTGCATCCTCTCGCGCTTCCTTCTCTTCCCCTCCATCTGCAGGTTCTGCTGCTTCATACAAACACCCTCGCTCATCTTCACCAGTTGCTGCTTCTTCATCCCCATCATCCCCCGATGAAATTCAGTCTCGAAGACGTAAATGCCAAATTCAAAGCTGCCCGGAGTTTCATATCGATTTACCAAGCAAAGAACTGTCTTGTCAAACTTGGAATGCTCAGTGCAATGGTGAACCGTAAGAATTACAAATCTTACATCTCAGAGCATCAAATCTTCACTATTGTCTTCAGGTTGTTAGCGATGGATTTGAAGTGTATGGTATTATTATGAGGATGCTCATTAAATTTATCTTTATTTATAAACATTAGTTTTTTTTAATTTTAATTAAATATATTATTGTTCAGATTTTTTAGTTATGTTATTTTTGGAAATATGTTATCAAATAAAGAAATATGATTCAAGATATTGATTTCAATTTAAAATAAAATAATAAATTAATGAATACAATTAACTTTACTTTAATAAATTTTATGGTTTTTAATTATTTTAAAAGTATTTTTAGAAGTGAAGATAATATCAATCTATTTAGTATATGACCCTTATAAGTAGTCATTTTTTTTTATGTAAATGATTGTCCATTACAATCTAATACATGTGATTTTAATTATTAACGTGAGAACCATGAATATGAAATGTCCTCACCATATTACAAAATATTTGCTGATACCTTATGGGATAAATTGTACATAAAGTATGACATCATGAAAAGACCCTTCGTTTGAAAATCAAGATAATCAACCTCCTCTAAAAATATCCCCTATAAACCAACAAAAAAATAAGAACCATGTGACCTTTGCTTCTACTAATATAATTGACTAATAGAATTTGCCATGGGATATTGCATTCTATCAATGAATGAACGATATGAATATTGTTAGGACACATAATGATTAATAGAATTGGTTATGGGATATTGCATTCTATGAATGAATGAATGGAGGATATGAATATTGTTAGGACATATAATGTGTAGTTCAGGATAAATAAAAAAACATAGATAATGTTTGGAAAGTATTCTTTGATGAATCTTCATCTAAAGAGGAAACAAGTGTTGGGGTTATCTTAAGTTTGGAGTTATCCTAAGTTCCCTTATTAGTGAGATGGTTTCCCTATTTTATAAGTTAGACTTTGAAGCCACAAAAATGTATCAGAGTATGAGGCATTAATCCTCGCTCTTGAGATTGTTAAGAAAATGGTGATTACAAAGATTTCAGTGATTGGAGACTCTGATAAAGGTACCTCAAGCTTTTTAAAGAATATGTTGATGTGTTTTCTTGGAGATATTAGGAATTGAGGACATATGACATCTCTGTTATGCAACATATGATACCTTTAAAACTAGGAGCTAAACCTTCTAGGTCAAAGATGAGACAAGTATATCCTATTCTCCCTCCCATTATTAAAAAGGAAGTAAGGACATTATTAGATACTAAAATCGTATTTTTTTTAAATAATCTAAGTGAGTGGCTAATATCAAGCCTCCTAGGAAGAATAATAGATAAATAAGGATTTGTGTAGGTTTCAGAAACTTGAACAAATGCTCTGTTGTAACGGGGTTAGACCGCATGAAGTGCGGAAGCCGACAATAGCGAAAAAGGACCATCTGTGGAATAAAGGACCATTCATGGAGAAAAAAGAGCTGACGGAAGCACAAGATTAGTTTAGTTAGTTAGAAAGGCTCATTTGGACCATTTTGTAACCACCATAGCTTCCTATAAATAGGACTATGATTGTAAGCCTAAGGGCATCCTAGAACGAGATCACAAGTTGATCAATAACGGAGCGAATGACTTGTGTGATGTTTTCCTCTGTTTTCGACAAGTTTGTATGGATCCACGATAAAGTGTTTTGAACTGTCCCTGTGAAGGTTATACTGCAAGTTTTTGATGAGTTAATGCATGAAGATGTTCGGATATGTCTCTTTTATCTCTGTTTATGTCAAATGATGAATACTGTGTCATGCTTAAATGTTGTTATTCTGAAATTTTTGATTGATGTGATTGCGAGTTTCGCCGTGTTAATGCGAATGTTGATTACATAGTGAATATGTCAATGATGAATGTGTGTTTGAATTTCAAAACATGATGCGGAGGTAAATATCTAGTTTTTGTAGCAATAAAGTCAGAATAAATGCATGTCCTTCCCCCACTACGGAAACCTGGTTCCTGCAGCACCCTTAACCATCTTGGGTGAGACTTCACTCGCTTTGTGGGTGTTGCTGGAAAGGGTAAAACCTTTTTGGGCCAGTGGTTAAAGGTGTTTGGTTGGTGTTTGTTGATGATAGTGTGAAGTGAACCCCCGTCGACAGAACTGTGTCAACAAATGGTTTCGTTGTCGGTCCTAGAAGAAGAATAAAGAAGAGGACATACTATGGCACCCGACGAAAGCAGAGACTCAGTATTGGTTTGACAAGAAGACAGAAAAATTCGCGGAAGGAGAAAATCGCAACCTTGGACAGACGACAAGCAGCTAGTTGCAAAAGCATATTTATTCTGACATCCAAGAGCTTTTCTTCTACGAATTCCCAGTATTGTTGCATGAGAGGTTGGTGCAACTGACATTTGAGAAGAACCATTTCCAAGGAGGTGAACCTAACCACCGAAATCCAGAACTGATCCAATAACTAAAACGGGTTGACAATAAGGTATCAAGGGCTGTTGACTTCTCGGAAGACAGTATCGTAGATGGATACATCACTGATATTTTGGTTGATACAATCAAATCATATAGCAATGTAGAAAGAAATTTTTTCAAAGGACCTGGAGGGAGATTCCTACTATCGCTCAAGTTGTGGATTAAGATGCTCATCTGTGAAAGGGGTATACTGAGGATGAATTCTGACAAGTAGAAGATCAGTGTGCAGAGGTTGTGGGTACCGCATGAATGCGGGTCCGATAGGAAGATGCGGGGTAGATGGACATGAGAGACGATGAATTTTTAAGGGAGGTTGATGAGGATTGTAGTACCTTGATAAGTGGAGCGATATTCCGATGACCAGAGAAGAAGAGGAGGATTGAGAGAGTCTCATGAGGGGACCAGAATGGAATACTATGAAACAAGACCACATAGGACAAAGCAACCTTATTATGACGAAGAAGACGGTGAATAGGCTACCCCATAATTTGAAGAAGGACTGGCCCTAAGCTACAACATACCTTCAACTCCGTGCACTATTCACAACTTGATAGGAAGAAATACAAGTTATTCGTAGAGCTGTCCTACATGCTAGAAAAATATTAAGAGTAGCGGATCTGTAAATAATAACCGTCGAAATGCAAGAATGGCAGGTGATAACGCAAAAGTGCCAACTTTCCAGGGTAACAGGACCGAGGATCTAGAACAATATTGTTTTTTGTGTGAGGCGGTATGGAGTCTAAAACAAGTCCAAGATGAAAATATCAAAAAGGGATAGCTAGCGATGACCCTCAGGCGCTGTGCGCTAGACTGGTATATGAAATTTACCAAGTACCGATAGGAAATCCAAATAAAACATTACCACAGATCAAGGCAGGGATGTCACCTACCCAAATTATGAGAATACTATTCTATTTGCAAAATACTTTATGTTAAATTTTAATTAAAAAGTTTTGTAATTATGACCAAGTTTGGTCAAGGATGAATGTAATTACTTGGGGATGATTATTTAATAAATTAAAGTAGGAAACAAACACCCAAGGGAACTGTTAAATGGGTGTTCACTGACCCACTAGGAGGAATAGAAGTTGTTAGAAGGTATGGGACAAATGGCAGCATTTGCACTTCACCACTAGCTGTTGGTTATGGGACAACTACCCCTAAAAATGTGGCATTATCCCCCAGGTGGGTGGGAGTGAGCAGGAAACTCATTAAATGACCATTTAACCACAAAAAGGCCCAGGAAGCCTACATAAGGCAATTCGAATTGAGCAGGCAGCTCTCTTACAATATTTTCTACATAAATATTCCTCAAGTGCATCAGGTGATCACTGAGAGATTCGAACAGGGAGGCTATGTGAGAGTGCAATTGTGAGTCTGCAAATTATTCTGAGAAGGAAAACCAGAGGTGCTAGTGCAGGTCCCTTTGACTGCTAAGTCTTTAAGATTGGGTAAACTATTGCTGCTGCAAGTTGAGGCCCCAAGCTTCTAAGTTTCTTCCTCCTGGTGGTTCAGTGAATAGGCTCGGGGGTCCTAAGGCAAGTAACTTGGTTGTCTTAAGGAATTGGTTGGGTGGAACAAGTTCCTTGGGTTGTTTGTTTCCCTACAGTTAACCAGGTTTTACTGTTCCTACTTTTGTTTAGAGTTTAATGTTTCTACTTAGTAGAAATGATTAAAATATGTCATGTAAAAGAAGTTATTTTATTTTCTAATCTATGTATGATTCTTAATGATGAAGCTTTGTGAAATATTTGATTTGATAAACCATCTCTATATTTTTCCCCATGTTGTTCTCTGCATGGTACTCTAGTATAGAGAAGCAAATTAAGAAAGATAAGTGATAGGAAAAATGCCATTGATTGGAATAATGATTACAGTAGTGATTTTTGTTAACATCCTGTCATATAATTAAGCACAGTAAAAGATTACAGTCTAGCATCAAGAGCAGTATAGAATTCATTCAAATAATACCTGATAGAAAGACACATTATGCTTCTGCACATTTCCATATATTTCTCTAACTCTATTTATTTCAGATAGTAACATTATGCATATCAACATTTTAAATTTAATGTTTTTCTAGCACTTCAAATTCTACGAAATATAGCAGCTGGAATTTATTTTCTATACAATTTTGTTATAAGCAAATACTTATCATTCTCATCGCTAATTGTCATAGTTTGTTTTCATATATTTATACTTCCTTTATAAAAACCAAAACCCTATGATTTATCAGACCCTAGATTTATTTGGTACATAGTTCATAACACTTCATCAAATATTCTTGGCAACAGTAGAGATTTATTGCCGAAGTTATAGTAGCTTGATATCTAAACCCTAGACAACATTTCAACCATCTTTATTTATGCCAAGACTAACAGCAAGACAATATTTATCTCTTAGCCAAAAGCACGATTCATATCAATGTCTTGCATTAGCTCACAACCCTAGTATTAAAACATATACATATTCAAAATATTCACATATGCGAGCTAAGGCCTTTTTCATGGTTCGAATTTCTCTGCACAAGTAAGGTCGACAAGGAAAAGTCCAGGTAGGGTTTCGTTCTTAAAAGCAAAATAGAACATGGAGGCATAGCCTTTTCGAAAAACATTTAATAGTCTTGACTATATCATCGATTGACCAAACATGTTTAGAAACAATGAAGATGGAGTACATAAACAACTCTACAGTCAACCATCATGGCTCGACACACTTTAACAACTATTACATAGTTTTCTTACCCATCATGTTAAAAACATAACTGTCCATTACAAAGAAGCAAGCCATTGTTTTTAAGTGCAAAAGAAACCTCGGTTCTTGGTTTCCATTCAAACTATATAACAAAGAATTACATTACGTCCTTAGAAGATTCCCAATAGTATATAGAGTTACCCTCATCATCTTTAAACCTTCAATCGAGACCGTGGAACAACAAAAACTATACAGGGTTTTACGGTGGACTTCAACAACACAGCCAGACATCAAATAGCCAAGTGACATCTTAAAAGACTGAGAGGTTACCCTCTGTACAGTTTGAATCAAAACAAGACAAACTTAAAACTTCATATTCGGCCATCACTGAAACAAGTTGAAGGTTTTCAACTCTCAGCACACAGAAAAATACCATCAAAGGCACCTACGAGGTTTTCGAGAATTACCAGAGCTTACCAAGAAGTAGTAGCAGCTTTCCATTCTCAAACCCTTTGCATAGAAACCTTCCAACGAAGTGGGTACCTACCAAATTACAAGTTTGAAGGGGTAAAAGCATGCAAACGCAAATAAAAAGCAAGTTCACCATATTACACTCAGTATCAAACTACTTACCCTTAGAACGAAGCCTCTGATCTTAGAATCACCACTCATGTAAAGACAACAAAGCCTAAATATGGTTGTAGCATTCACAAATGCAAGGACTCAGAAGATGATACCATCTATTGGAAGAATCGAAAACCAAATACAAACCACTCTCAACAAATGACAGAAGAACCATACTTTTTATGACTGTATCATGGCTCTATGACACAAAGCATAAGCCTGTAACTTTAAACTATTTCACTCGGGTCTCAGGTTCAAGACTGAGGAGGAGTCCTCCTCTAAGAAAATAAGACAACCCTACATCGCAGCATTTGGTCGGCACCACTAAGTGTAATAATGAAGACAAGAAACCAACTTCCATCACTTACCATCGCAAATTTAGGGTTTCATTCACAACCCTAGATCCTACAAAGATCAATGGTGGATAGCTTCCATTCTAGGCATGTTGATTTTCAAACCAAGAATTGCAATCAATTCTGCATTGATTTTTCATCTACCATTTTTCCAAGTAATCAGACCAAGGGCTAGTGCAGGGCACAACTCAGCTTTTCCAGTGAACATTACAATGCAAAACCACGTGAAGACTTTACAATTAGGATTCCACATCACCTAGACGTGGATCGACTTTAATGCTAGGCCTGTCAATGCAGCATGGGAAGCATGCCAAGTTAATACCTGTTAATATCGAAATGATTGCAATGTTATAACCATTGATCGAATTTCATATCAATCTCTATAGTCTTTTGTTATGCATTGTAATATGGTATTATATGCTAAGGTATGGTGTGATTGTATAATCACCTTATAATGTTAACGATTCAATTACTAAGGCTCGGGTATATATATATATATATATAATAGAACTAGCCATATATGTATATTGCTAAACAATTGATAATGGATACCATAGATATGGTTAGGTTTCTAACTATGCAAAATTAGTATTAGATACTAAATGCATTATAGATTTCATACATTAACTATAACTTTCCAATGCATAATAATAGTGTGAGCCTCTAGGTATAGTTAAGTAATACACATTTAATATGCTAGCCATGTATTGTAAAGATTAATTGTTAAACATGATACTAAGGGTATAGCTTAAATGATAATCAAATAATGAATTCAGGACTTAGAATAGTCCGAGTTCTGTAGATGCAAAATATAATGATAGTTCAAAGGTATAAACACTTCTTCTATAAGTTTTCTAATAGCAGTTTCAATAGATATTAGTATCGTTGTTTTCATGATAATGACAGTAGTTATATGAAATATATGCAGATTGTAACAAAACACTTGGACGACATGAAAAGATAACACTGAAGAGTTTAAATGTCAGTACATAAACTAGGATTAGAACCATGTATCCATACCTCTAGTATTTTGTGTCGTAAGGAAGTACTTAGGATTCTAATTTTACATTGACAATGAAATGAAAGACACATGTACTCTTAACACATGTTGTCATAGAATTTCTTACCCGTGGTCTGCACATGGAAATAGGATTCAAATGCCTTAGCTAAATGTAGCTAAGTAAACTCCAGGGTACCTCATAGGACCCCTTCCTCAACATACAAACAAACTGTTAGTACTTCATCAAGAATATCATAACAGTACAAACTATAAACAACATGTCATCATATTTAGAACTCAAGCATAATTGTAAATTGTATTCTTATGCATAATCATTAAATATCATTTCATTAAGGAGATTAAGATCCACTTAAATCTGAAATAGCAAATACAATTATATCTTATTTATTTGAGAAGTATGACATGTCATCGTCATTAATTATCTTAGTTAAGAAATCAAATTACTTTATATGTTCCGCATTAATGACTCTGAATTAAATATTGTTATTATATTTTTATTTTTTTTGGTATTTCCGAGATGTTACAAGGGATGATTGATGAATTTAGAAAACCAAAATCTGAGTTGCAGTACATTACAAAGCTCAAGGAAATCAATCAGTTTCCAAATGAATCAGTGAATTTGAACAGCGGTATAAAACGCTAATGGAAAAAGTGAGTTTTAGGATGAGCAACATGTAGCATAAAGCGTGGCTTACCCCCGGGTTGGTGCCACACATTCGTGGGCCACTGATGCAACATAAGGTAGCGACTCAGGCATAAGCAATGGAAATCGTAATGAAGCTGGAGGCCTCACCGATCGACGAAATAGGCATAGGCATGGATCAGATACAAGTGCAGTTGGAAAATTTGATTATCTAGTTACAAGATATGAAGAAGGGAAAAGAGGCCCGCGAAGACGTATGGTGCACTAGATGCAAACGGAAGGACATCACAAGAACCAGTTGATAATAGATGAAGTAGTTTGCTAGTAGGGGGTTAGATCTGCAAATTATCCATCTATCTTACTAAGAAATGATGATTTTCTATGTCAGCAAATGAAAATATTATCACAAGCTTCTAAATATCTACATTCATTCATAAAAAATTCATTAATATCTAAAGCCATTTGAGAATTAAAATCATACATGATAAGCAAAATTCAAACTCTTAAATGGTAGAAACTTTAATCAATTCATATTAAAACAATGAGGAAGATACATAATTACCATGGATCTTGCTATCCATCCCTCCTCCATTGCCGTCAACATTCCTTCCTTCACCCTAGCTTTTGAAGAAATTGAGCTCTTCCTCCTCCTTCAGAATCTCTCCAACATGCCTTTGCTCTTCCTTTCTCCCCTTACAATGTCCCAAATGCCTTTCTTATATAGCATTGGGAAGTGTGCTCTCAAGTTTCTCTTTTTAATGTGGGATTGTCCCTTTTCATGTTTTTTGATTATTTTTGCTCAAAAGCCCACTTTTCCATAGTTTTTAGGCTTTTTTGCACAACTCAGCATACTTTAAGTACAATTAATGCACTTTAATGCATTCATCTTCACTTTTTGATTGGTGCAGCTTAGTTTTGGACCTTTTATGAGCAGTTCAATCATTGAACTTGATCTCTTTAGGTTTTTACTTTCTTCACCTAATCCTTCCATTTATGGGAGAAGTGATTAGACCATAGAGGATTTGTCTCTGAATGTACTTATGTTCTGTCTTCATGTTGTGGGCGCATAGTAAAAATGTGCTTCATTTGTCACATGACTAAGGGTGTTAATTTGATTGTTAGCAGATGCCCCCTAATGTGTGACATCCGAAGCAGAGCTAAGGGCCAAAATACATTACTGAAATTTATACTATGTATACTAATACTCTTTATATTGATACTCTTTATCATTCAAAATAAGGACGAGGAAAGGAAAAACTCATGGGCATAGGACTCGGGATCACACCTACAAAACATAGCAATTTATCAAATATATAATATATTCCTGAGGCGGGAATACACATGCTCAACAGTAAATAAGCATGGCCATGAACAACACACAATGGATCCATGTCAAAAGTAAATTTTTCAGAAGTGTAAGCATGCACTTTGTTGAGTGCGAGAACAAAGTCTTTATTGAACTTCTGACATGGCGGTCTAATCTTGCGCAGCTTGGGTAGTGTATCGATGAGTGATACAACTATTTTTCCCAAGGTCTTCACTACAAACTGACTATAGTACGAGTTTATATCATGTGAATAAGTGATATGATGTCGAGCATAATAAAACACCATCTGTCTATCGATCATTGACGTATACCGTTAACAGATGCGAAGAGACCCACTGATAATGATGATGGACTCTAAGGTACTGAGTACAAACTACCAATTTTGAATTGATGTTCTGAAGTTGAACACTTGTAGAATCAAACAATCATGGGTCATTAATGTATACCCACTGTCATTTGCGAGGAAACCTGCCACTAATGACTACAAGATCCAAGGTACTCTTGGGTTTCTAGATCCATGTCCTAGATGATGATTTGATGTCGATAGGAATTGATCCATTGGAAGGAGGGAATTGATGCATCCCACATCAATTGATACGAAACAAAGATCAATAGTTTGATATAATTTGGTAGAACTGTAAGATCCAACATTGTATATTCACACAAGGAAGGCCAACATGATTGATCAGGAATATTTTAGGAATGGTTGAATCGGTTTGGACTTCCCTTGAACACATAACATGACGCAGAATGGAAACTTTGCAACATATGACTTTGAGTAACCGACCTTAATGAAATCTGCTAATTCTAGATGCATTAACGAAAGCTCCATTGGTGACGGGAAGGATAACCCATCGATGGAGATCTGTTCAAAATACTAGTACAGTTTCCTAAGGAAAATGTAGATGGTGTACTGACAGCAAATAGAATATTATGTGCCATGTTCAAGGGCAACAAGAACTAACTCTTTCCATTTTATTCAAAGTTTATAATATGAAGTGATTCAAGTCTCTCCCTTTTTGGATTTTTGTGTTTTCCAATTTTTTTAACCTTTTTCATTTATTAGCTTGAAAAAATAATAAAGCATGCTATGATACATTAGAGGAAACATGTGTCTCAAGGGCATGCGCCTAAATGTCAAGGGCATGGGTCTCGCCAAGGAAAAGATCCATATTGCAAACAAGGGCTGAGCTAGTTATGTACACTCTTACAGATGTTTCCTCCATGGGTATGGGTCAAATATACAGTAGCAATAGTTGATAGGCATCTTGAAACAAAAAGTGACTGCAAAGGCAAATACACAACATAAGCAATAAGCAATGAAGTAGTTTGGACGGATGTTCAAGTGGATATTTTAACACATGGTTATGTGAAATGACAAAAAATTGGGAGCCTATTAGGATATGGTTAGAAATGGATGAAAGAAAAATATGTGGTCTCAAACTCCAAGTCATGATGGGACTAATAGGGCTCCCGGTCCTATGAGAATAATTCAGCATGGGTACCAAAATGGCAATGGGGTGCTGACTAGGGTGTCCCATGTTTGGTAGGCTCTGCTGTCAGAATGGTGGAAAATACAGATATGAAGGGTTGACCCACCAATTCCCAATAGGTTCGACCCTATGGCACATTTGGGTTGCAAAAGGTTCAAATGCATCTTCACGAAGGGATAGCCTAAGCCTATATGCAAGTTTCCAAATATAACAGATAAGATCGAGGAACATGCAGATCATGCTCCTATACTTGGGTAGATTTATATCAAGTATGCTCCCGGTGGCCCCACAAAAGATGTCCTTAGGTGGGTACAACCAAATGTTTACAACTTCAGGGATATCTTCATTTGATGATAAAATGTAATCCAATAAATCATGTGAGCTAGGAGATCTCACAGCCCAAATGGACCAAGTAATCATATCATATTCCTTCATCAAGGGAATATTTTGACCCGAATCTGCCGAAGCTATTTGAGTAGCTAGGTATGAAACTTCTAGGAAAGATAGGGGTGACCTAAATGCTTGCCAACATTTAAATGACATTACACAAGCTGAGGTCCCTTCATCCACTATGGTTAGATAGATGTTCTTACCATGAGTTGTTACTGTAATATGAAAAGCAACTTCGGAAAGGATCCTACATGTTGAATGGTCTATGTCTAATGTGATCAAAGTCTCATCGGATGGATCAACAACACCAATGGTAGACAATAGTTCCTTTCTTTGCGCAGACGATATTGCAATACCTCCAAGGCCGACATGGCACATGGTACCTGAGATAGGTCCTCAAGAACATTACCATTCGAAGCAGCTCGCGTGTTAGGATTATGCATTGTCCTATGTAGAACACCTTTGGGGGGGGTATGGTACTAAGTCTGTGGCTGGTTTCTCAATGCAAAGATAACCACTTGGCTGTGATTCCGATTGATCCGATGTACTAACAGAGACATCATAAGAATCAATTATTGTTTGAATGTTCATCTCATGATTACACATGAAGACATTGGCATTAGGATCATTTCCCCCTTGTAGGGGGGTTGGCTATTTGCCCCCTGGCGGGGGCACCGATGTCAAAATAGTGGGTTATTGTTTCCCACCGCATTGAAGCATAGTTGGTGCATCTTTGTTCCCATAGTTAGCATTTTGCTTACTTTTGTATTTATTCTTCTTGTCCCTAAGGCATTTGGATGAAACTATGAAGATGTTAGAATTGTTGGAAGAATTAGCAGGTTCCTGCATTGCCTGGCTAGTTGTGTGTTGCAAATTCTGAATAGAAACTTGTCCCAAATGTGGGGTAATCTATTCAAGATGGTTGACGGAATCCATCATACCATTAACATGATGTCCATGTGGTAGCCTAGCTAGATCAAAGGCAGGTCTTGCAGGTTGGTTCAAAAAAGATTGGTTATTTTCTAGAACCTGACCACTCCATTGCGAAATGGGGTTAATGGTTGGATTTCACCCTTGTGGGGTTAGGCCCAAAAAGGGTTTGTTGTTTTCTAGAACTTGACCACTCCACTGATGTGTTCCTTGGGTGTGATAAGAATTCCAAGGTGGGTTTCCCCTTTGTGGAGACTGACCCCAAGAAGATTGGCTACTTCCTAGAACATGACAAATGGGTGGATTGCCCCCTTGCGGAGGTGGGGCCCAATAATATTGGTTACTTCATAGATCCAAACCATACCATGGCGGTTGTACTTGGTATTGCAAATCATTCCAAGGTTGAATGCCTCCTTGCGGAGGTGGAATCCAAAAAGCTTGGTTACTTCCTGAATATTTCCCAATCCATTGTGAACTAGGTTGCATGTATGGATTGCCCCTTTGTGGAGGCATGTTCCACTGAGATTGGTTACTTGGTGGAACACTACCACTCCATTGTTGGTTAGGATTCATGGGTGGATTGCCCCCTTGCGGGGGTATGTTCCATTGAGATTGGTTAGTTGGTGGAACATTACTACTCCATTGATTGTGTCCTTGGTTTAGATAAGCATTCCAAGGTTGATTTCCTCCTTGTGAAGGTGGGCCCCAAGAATATTGGATACTTCCTAAAACCTCCCCACTCCATAGTAGAATGGGGTTGATAGGTGGATTGTCCCTAGGCATTGTGCTAGGATAAGTCGGAGGATAACCCGCTGGGGTGTTTTCACTAATCGGAGCAGCATAGCCTCAATTGGCATAAACGTTCCATGGTTCATTGCTTCCGATGGGAATATTACCATTCCATGGTGAAGGTTTTCCCCCAGAAGTAGGATTTGGACAAGTGTTAAGCATACCATGAGGATAGTAGTTTACTCCTTGTGTGTATTGACCTTGATTAGCAGAACCATATGGGAAACCAATGTTTGGTAAGGCATACCCTTCAGTAGGGATTCCTGCAGACAAAGTGGATGTACTTCCGGGATTGAAACCCGAAATTGTACCAACTAGCACTGAAGTGTTGGTTGAACTCTTGCTACTAACAGGTATACTGATGGTTGGGATTGTTGTAAAGGCCAAATTAGAAGTATTGCTACCTCTAGCATATGTTTGATGTTGCGATGATGTAGTCCCTTGTTCTCTTGATGAATCCATTTGGTCACTTGTTGAATTTTGCATGTCATTCAAACTTTCAGGAAGAGGTTTGATATCACCCAGTAACTCACAGATAGTAAATACAACTAGTTCTGAAAGACTCATCAAAGGAGGAGTTACATGAGTATGTGTGTGATGTTTCGATGTTTTAATTTCAACTAGAGTAAGATTATCAACTGTGTCTGTATTCAGTTCATGATGTGATGATGAATTCTCAGTGTTGATTTGATGTTGTTCTTCTCGAGTAATATTAATTGAGTTTAAAATCAGTTCTATTTCCAAGTCATTACTATGTTGTTTTTGTGTCTGTCTTTGCAATGTAGCAGGGCCTTCAATTTCTGGTGACTCACCTCACTACCGCCATGACTGGTGTATCAGGAGAGTAGCCACTTCTAAGAAGTTGATAAAAGGATGTGTTTAAAATGATAGTTTGAATCAAACAATCCTAAGGCAGTCTAGACTTAAAAAGCAAAAAGTGTCCACACAGTAAAAATTCCCTAGATATTTCAAGCAAGGAAACTTACTCTTCCAAAGAACTGAAGCTCAATGAAAAGCTGGATTGGAGGGCCTTTAGAAACTAGTAGCTGCCGAGGGAAGTCAAGTCCTCATACAATTGCTAAAAGCGAAGGTGTGATAAACAGTTACAATAAAATTTAATCGCTAGGGGTGCAAGTGTTGGTTCATGACCAATCACCCTCCCAAGGAGTAAAAGTTCCAAAGTCTATCTCAGGTATTGCAAGTGAGTCCCACTCACAATAGCCTATGTGATATCCTAGGAATAGCCACTAAAGTTACCACTTCACAATCGACGGTCGGGTGGAACAGTTGTAAGTCGAGGGCAACTTTAATAACCAGGAACTCTAGAAACAGTGATGTCACCCTGAGGACATGTCACTGAACATAGAATCCCCTCAATAATCTCATGTCCCGCTAAATAATAAAAAGGGGGGAACCACCCTTTACTTATCCATATTGACCTGGTGCTTGACGCATGTTTCAGAAGTGCTTTCCCGATAAACATTTTTTGCTACTAATGGATTTACTCTCGTTAATTAATGCTAGTTTCAAATTTTTGCAGCCCAAGAGTATTAACTCTCCAAACCTAATCCAGGGCACTAACCTAAACTTGTTGGTGATATGAAAATCAAAATTTTGTCAATTTTAGATTAAGCACCAATTTTAAGGGTAGTTTGCTTAGTTTTAGGAGTGGAAGTGAAACTAGTGGTGTTTTGACTCGAAAAAAGGAAAATAAACCAAACAATGCAAAATGATCACTACTATGCCTTTCAATTCCATAAATATTATAAATTAAGGAAGATTTAGAGGTTCATGAGTTTCTTTTAGACATGCAAAATGTTTGGTAGATTTCGTATGTTCATGCATAGTGTTTTTCTAAAATATGGATAGTAATTGATGTTTAAAGACCACTGTAACCCAAATAGATATCTCAAGTAAACATTAATCTAATTCTATTACACGGGGGATCCCTATTTCTCATTCACAAGATCGCTAGAACGCCCAAGTGAACGGGATACACAGAGCCCTTTGGAATGTTTATAAATTAAATTCTAGACTATTACAAGTGAGATCAACTTTCTCATTCACAAGATCGCCATAAGGCCCAAGTGAAGAGGATACGGTGGCTCAAAAAAATGTATGAAAAAATTAAATCCACTATGTTACAAGTGAGATCCACTTTCTCATTCACAAGGTCTCCATAAGGTGCGAGTGAAGAGGATACAGTGGCTCGATATAAGATGCTTTGAAAAAATCAACTCCTAAATTATTACAAGCGCTATACACTTTCTCATTCACAAGGTCACCATAAGGTGAGAGTGAAGAGGATACGGTGCCTCATACACAATATATCTCAAGAAAATTGAACTCTAAAGGTGCAACTCTCTCTAATTGTGCATGAAAATCATGAAAATATTCTAATTCCAAGACAAAATGTAACTAATTAAAGTTTATTTCTGTTTTTTGGAAAGAAATTACTCTCAAACTATCTCAACATATGATGTTCCAAGTGTTCTTCAAATGCAAATGTCTATGGAAGGGTATTTCAAATGTGTATGGTTCTTCCAAATGCGTATGGTTTATGTTTGATTAATGTTTCCAATCAGCATATGCTAAAGGTCTGAAATATTGAATGTGCTTAAGGTGTTTTAATGAACAATTTCTTAAGTGTGGTTTGGAGGAGTTGCTGCCATGTAAAAGGGATATTAATGCAATCTAAGATCAGTCCCTAAATATGTAAAAATAGGGATCTATCATCACATGTGGTTGTAAGCAAATAGATCTACTACCAATTGAAAGAAAGATTGAAAATTAATTACAATTTGGAGCAATTGTTAAAGGTGTTTGGAAGTGAATTCCAATTGTAAAGATCTTGATCCAAATGTTGTGAAACTTTCCTAAATTTTCAAGAGGCGTAGAAGGCTAATATGAAGCTGCAAATAAGGCTTTAAACAAGTGTGTAAATTTAATACAAATCAGGTCTCCAAAAAGATCCAAAAGTTAAAGAGATCTGAACCAAATAGTGTAAGATTGCAAGCTTGAATTAATATGTTTGGAAGGTGTGTAAACTTTGCAAAGATGTAAAGGAGATTCAAATGGAAGTAAAGATTAGTCCTATGTATTCCAAAGCATGGATCTATGAGCTAAGATATTCTCAAGCCACAAGATCTATTACAACTTGAAGAAAAAATTGAAAAGAGAAAGCAAATTTGGAGCAAATTTTAAAGTTTTTGGAAGGTTATTCCAAGGAGAGATATCTTTGATCCAAAAAATGAAAAAAAATTCAAAGGTTCTCAAAAAGGAGTAATACACTAAGTATAATTAGAAAAATGATTTTAAGCTAAAGAGCAAATGTGAAGATGTAGTAGATCCATCACAACTTGGAAAAGAAATTGAAATTTGGAGCAGATTTTAAAGTGAATGGAAGATGATTCTAAAGGTAAAGATCTAGATCCAAATAATGAAAAGCATATCAACACTTATCAAAGGAGTGATAGACTGATCATATGCAGCAAAAGAAGCTTCCAATACAGGTCTACAAACACACATACCAAGCCTTCAAAACAAATCCAAACCATGTATTTCACAAACTAGTTTAATGAGCTGCAAATTGAAAACAAAAGATGTAGATCTTTAAACCAAGAAACATGAGTAAAGGAGGGATTAAAAAAGGGTAAAGGAGGTTGTAGTTTCACCCTAGGAGGTCCCTCATCCAAGCCGTACACTCATACCATATGAAACAAGAAAAGTTGAGGGGGAATAAGGTCTCCAAAACAAAATTTTAGGCCTTGTCGCAGTCTACTAGGGTATACAGTGCGATGTTGCAGTAAGGTAGTATGGACAGTGTGACGACCCTTCTATGCACAAAAACCGAGATCTATGATGCAATTTTGAATCATTTATTGCATGGAAGGTGCGAGGAGGCCGGTTTGAAGCTCTTCTTGTTGGATCTAAGGATATTTAAGTGATCTTTAAGCTAAAAATTAGGATATCTAAAGGATGGAAATTGCCAAAAATGAAGAAAAATCATGAAATATCAAGAAATTTCAAGCCACATAGTCGCTAATCTGATAATAGATGAAGTAGTTTGCTAGTAGGGGGTTAGATATGAAAATAATCAATCTATCTTACTAAGAAATGGTGAGATTCTATGTCAGCAAATGAAAATATTATCACAAGCTTCTGAAGATCTACATTCATTCATAAAAAAATCATTAAGATCTAAAGCCATTCGAGAATTAAAATCATACATGTTAATCAAAATTCAAACTCTTAAATGGTAGAAATTTGAATCACTTTGTTTTAAAACAATGAAGAAGATACATAATTACCATGGATCTTGGTGTGCATCCCTCTTCCATTTCCATGAGCTTTCCTTCCCTCACCCTAGCTTTTGAAGAAATTGAGCTTTTCCTCCTCCTTCAGAATCTCTCCAGCATGCCTTTGCTCTTCCTTTCTCCCGTTACAATGCCCCAAAATTATTTCTTATATAGAATTGGGAAGTGTGCTCTCAAGTGTCTCTTTTCAATGTGGGATTGTCCCTTTTCATGTTCTTTGATTATTTTTGCTCAAAAACCCACTTTTCCATAGTTTTTAGGATTTTTTGCACAACTTAGCATACTTTAAGTACAATGAATGCACTTTAATGAATTCATCTTCACTTTTTGATTGGTGTAGGTTAGTTTTGGACCTTTTATGAGCAGTTCAATCACTAAACTTGATCTCTTTAGGTTTTTACTTTCTTCACCTAATCCTTCCATTTATGGGAGAAGTGATTAGATTAGAGAGGATTTGTCTCTGAATGTACTTGTGTTCTATCTTCATGTTACGGGCGCATAACAAAAATGTGCTTCTTTTGTCACATGACTAAGCGTGTTAATTTGATTGTTAACACCAGTGCCCCGAATTTTGAGAGTATTTACAATCGGGCGCACCAAATCCTCTCAGCTAAGGAGGATGCCTTGGTGTCGCATCTGTCTAACGAGAGGACATCGACCAGAAGAATGCATATAACTGTAGAAGATGTTGTCAAATGTAGTGAATTTGTATTGCAAATTCCGTCGATCGGTTGGAAAGGACGAAAAAGATTGTCGGGCTTATGACTTACTCCAAGAAAGGAATGCAGATACATTTTTCATGAAGGGAGAAGAGCCACCGTCGGTACAACAACGACAATAGTATAGTCAACACCAGCCTCACTATCATCCGTAACTGTAGTATGATCAATCGTAGTATGGTCAATCATAATTTGGTAAATTGCAATATCCACAACCGCAATTTCAACCACCACAATACGGTCAACCATAATATCCACAACTACAGTATGGTCAACTACAATACCCTCCATATGACCCATTGTGAGGAGGTTTAAGAGGGCAGTTCCGTGGAGGCCGAGGTGTCAGTGTCGTCTGAGGAGGAGTTGCTAGATGAGGTCAAGGACCAATCATATGTTACAATTATGGTCAATAGCGACATTACCAAAGGGATTTCCCGAATCCAACACCACAGTGCTGTTACTGTAGCGCTGCGGACCATGGTGTCAAAGACTGTCCTCAGCTCATCGCAAAGTGGAAAACTAAGAACCTACCCCCTCCTCTGCTAAATCAGAATCATAATTAGAATTCGCCACCAGCGATAAAGAAGATATTAGTAGAGGTCATAAGTCAAAATGCGATTGTTGGAGTAGTAACCCGAGGAGGAGTTGTGACAGGGGCTGACAGGTCACAGGTTAGCGTTCGACCAACAGCAAGAAAATAAGTCACATTCGACGTAGAAATAGAAAGATATATCTTCTTGAAAGCGTAGGAGGCAATGAGGCAGATGAGGCAACCACCTCTTCACCAAAAAGAAGTCACTTATGATATGCCGCCAACATTTGACACGATGATTTCGCAGAAAAAAGGATAGCACCCCGAGAGCCTCCCTGGAAACATGCCTAGAGTAGGAAAAAGAGAAGGATGCATTGGCGGAGATATACATCTTTTTGCATCGAAGGGAGGGTGCATGATAGGAGCGAACAATCAATTGCATACATAAGTAAAAGACGGGAAGAGAGATGAGAATTTCTGTGGAAATTGGAGCATTTGATGTCGACTCCATTATCTTAGACTTGGGGTCATATGTAAACATTATGACAAAATAGACCCGGGAAGCGATGGGGAAACCATAGCTAGCATTGTCCCTAATACAACTGCGACTAGCGAATCAAAGTAAGGTCACCCCAATTGGTCGATTGTACCAGGTCCTAGTTGAGATAGAAGGACTCAAAACATATGCAAATTTTGATGTGATAGAGATTGTCGACAACACAACTCCCTATCCAGTGCTGCTAGGGATAGGCTAGGCGATGGAAAATCAGGCCATCATCAATTTCAAGAAACGAACCATGTCGTTTGAAAACCGTGAGATGAGGGTAGTCGTACCTCTTGATCTCGTAGAAGGGCAGAGATATGTTGAGCCGACAAGGGAGTAATTCACTAAGGGATGGAATAATATCTACAACATATCTGAAGAATACATCAATCCGACTGCACATGGTGATTTAGGATGGCGCAGTAGCAACTCAACATCATCAGATTCAGATGAGGCACTTGAAAATTGGCAGAATCAGCTATGGGAAGTATTGTTTAGGAGGTGCGCACAAATCATCGAGTTGCTGAGACAGGTAGCTATAGAAGAGTGCAAACTTCCAACATATGATGGGTTTCCCAACTTGGTTGCATTTATAACTGATTTTGAGGAAGAAGTGGCAGAACCACAATGACTACTAGCCTTGGAGGAAGCCTCGAAGGATACACCAACACGATGGTGGGTGGTGCACAAGTCAACAATAACCAACTGACCATTATGTCGACACCTAATGGAAGTTAGGTTCGGTAACACTAAAGGATATTGTGGAAGCAAGTACGAGGGTAGAGGAGATCCGAAGGAGCATTTGAATGAATGTGAAATCCCATGGGGACCACGAGCGAAATAAGAATGGGTCCATGCATTTATTCACACATTAGATGAAGTACTGTGAAGTTGGTATATCGCAGCAAAATTGCAACGCGGAACAACCTCATGGGAACAACTAACTATTGGCTTTAGCTAGACGTTCATTTTCTCCGATGAAAACCCCTTCATCCACAACATGTTACAGGAGGTACATGAAAAAGTACTCGAAGCAGTTCCGACAGAGAAACCTATGTGAATTCAGTGGATTACGACAACGAAAATGTTGATGGAATGCTACAATATAACAGGAGAACCAGATGATGAGAATGATCTGAGGGCTACGTATATACCAGAGTCAGAAGGAATTCACACTATCGAGGCACCAGATATGCCTTCTGACAAGTTTCAACAGCCTATGCGAATCAAGAAAGTGAACATTGGGTCGGAAGAAAATCCCATGTTTGCGAGCATTGGAGACTACTGGGATGACTCCACCATTTCCAGGATGACCGACCTATTGCACAAGATCCTTTGTTGATGTAGATTGTAGTTCTTTAATTCATGTATTTATAAATAGAATAATTTGTGTATATTAATTTCTTTCATTTTATTTACACAAATGTACATTTTTTATTCAAGTTCTTTAATTATGAAAGTGTGTCTAACTTCATATCTCAAACTGGTTTCAACCATAGTGTGATTTATTTTTCTGCAAGTGTGAGTGTGTTTCATTTTTGAAATAGTGAGTGTGTTTCAATTTCAATCATAGTGTGTTTGATTTCTTTGCATTTCATGGATTGATTTCAATTTCACGAGTGTGTTTCAATTATGCAAGAGTTATTTGGGATTTTAATTTTGTATTTATTCTTACTACACATCGATGGGGTTGCTTTGGGAGACATATGATTCACACTCCTGATACCTGCAACTGGTGTGATTTAATTTCTGCATAGTGTGTTTATTTTCTTGCATTTCTTTAATTGATTTATTTTTGCAAGAGTGGATTGATTTATTTTATTACAATGCATATTAGATGGTTAATTCAGATGTAAGAGGAAAATATTATTCACATATAATTTGCATGATATCCTTGAAAAAAATAGATGTACAATGGTTCATAATTTATGTTTGAAATTGATTGTTTTCATACGCAATTGATTTTCCTAGCAGATTGACTTTACAAAATTTGAAAGTGAAAATGGGTAGAGTTGGTGCAAGTGAGAGGGAGAAGACTAAATTGAGAGAGTGAAATAGGAGGGATATAACGATCAAAATATTTCAGGGCCTTAGAAAACATGGAGGATACAATCTCCCTCCTTGGGTGGACATTAATGAGGTTCTTCAAGCTTTGGTGGAAGAGGGTGGCTAGGTTGTTGAATCAAAGAACACCACTTATAGAACCTAGGTATATACAAATCTTCATTGCTATGGACAATGGAAAAGAAGGGTTTGGGGCATAGGGTGTCTAGGGTTTAGGATACATACAAAAAATATATTAGTTTGAATTTTATCATTGTTGACATTCAATTGTGTGTTAATTCAATTGCACACCCAACTTCAAACACTTGACTTCCTCTTCCCTTCCTTGGACAATGGAAAAAGAATAATGGCTTCAACTCTAACTCAGTTAAAGATTGGCTTAAACTCTATCATTGTTAAAGATGGTTTTTTCAATTTGGTAATATTTTTTATTATTTTTATTTCTGATGCACCAAAAACTAGAATGCCCCGGTGTGGTTATGGAGAACTTAAAAAAATGATATAATCCGTGGTTTTTTTAATTTAGGATTTTTCTTCAATTTAACCCTTTCACGATGCACCAAAAGATAGAGTACCGTGGTGCACTTATTTATAAAGACCACACAGAAAATGAAAATAAAAAATAAAAAATAATCAAATACGTGGTTTTTTTGTTCAGTAATTTTTTAATTTAACCATTCCATGTTGCACCAAAAACTAGAATGCCCTAGTGTGGTTTTTTAGAATGAACGCACCAAGAATGAGAATTAAAAATAAAGAATTAATTTAATACATATTTTTTTCTTTATTTAGTAATTTTTTTTATTTAACCCTATTATGGTGCGCCCAAAACTGGAACACTCTAGTGCAGTTAATGAAAACGACCACGTTGGAAATTATAATTAATAAAAAAAATATTGTATGTTTAATTTGCAATGCGATTGATGTTAATTTATTGCTCAATCAGAAATTTTTCTTTATAAATTGTTTATGGTTGAACATTTACTATTGGAAAAAATTATCATGCTTCTATAATAACGGTTTGGTATAATGTTGGAATAAACCAATTACATTGTACTTACTAATATCATGAATGTAATGTTGAATATTTTTGAAATTGGGATTTTGACGATGAGAAAATTTTCTACCATCTTCTGTTGCACCCCACTCCAATGTCAAATTGAGGGAAGGATGCAAAAGAGTGCAAGTTGGAGAGGAATCATACCGAGCATGGTTGAATCAACCTCATATTCAATTCTCACTGCATCTTGACTCACCAATTAGGAATTCCTACAATAATAGTAGTTCTTCACATGTTGTCAATGGAGGCAATGAAATAGAGGTTGGTACAGATGAGTTTTTATGACATATGAGTTCCATGGATGCAATGTTGTTAGCTGCATTCCAGAAAAATGATATAGGGGATGACACTCATATCACTCATACCTTCTTTCAAAGCCTTAAATTGGCTTCCACCACCCCTCTTTTTGGATCTGTATGATCAAATTTCACCCAATTGGGGACAAGAATGTTATTATACAACTTGAAATCAATGTATGGCATGTCACACATGTGTTTCTCGACACTTTTAAGGTAACTGACCATCAACTCCCTTATATTTTGAGAAATATTGTCACACAATCAATATTAAAAATTGTTGATTTCATGAATGTTAAATGTCATTATACATTTATATTACCCAATAACTACAGGTTATTCAAAGATAAGGTACTTCCAAGTGATAAAGTCTTACTTGGATGTTGTGAAGCAGAAAATCAAATGTTGAAAATATTGGGTGTTGAGTACATATCATAGCATGTGTGTATGAATGATTATATTCTATCTAGAGGTGAATATGCAGTATGATTGTATTCTATCTAGAGGTGAATATGCAGTCAAAGAGATATGTCCAAAATGTAGACATGATAGGTACCATAAATCAAGAAACAAGGGTAAAGCACATGGTCCTCCTCATAAGATATTGAGGAACATGCCTATAATCCAAAGGATTCAAAGTCTCTTTCATCACAACAAATTAGCTATGTTACAAGGATGACATTCCTCACACGAAATTGAGGCAAGAGTTATGTGAATCCCAATAGACTCAATATCCATGAAGCATATAGAGGATACATGACCCAATAAATTCAAGGATGAAGTATGGAGCCTTCAATTGACCATAGCCATTGATGGCATCATCCCATATTCCCTCCAAAACACCAACTATTATTTTTTTCATGTAGTAGTCATCAATAAAAATACCCCCCCACAGTTTCTTATGAATAATGAACATATTATGCTAGTTCTTATAGTGGCTAGTCGAAGACAATTGAAGAATATGGATGTTTACATACAACCTTTGATCGAGGAATTGAAGGAATGATGTGAAGGGATACAATTATATGATGTATCAATACCCATCCCAACAGTGTGGATATTTACATTGTATGACATATGTGTGTACATCACACATGATAATCCAAGATTAAGAGTTTTCTCTATTAAATATGTAGTTTGATTTCTTTATATTCATAACAATATTTTTCAGCATATTTAATTCGATGCTACTATACATTGATCTTCAACACTAACGTACTTTGTATACCATAACACTACATGTCTTGTAACAAAAGACTATCATGGATGTAAATTTTGTGGACCTTTTATGAAGGCTAGGTGGTCCAACCACCTACAAAATCCATTGTACGACTGCTCGAGGGTATTCCTCTAAGAAAAACACCCTTATAGAAGGTAACCATCTACTTTCAATGGTAATCCAGAGAGAACCCAAAGGCCTATAATAATGACACCATCTCATTGGCTTAGGGCATATGACAGAGAGAAGGAGAAGGAAATTGAAAAAATGTTCAATTCAAATGGGGAACCTATAATTGATGATCTTGAATTCCTTTACACCTATGTTGAGAAAATTCCCATTGGGATGAAAATAAAATCAATATTTTATGAGATCCCATATTGGGAGCATCATAAGATTGTCCACTTACTAGATCCCATACATATATTTAAAAATGTTTCATCTTCTTTGCAGAGGAAGATATAATTGAAAGGATGTGACACATTGGTTGTAAGGAGATATCTTATTTATTCAAATATTAAAAAAGAAGCATTAGCTAAGACAAGAAAATAGAGGAGGGGTTGGCCCCTTTTGGTCATTTAAGGAAGGTGGTGTCCCATGGGTCTTGAAGGAGACTTATTTATATGGATCTACTCTACAATGTTGCTTCACTATAAATGAACATTTGTCAGGTTTGAAATTACATGACCATCTGAACCTTCTAAGGGTATGGATGTAAAAAAAAAAAGTTATTTTTGGTTTTTATCTTTTACAACACATGTTAAAAAGCATTTAAATGTTTATGTTCACTTTGTAGTGTCATTATCCTTCTCTCATCTGTGGGTGTGTGAACCACTAATTTCCCGAGGACCAACATCATGACATATCTAAATATCTGCATTTGTATGGTGAATCACATCAAAGGAGATTCACATGGCTAACATTCCATGGTATCATCAAGAGATAGCTGAGATTGTTGTATGTTTGAGAAGGAATTGCCAACGAGTTTCATGGACTTGTAGGTTCAACTTCTAATTCACCTAGCCGATGAGATTGAATTAGTTAAGGTGGTCTCATGACGTTGGGTGTTTTTCTTAGAGAGGTACATGAAAAATTGAAAGGATTTGTTCAACAAAGGGAAAAACCTGAGGGATCTATGATGAAGGGGTACATAGTATATGAGTCATTCTATTTTTCCAATGAGTACATTAAGCAAATCGACCACACACTAGGCACAATGACTTGGGATGGTGATTGTATTGAGGACAAAAGGGAAGGGGGGACACTCCAAATGAACGGAAAAATCTACACGATAAAGAGTAGTAAGTCACTTATCTTTTGTCACTTTTCCACATAGGTTTACCTATTTACAACGAACTTCATAATCTATATTTGATCTCATACATACTATATGTCAATTTTATTTCATGAATATGATAGAAAATTCATAAATTGATGCCATCAATAAATTCATTCTTTATAAAATGGAGGAAACACAACTGTGGGTCGCATTGTATAAAGAGAAGAGGAGGGAATGGGACATTGACAGTAAAGAATTCAAATGGTTGAATGGTACAAGCATGCATTATACCGATCATTTAGAAGATAATATGCCAATGATCTATCCCAATAGTTGGGTTGTTGATGAAGTTAGTGAGAAATATGGTGCATCTAGTCATTACCCGCATGCTAATGATGATGTTTTAAACATAGCGATTGGTTGCAGTATCTTGGTAATAATATCTTTCTGTAAATTTATAAATTTTTAATGCATATTTGAATTATAACATCTATATTTTAGATATTAATGATTGAGTTATTAGACATGTATGACACTACCATTTTTTTCACTTTTTTATACGTGCATTTGTTGATCCGCATCATAGTTGGCAAGTCATATATTTGTTATTTATGAGTAACTGTAATCATTGGTTACCCATGCTTCAACTATGTGTTATTACCTGCTTCTTTTAGTTAAACAGATTGTTCCCCACAAAATTTATGGATAAGCTACTAGTGATTTTTTATATATTTTTGTTTTTTTTCAAATTTCCATATTAAATGGCTTCAACAAGGAGGTATCCATGCCAAGCTACATGTTATCACCTGCCCTCTTATCATAATAAGAATTGTCCATTATACATTCTTGAGCTAGGAGTTATGTATGCATTAACTACCAATTACACATTCACCAAGTATTAGTTATTGTTTTTATAAACTGTTATATAATCAATTTAGACAATACACTTATCTTATCCTCATATAATATTGGAAATCCTTAAAATGCCTATCCATATGTAATATCTTAGAAAGCCTTAAAATGCCTATCTATGTATAATATCTTAGAAAGCCTTAAAATGCCTATCTATTTGTAAAATCTTAGAAAGCCTTAAAATGCCTATCCATGTGTAATTACTATTTCTGAATATAAAATTTACATTAAAAAGCAGCATGTCGACATAGCAAGGACATTTGCTCTCACATCTAGTGGCTCCGGTGTTCAGTGGATTCTGAGATGTGGCGCCCTCCACTATTGGATTCTATGAATTCTATGCGACCGCCAAACTAGAGAGTTGTACAGTAGCCATCATAAGGTGGAGGATGGATTAATGCACACCCGAAGGGAATTCAGGCAGCTCAAACTTAATTGAGTTCAGTGGTAAAGGAATCGGCTAGCAAATAACACATTTTCTAGTAATAATGACATTAATAATATTAATGTATTCATATATGGATAATTTTAAATTTGACATATATTATAAGTAAAAATTAATATAATAAAATATCTCTTAATTAATCTTAATATGACATATTATTGAGTAATCAGTTTTAATTAAATGAATAAGTTCAATTTCTCCATAATAAATAATAAATGGAATCAAGTTGCCCTTAATTTAACATACAGTACACTACTAAGAATAAGAATAAAGATTATTGTGAATCTAATGGAACTCAACTTTAACATACAGTACACTACTACGAATAAGAATAAAGATTATTGTGAATTTAATGGAATTCGCCCATCAATAGTGAAATTATCATTAAAAGAGAGATTAATTTTGGAAATTCTTAACTCGAAACTTTTCCTGAAAACATAGAGTGGTTGAATTCTTTGATCTCTGTGCAACAGGTATCAAATCCGACCAGTTTACACTACAATATACATGTGAAAGTCGTAATGGTCAAATTCAAAGCTGGTCCTAGTTTCATAAAGACTTAGGAAGCGATGGATGAACAGTCGTATCAATCTTGGAATTCTCAGTTCGGCCGTGAACTGGATGAATTGTTAGAAAACTTACATCTCAGCGGCGAAGATGAAGATGTCGTAAATCCCGAGAGTCCTGCATCCTCTTGCGCTTCCTCCTTTGCTTCATACATACACCCTCGCTCATCGCGTGGTTCCTGCTCCCTTGCTGCTTCTTCATCCCCGTCATCCCCCGATCATATTCAGTCTGGAAGTCACAATGGTAAGATTCAAAACTGCCAAAGCAAGGTCTAACCACTCTATTGTTTCTGATAAGCAATGTCTAACCTAAATAATCCAAGAAGATAAAATTTTAGAAACATAAAACATACTTGATAATATAAATAAATGAATTGAAAAACATTTTTAACCAATCGAGATTAAGTCGATATTTGAGAAGCAATAGTTGGGATTTGAGAAGGAATAATGGTCAAGCAAGGTTAAGTGTTTGTCAATTAATGCAAGTCGAGAAGTTTTCTCATTCAAATTTGGATAAGTTTTCTAACCAAAAATTGAAACATAGATCTATACCAAAAAACCTAAAGAGTGTGATTGTCTTTATGCACTCTCTTCTCCTAATTTGGAAATCTTGTTGTACCATTCTCCTCCATTAATATATTGATGTACAATCTCATCCAATTCTGCTCCAAGCATCGAGACTCTTGAACTAGCCATAGTTGATGACAATGAAAATTTTAGGGGTTTGAGGTTTTTTCCAAAAATATATTTTCCATTTTCTATTTTTCCATATGATTTGCCCAAATTTCATAGGATTAAAAAAATGTACTTTAAAAATAGTTAAAGTTGTTCAAAAATATATCAAACCCTTTGAAATTTGAATATTTTTTAAAAATATCAAAAAATATTTAATGGTTGGGAATTTGATAATTAGTAATATTCTCCAAGGTTACTCAACTTTAAGAAAATTACATATCCTTAAAAAATTCCCTAGTTGATGAAATCATGATTCCATGGCTATTAGTGCAACCACCTTACATTATAGCACACGTCCCATCCAACAAGTGATAATTGTTGCATACAACCATCATAGATCCATCTTAACCGTATCTATCAAGCACCGAGAGGGATCCAATTTCTTGAGGTGTATTTCTTTTTTTAAACTTAAACTCAAGAATTTTGATCTTTCTTGATTGATAGATTTGGGTTTAAGTTTTAAGTTTTTATTTTATAAACGAACATCTATTTTTTAATTACTTTTCATAATATTTTATTTTAAGTACTTTTCATAATTTTTTATTTTATGAGCCAACATGAATTTTTTTAGATATTTTGTTAGTAACAAACGTTACACCACACACGTTACAACATCTCCCCCATACTGGGCTGTAGAGCACCTCGTTTCCCTTGATGCAATAAACCAACCATGGATTTGGAAAACATGGTTTTTGAGGATTTGAACCCTAAAAGAAGACAAGGTCATCAAGCAGTACTTTGAAGGCTTGCACAATATCTGGAAGGCCTATGCCCTACAACAATGAATAAAATTCCCATCTGCAAATTCCCATTTTCATTGCCACTCTTCTTTATGAAAGGAAGAGTGGTAATGAAAATGCAACCATCCTATGATTAAAATCTTCTTCCCAAATGCACCCCTGCTAGAAAACCAGAATTTAAGTATTAGATCATATCAATCCTATTATCAATAATAGCCTACATGTGTGTGATTAATACTTGTATAATTATCTAGTTACTCGGAGATCCAAACAACATAATTATAGTTTTAATGAATTTATAAAATCAATACAACCCATTGCAAAGTCACATCATAACAGAAATACTAACTATTGTAGTATTGAAACAAACTAATAAACATTAAAAAATTCTTTTCATTTAAATTCTTTTATAAAGAACTTATATTTGAATAAAAATCATTATTTAAGGACATCAATCTCGACCCAAGAGTCCATCCATATCTTGCACTATAGTCTCCTTTAGTTAATATTTGAATGAGCAGTGTTGTCTTTATTAGAGGCTTAAGTTTGTTGCACAATTTTATCCACTTATGAATTTAGTTCTGAGTTACTAGTATGTGTGTCCATAAATTATCCAGGATATTGGAAGTTAAGCTCTATGTTGTAGATGTGTTCAGACTTGAACATTCAACAACAAGATGGAAGAAGCTACATGTAACATGGCAATAACATTTAAAGTTAATTTTAGATATTTAAAGTTTCAGGGTGTGTGCAAGAAGATGATGGACCTTTTAGATTCAATCCTAGTTTTTGAAAACACGTTCCTGATACATAAAAATATAACTCGTTTATGATATCTAGCACTTGCTAAGGTAAAACCAGAGCCTGACATGTCACTAGACATGTAGGATAGGTAAACATAATGCATACACGTTATATAACTGCAAAACACATACACGTTATGTAGTTACAAAATACGTATGCGTTTTGTAAATCTAAAATCAATTTAAATACACAGTCCCAACCACCCCCAACCACCCACGTTGCATTTCACGCATCATAAATGCGAATTTGAGCTTGGAAGCATGCCCTAGAGTGTTGGAAGAGTTGGATTTTGTTGGAGGAGAGGAAAATTAACCGGTAGATTGTCATCTAATCAGGTAATTCATTCACCCATACCATTTATTTGTCGATTCTAAACCTAAATTACCTTTTTTTATAGTTTAAAACAACCTAATTTTGTAATATTTATCGAATGGGAAATAACCCAATCTTTAATTAAATTCACATCTCCCTCAACCACGATGAGTGAATAATTACAATGAATCTCTTTTCAAGAACTCAAAAATTCCTAATGCAACCAAAAATTAAAAAAAATAGAACTCCTCCCTTTCTACAATGTATCCATCCACATGAAACCCAAATTTCCAACCCTCAAAGGATATTTCCCCATGATACTAATTGAATAAGTTTCCTCGGAAATGGCCATAACAAGATGAAATGCATGCACAAGTGTGAATAGAGAAAATGCATAAAAAATTATTAAGTTGGTTTCTCAAAATTTCATCACAATCATTTGTCCATGAACATAATCAAAATTTAATCACAAGTGTATGTAGTTATACATTGCCTCTTAGTTAAGAACCCTTAACTAAATGCCAAAACACATTAACAAAGTGCCTCTCGGGCATGCCCTGTCCACACCCTAGATCAATATACTCAACGTTCAGGGGCCATCGATTCAACTCAAAGACATGTCGAGTCTCTAAGCTCATCTACAACCAATTGTATTTCGGTCCACAATTTCCCCATTTTCCCATGTCACTTTTGGTTGGTTTCCATGTTTATAGAACAATGGAAATGGTGAACACCCATGAACTACCTAGAGTGTGTTGTGAGAGTGTTCCCAACCGTGATCGAGGCAATGATATTTAGAGGATTGGTGGCATCCCTGTATCACCCCTTTTCTTGCATCACATATCTTAATAGTCCCTCGCCCCTGTCATTTACATATCCAACAATCCTAATCTACACTCAGAAAGACCTGCATCCCTGACCTAGTAACTACTCCTAGAAACCTATCCTAGAACCCTTCTAACATTATTACCTATCTCGGCCCTTCTTCCCTTAAATGTTGTCCTAACCCTACATCTATCCTAAACTTCCATCCCTCTTAAAGACTGTGTTTAAGACACTGGTCTGAGTTTTACCACCTGAGATGCCCCCGAGCATGTTACCTTAACCATCTTTCTAAGCCTAACAAGTCATATCCTATTCTTACATATTCATTAACTGAATGTAGTCACAGTCCTAGGACTGTGACATTTAAATTTAGTTGTTCTATCTCAACTTAATATTCATCCTCCTAATCAACCATCTTGTCATATGAATCACATATCATAATACTTGGATCATTAATAAATATACATGTGATAATTCTGAGATAACACTGTCATATTCCACTTGTGATATCTTATTAAGTTGACATTGTTGTTATTGTCATTCTAGTCAGAATCTCTAGTTAATTATTCAACATCTTAATCATTGATAGTCATCTCAAGTGTATGTAATCATATTGGCAAGACAAACTCATACATATCCATTTCATTCCATGCCACTTTGTCCTCCCCTCCAACCACAAGGCGTAATATGTTGAAATCAATAAATTTAATGTTAGCTTATGAAGTTGATGGAAATATTGTTTTCTACAAGGGACATAAAGGCCAAAACATGTCAAAATAACACTCCTAAATTCTAAGAATTTTAAACCCAAGTTTGCATGGAAAAGTCACCAATGAGGGTTAAGTAGTGCCTTAACTTCTAGAAAGAAGTTGAATGAAACTTATTTTTTAATTGTTAAATGTTTAATTTCAATTTTTAAATGTACGTAAGTGTATGCCATTAAATTGCTTACTTGAGTTTGATTTAATACATTTTCAATTTTGAAGAGATGGCATTATATACCATGTATATGTTTCTAATGATTTTCGTATTGATGTTTTTATTGCAGTTGCGGCTATGGACACAAATGCCGAGATACTAATTGAGCTTTCCCGCATGAGGGGCATTAGTGTAGCTTTTAGTGGTGGTGATAGGATTCGCCGCTCACTTGCATCAACCTTGGATGCAATTGTTGACACCATTTCACAGTCTAGCAATGTACTATATGATATTACATCATATAGAGAAAGAAAACGACAAGAATATGCTGATGGGCTAGACTATAATGCAATAAAAAAGTTGAAAATATCTAAAGAGCTCATATTTGCATTGTTTAGGGACCCTCGGTCGGGACAAATCTCAAATGAAAACATGCCTCATATCTCCATTGAGTGGTGCACATTTCAACCATTTGTTGATAATTGGATGGACAGATGGTACATGGTTTTTGATATGCCACCACATAACAACAGGGAAATTCCCCTGTATTTCCTTCGAAAGATGTATGCAGAGTTCAGGTTACATAAACACGTAAACTATTTTGATATCTTGCAGTTTCAAGGGATCGGTGGGGGGATGCCCCAAAACTGACCCAATGCGAGGATTCGAGACCAGGATCGCCATATCCCTGCACCTCACAGCTAGTTTCTTGGGCCAGATGTCCCACCTGCACATCGTGTTATTCCATAGACACGTGATGCGTTTCTGAGTTTGGCACGGGTGGTTGTTCACCATGGCACTATGGTTCAACATATGGGTGAGGAAGGGACATCTTTCCTTGGTGTGGTACATACACTAGGTCATCACCATGCAAGACCATTGTCTAGTGTAGGACTATCCACTACTGTAGGACCATCGGCACATCCACAGCCTAGTATTGAGCCTCACAAGTGCACATCGTGTTGTCATCCCTGCGATGGTCTTGCCTCAGATGTTTCCTTCAGTGGGTTTTTGAGTGAGGTATGTAGATGGTTAATTGTAATAAATTCTTCATTTATTTTCCTCTTTGTACACATATATATATAATTTGAGCTAATAAATTAATTAGTGAACTTGCAGTTGATGCTTTATGTCGGCAGTGATGCCCCAGAGTCATATTTTCTAGACTCTACATGGGGGCATGACATTCCATCCACTGATCCCATATTTGGTGGAGGGATCCATGATGCTACCTAGTTGGCAGGCCCCTATCATATAGCACCTATTGTCATATCTCACACCGAGGTAAACATTTTCAAATTTTAGTTTTTTAATACTTGTTAATTTGTTAATTTCCACATACTTTACATGTTAGTTCACTAATGCTATCTACGGTCTATTATTTACAATTATTAAACTTGCAGATGGCAGATCCTTCACTGGGGAAAGCCAATGTGGAGGTGGCATCCATGTTCATATCGTCCAAGGAAACATCTGGGCTCTAGGTAAACAATTAAAAATGTCATTTTTTAAATACATGTCTGTTCGTTGAATCATGCATGTCTAACTACATGAACACTTGCTGACTATAGGCACCAACCGAGACATCTGGACCATTTCTTGGATTTGTATCTCCTCCTAGGCCATTTGTGAACAACGGTCGTGTGTATGTGAGGCGGCCTACTCCTAGCAAGACTCCAGCTACCCACAACAATGGGCTTACTGACACCATGGTAATGTATATCCTTCGATGATATTTGTTGGTTAACTTGAAATGCAGTGCATAAATCATTTTTGTTAATGTTTGAATTGCATGTTTACTACATTAGGAACCAGAGTTGTGTGCTGAAAACCTCGCATCAATGGGTGATGCAGCAATCATTGCTGCATCTGCAATGGAAACTGGTCACACAGAGGTATGTAACTATTTCAACATGATCTTTACATATTTTATTATTGTTGTCTATTATTTATTCATGCATGTCTAACTATTTCAACATTCTGTGATTGTAGCCACCACCACCAGGAGCAGTTCCTGGCCCCCCTGGTTCGACCATGGTTGCGACCATCCTGGATGTTCAACCAATAGCTCCATCTGTTGCACAAGGAACACAATCCCCTTTGCCACTGTCTCTCGTTGAGGTGAGATGTCCATTAGTGACCAAGTGTTTCATGCAATTTCCATGCACCTGTTGATAATTGTTGAGTTAATTGTTGAGCTAATGTATTCGTACATAGTTAGTTGAATTTAACAATTGATATTTAATTTGCAGGATGCAGAGACGCACACTGATCCTAGAGATGTGCCTAGAGGATCAACGTCGGGAAAGAACAAGAGGAAGCTTGAGTTTTGATGTGTCTTATGGGATATATGTACATTTGGATACATGTACATGTGGCTTGGATAGCTTTGGATAGTTTTGGATACATGTACTTTTGGATACTTTGGGATATATATGTACTTTCGGATACATGTACGTTGAATTCATTGGATACATGTACTTTTGGAGACATGTACATTGACTTCATTGGATACATGTACTTTTGGATATATATGTACTTTTGGATACATGTACTTTTTGAGACATGTACATCGACATTTCACTTTGTATTTGTTCTTCGGTTTCCACATGCTCTTGTGTCAATCTATTGTGTTGATTTGTGTTCATTATCTATTACTCATGAATGCACTATGTCAAAAGAACAAACTATTATATTTAAAGGTTTCAATGAACTCACTACATGCACACTAATTGGATATCTAATTAAAATTTGTGATTTTGGATGATCATTACAAGTTAAGTCAAAGTTCTTGCTCGTGTAATTTAATAAAACTAAGTGCAATACAATCTATTTCAAGGTTTCAATGAAATCACTCATGCACACTAATTGGATAGGTCTGATTAAAATTTGTGAGTTTGGATGATTAAATTACAAGTTACGTCAATGTTCAAGTGTAACTTAATAAAACTAAGTGAAATACATGCTACACATTTCATCAACCCCCAATATTTGATTGTACAATTAGATTCAACACTACATATGAGTAACTACATACAAGTGCTCAAAGCAACATTGATGAAAGAAACAAATGTTACCATGGGATTCAAGAAATAAAGTGCCTTGTATTCTTGACTATATACTACATGTTAAATTCTTTATGTAAATGTTTTATGGTTAAATTTATGCATTGAACTAATGGTTATAATTGGTATAAAGCATTTATCTAGATCAAGTATAAAAAATTTAACATGGTGTGAGAGGTGAGATGTCAAGAAGGAAATTATACAAGCTTTAAAAAAAAGAAACCCTAGGAGGACCGAAAGTCACCAAGTGTCCCTGAACAACATTTTCATGCGACTTGCAACTCGACATAAATAAAAAACCGGAGGTCGGATCAATGAACCATTGACTACATTGGTCTCTTGGCGTGTTATTACCTCTAGGGGGACCTCTCCCTCATCTTCTCATGGCCCAGCGACGTCATTGTGCATTCATTTTGTAAACTAGGGTTTTGCTCAGTTTCATTGCATGAAATCTCGCATTGGTGGGTCAACACTGCAAAACCATCCACCGAGCCAGTGCTGGTAGTGTTCCCATGTCGCCATTGCCCATACACACTTGCAGGAGCTAATGACACGCAGTATTGCTACTCTGTTTGCTTTTTCTCTCCCAGACCGAAAGTCACCAAGTGTCCCTGAATGACATTTTCATGCGACTTGCAACTCGACATAAATTGGAAACCGGAGGCCAGATCGACGAACCATCGACTCCGTTGGTCTCCTGGCATGTGATTACCTCTAGGGGAGCCCTCTCCCTCATATTCTCATGGCCCAGTGACATCATTGTGCATTCATTTCGTAAACTAGGGTTTTGCTCAGTTTCATTGCATGCAATCTCACATTGGTGGGTCAACTCTGCAAAACCCTCCACCGAGCCAGTGTTGGTAGTGTTCCCACGTCGCCATTACCCATACACACTTGCAAGAGACAATGGCACGCAATCTTGCTGCTCCATTTGCTTTTTCGCTCCCAGACCGAAAGTCACCAAGTGTCCCTGAACAACATTTTCATGCGACTTGCAACTCGACATAACTTGGAAATCGAAGGTTGGATCGACGAACCATCAACTCCCTTGGTCTCTTGGTGTGCGATTACCTCTAGGGGGTCCTCTCCCTCGTCTTCTCATGGCCTAGTGACGTCATTGTGCATTCATTTCGTAAACTAGGGTTTTGCTCAGCTTCATTGCATGCAATCTCGCATTGGTGGGTCAACTCTGCAAAACCCTCCACCGAGCTAGTGTTGGTAGTGTTCCCACATTGCCATTGCCCATACACACTTGCAGGAGCCAATGACATGCAATCTTGCAGCTCTGTTTTCTTTTTCGCTCCCGGACCGAAAGTTGCCAAGTGTCCCTGAACGACATTTTCATGCGACTTGCAACTCGACATAACTCAGAAACCGGAGGTCGGATCGACAAACTGTCGACTCTGTTGGTCTCTTGGCATGCAATTACCTCTAAAGGGGCCTCTCCCTCATCTTATCATGGCCCATTAAGATCATTGCGCATTCATTTCGTAAATTAGGGTTTTGTTGAGTTTCATTGCATGCAATCTCGCATTCGTGTGTCAACTATGAAAAACCCTCCAATGAGCTAGTGTTGGTAGTGTTCCCATGTCGCCATTTCCCATACACACTTGCAGGAGCCAATGGCATGCAATCTTTCTACTCCGTTTGATTTTTTGCTTTGGGACCGAAAGTCACCAAGTGTCCCTGAATGACATTTTATGCGACTTGCAACTCAACATAACTCGGCAACCGGAGGTCGGATCGACGAACCGTCGACTCCGTTGGTCTCCTGGCGTGCGATTACCTCTAGGGGGGCCTCTCCCTCATCTTCTCATGGCCCAGTGACTTCATTGTGCATTCATTTCGTAAACTAGGGTTTTGTTCAGTTTCATTGCATGCAATCTCGCATTGGTGGGTCAACTCTGCAAAACCCTACACCGAGCCAGTGTTGGTAGTGCTCCCATGTCACCATTTCCCATAAACACTTGCAGGAGCCAACGGCACGCAATCTTACTGCTCCATTTGCTTTTTTGCTCCTAGACCAAAAGTCACTAAGTGTCCCTGAACGACATTTTCATTCGACTTGCAACTCGACATAACTCAGAAACCGCAGGTCAGATCGATGAACCGTAGACTCCGTTGGTCTCCTGGCATGCGATTACCTCTAGGGGGACCTCTCCCTTGTCTTCCCATGGCTCAGTGATGTCATTGTGCATTTATTTAATAAACTAGGGTTTTGCTCAGTTTCATTGCATGCAATCTCACATTGGTAGGTCAACTCTACAAAACCCTCCACCGACCTAGTATTGGTAGTGTTCCCATGTCGCCATTTCCCATACACACTTGCAGGAGCCAACGACACACAATCTTGCTGCTCCGTTTTCTTTTTCGCTCACAGACTAGAAGTCACCAAGTGTCCCTGAATGGGCCAGATGTAGTTATTTGCAGATGAATAGTGCAAAAAATGTTCACTTGTGATAACAAGTTTACTGTCTATTGAGATCGATACTACATTCAAGAGCCGCTCAACAAAATTTGAGATAGAAAGCTCTATAATTTTAGGATATTGATTCAACCACTCATACAGTTTCTCACCTTCTCGAGGATCTAAATTTCTTCCAATTTTCAGCAATAAAACAAAGAAGTTCAATGTACATATTTTTAGGCAATTTTGTCAACCAATCAGACAACCGAATATAGGGAGATAACCACGCCCAAAAAATTCAAGCTATTATAAAAATCGTGTTTAAAAAGATGAGGATGGACTATGTGTACATTATGAGAATATAGATGAATGAAGTCGCTTTGAAGAACTTGTCCTCTTATTTTCTCCAGAATGCGTTTAAAAGTAGGGAGTATTGTTCGAGCTTCTATTGGTTTACATAAACATTTATTCCCAAATCCGATGTCACATAAAACCACTTCCTCAACTTTCAATTGGGTCTAAATGGCATCTCTAACTTGTGTTAGCTGTGGATAACAAGGAATATGAAAGGGAAGGTACCTATAGACCCAAGTTTTTGATGATAGAGGTGAATTACCACTTATCAAAGCATGAAATGCTGAACAAAAGGCTAATGGAACACAATGAAGGATTCCCTGGTTCCACTTATTATTGAAAATGATACTTTCTCTTGATGAAACCAGTAAAAAATATGTTAAAATTCAATATGCTAAGACAGAAAATAGTAGCATTACATTCCATTTCACAATAATAGCATATACAGGATCACTGAAGAAACAACAAGCACAGCATAAACACAAGAGACAGAGATTTATCCTGGGAAACCCTCATGGGGTAGAAAACCCAGCAAAGCTTCCTCAATATAGATGACCAGCAATATACAAAGATGAAACCCTGAGACATGATCTCCTCCTCCACAATAGCAGACCTCTCCTCCACAAGTGCGCTATCCTCAAGTGTGTGAGTGTATCAAATGAGGAACACACCTCCTCTATTTATACACTACACTGACATGTATTTTACATAGGTACACGTAGGCTCGCATTTAAGCAATGGGTTAAATACCCCACTACAACTGACTGGGCCGACCCCTCTAGGGTGGTCTAATAACCCTTTGACCCACATAACACATAAAGGGCCGACCTCCACTAGGGAAGTCTAATAACCCAAGTTACCACATTCTGACGGAGGAATAAACATCTCCGGATATACAATAAGATCTTTACGGAGGAATGAAACATCTCCGGAATAATAAAGTACAATTATAATATTCTTTGAAGTTACAATATCTCAACACTCCCCCTTAACGAGAAGGATATTATAACAGCATCTGCACGAGCAAGGAGTCATCAACATCATACATGATACATCTATAAATCATTGGAAGCTTTCTCAACATCATCAGTAACTCAACTAGTTACTGGAACATCTTCAATACTGGAACATCAACATCATCAGAGTTGATAGTACTCAATCATCACCATCGTCAACACGCGATCAACACAATCATCAGCATCGCCATCACACGATCATCAGCATCGCCATCACATGATCATCAGCATCGTCATCATACGATCATCAGCATCGTCATCATACGATCATCAGCATCATGATCAGCATCGTCATCATACGATCATCAGCATCATCATCACACAATCATCAGCATCGTCATCATACGATCATCAGCATCATCATCATACGATCATCAGCATCGTCATCGCACGATCATCAGCATCGTCATCACACGATCATCAGCATCGTCATCACACGATCATCAGCATCGTCTTCGCACGATCATCAGCATCGTCATCCCACGATCATCAGCATCATCAAAGGATGATGTAAACCAGTCATGTACATTTTGAACCGAAGTCCAGGGACGATCCAGTCCTATCATGTTCTCGGAGACCTCACGTCTACGGCTCAGTTTACAGGACCAAAGTCCAAGGATGATCCAATCCTTACCGTACATTTAGGACAGCGTCTAAGGATGACTTAATCCTCCACCGTACATTTAGGACCACGTCCAAGGATGACTTAATCCTCCACCGTCTTTTAGGACCACGTCCAAGGATGACTTAATCCTCCACCGTCTTTTAGGACCACGTCCAAGGATGACTTAATCCTCCACCGTCTTTTAGGACCACGTCCAAGGATGACTTAATCCTCCACCGTCTTTTAGGACCACGTCCAAGGATGACTTAATCCTCCACCGTCTTTTAGGACCACGTCCAAGGATGACTTAATCCTCCACCGTCTTTTAGGACCATGTCCAAGGATGACTTAATCCTCCACCGTCTTTTAGGACCACGTCCAAGGATGACTTAATCCTCCACCGTCTTTTAGGACCACGTCCAAGGATGACTTAATCCTCCACCGTCTTTTAGGACCACGTCCAAGGATGACTTAATCCTTCAACCGTACATTTAGGACCTCGTCCAAGGATGACTTAATCCTTCAACCGTGCATTTAGGACCTACGTCCAAGGATGACTTAATCCTTCAACCGTGCATTTAGGACTACGTCCAAGGATGACTTAATCCTTCAACCGTGCATTTAGGACTACGTCCAAGGATGACTTAATCCTCCATCGTCCATCTAGGACTTCATTCTCGAAGACATACATCTACGGCTCTTCTTTCGGACTGAAGTCCAGGAATGATCCAATCCCTTCACATGTTCACCAAGAACTTCATTTTCGAAGACATACGTCTATGGCTCTTCTTTCGGACTGAAGTCCAGGAATGATCCAATCCCTTCACATGTTCACCAAGAACTTCATTTTCGAAGACATACGTCTACGGCTCTTCTTTCGGACTGATGTCCAGGAATGATCCAATCCCTTCACATGTTCACCAAGAACTTCATTTTCGAAGACATATGTCTACGGCTCTTCTTTCAGACTGAAGTCCAGGAATGATCCAATCCCTTCACATGTTGTATACCAAAAACATGTATTCTCATCATCAAAACATGTATAGCCATGACATGTATCATCATCAACAAAACATGTATAACCACAACATGTATCATCATTATCAAAACATGTATAACCTCAACATGTATCATCATCATCAAAACATGTATAACCACAACATGTATCATCATCATCAAAACATGTATAACCACAACATGTATCATCATCATAAAAACATGTATAACCACAACATGTATCATCATCATCAAAACATGTATAACCTCAACATGTATCATCATCATAAAAACATGTATAACCACAACATGTATCATCATCATCAAAACATGTATAATCACAACATGTATCATCATCAACAAAGCATGTATACATTTATCATCAAAATCATCAAAAGTATGTATACATCTATCATCAAAACTAAAATCAAAAGCATGTATACTAACATCAAAAGCATGTATACATCTATCATCAAAATCATCAAAAGTATGTATACATCTATCATCAAAACTAACATCAAAAGCATGTATACATCTATCATCAAAAGAATATAAGAGTCCTAAATCTAAATAATTCTAGGTAACTAAGTGCAGTAAATAGGTAACCTCATCATTGATGAGATAGACTTGATGTCGGATACTGTGCTACTCCCCCTTTCGAGGAGAGTCCTTCTAAACTACACCAAGCTTGTCTCGGAAGTGTTCAAACTTTACTCGAGACAGAGGTTTAGTCAGGATATCATCAATTTGATCCTCAGTGCTTATATACTCGAGCTTGATAGCTCCTCTCTGCACCATATATCGTATATAGAAGTATCGGATCTCAATGTGTTTTGACTTATCATGGAATACAAGATTTCCTATCATCTTGATGCAGCTTTGATTGTCACACATAATCATCCATTTCTAAGTCAAACACTCCATATAATAGCTTCTGAAGCCACATTGCTTCACAGCTGGCAGAGCAGACAGCTATATATATTCTGTTTCAGTAGTACTGAGAGCCACACTAGATTGTTTCTTGCTAAACCATGAGATCATGGTAGATTCAAGACTATAACATCCACCTAAAGTACTCTTTCTGTCTGAGACACTTCCTGCCCAATCAGAATTTGAGTAACCATGTAAACGGAGTTCATGACCTCCAAGATTATATAGACCAAAATCTAAAGTACCTTTTAGGTACCTCACTATATGCTTTGTAGCTATTAAGTGAACCTTTCTAGGTTCTACTGACTTACGGTATTTATAACAAAGCATATATCTGGCCTAGTATTTGTTAAATACATCATTGGCCCAATGATTTGTCTATATAGGGTTAGGTCCACTAAATCCGATGAGTTATTAATTAATAACTTCAAGTTGGAGTCCATGGGAGTGGCCATGGCTTTACACTCCAACATATCAAATCTTTTTAGAAACTTCACAGCATACTTACCTCGATTTAAAAGATTCCTTTTGGATCATGCCATACTTCTAGACCTAAGAAGTAGTGCATTATTCTGAGATCTTTCATTTTTAATTCTGCAGCCATTTTCATGATCTGTTTCTCATTCCTTGTCAGAAAGAGATCATCGACACATAATAATGGTATGATAGGTTCATCATCCACAACCTTTAGGTAAAGGTTAGGATCAGCTTTACTTCTGGTAAAGCCCAAGCTTTGTCATGAAGCTGTCAATTGTCCATTATTCACACTCTGCATTGAGTGATCTTCTGCATATCTATCTGTGCCATCTCTCGTCAGATGGGTCTACTAATATGAGCCTCAAAGTCATTTGAACTCTATGGTGAGTTTCTTCTTGCATCCATATCATATGTGTATAGAAGCCATATTTAACCTTGTAGCAAGGGTTGAGATCCACATCACCCATGATGATCATTAAGCTCATCAATTGACTACCGATTCTGGGAACCCATACAGAACCTGATTACATTATTAAGAGAATGGTCAAAACATCTCATGATGATTCTCTTCCTCTTTCTAAGAGAATCTCTTAACCATAAGCTTTCTATAGTGTGTTTGATTTGTAAATCCTTTTGTTGAACATCCATCGCTTGTTCATCATTCATCATGATTTTCCCTACAAATCAAAATTAAGTACAGGATTAGTAATACTTCATAATCATCAAATCATATTGACATAATAACCTATTATGCATACAGATATCATTTACATAGTTATGCAACTAATTTGACCAATACTTTGGCACAACACTTTCCCATATCTTGTATGCATACAGTGGCTATCTATATGCCTTCCATCTCCACCAAAACATACTATTGAGAGTGTGCACAGCTCTCGGCATGTCAGCAAAGAGGTTTCATTCTAGACAAGTAACAATGGAATGTTTGTCCAACTTACCAATCATATGCACATTAGTAGTATACTATTCAATGCTCTATGAATGTTTATACTCAGCATTATATATTCTAGGAATACAAATATGCATACAACCTATTACAGGCAATATCATTACTATTTCAAATAACAACTCAAATACTTATCTTTTATGTTTGTGTGGTTGCCTCCCGCTTGAACTTTTGTGTGTCTTTTGAACTTCTATTCATTCTGTACCACTGTGCATGCTCAAGAGTCATCCTCATGATCTCATGCACAAACATACACTCATTAGTATATTCTAAATGCTATCAAAACATTATAGTACTAAATAATCTTGAAGATGTATAGTCATGATTATAGTTAATAAACATTAGTATTCAAGATTTCAGGGAAGTCTTCTTTTACTCATGCATATCATCAATCAAGATAAAAGATATAATATGCATAATCCCTTGATTACTAACTTTATGAATAAGCATAACCAATCATTCCAAGTATACTTATATAAGGGATCCTAACACAAGGTAAGATTTATGGGAAACATACCTGGATTAGTATACCTACTTGGTTATGTACAACACACCTAAACAATCTCTTCAATGATTTAGAGATCCTGAGCTAGAACCTGCATGTCTCATAGGTTAAGCATAATATAACAAAGTCATACATACCTCGTAAGTAGAACAAAGATTATGGATGAGTCTTTGTCTTCATGTTTTCATGGTCATGGAACCTGATTTGTCTTTTGTGATGTACCTGTATCTTGTTAGCAGACAACATCAACCTCACACAACATCATAATGCCTTAGTACAATCATAAGTGTCAACACCCTAACCAATGAATATCTTCTATCATGCATTCATAATTTTGTTAAGGTTATACGACAAATCTAAAATCAAAATTGTACTAACTGTAATAACCTGAAGACAAACATACCATAAACTTAATCATGGACAAGTATCGAAACATACCTCGATGAGTCATACCTGTCGAGATCACTTGTATTCTTCTTATGTAAGGCCTTAGGAACTTCTTCACTTATGCAGGTGACCAATCCATCTTCTTCTAGGATTAACCCAATCCACTTGATTTGCAAGAACTGGACCTGGAGCTGGATATGGGTTTGTCAGAGAAACCCAAAAATTCAAACTTTGAATTTCAAACTTCCGAAAGGATAGAAATATGCGCCTTGATGAGCTGATCAAACTGGTATATTCAGAATTTGAAAACTGCAAAGTTTTACTCCTCAATTTTGCCTTTGAAACTTTCGGATTCACTGGACGTGACCCTGAACTGGGGTTTGATGAAGCCCACTCTTTTTCCCCATCAAAAGGTTTGATCCAAAGCTCTAAGCTTCTATTTTTCTGAGGAGCTTCCAGCCGTGGTCACAGATTTCAAAAATTCCCATTTTTACAGAAGCCCTAATTTTCCACTTTTCTAATCAAAGTCCCGAACTAGGGTCTAATCAAGCCCGGCCTTCTGCCCAACCAAAAATTCTGATCTTGGTCTCTAAATTTCTATTTTGATGAGTAGCATCCAGCCGTGGTCTCCGATTACAAAAATTCCAACTTTCTTCAAAGCCCTAAATTCCGGAAGCCATGAATGAAGGTACCAAAAAATAATTCTGTTTTGACAGAAATATGTACCTGATTGTTTCTGGTGTAACTATGAAATTTTTGATCGACAGGGTCTGAAAAAGTTTTTTGAGATAGCCGGATCTGTTAGCTTTCCATCCTGATAGGTCTGAACTCAATTGGATTCTCTGAGAGAGATTTATGCCAAGTGTCGCAACGTGACCTGTTTATGGGATAATACAGGAGAGCGAACTTGTACGGCGTGCCACGTGTCACTGGTTCAACTTCGGCCTTTGAAAAAGTTTTCTGAGATAGTACAGTCCGTTTACTACCTGTCACTTGTCACGAAATTTCATTTGGAGCTTCCTAGCCCAAGTTATGACCTTTTTCTCAAGGTCACCTGATTTTGACTCAGATCTGGAAGAGGCAGAAACCCTATATTGTACAGATCATAAATCACAAAGTACAACGAATTAGAGTTTGTCCTTTGGAAACAAGGTACCTGGAGATTTTATCTTCGTCTTGTAACAATTTCAGATCCGAAAACTTCGCCAAAACGGATTTATAGTGAAATTTCTACGATGACTGGTTTTTGCTATGTAAAACCCTAACCTTCAAATTGTCGTAAGTAAAGCAAGTGTCTTTAGTGCCATACCTTGTCTTCCTTCAGGTTAGCTCTGATACCATGTTAAAATTCAATATGCTAAGACAGAAAATAGCAGCATTACATTCCATTTCACAATAATAGCATATACAGGATCACTGAAGAAACAACAAGCACAGCATAAACACAAGAGACAGAGATTTATCCTGGGAAACCCTCATGGGGTAGAAAACCCAGCAAAGCTTCCTCAATATAGATGACCAGCAATATACAAAGATGAAACCCTGAGACATGATCTCCTCCTCCACAATAGCAGACCTCTCCTCCACAAGTGCGATATCCTCAAGTGTGTGAGTGTATCAAATGGGGAACACACCTCCTCTATTTATACACTACACTGACATGTATTTTACATAGGTACACGTAGGCTCGTATTTAACCAATGGGTTAAATACCCCACTACAACTGACTGGGCCGACCCCTCTAGGGTGGTCTAATAACCCTTTGACCCACATAACACATAAAGGGCCGACCTCCACTAGGGAAGTCTAATAACCCAAGTTACCACATTCTGACGAAGGAATAAACATCTCCGGATATACAATAAGATCTTTACGGAGGAATGAAACATCTCCGGAATAATAAAGTACAATTATAATATTCTTTGAAGTTACAATATCTCAACAAAATATGTCTGTATTATAAATGGAAATCTTATTACAATTTTCGTCAGAAGAAAAGCATAGATACCTACAGCTGCCATATTTCCTTCTGTAAGCCGCTCGCCCATTGGAAAAGCTAATGTAATAGCCCATTTCCCAACATCTTTCCTCTGCTCAACCCTACACTCATTTTCCATGGGAAACCGCTACCTCCACATGTAATAACTACATTGCTTTGTCGAAAATTGATCTTCTTCTACTAACAAATGCAAAATGAAGGATTCATTGTCATTACTACGAGAAGTTCTAAGGTCAGTTTCTCGTAAAACAAAGATTGTATAAATCCTGTTAAGATGGATATGTTCCAGCTCACGAACTGAGAGCTTCTTTATCTTAGACATAAACAAAAGAGCTTCAAGATGAATACTAGAGAGTTGTTGCTTTACAGCTCCAACCTTCTCAGGACATAGGGCTATAAAACGATCCATAGAATGACGACTATATCTCGGATCGATGAATCGTCAACTCCGTTGGATTTGGGACGTACTGATAGTGCTAGGGGAGCCCCTCCCCTCCAGTCTGATGGCCCAAGTGTCACCTTGTAGGTCCATCTTGGATACTAGGGTTTTTCTTAGTAAGGGAGTGTGCAATTTTTGCACACGGGGATCAACTTTTTAAAATCTTCCTCTGGGCACTTATGGTTAGCGTTACCGGCCGGAACCTTCCTAGACACACTTGTAGGACTCCCCGAAACCTAATTTTGTTGCACGGTTGGAATTCTATGCCCCCGGTAGGTATCCAACAGGTGTCCCTGAAGGCCTTTTGGGTGCGGGACGGAACAAGCCATAGAATGACGATCGTGGCTCGGATCGACAAACCATCGACTTTGTTAGATTCAGGGCATCGGGATAGTGCTAGGGGTGCTCCTCTCCTTTGGTCCCATGGCCTAGGTGTCATCTTGTAGGTCAATTTTGGAAACTATGGTTTTGCTTAGTAAGGGAGTGTGCAATTTTTGGAGACGGGGGTCAACTTTGCAAAATCTTCCTCCGGGCACTTATGGCTAGCGTTCCAAGCTGGAACATTCCTAGACACACTTGCAGGACTCCCCGAAACCCAGTTTTGTTGCACGTTTGGAATTTTATGCCCCCAGTAAGTATCCAGCAGGTGTCCCTGAAGGCCTTTTGGGTGCGATACAAAATGAGCCATTGAATGACGACCGTGGCTTGGATCGACAAACCGTCAACTCTGTTGGATTCAGGGCACCGAGATAGTGCTAGGGGTGCCCCTCTCCTCTGGTTCCATGGCCCATGTGTCATCTTGTAGGTCTATTTTGGAAACTAGGGTTTTGCTCAATAAGGGAGTGTGCAATTTTTGCACACGGGGGTCAACTTTGCAAAATCATCTTCCGGGCACTTATGGCTAGTGTTCCTAGCCAAAACCTTCCTAGAAACACTTGCAGGACTCCCCGGAAGCTGGTTTTGTTGAATAGTTGGAATTCTATGCCCCCGGTAGGTATCCAACAAGTGTCCCTGAAGGCCTTTTGGGTGGAAGACGGAACGAGCCATAGAATGACGACCATGGATCGGATCGACAAACCGTCGACTCCGTTGGATTTAGGGCACTGGGATATTGGTAGGGGTGCCCCTCTCCTCTGATCCCATAGCCCAAGTGTCATCTTCTAGGTCCATTTTGGAAACTAGGGTTTTTCTTAGTAAGGGAGTGTGCAATTTTTGCACACGGGGGTCAACTTTGCAAAATCATCATCTGGGCACTTATGGTGATGATGATGATGATGGTGATGATGATGAAGACTTTGATGGTGATGGTGATCGTGATGGTGATGGTGAGGGTGAGGGTGATGAAGATGGAGATGGTGATGGGATGGTGATGATGATCAAGACATTGATGGCGATGGTGATGGTGATGGCGATGGTGATGGTTAGGGTTAGAGTTATAGAAGGAAATTGAATTAGGTCATTTCTCTAATGTACATTTTATATTAATGGTATGGCTTGGTCTAAGGTGGTGCTCTCAAATAGCTAATTCATTATGAAATATTTAACAAGACATGAATTAAATTTAATATAAGTGTATTGTTAAATATAGTGATCATTGAGCATGGGAAACCAAATCTATGAATATGTGTATTGTTAAATATAATTTTGTTGGGTGAAGCCAATAACCAACATAATCAACATAATCTAAGAGATTTTTTGGGTTGGGGATAATCAACTTGTGTGTAGAGCTCTACGCATCAATGGTTGATGGGTGTCTCCCTCCACATAAACAATCCAGATTAGCTATGTAATGATCCCATTACAAAACACATGTGTATTCAATCAAATAAATTAGTGTTAGATCACCTAAGGAGAGTTTCATCTAACTCTACCCAATCCCATAATCTTAGGGTTTATTGATCATATGTAAAAAATGGCATATTCATAAACATGACATACAAGAGAGCTTTTGGCATATTTATAAACAACATAAATGTAAATTTGGCATATCAAGAACACAAAATTGACATATTCATAAACAACATACATGTGAAAATTGAGCATATATCAATATTCAATTAAAAATAGTATAAATGGTATAGTATTAAAAGTATGTAACATACCTCATCATGCTAGATACCACCTATTATCATACAACCAAGCCCTCTAGATAATCTCTTATACTGATGGTCTCCATTAGTCTCTCATTCTTTGTATTTGGTAAGAAGTAGCGTACCTTCGATGAATTTCGGGTAGGCATTGTTCGTACCTGGAGGTTTGTACCAATGATTAAGTTGGTAAAGTGATACACACTTGCACCTAGTTTGTAATCCCTGTAAACATATCCACCCTTATTTCTTGCATTCTTGTCTCGTGTCAAGTATTCACCTTTAACAACCACAGACCTGATTGGGAAGTGGTTTTTTTCATCATCAGTCATGGACATAATGAGGGTTTGCTTTCCATCTATACGTGCCAACCAGTAATAACCACCCCATTCACTATCTTTTGAGGAAACCACTACGTATATGTGCCCTACATAATATGATTGTAGGTATATGATCAAAATATTTTTCGTGCGATACAAGGCCATTAATGTGCATTTGAAGACTACTTAAATAAACAAAAAAATGTTAAGAAAATGCATCATACCAGGTTGTACAAGGTCTGAGACATGATCAAAATCTATAGAAATAGATGATTGCTCTTCTTCCAATGGAGTTAACTCAACAATTGCATGTTGATCAAGTGTAAGTGATATGCGATCCAATGATTCACACCCATCCCAGTCACCATCACAACAAGGCAGGAAAAAACAAGCGAGTTTTCTAGTCCAAATTTCAAATACTCGGTTATCATAGCTTCAAACCGAATGAAAGCCACGAGTCCCAGGCACAGTCTTGCATTCCCATGCATGTGAACGATCTATGTCTACCACCTCCTAAAAAAATCTCTCCACATGCCTCTTTCTTGTGGATTCTACTCGCATAGTTGATTCCTTTCCCATTACTGACGTGCACCACCTAACTGTAGATTGAGCATTTAGAATAGTAGATTCTATAGATACTTTCAATTCCTCTCTTCGCAGGGCTGTTTTGACACATGCTCCGGCTCCATCATGCTCTCCTTTACCATGCCCAGTCTCAAAATAGTTCCACATATGTGGCACTTTGTAGTTTTTATGCAATGAACACAACCATTGAAATATGCATGCATTTTTGAATTGACCAGCACATCCATCAGACCAAATCCAGTGTTGATCCATCTGTATGTTCCTTCCCTTCAAGTGATCATAGACCATGATGAAGCAATGACATACATAGTGGAAGTCGTGGCACCTATCATCATTTGTTAAGAAGTGATATTCCTTCATAATTTCTCTTTGCTCTTCATTGCTATTTGGTCCATGCCTATATGTGATATGGACCATCAAGGAAACTTGCTCAGAGTGATAATACTGACTTTGGATCTCATTTTGAGGTTGCAAAGTGTAGTTCTCGGCAAAATCAACAACTGAAAGTATAGTACCACGGGGAAATGTATCTCTACATATTCTAAACTTCTCATCCTGCCATCATGCCACGTGGACACGTTGAACATATTGATGTGCATTTTAAATAAATTCCTTGATGAAGTCACTAACTTGTACCCGGTGACACAAAATGATCTCAATATCAGTTTTTTTTTGTAAGTAAGGATTGAAATGTAACCGTTCAAACATAATTTTATAGATATAAATGCATACCTGATATGTCACCAATTGTATTTTTTTGCTTTCTTTCCCTAGGACTATTTTATAGCTAATATACTTGAAACTTTCCATGTCTGTAACCATTTTCCCAAATTCACTGTCTCCACTCTTGTGCATACATTGGCTCAATAATGCCATTCCAGCATAGTTGGAGCATGTGCCATCCAAGCAAGATTTTTCCTAGTATGTTTGCCCCTCAAGCCTATTGCAAACAATGCTATGAATGAATTATCTTGATGAAGTCGGTGGTATTATCATGGAGCAATCCTGCACATGGTTAGTATGCAACACACAACGAATGTACAAAAATGTTTCATAGAAATATTCATATTCTACGTGGTATCTACAACAACAAGTATTACGAAGAGTATTTATTCTAACATACCATGGCTTACATTTCTCAAAAGATCTTTTCCCCAAGTTCAATTGTCTATGTTCATTCCTAAATTTCTCGTATAATTCTGTCTGTGTTATATCAAGAAGGTGCTTGGTATGTGGTTCATGATCCTTTGAACCCCTTCTCAAGTTTAGTACATCCTTCCGATTTGAAGAAGGCCTTGTGTGATCATGCCAAAAACTCTGCACTAGTCCCTTTACTGCATCAACTAGCTTCATGTCATGATGTGGCAACCGACCAATAAAAGCCCAAAAATCTATCTGATCGGTTGTGTCAAGATGTTCTCTTCTAATAGAATACCTACAGAGGGTTTTTACATTCAAATTAGCTAGTTTGGATGTAGGCTTGAGAAAACAAAGGACCCTGGTGTTCTTATTTATAATTGCTTGTGACAAAACATGACGAGCCGCATTGCGGTCCTTTGAACGTGTGTTCTTACCAATTTTACCAAATGCATCTACTAAGATTTTAACTATATGAGAACTTGGTTCAAAATTCTTTATCATATTTATCCCTACCTTCTTCCTAACAATATTCATGCCCCTAGATTTTAACAATGATAAAAATAATCTGCATTTATCTCCATCACATTTAGAAACAAAATATTTATCAAGTATCTATTGAGTTTGATAAGCAATACTACGTTTAGATAGCATACCTTCAATGGAATTGAGGAGACTTTCATGAACTTGTGTATGCTTTGGAGTTGTTCAACGTGTGCTTGCTAATGGAGGTAAGGGGGTTGGAATTCTACCATGTAGTGCATCACCAAGGCGCTCTGGCATTTCAGTAGTAGCTTGTTGTCCTTCATTCTCTTCCTGGTAGTTGGATGGTGGAAGTCCAACATCCTCATCGATGGTCCGGATAACATTTTCTTCTTCAACAGTAGGCTCCATGTCCAACGCCTCTCTGACTTCATCACTTGTATAACCACATCTGGATAACAAATTTTGTGTTTCTTCATGAGCTTCATCTTGATATGGTAACTTATCACTTTGAATTGAAGTGGGAATTGAAACATCCCTTAATGAGCACCTACATTTTGCTTCTTGATTACTTCCATTGGGTGCTCGTTCAACAACTATTGTGGAAATTGAAGGTCCCTCTAGTGTATGCTTCATTTTTTCTTGCCGTGGATTGATAGGATGAACCATGGTATCCTCTACAATTGGATTTGGATTAGTTTCCAAAGAAAGACTCCAATTCATCATGTCTATTCTTTTATTTTCTTTCTCTTCTTCAATGACTTCTTGAGGTCTCTTATTCCTTGTTGATTTTCTTCCTCGGTTACGTGCATTCCCCATCACCACAATGATCAATTCAATATAGTTTTTTTTTGTTGCTCCTCAATTACAAGCTTTCAAACCTTTAGTGCTTACTAGAACTATAGATCCTTCAACGTGCTTCAATATTCCTTCGCAATTGTTCATATTTCCCATCAAAACAATGATGAATGAGAAAATTTACCTTTGGTGCTCTTCAATAATAAGAAAATGAAAGTTAAAATGCAAATTGTTCCTCAAGTTGATTCTCTTGTACAATTGTGTATATCCACCATCACCATGAAATGGTCTTGAAGCTTGATATCTTCACGGGGGGTTCAGTCATTGAACTTGTTACATAGCACGATCGTTCACAAGATATTAAAGAATATCCCTAATTTCACTAAATATTGGAAAATACCTCCTAGAATTGTATTGTTGAATCCCCCTCTGAGTATACCATTTCAATTAAGAAAACCCCTAGTTTCACTAGATATTGTAGGTATCTATTTTTATCAACCCATTTTTAATACCCTCTTTATCTCATATTATCAAGTTGTAAAAACAGGAGCCCTAACGCATCTTAGTATAAGCAAACAAAATGCTAAATACAATAATAGTTTAATGCAAATAATGATCCCACTAGGATTGGAGGGGTGACTGATCAATTTGTAGCATTGGATAGTGGAAGACCCAACAAAATAGTAATGGGGAAGTAAAAATGTGTAAAAGGAAACTCAACCAAGAGATCAATGTAACAAAGAATGTAAAATACTAATAGTCTAATAGTCAGTGCAATGCTTAGAAAAGATGAGATTTGCAAATTTTTTACACCACAACTTGCCAATCTACCAATTTTATATCATGTAAATACAAGTATAGCCATAGAGAGCTCATGTTTTCTATAAGATTAATAAATTGGAGGTATGAATTGAGCCCATGATTTGGAGGTATGAATCCATCCCACGATTTGGAGGTTATTCCTCAACCAACCCAAATAAAATAAACCCCAATATTTATATTACTATGTCAAATTAAAAATCCCCCCTTGACCCCTTAATACGAGGCAATAAATTTTTGTGGTTTTTAGGAGTATTCAAACCCCCAATATGAATGGACGTGATATGATATTGCCTCATTAGTGAAGCCCCTGTGGATATCTTATCTTGTGTGCTCCTTAAATATAGGCAAAATGAATCTTTCAAAGACCTTATCTTTGGTGTTATTCAATTGGAGTTTCTTCAAGCTTGCTGGTTATCTTCTTCAAATATGGCCATATAACCCAAGATCACACTAAGCAACCATGAAAGATGTCCTCAATGCTGCACCTGCATAACAAAAAAAATAATGGAGATGGTGTAAATTGTGAATATTTTCAATGGCAGGCTCATGCTCTATTCGAAAAATCGCGGGATTTCCTATTTTTGCTTGGACAAAGTAAAGTTGCTCTCGGACAGGGATAGTCCACTGTTTATACAGTTCAATAACGCGCATGCAATATGTAGATCAAAACACACATGCGATATGTAGAATCAAAACGCGCACGCGATATGGTTAACAACAATAAATAGGTTTGGTGCACGGCTAGGGCAATGAATAATATCAAAAGAAATCAAATGTTTTGTATGCTTACATACAAAGAAAATGTTTTTAGTGCGGGACAAATGTTTTGTATGGTTTAATACCGCCTTAACTCTCTCCCAATAGTCCCCTAGATACCCCCTATCTCTTTCTAACTATCTGCCCCTCGTTCTCTCTACATCCCCCCCTACATGTTTCTTTCTATCCCTTAATCCATCCATGTCCCTACCACCCCACTCTCCCATCGCTCCACCTTCTCTTTATCTTTGTCGTTATCCCTCCCTAGAGAACTCTCTTCCTTCTTCTCTCTTAATCACTAACCCTCTATGCCTTTATCCCTCCCTCCTACCCTCTCTCTCTTACCTTGTTACTAGAGCCCCTCCCCCCATAAAGGCCTTTAGACCCTCTTCTAAAGATTAATCCCTAAGTGCGTAAGTGCACAAGATGATAAGGACGAAGAGGGTGATGACAATGATCATGATGCATATGAAGATGATAGAGATGACGATGTTAATGAAGATGAAGATGATCGTGATGATGATGAAGACGTTGATGATAATGGTGATGGTGATGAAGATGATGATGATGGTGATGAAAAAGATGACGATGATGGAGATGTTGATGGGGAAGGGGGATATGTCAATGATGATGAAGAGGAGCATATAAGATGATGATGATGATGGTGGTGGTGGAGATGTTGATGCTGATGATGGTGATGATGATGAAGATGTTGATGATGATGGTGCTGGTGATGGTGATGAAGATGATGATGATGAAGAATATGATGATGATGTAGATGTTGATGAGGAACCTAGAGATGAAAATGATGATGAAGATGTTGAGGATGATGATGATGGTGATGATGATGAAGACGTTGATGATGATGGTGATGGTGATGCAAATGATGATGATGTTGATGATGATGGTGATGGTGATGATGATGATGATGGAGATGTTGATGAGGAAGGGGGGAGATGACAATGATGATGAAGATGTTGTTGATGATGATGATGGTGATGATGATGATGGTGATGATGATGAATATGTTGATGGTGATGGTGATGGTGATGATGATGATGATGATTATGAAGAAGATGATGATGATGATGGAGATGACCATGGTGATAATGATGATGATGATGATGAGGATGATGATGATCGAGATGTTGATGATGATGGTGATAGTGATGAGATGATGATGATGATGATGATGGAGATGTTGATGAGGAAGGGGGAGATGACAATGATGATGAAGATGTGTTGATGATGATGGTGATGATGATGAATATGTTGATGATGATGGTGATGATGATGAATATGTTGATGATGATGGTTATGGTGATGGTGATGAAGATGATGATGATGATGATGATGATGATGGAGATGATGATGATGATGGATATGACCATGGTGATGATGATGATGATGATGATGATGATGGAGATGTTGATGAGGAAGGGGAAGATGACAATGATGATGAAGATGTTGATGATGATGATGATGGTGATGATGATGATGATGATGATAATGTTGATGAGGATGGTGAGGGTGATGAAGATGATGATATGATGGTGATGATTGGTGAGCTCTTAGAATGGATGCCTTAATGAGGGCAGCTAGACTAGGATCCTACTTTAATTATCAACCCGGGAGACACACAAACTTCAGAGGTGCTAGCACTATATGTGCTCTATAGGATAGCCTTTATCGTAGTTGGGTGTTCCGTCTCAATGTTTAAAGGGTTTACTAAAAAGAAATTGAATTAAGCTATGAAAGGAGATGCCTAATCTATGGATGAGAAATACCTATGTTGAGAAGTTTGAATGCTGAAAAACAATAAATATACCTTAAGAATTAACTTGTAGAAAACAATAAATCTATATTATGAATTTGAATGCTAAAAACTTGGAAGATCTATTCTAAAATGCTGAAAGCTGGATCTCTAATCTAAGAAGTGAATCCTGTAAATTAAATACATAAATTGGAAATCTAATCTAACATATTCAAATACCAAAGACTAAGTTTAGAAATGCAATTATCCAATGCTACGAATTAATTGTGAATTAAACAAAGTATTGAGAGTAATCAATCTTCATGAGCAACTATAATAATGGAAAAAGTGCATGAGTTTCAAGATCTGGATCACTATTTCATAAGTAATGCAAGCACACAGAAAAATAAGTGTTGAAATATGTCTTGGCGGAATGCTGCTACAGGACTACAGAAATAGTGTTACCAAACTACAAAATGGGCTATAACCAACTACAGAATCAGAATGGTCGCTTTACTACAGAAATAAAATTGTGCTATTTAAATGCTATCGGAAATGCTTTCACATGCGATATAGATTAAGTCAATACAAAGCACATAATGAAAAATACCTGAACAGTAAAATCCCCTGACTTACATGTTGGAAGGGCCCTCTCCAACCTGTACTCAGGAGTGGAGAAAACTTATAGACGTTGAATTGAAAGCAACATCAAGATCTTTATTCAAAATAGTAACTTCATGGTTTTTTAAAGGTCTATAATACGAATTATCTTAGTAGTATAAAAACATAAGACGATTGTTCTCAAAAATAGCAGCAGCCTCCCCTCACTACCCGAGAGGTCCATATTTATATGCCTCTAATGCTTAACCTAAATCTATGTCTAATTGCCGATCGTGCTGAATAGGAGTCCTCTCTATGAATCAGGGAAAAAGGCACTGAGCTTTGGATGATAATTTAGTCCTTCACTTGATTTGCATGCTTGTCCCTGAGTGTACCTGCACCTGCTCAATCATACTCATTTTTCATATAATTAGTTTATTGAGCATAGTTCCAAACATAAAAGAATAATCTTTAAAACAACTTCATTAAATAATCAAGGTAAATCATTTCTCCCACAAAACAAGTGTATTTCTTCCCCCTTTCTTGTGTTTCACTATGGGAAAAAGGATATCAGATACCTGTAACTAGGACTCATCATTCTCCCCCATGCTTGAAGGATTCACCCATCCTTGGGTGACATGCTCAGCTCTTCGACGACTTCTCTGATGTCCCATGCTACCACCGTGGGGGCCCCTGCCTGCCTGTAGTAGCCCATGCTCTGATCCTCCTTGACCCATGATCTCCTCTCTTATTCCTCATTAATCTATTCCTTAATAACTCGGGGAAGGAAAAATGGGGGATTTAGCCTCATTCCAATCGATCTAAGCTGATTCTTTATCAAGGATTTCTTGTACAGTTTAGCTTTGATGAGAGCAGCTCCAAGTCTGACAGGAGAGTGAAGCTCTTTTCTTTTTAGATCACTTGCTACTCTGCGCCATCTTTCATTAATGGACTCATGAACCTCTTTGTGTGTGCTCTGGAGAGTAATATCAAAGTGTGCCACAGCCTCCTGCTACTTCTCAAGGAGAATGGGGATCAACTCCTCATCCTAGGTGAGGTTCCTGTGGGTGTAAATTATTCTTTCAGGGTGAGTCGCCTCTGCCCTAACCCATAATGGATTTTTCCATTTTGCTGCAATGTAAATGTGGTAGTTTTGAGCTCATTCAATTTCATGATTCATCCATGAACACATTGCCATCAACTGTAAATCCCCAATGTAAGGGTTCGGAGACCAGTTGGGTGAGCTAGGAACTACAAAATTGTGCAGGAAAAATTCACTTAGCTAGTCCTTTTCCAACTTTGTGGAGTTTAGAGATGTATCCACAAATTCCTTGGGGGAGTTTATCTCTAATAGGAGTCCCTGTTTTAACCTTTGGAGCTGGAACTTGCCCCACTTTTCTTGTAGATAAACTGCATAAATTGCTGATGGCGGCCCGAGATCCAGTAGTTTATCATATATTTTAGTGGTAGTAGCCAAGACCTCCCTCATTTGAACAATATCCTGGTGCTTTTGGATTAACTCCTCTTGTGCCTCAACCAATTTCTCTTTAAGTGCTGAATTTTGCTGCTCAGCCAGTTTTAGCTCCCCTGCATGATGCATTTTCAAAATTTGTGTCTTTTCAGCTAAAAACAGTGGAGACGTTGGCTAGCTTCTTTGCTTTTCGGATTCAATTTTCAATGTTTCCAACTCTTCCCTGATCTTTTCCAATTCTTCCCGTGCCTTAGCGAGTTGGTTAGCGACTCTAGGGTTTTCAATATGCTCGGAAGGGTTCCCCTGGAAGTTGTCTTGCTCTTCTTGTGTATTCTATTCTTCTTCTGCATCTTGCCTTTCTTGTTCATTCTGCTCTTCTTTTGCATCCTGCCCTTCCTGTTCATCCTCTTCTGGTGTAGTGGGATCTTCCTGATCTACCCCAAGATCATTGTCATCATCAAACACATTTTGAACTAGGGGGTTGGGTTCCTTTTGCACCTCCTTGGCAATTTGGATTTTGGATGCCTATGTGAATCTATTCCTTCATCTCTTCGACCCTTTCTCACTGGTGGAAATCCCTAATTCCATTTAGGGTGAGTCATCTCGTGAATGCTTTATCTTCATCAAGGTATTATCCATGCTGTCCAGGTCGATTTTCCTCTTGGTGCTTGATGTAGAGGCGGTTCTGTCCTTTGATCTAGGAGGTAGGGGTATGCCGACTGTGGGGTGTACCCTTCATTCTTTGAATGTCCTTAGCCGATACCAACGCGAATTCCTCCCAAGAAAGTTCTAGGATCTGTACTTTTAATTCCTCACAAATGATCAATTTGATCATCCCATGGTGGGCTAACGGATCCTCTTTTCCTTGAATCACTTTCCTTCTCATTTCTTCCAGAGATAGGAGAAGATAGTATGGGATTCTTATGTTGTTGTTTGGTGTGATGTGGCTCTTGTGCCTCAGCAGCTCCAGAATTAGAAAATGAAAAATAGGGACATAACTTAGCCTACCTAAGCCATTTAACTCCATGGTGCCAGCATGGAGTTTTGACTCCATTTTGATATTCGTCGTAGACCTCTTCTCGTTCGAAAAATGCTTCCTTTTCTTCATGGTTTTCCTCCTGGTCGTCTATGCTCCAATGCAGACCCATTGGTAGACCAATGAATTTGGCAATCGCTTCATCATCCATCCTTATACGTAATCCCTTCACTCGGGTGATGAACTGTTCATCCTTGATGTGCTTTAAATTTCTTGCAAATTCCAAAGCCACCTCTGTATTGTATCCTCTCAATCCTAAGATGAAAGGCATCCAGCCAGCACTGTGGATGATTGTTAAGTTTGCGGGCTTTGGTAAATAGTGTTGTGTTCATTTGGTTCGCTCTTTTTGAACCCTTTTGTCATCTTACAATCCTTTACTATAAACAATAAACCAACACTTGGAGCCTGGCTATCTTACCTCAAACGGTTTGAGGTTGATTACAAGTTCGAGGGCTAGATTGTTGGCTACATGACCACACTAACTTCCAGTTTCTTGCTTCTGGAGAGTTCTGAGAGGTTTCGTATATGCAAAAATGTTACAATGTAATTTTCCACCTTGTGAGTATCAACATTCTTTGGCCTGCAAGATCCATTTCACTGACTCAAATCCACTTTATATCCTTCAGACACTATTTTTCCCTATTCTTTCCTATGTATGCTAGCTGCATCATTACAGTGGGCGTACCCGCAAGTTGCATCACTATAGCCCGCAGGTAGCATGTAAAATGGTAAAAATCACTAGTTTATTACTTTTTACTCCCCAAAAGTGGTCATTGGGTGACCTTTGACTCTCCATCTGCCCAAGAAACACCTCGATGTGTCCTCTCACTTACCTTTGGAAGGACTATATATTGAGCACATATGGCTTATGGACGGGAGTAGAAAGAAGAGCAAGAGAACTCTAGTGGATTTTTGCCCTATCTTGAGTCTAAACTAATTGATCCTTGTAGTTGTGAACCCCTTATGTTCACCTTCCAAACTCCTACCATAGTTTGAGTTTGCCATTCATGGAGCATTGAAGTGGTGGAAGCACAAGTGGATTGATCCAGATCTTGGTTCAAATTGGTTGCCGGCAAGAGGTCGTATCACATTGTACTTCTTCTTGTTTATTAATAGAAATACCCATATTCTCGTCCATTAATGTTGTGAATGTTGTTTATTCTACATTGGGTTGCATTTACTTATAATATCATGGACCATTGCTAGTGATGATGTTAATTTCATTTATATATTATATGTACTTGTTGTATATTCGCTGTCAAGACTAATTTGCAGAGTCAAGTGCACGGATTGAAAGCTCCAACAGAGATCTACATCAAATGTTTGGATCGAGGTTGGTTATATTCTTCATTATCTTAGCATTGTAATTTATATAGCATAGTACTGAGAATTGAGTTAATTTCTGGTAGTCAGCTATCTGTAGTGGTCTACCCCAAGCCATAGTGAGTTTTCTCTAATATAGAAATGGCGACTCCACTGGGGAAAACATCCATGTTTGGGGATTTTTGAGCATTAGTCCTTAGTTAGAGTTATTGTTTTTCGAAGCTCTGTGTCACTGATTGGCCGTTGAGATACACTATAGAAAACTTGCTTTTTCTGAGCCATTGGACTCTTTATTTGCCCATTTTCCTTTCCTTACCCGCGGGCTATCTTATCTCTGCCCGCGTCTACCCACCTTTGTTGACTCTACTGCTTGCGGGTACCCGCAGGTATTCCTTCGACAGTAGGATATAACTCCGGCTTTGGTTGATTTATGACTTTTCGTTGTTGTTGGGTTGGCTTTGGATGATCCTGAATCTTTGTTGGCCTGTTTCTTAATTGTTCCATGCCTTGGTTGTGACTAGAACTCTTCTTTTCTCTTGGTTGAGCCTTGTTGGTTTCTTACCCATCTTTGGATTTAGCCTTGTTAGTTTTTTCCTTTTGAGCTCATTCCTTTGGCTGAGTCTTACGGTTTGATGTCTGCCGAGTTGTCTTAGTGATCTCCTTGGCATATCAGTGACTAGATAGTAGGATTTTGCTTGCATTTTTCATTTCTTTATATTGAAAAATACAAAAAAAATATACATATAGTTTTGCATTTTCCTTTTTCTTATAAGAGAAAATAGAAAAAAAAAATTACTTTCATGTACTACATCTTGCATTGATTGATTGCTGCCTTCATTTAGATTTTGCTTGTGCATCGAAAATATAAAAGGATTGCAATTTTATTTCGAAATCATTGGGTTGATTTTGCATGTTAGTGACATTGTTTTATTGGATAGATGAGTCTAGGATTTGACGATTTTGCATACTATTGAGTCATACACATCACTAGTTTCACAACCATATCCCTTGAGTAACCATAGCCACTAAAATTAACGCTTAATCTTAAAATTGATTAGACATATTTTATTTATAGGGTACACCAACTAACATAGGTTTAGAGTCTTGGAATAGATCATTGTGAGTTAACAACCCAAGACTACTAGAAGAAACATTAGGTGTATGACCAAGGAGTGGAGGAATCCATGGTATATATCGGTGTTCTCAGGAAGCTCTACTCAAACCAGAGTTAAGCACGAGGTCACAGGAGGTTGGTTGAAGGGGCATCCCTCATATACCAACTGAACGTGGGAGATATTTCCAGGATTTGTTCGTATCTGGGGACTCTTGGGGGATTTGATCCTCATTGAGTTTCGGGCTTAGCTACCCTACCGATACGATGGATCCCACCTGCGACTGTCCCCCTAAGCATTCGTTATATTACGGTGACCATAGTTTCCTTACCTAGGTATCACATAGGTTACTTGTAGTGGTTATGTTGTTTGTGTCCTGAGTCAGATAGGGATTTGAGAGCGCAATTGTTTGTTGCCGAGGGTCATGGCCCTTTGCACGCAGTGAAGCCTGGGTGTCTCTATAACTGATTTTGTTACCTCCAGCTATAGTTTGGGAGTCTCAAGCCTCTCCTAGGTGAGACATATCGGCTCTAGTGTCGGTAGCTCATTTAGCCACTCTGTTTGTCTGCTCTTAGCTGTAGTTTCTCTAGGTGTGTGATTTTGATTTAATATTTTTGATCTATAGTTGGCCATTAGGGGACGTTTTGATTTTATATTCTCTCTGGAGATATCGTGGCGCGGAGCCCTGCTCTCCGCCAATCCCGTCGGTTGGCTGGTTTGAAGCCCACCGAACTTTCACATTGCGTTGCTGAAGGACATCGGTGGGCTCCCTCTGAGTCTTCGGATTCTTATGAGACTTACGTCCTAGACGTCATGACCGCGACATAATCTGACACAGGAGAAATCCCTACGAGTCCATCGGGTAGAATTGAGCACACTTCAGACACCCCTACTCCTTGTGAGCCGTGGGGAGGTGATCCATCTGAGACCCAACCTAGTTTGTTTGGTCCAGACCCACCCGAGGATGACCCGTTCGATCCTTTGTTTCCACATAATTATTTATATGGGATGCCAGAGGTCCATGATGATATAGGCCCTATGGTCAACCCTACTGCATTCTCATATTGTATGTCGTATTACACCACAGTTGATCCTTCCACTACTTTTGGTAGCCATGCTAGCGTTGTTCATGGTGTTAGCAACACTGCACCCACTGGGGGAAATGCCCTCGTCAGGGGCACCACGTTTTCCACTCACACACATAGTATGGGAACCGGTCACGTTCTTCCTAACAATGCTAATGTTGGAAGACGACCGCCTCCTACGGCTATCCAACCTAATAGGAACATTGTTCGAAACACGACTCGCCATCCACCACCTAACACACATATCGCTACCCGTCAACCCAGGACCACTTTCACGAATGTTAATGTTCCTCCTAACCATGGGGGTGGACATATACCATACACTTTTGACCTTATGCATTTTCACATGCATTATGCATTTGACCTTTTGACCATTTTCACAAACCCTATGTGCGACCCCACTTCGCAATCGACACGGAACCTTCACACTATTATAGAAGTGTCGTTATGTGGCAGTAGGGCCTTTCCAAACATGGGTACCCTGGTTAGACCCCTTTATGCATTATGGGGGCCATTCCATTGTTTGTCCTTAGGATAGGGAGTTCTTTATAGTCATGCCATGACATTGCGATAAAGACTCATACTCTACTTTGTCTTATGCTGGCCACCTCCCATAAGGACTCCCCTGTTTATGTCAAGTTGTGATTGCATTGCATCATCCTGCTTGCCGCTTGAGCCTTGTGCTGGCTCCCACTTACTCTGTTATCAGCTTGGTGCATGAGCACTTTTCCCTGTCGAGCCCTACAGAGCCTATATTTGCCCTTCACAATTTGATGACCTTTTGACCCTAAGGGAACACCCCCCGAGTGTCCACATCCTGCATGCACTTCCTTGCATTGATCATAGGTATGTTCCACTGCTTGGGACTAGTTTTCTAGCTATTTGGCACTCGTTCCCTCACTTGTTGTACTATAAACAATTTTATTCTTTTTCAGGCTTTCCCCAAATATGAAAAAAACCAAAAAAAAAAATCAAATATTCCAAAAAGTCGGATGACATTATGGTTACTACTTCTTGCTGGCAACTGTTTTGTCACCTTTGAATAGAGCATTCATTCAACTCCATACATCATGAGTCGGGACTATAGTTGGACCTTAAGAGCTGTACTTGTTTTTCAGTTTTCTCCACCCATTGGTCAAGCTTCTAGTCATTATGGAGCCCTTTGTGAGTCCTCCTACATCGCATAGTCTATATCGAGTCTATGCTTCCTACATCTATCCATCTTCTCATGCTCTTGTTCGAAGGAAGTCCTGAAACCAGAGTTGGCCACTCCTCAGATCTCTTGACAATTACATGTCGGTCATCCTTATTGAGTCAGTCCGTTTCACCTGATATCTTCCAAATATTTCAGCATAGCTGGTACCTCATGGTGGTTGATGGGGGATGCCTTAATGACCTCCTTCCAATAAGTCTCATTCCGTCAAATTCAACCCATTTATTCCGGGACTTGAGGATTAGAGTTCGGTTGAGTACCTTGAGGCTTGCAATCATTAGTGGCAGGTTCTCTCGCCATCGACAATTTTGGGAATACATCAATGTCCCTTGATAGATGGATACATCCTAGTGTTTGACTTCAACACATCTATTCACACTCTGATGATTGTTCTCTCTGCCTTGATGCCCATTTTCTTTATTAGTGGGTTATCTCGCGTCTGTTAACGGCATACATCATTGACCAGTAATCAGACGATGTCACATCAGGTTCGACCCCAACTCCTTTATTCACTTGATGCGACTTGCACCATCGAAGACTTGTGTAGAAGACCCTAGACGATAATGGCATTCAGTATGCTACTTATGATTATGACTTTACATCTAAGATATCACCTCTCAGATATCAGTAGTTGGTAACTCCAGTTTGCACCAGTTGTTTCCTTTTCAACAGAAGACCATATCTTACTGTAGAGGGATCATGGCTATGATCACTTATGACATGTATTCATTATGTACTGCCTATTCATGGCCATTGTATCACATTGTTGTACTGTACCGACATGTATTCAAGGATACTATTTTATTATGACGAGTGAGCTGCTCCTTCCAATTGTGTCTCCATCACTCCACTTCTAAGATTTATAATGTATTTTGGCCATCATAGCATCAGTCTCTGACCTCACACATTAGGGGGCATCTGTTACAACGTAATTTTCCACCTTGTGATTATCAGCATTCTTTGGCCTGCAAGATCCATTTCGCTGACTCAGATCCACTTTATTACCTTTAGACACTATTTTTCCCTATTTTTTCCCCTGTATGCTAGCTGCATCATTACAGTGGGTGTACCCGCGAGTTGCATCACTATAGCCCGCGGGTAGCATGTAAAATGGTAAAAATCACTAGTTTATTACTTTTTAGTCCCAAAAAGCGGTCATTGGGTGACCTTTGACTCTCCATCTGCCCAAGAAATGCATCAATGTGTCCTTTCACTTACCTTCAGAAGGACTATATATTGAGCACATATGGCTTATGGACGGGAGGAGAGAGAAGAACAAGAGAACTCTAGCGGATTTTTTCCCTATCTTGAATCTACACTCATTGATCCTTATAGTTGTGAACCCCTTATGTTCACCTTCCAAACTCCTACCATAGTTTGAGTTTTCCATTCATGGAGGATTGAAGTGGTGGAGGCAGAAGTGGATTGATCCAGATCTTGGTTCAGATTGGTTACCAGCAAGAGGTCGTATCACATTGTACTTCTTCTTGTTTATTAATAGAAATACTGATATTCTTGTCCATTAATGTTGTGAATGTTGTTTATTCTACATTGGGTTGCATTTACTTATAATATCATGGACCATTCTATTGATGATGTTAATGTCCTTTATATATTATATGTACTTGTTGTATATTGGCTGTCAAGACTAATTTGCAGAGCCAAGTGCATGGATTGAAAGCTCCAATGGGGATCTACATGAAATGTTTGGATCGAGGTTGGTTATATTCTTCATTATCTTAGCATTGTCATTTATATATCGTAGTACTAAGAATTGAGTTAATTTCTGGTAGTCAGCTCTCTGTAGTGGTCTACCCCAAGCCATAGTGAGTTTTCTCCAATACAAAAATCTAGCTCTTTCGGGAGATTATGCTGCCTTACTTAACTTCCTTTCCGCGCTCATCCTCATCATCATTCATTGTACTTGCTGCTTTATCCCTTCCTTTTCATAATCGAGCCCTACATTTTGTTTCATCATTGTATAGTGCCAATTTTGCTCTGATCATTGGGGAATACGCATTGTACATTGCCCCTTTTCTTTGATCATTGGGGAATACAATAGCAGATTTGAGTTTATCATTTGCTGAGATGACGAAGGTTGTAATCATTATTCATTGAAGCTAATATGACTTAGGTAGAAATCATGATTTATTGAGGTCATTCTGAACTCAACCGTGTCACCTAACGAAGATGTAAGCTGTCCTCGGCTTCATAAATAATCGTCTTGCGGGATAATGATTTGAACTTAAAAAGAAAACAAAGATGTTCATAGATTACCTCGTTATGTTTTAGCGTACCTGAGTTCATGATCTAGCCCGATTTTTTTGTTCGCCAGATTCTGTAGTAGATTTGGCATTGTCTGTAGTAAATTTTGGCATGTCAGTAGTTACATGCGTTTGCTGCTTTTTGCCTTTGGATCGTTTGAATTTCCTGTATTACTTGCTTTTGATCTTCGTGCCCTCTTTTCTGATTTGACTTTGTGATGATGCTTTTGTATTTATTTTGTGATTCTTTTCTGCATCATTGTATTCTATGCTGGCTCGCTTGAATATTTGGCAGGCTCGCGTGAAAATATGGCTGACTTTGAATGGTATGTTTGCTTTTGAATGAATTATGTAGTTTTCGATACATTTGTTGGATCTCTTGAATACATGTCTGGCTCGCTTGATTAGATTGCTGGCTCACATGTATTCTGATGACTGGATCGCTTGATTGTATGTATTTGCAATGTACATGCAGCTTCTTCAAGGTTATGTATGATGCCTTGCAATTTTACCTGTGATTACCTGAATGCATCATGTTGGATTTTTATTTCAGTTATGTCTCTCCTTTTTCTTTTTTCATTGATTTTTCTTTTTTCTCTTTTTTTTCATATCTTTTTTTTTCTCTTTTTTTTCATATTTTTCTTTTTTTTTCATCATTTTTCATTTTTTCTTCTCTTTTTATTTATTTATTTATTTTTTTTTCGAAAATTGGAATTTAATGATATTTCATATTCTCTATCAGCATCAATTGTTGCTGGTAGAGTACTTGTTTGAATTCCTCCTTTGGCTGGGGCTTTTTGTACAATTTTAGCTTATGTCCATTCACTATCATGGGGAACTCTTCTTCATCAATTGTAATAATCTTGACAGCTCCATTTTCATAGATTTTCTCAATGATGTAAGGTCCAATCCATCTAGTTGTTAGTTTTCTGTTGAAAGTATGGAACCTGAAGTCATAAAGTAGTGCCCAATCACCTTCCTTGAACTTATTATCTTTGATGTGTTTGTCATGCCACTTATTTCTTTGTTGCCGGATGATTACAGTATGGGCAAGTGCTTGCTGGCGTTGCTCATCTAGTTGATTTAATTGTAGCATGCTTTCTTTTTGTATCTCTGATAGTTCCATATTTAACCGTGCTGCAATTCTTAATGTCTTTATTTCAAATTCAATTGGCAGCATGACTTTCTTTCCATAGACTAACTCATAAGGTGTGAATCCAGTTGTTGTCTTCCATGTGATATTGTAATCCCATACTGCCTCACTTAGTATGTCTGCCCAATCTCTTTTGTGGAGTTGGACAGTCTTTGTCAAAATTCTTTCCAATTCTCTGTTGGTTACCTCAGCTTGACCATTGGCTTGAGGGTGAAAGGAGGAGGATTGTCCGTGTTTTACATTGTTTCTCTTAAGCAGGTCTTCTATTAAGTTGGATGTAAATTGTGGGCCTTGATAAAAAACTAATTCCCTTGGGACACCAAACCTGTGGAAGATTTGCTCGATGAAAATTTTTGCCACATTGGTCTCGTTTGCTACAGCAAATGCTGCTACCTTAGTCCACTTTGTAAGGTTGTCAATGCATACTAGGATGTAGCTTTTCTGATTTGACTGTGGGTTGAGTGGACCAACGAAATCAAATCCCCATTTTTTTAATGCCTCCAAGGAGATTTGTGGATGGAGTGGCATTTCTTCTTTTTGTGTTGGTTTCCCCATTCTTTGGAATTCATCACAGTGTGACACATATTCATAACCATCCTTGTGGAGTGTTGGCCAATAAAACCCTGTTTGCAAAATTTTATAGGTTGTCCTCTTTGCAGCATAGTGTCCTCCACATGGTTCATTGTGATTTGCATGCATTATGTCATAAACTTCATCTTCTCTAATGCACCTTCTGAGTATTTGATCTGGTCCTTGTTTGAAGATCATTCCCTCTATCCATGTGTATGGGGCACTCTGCCTTATTACTCTATTCCTCTCTTTGTAACTGTAATGTTATGGAAATTTCCCAGAAACTAAATAGTTTGCTATGTCAGCAAACCATAGACTTCTTGTTGATATGGAAAAAAGGTGCTCATCAGGAAAACTGTCATTTACTGCTTCACTGTCTTGCCCATGTGTGATCCTAGATAGAAAGTCAGCCACTACATTGTGTTTGCCTAGTTTGTCTAAAATTGTGATGTCAAACTCTTGTAGGAGTAGTAGCCACCTAATGATTCGAGCACTTCTGTTAGGTTTGTTTGTGACATACATTATTGTTGAATGGTCTGTATGGACAAAAACCTGATAACCTGTTATGTAGTGCCTAAACTTGTTAATGGCATGTATGACAACAAAAAATTCCTTCTCTGTCACAGTATAATTTAACTCTGCCACTGTGAAATTTTTACTAATATAATATATAGCATAGGGATTCTTGTCTCTCTCTTGTCCAAGGACAGATCTAATGTATTTATCTGCTGCGTTTGAGTGGATGTGGAATGGAAGTGTCCAATCTGGTCCTTGGAGTACTGGATCTAAAATTGTTTTCTCTTTAAGGTTTTCAAATGCTGTCATGCAATGGTTTGTCCATATGAACTCGGTGTCTTTTGTGAGAAGGGAAAACATTGGTGCAGCAATCCTGCTATAATTTTCATTAAATCTCCTGTAGTATCCTGTTTTCCCAAGGAAACTTCTCACATCCCTTTGTTTGACAGGTGGTGGCAACATCTTGATTACTTAAACTTTTGCTTGATCAACCTCTATCCCCCTCTATGATATATGGTGCCCAAGAATGATGCCGTCTTCCATTAACATTCTGCATTTGTCATTGCTCAGACATAAGCTCATCTCAATACATTTTTTCAATACTAATTCAATATGGTTCAGTGCGTGATCAAACTTTTTTCCATAGGGTGTGAAGTCATCCATGAAGACTTCCATTTGGTCATTTATAAAATCAGAGAATATACTCAATATTGTTGTTTGAAATGTTGCTGGGGTGTTACATAACCCAAAGGGTAGTACTCTATATGCATAAGTTCACCAGGGGCATGTAAACGTTGTCTTATCTTGATCAGCAGGATGTATTAAAATTTGGTTGTACCCACTGAAACCATCTAAAAATTAGAATAATTTATTACCTACCAAAGTATCTAGTACTTGGTGTATGAATGGCAGAGGGAAATGATCCTTCTTAGTGGCCTTATTCAACTCTTTGTAGTCCACACATATTATCCATTTGCCTCCTTTTTTAGGAACTATAACGAGTGGTGATACCCATTCACTATCAGAGATGGGATAGATGAACCCTGCATCTAATAACTTTTGTAGTTCTACTTTGACAATGTCCTTTAATAATGGGTTTAGCCTCCTTTGCGGTTGCCTGATAGGAATAGAACCTTCTTTGATGTAAATGTAATGTTTGTATATATCAGGATGTATACCCTTCATGTCTCCATATGTCCATGCAAAAGATTTATTTTGTTCTGATAGTACCTTCATTAACTGTTTCTCTTGCTCTGGCTTCAGATTGGAATTAATGTTGACTATCTTTCCAGGCATAATTTATACTATTTTGGCCTTTGATGATTGTTCTTCCAGTGATAGTACTTTCTTCCCACATGTTATCTAAGTTCTTGTTTGAACATTTACCTTCTTGCTGTTGGTCTGTGGAAAAAAATTCTTCAAGAACATCATTGTTAGAAGATGCATTATGTATAAACCTATCTAAATGAGCATCTTCGTCTATGGGTTTTAGTGATAGTGCAACATCAATTGTAAGGACAGGACATATTTGTTGGTTGGGTGTCTGATCATAATTGTCTATCCAGTTTTGGTATTCTAGGTCTGAAGATTTCCTTGCTGGTGGATAAATCGTGATTTTCTTCCTGGCATGTCCACTCGGGATCGTCATATTACTTGATTTGCACCCTATATAAGCATCTGCAGTTGCCAGCCAAGGTCTTCCTAGTATGATTGGATAACCACTAAGTTTACTTTTTACTTCTATGACTATGAAATCAGTTGGGTATTCCCAGTATTCAATATTGATAATTATATCTTCGAGCATTCCTTCAGGTCTCACTGTGGATGTGTTAGCTAGATGGAGTGCTGTAGTGATTAGTCTAACCATTGATTGGAGTCCTAGGTGTATCATAGTATCCTTGGTCATTACATTTATAGCAGCTCCCAGATCAATTAAGCTTATGTCTATCTATTTGTTATTGATGTTTACGTTGACCACTGGGCTCCCTGGATCTAGATATTTAGTGTTAACAACGATACCTAGCATTAGATCCGCTAACTGGCCCACTACATTGATCGTTGGTGGGTAACATTTTCTTCTTCCCGCCCTTTTTAAACAATTTTCTTTAATGAATTTGTTGTAGATAGGTACATCTCTGATGGCCTGCAGGATCAAAATTTGGATGTTTAAGTGCTTCAATTTGTTTAAAATTGCATTTTCTTCTTCCTCTTTTATACTTCATATAAGTTTCTCCGGAAATGGATGGTTTCTGCTTCGTGTGAGAGGTTGTGTTTCTTCCTCCTAAGGGTTTGGTTCATCTGGATGTTGAATATGGGGTTGTGTTGTTTGTTCATGAACCTAAGGTTCTTGGATATTCTGTGTGTGTGTATTTTGTAACGTTTTCCTAGATCTTAAATTAATTTCATTTATCTCCAACGTATCTACAATGTAGGTTGGAAACTGTACAATTTCTATATTGTAGGCTTGTTGTTGTGGTGACCTGTTATTGTTAGGGTTGGGAATTAGCTGAGAAGGAATTGGTGGAGGTCTGGGGGGTGGTTTATTTGGTGGTGGTGGAATAATAAGTGGTTGTTGTACTGGGGCTCTCCAGTTTGATGGATGGGGGTATTGATTTGCATAATGCGTGGTTGATGGAGGAAAAGGTGGGGGGTATGGAGGGTAAGACGGTGGGTAATAAGGTTGTTGATAGGATGGTTGATAAGTTTATTGATTTTGCTAGTTTTGCTGCCACTGGTTTGGATTTGGCTGTTGTGATTTCCACGGGGCTAGTACAAAGTTCCAATTTTGCTGGCCCTGATTATAGTAGGCTTGGTTGTTGGCTTGGTAAGGTCTACTAAAATTACCCCTCCTTTGATTCACAAAATAGAGCTGTTCGATTGCACTTTCAGTTGTGGGATCTTGGATAGAAGCCTTACATGAGAGTAACAGAGGAAAGTTTTCAGTGGAGTGGTCATCAATGCAAAGACCACATATTTCGGTGGTGTTTAGTGTGCACTGCTCCTTCTCATGCTTCTTTCTACAATGAGGACAGAATACTTCCAAGGCTTGGTTAATTTCGTCCTGTTTCTTCTTGATTTGAAGTGCATCTAGTTGCATGGCTAGAGATTGTAAGATGTTGGTCTTCATGTCATCTAGCAGGTTTCCTAAATCAGATTTTGTAAGGTTTGGTCCCGAAGATGCTAATCCCCCAGTAAATGTTTGTGTATCCCTAGTCCCATTTTTACTTTTCTGAGATCTAGAGTAGTTTTTGAAGATTTGTAGGATTTGGCCATAAGTCTTCTGGAATATATCTCCATCCCCCATAAGTTTTAGTACTTCAAACTTTTCTTCTTTTACACCTCTAATAAGGACAGGTTTTAGTGATTCAGGATCTAAAGTGAAATGACTAGCTCTTTTGTAGCTGAGTTGAAATCTTTCGGCATAATCTTCTAAGGATTCACGGTCTCCCTACTGCATTCTAAATATCTCATCTCTGGTATCCTTTTCTTTGCAGTAGTCTCTATATTTTTCTACAAATGCTTGTTTCATTTGGTCCCAACTGAAAATATTGTTTCCTTCTAGGCTCCTGAACCATCTAAGTGATAGATCTTTTATTGTGGAAGGAAAAAGCCTCAGATTTGGTGCATCAGTAGTGTAATCAAAGGATCTGCAAACTACCTCAAACTCAAACATGAATGTATTAGGGTCTTCTAAAGTCAAACCATGGAAGTTTGGCAGATTGTTAGGGTTGATGTTTTTCATCCTGGCATCTCCAAGAGGTATACTGATGCGAAAAGTGAATAGTTCCCTTGGTTCTTCATATTCTTCTGCCATAGTAGTGTTGGAGCTAGAGCTAACGAAGAAGTTATCTATGTTTGGGTCGAAGCTAGAATCAGTTTCTTCTTTTGAATGGAGGAATTCAAATTGGGAATTATCAGAACCGTTGTTGCTCATAGGACGGGCAGGCAGAAAGTGTCCAAATCTATTCCTCTGTCGACGAGGCATTCATGGCAAAATCTTTATGTGTTTTTTTTTCAGAGTTTATGAATGTTTTTTTTTTCTTTTTGTTTAGTTTTTGAAGATGCCTCCTAAATAGATTTAGCACCTCCCCGACAACGGCGCCAAAAAGTGGCGAGCTCTTAGAATGGATTCCTAATGAGGCCATCTAGACCAAGATCCTACTTTAATTATCAACCCGGGGGACGCAAGAACTTCAGAGGTGCTGGCACTATATGTGCTCTATAGGATAGTCTTTGTCGTGGTTGGGTGTTCTATCTCAATGTTTAAAGGATTTCCTAAAAAGAAATTGAATTTAGCTATGAAAGGATTTCCTAATCTATGGATGAGAAATACCTATGCTGAGAAGTTTGAATGCTGAAAAACAATAAATATACCTTAAGAATTAACTTGCAGAAAACAATAAATCTATATTATGAATTTGAATGCTGAAAACTTGGCAAATCTATTCTAAAATGCTGAAAGTTGGATCTCTAATCTAAGAAGTAAATACTATAAATTAAATACATAAACTGGAAATCTAATCTAACATATTCAAATACCAAAGACTAAGTTCAGAAATGCAATTATCCAATGCTACGAATTAATTTATCAATTAAATAAAGTACTGAAAGTAATCAATCTTCATGAGCGACTATAATAATGGAAAAGTACATGAGTTTCAAGATTTGGATCACTGTTTCATAAGTAATGCAAGCACACAGGAAAATAAGTGTTGAAATATGTCTTGGTGGAATGCTGCTACAAGACTACAGAAACTGTGTTACCGAACTAGAGAATGCGCTATAACAAACTACAGAATCAGAATGGTCGCTTTACTATAGAAATCAAATCGTGCTATTTAAATGCTATCATAAATGCTTTCACATGCGATATAGATTAAGTCAATACAAAGCACATAATGAAAAATACTTGAACAGTAAAATCCTCTAACTTACGTGTTGGAGGGGCCCTCTCCAACCCGTACTCAGGAGTGGAGAAAACTTATAGACATTGAATTGAAAGCAACATCAAGATCTTTATTCAAAATAGTAACTTCATGGTTTTATAAAGGTCTGTAACACGAATTGTCTCAGTAGTATAAAAACGTAAAATGATTGTTCTAAAAAATGGTGGTAGCCTCCCCTCGCTACCCAAGAGGTCCAGATTTATATGCCTCTAATGCTTAACCTAAATCTATGTCTAATTGCTGATCCTGCTGAACAAGAGTCCTCTCTATAAATCAGGGAAAAAGGCATTGAGCTTTGTATGATCTTTCATTCCTTCACTTGATTTGCGTGCTTGTCCCTCAGAGTACCTGCACCTGCTCAATCATACTCGTTTTTCATATAATTAGTTTATTGAGCACGCTTTCAAACATAAAAAAATAATCTTTAAAACAACTTCATTAAATAATCAAAGTAAATCATTTCTCCCACAAAACAAGTGTATTTCTTCACCCTTTCTTATGCTTCACTATGGGAAAAAGGCTATCAGATACCTGTAACTGGGACTCATCAATGATACTGGAGATGTTGATGATGATGGTGATGGTGATCGTGATGATGTTGATGATGGAGATGTTGATGAGGAAGGGGGAGATGATGATGCTGATGGTGAAGATGTTGTTGATGATGAAGATGTTGCTGATGATGATGATGGTGATGATGGTGAAGATGTCGATGATGATGGTGAGGGTGATGAAGATGATGATGATGATGATGTTGATGAAGAAGAAGATGATGATGATCGAGATGTTGATGATGAACCTAGAGATGACAATGATGATGAAGATGTTGATGATGATAGTGATGCTGATGATGATGCTGATGATGATGGTCAAGGTGATGAAGATGATGATGATGATTATGATGATGATGATGAAGATGAGGATGATGGAGATGTTGATGAGGAAGGGGGAGATGACAATGATGATGAATATATTGTTGAAGATGATGATGATGGAGATGTTGATGAGGAAGGGGCAGATGACAATGATGATGAAGATGTTGATGATGATGATGATGGTGGTGATGATGATGATGATGATGATGATTATGTTGATGAGGATGGTGAGGGTGATGAAGATGATGATGATGATGGTGATGATGCTGGAGATGTTGTTGATGATAGTGATGGTGATGATGATGATGATGGAGATGTTGATGAGGAAGGGGGAGATGATGACGGTGATGGTGAAGATGTTGTTGATGATGATGGTGGTGATGATGATGATGGTGATGATATTGAAGATGTTGATGATGATGGTGAGGGTGATGAAGATGATGATGATGATGCTGATGAAGAAGAAGATGATGATGATGGATATATTGATGAGGAACTTAGAGATGACAATGATGATGAAGATGTTGATGATAATGGTGATGTTGATAATGATGTTGATGATGATGGTCATGGTGGTGAAGATGATGATTATGGTGATGATAATGAAGATGATGATGATGGAGATGTTGATGAGGAAGGGGGATATGACAATGATGATGAAGATATTGTTGAAGATGATGATGATGGAGATGTTGATGAGGAAGGGGGAGATGACAATGATGATGAAGATGTTGTCGATGATGATGATGGTGGTGGTGGTGATGATGATGATGATGATGTTGATGAGGATGGTGAGGGTGATGAAGATGTTGTTGATGATGATGATGGTGATGATGATGATGGTGATGATGATGAAGATGTTGATGATGATGGTGAGGGCGATGAAGATGATGATGATGAAGAATAAGAAGAAGAAGAAGAAGAAGAAGATGATGATGGAGATGTTGATGAGGAACCTAGAGATGACAATGATGATGAATATTTTGATGATGATGCTGATGCTGATGATGATGGTGATGAAGATGATGACGATGATGATGATGAAGATGATGACGATGGAGATGTTGATGAGGAATGGGGAGATGACAATGATGATGAAGATATTTTTGAAGATGATGATGATGGTGATGGTGATGAAGATGATAATGATGATAATGATGAAGAAGAAGATGATGATGATGGATATGTTGATGAGGAACATATAGATGACAATGATGATGAAGATGTTGATGTTGATGTTGATGATGATGGTGGTGATGATGAAGTTGTTGATGATGATGGTGATGGTGATGAAGATGATGATGATGAAGATGATGAAGATGGAGATGTTGATGAGGAACCTAGAGATGTCAATGATGATGAATATGTTGATGATGATGATGATGGTGATGATGATGAAGATGTCGATGATGATGGTGGTGGTGATGAATATGAGGAGGAGGAGGGTATCCACCTTCTCTTTATCTTTGCAATTATCTAGGTACCTATAGCACTCTCTCCCTTCGTTCGCCCTTAATAACTACCCCTATGTACCTTTATCCCTCCCCCTTTCCCTCTCTCTCTCACCTTGTGACCCTCCCTCTCTATATTTATCCTTGGATATATCCCTCACTCCCTTTACCTCCCTCCCTCTATGTCACTTTCTCTCCCTTACACCATCTTTGTCCCTTCTACCCCACTAATTCCTCCTTCCCTATCACACACAAACACACACAACCTCCCACTTTCTTTGTCACTCACACCTCCCTCTATTCTAGATCTCTCCCCAAACATCAATATCTCTCTCTCTCTCACACACACATTATGTCCCTTTCCATTCTCGAACCCACTCCCCCTCCATCCATATTTGTCTCCACTTTTCTCCATCCATCCCTCACCCTACCTTCTCTCTCTCTCTCACCTTCTATCCCTCCCTCATGTTATCTTTCCCTCACCCAATCCCCATATCCCCATCACTCCCTCTCTTTCTCTCACTTTATGTACCTTCCCCCTCCTCTCTCTCTCTCTCTCTCTCTCTCTCTCTCTCCATCGCCACCACTCCCTGTATGTTTCCCACCAACACTTTTTGTCCCTCCCTTCCTATCTCTTTATTTCGTTCTATCCCCGTATATCTCTCACTCCCTCTAAATCTATTCCTCCCCATTTTACCTCTCCCTCCCTTGCTCTATGTCTCTCCCCCCCTTGTATTCTTTCTTTCTCTCTCACATGCCCCTTACCTCCATCCATCCCCCCTTGTCACTCAAGTCTCACTTTCAACTTCTAACCCTATACCTCTTTGGAACCTCTTCTACTCCTAATAGTGCTCTCAAGATCCACTGCCCTTCACCCCTGTAGCCCATCATATTCTCATTCCCTTCATCTCTCCCTGCTCAAGCTTCCAACATCCTTCTAAGCCCTTGACCCTTTCCCAGCCCTATTAAAAATATTAACCATAGATTCCCTTGACCCTTCCCCACCCCTTCTCAAATATTAACCAAAAATGCCCTTGAGTCTTCCCCACCCCTTTTCAAGTATTAAACATAGATTTTATAGTTTACATAACACGCACGTGTTATGTATTTATATAACGCACACGCGTTATGTGGTTATATAATGTGATCGCATTATTAAATTCTGAAAGCATGGCAATATTTTTTGAATATAAACAAAATGCGTATGTGTTTTGTAGAGCCTAAACCAACCCTATTTACTTGCCCGCATGTCAACCATAATCCTATGTTAATGCTTTGGATTTTGCTTCGGTAATACCAAACCTGTGCTATGGTAATGATAAACCAAAGCTAATTGGGTGTATTTCTTCCAGTTTCTACGGAAGCCTATGCTTAGCCACCCGTTATAGTATGCTAGACACAGTCATTTTTTACGAAATTTTAAACTCAAATAACATTTTTTCTGCAGATTCCAAATATGTAACTTTTATTTAAAAATATTCATTTTTCCTATTTTCTTTCAATTTCTTTTGTGTCCTACCTCCTTTACTTGTGAAACACACAGTTAGTGTTTCTTCCATAACTTTTTCAATTCTTGATCATTTCAAAAAACAATTTTATGGTGCAGAAGTAGACACTAACTTCCACGTTCTATCAAAAACCCATTTCATGATTTTTGCATTAAGACCTTCAAAGGATGCACCCACAAAAGACATACTATTTTCTAGGTTTGATCACTTAGACAATTATAAAAAAATAAAAAAAATTACTAATTTAATTTTTGAAAAATAATGGCGCACTAGTGCTATATGTTCTCTACATGCATGCCGATTTTTGTAGCTTGATTCCATCATTTAGAGCCTCAAAGGCTGCACCCACAAGAACATATACCTTATCATTTGCCTGCAAAATAAAACGTGCCTACTAGGAAAGATGAAACTTCACATAGCTATGCAAATTTTCAATACATAAAAGTTATATATTCGGAAACGCGATTCAATTTCATACATTTCATCTTTTTTACGCAATGTAAGATATTTTGCGTAAGTATGCCAAAAAATCCAAGTAAGTTGAGGGATGCCTGATGTTTCAGTTTTCTATTGCATCTAACATGCCAAAAGTGACCCTCATTAGCTTGCACTGACCCTTCTTCATGATTTAAATTTTGATAAATAATCTTAATGAAATGTGTGGAAGATTGGACTGGGATTCTGCTTTGTTCCTGCACCCACTCCCGCTTCCTTCTCTGCTGCAGGCTCTTCATCATCCCCCATCATATTGTTAGGATATTTAGATACTTAGGAGTTAGTTAAGATCAAATTGTGTAATATATCCGTTAGGGATAGTGTGTTTCTTTAGTATGCATTAGTATGCATTTGGAAATACTTAATCCGATGGTCACGATATGTTTCCGACATAGAGTGATCCGACGGCTCAACTTCTCTTAGATCAAACCTAACCTTGATCTGTGGCTTAACAACCGATTGGTCCATGATTTCTATTTAAAGAGCATGGAGGGTCATTGTTTAGTTGATCAATTATGAGAAGCTCATTTGTAACTTTCTTTTTTTTCATGATAAATTGACCCGTAGAAGCTATTTGGCCGGGGCCGTGGAGTGTTTCCCTCAAGAGGGTTTAAACCACGTCAAAATATCGGTGTGTTGATCTGTGATCTGTTTGTGTGAAGTGGTTGCTCTTGGTGTTCATTCCTTTGGTAGTACCCTGTGTACCCGAACATGGTATTAGAGCTTTTATGAAGTGTCGCTTCTGGTTATGATCTAGATCTTGAACTGTTGTTGCCGAAACTCGAAAGGGTTTCTAGTTATGGTATTTTTGTGTATTTCTGGGCTATGGGAGGTGTTCCATTGCGTTCAGAGTGTCGTTTCCATTGGAAAATAGTTTTCGTTTGATCGAAAACGGTTCCCGATTGCTCCAGAAACGCGTATTTCATCAGATCTGAAGGTATAATGTTACAGTGACGCATTTTTTTATTTCATTTTTTAAAAAGAAAAAATCTCATATTTCATCTTTTTTTACTGTTAGATTTTTTTTGGGTTCGGATTGTTGCTTTCCCATCTGTGTATGCTCTTTGCTGTGCACCTTGAGTGATATCGGCAAATCAGAAACAGAAAGGGAAAGGGTTTTTCTCGGCTGCGTATGCTCTTTACCGTGCACCTTGCGCAATCTCGGCAAATCAGAAACAGAGAGAAAACGTAGAATTTCCGGGCAAGCTAACAAGATTTAAGGAAAAAAAAAATTGTTTCGATTTGTGGTCTGTTTTGCAGGAAAAAGGGCAAGCACGCAAACCGAGCAAGAAGAGTAAAAAAAAGCCCCTTCCTCATTCTCATATTTTACATACCTTTTAATCTAGCTCACTTGGTTCAAAATTGCTTTATTCCTTAATAGGTCTTGAGTTCAAGTCTTAGGAAGTTACTTTTAAAAGAAAAAGTGCATGCAATTTCTAATTTCAAGTTACTTTATTGTAAAAGTGCATCTCACTTAAATAATAAAAAAAAAAAATACAAGTGAGTCACTTAAGTTTTTATTGTTGCACTATTTAAAAGTAATATCATTGTAAAAGTGAAATCACTTATTTTACAAAAAGTGGTTCACTTAAAGCAACTTTCTTGTAAAGTGATTGTCAAAAGGTTCATTTTGGGAAGAGGGGGGTTCTTTTTTTTGCTGGACATTCTCTAGCTGCCACGTCACTATTGGGGACATCTTCAACAGTTTCTTTGTTCAAGCATAACTTCATCATACAGAGTCAGTTTTCAGTGCCGTTTTTTTTTAAACCACATATTTTTTCGAGCTCTTCACATACAGGCTATTGGTTTCTACTTTTACAACCATTAATTTACAAATATGGCTGCCCCTTGTGATATTCTACTTAACAGTTCCAACTATTTCTCATGGAAATCTCGTATGGAGGATGTTCTACGAAGTAGGGGACTTTTCAGAATTACCACAGAGAAAGAAAAAGAGCCCACTGATGATGATAAGAAAATAAAATGGGAAAATAGATGTGATGAAGCTTGTGGATTGATTGGGATGTCAATCTCTACTGATTTTTGATTCCACATATCTGGAATTGATGAACCTAATGCTGCTTGAGACAAGTTGGAATCTGTGTTTGGTAAACACAATGAAATTCGAGGTCACCAACTCGAAAATGAGTTGATTTCTTTAAATCCAAGTGACTTTTCATGCATTCAAGATTATTTATCTAAGTACAAAACTCTTAAGCTCTTATGTGCAGAATGTAAGATTGAGAGAGAAGACAAACAATGTATTTATCATATTCTTTCCAAACTTGGACCTGCATATTCTGTTTTTGTATCTACATTTTACTCCATGAAAGCATCCTTGAATGCAGCTAGCTATCGAGAGCCTAGTCTTGAATCCTTTTGTGATTCCTTGATTAGGGAACAAGATAAACTCATTCATCTTGGAATAATCAACAATGCAGATACATCTGGGAAAGCCTTAATGTCCCAACAGAAAGAAAAGTCCATGCCTCCCAAGAAACAAAATTTTCGCAATAATAAGTCAAACAAGGGTCCAAAACCCTCTCAGTCAACTCCTTCTTTAAAAAATGATAAAGGATCCAAGCCAAAAGGCAAGAATACTGAGCGTCATTGCAACTATTGCGGGAAAGATAATCATGATGAATCTAAGTGTTTCAAGAAGATGGAAGCCTTGGAAGTAGCAATGAAGAAGCACCACATCAGCCTAGATTCGCCTTCAGAATCTGCCTCTCATGGACATGCACTTTGTGCTTCTGGTTATTCTTATAATGCATCTTCTTCTTCTACTTCAAATGAATGGCTCATTAATTCTAGAGCATCTTATCATATGGCTAAGGATCAAGCCATCTTTTCTACTATGCACGAATGTAACACCAAACAAATATTTGTTGGTGATGATAGATCTCTAAGTGTAGGAGATGGAACAGTTTCAATAGATAATGGTCATTTTAGTGATGTACTATGTGTTCCAAGAATTTCCTGCAATTTGTTATCAGTCTATTAGATCACTCATTCTGGTGAAGGTAAAACTGTGACCTTTACACCTCACCAAGTTGTAATCAAGGATTTTAAAGATCCTCAATAGGTCCTAGCTACCGGAATTGTTGATGATATTACCAGGTTGTACAAGTTTAACAACTTTGGGTCATCACCTTTTCCTTCAGTTTTTGTTGCTCATAGTGATAACTTGAGCAAACTTTGGCATGAGCGATTTGGTCACTTAAATTATCGCTCATTGCAACAACTATGTAAAGAAAATATGGTGACAGGTCTTCTGATGGTATCTTGCAGAGATGGTGTTTGTTCTGGCTGTGTACTTGGAAAACATCATCAAGACAGTTTTGACAAACGTGCCTCTTGGCACGCCTCGGTTCCCTTGGAGCTTGTGCATAGTGACTTATGTGGTCCTCTTCCATCTGCGTCCTTTTTTGGTTTCAAATATTTCTTAACTTTCATTGATGATTACACCAGACGCACTTGGGTTTATTTCTTAAAACTTAAGAGCGAAGTATTTAACATGTTCTTGGCCTACAAGGCCCTTGTGGAAAAACAATCTGGTCATCAAATTATTAAGTTAAGATCTGACAATGGAGGAGAATATGTTAACAATAAGTTCACTACTTTCTGCACTGAACAAGGCATCCAACAACAGCACACTGTTCCATATACACCACAACAAAATGGTGTAGCTGAGCGGAAGAACCGCACTCTAAAAGAAATGGCTAATTATATGATCCAATCTGAGGGACTAAGTCTTCAATTTTGGGTTGAAGCCATTAATTGTGCAAATTACATAGTTAATCGCACCCCCACTAAAGCATTACAAGGTATAACACCGGAAGAAGCATGGAGTAAAACTAAACCTGATGTAAGTCACTTCCGTGTGTTTGGCAGTGAAGCATGGGATCACATTCCGGATGAAAAACGGAAAGCATTGCAGCCTAAAAGTGAAAAGTGCATATTTGTTGGATATTCTGAAGATGTAAAAGGTTATAGACTTCTTCAACCACATTCTCATGCTATAATCATTAGAAGAGATGTTAAATTTGATGAAAATCTCTTAGCCTGCGAGTCTAACTCGGCGATTGTGCCATCTTTGGCCTGCGAGCCTGATTCGGCGTTTGTGCCTCCTTCTTCTTCTTCCAACTTCCTTGACAGGTTTCCAACTCCAGTTTCTGATGATGATAGTGAGGATGAAAATCCACCTCCGCCTGCTTATGTTCCTCCAGTTGCACCAGCACAAGTGCTTCCTTGATGGGTCCGTTCAACATGTGAAGTAGCTGGTGATCTTGCCAGTGATCCTAGAGATCAACGTCGAACACATTCTCAGTTTTAGTGAGCCTCTTCTCTTTTGTCTCAAGTTTCCGAGAATCATGATCCAGAAACTTTTACATGGAATCCAGATTGGGATGCAGCCATGGATGAAGAATATCGTTCCTTAATGGCGAACGATACTTGGGATCTTGTACGTCTTCCAAAAGGAAGAAAACTTGTCAGATGTAAATGGGTCTACAGAACTAAGTATGCATCAGATGGAAGTGTTGAAAGACTTAAGGCAAGGTTAGTTGTCAAAGGTTTTTCCCAAGTTGAAGGGATTGACTACAATGAAACCTTTTCTCTTGTCGCAAAAATGAACTCCATCCGCCTTGTTCTTTCCCTTGCAGCCTTACACAACTGGGAAGTCCAACAAATGGATGTGAAGTCTGCCTTCTTACGTGGTGATTTACAGGAGGAAATTTACATGGAACAACCTCCTGGCTAGGTTCATAATAACTCTAGCCTTGTCTGCTGCCTTAAGAAATCCTTATATGGCCTTAAGCAAGCTCCTAGAGCTTGGTATGCCAAAATGGATAACTTTCTCCTTGACACTGGTTTTTCTAGATGCCATTCTGACCCCAATGTCTATACCAAGAAAGTAGGAAACCATCTCATCATACTTGTTCTATATGTTGATGACCTTATTCTTACTGGTAGTGACCCTAAGCTTATAACCCATGTGAAATCCAGTCTTAAACAAAATTTTGAAATGCCAGACTTAGGACATTTGCATTATTTTCTTGGTCTCCAAGTCCTGCAAACCAAAGAAGGAATCTTTCTTTCTCAGTCTAAGTATGCTTGTGACCTTCTTCGTTGCTTTCACATGGAATATTGTACACCAGCCCCTTCTCCCTTCCAGTCTGGAGTCAAACTTTCTGCCACTTGTACTTCACCTGAAGTGAATGCCACCTTGTATCGTCAGCTTGTTGGTAGTCTCTTATACTTGACTCATTCCCATCCTGACCTTTCCTTTGCCATTGGTCGAGTTGCCCGTTATATGCAGACACCTCATGAAAGTCACTGGAAAGCAGCTAAAAGAATACTTCGATATATTCGAGGTACAGTTCAGTTTGGGATTCATTACAGTACAGGGGGGAAACCTTTGTTGGTTGGTTTCACTGATTCAGATTGGGCCAGCGATCCTGATGATCGAAAGTCTACTGCAAGTTATGTTTTCAGTCTGGGATCTGGACCTATTACTTGGGCTTGTAAGAAACAACAAGCTCTTGCTCTTTCTTCAGCAGAGGTAGAATATCGAGCAGCCGTCAATGCCAGTCAGGAAGCTTTATGGCTTCAACAGATCCTTTCAGAGTTTGGATTCGAGCAGCAGCAGCCTACTCCACTTTGGTGCGACAATCAAAGTGCCATCAAGCTTGCCAAAGATCCAGTTCTACACCAACGCAGCAAACACATTGAGCTACATATGCACTTCATAAGAAATCTTGTTCATGATCGGGTTCTTGAAGTGCTCTTTTGCCCTACAGATGATCAAGTTGCAAACATCTTCACCAAGTCTCTTACAGAAGCGAAGTTTTCTAAACTTCGATCTATGTTAGGAGTTCAGGAACTTGCCATTAAGGGGGAATAGGCTCTAATGCCTCCTTCCTTCTCCTAATAGTGTCACTTTTGTAAATCCTTCAATCCTATCCCAAGTTGTTCTTAAGGGGGGATGTTAGGATATTTAGACACTTAGGAGTTAGTTAAGATCAACTTGTGTAATATATTCGTTAGGGATAGTGTGTTTCTTTAGTATGCATTAGTATGCATTTGTAAATACTTAATCCGACTGTCATGATATGTTTCCGACATAGAGTGATCCGACGGCTCAACTTCTCTTAGATCAAACCTAACCTTGATCTGTGGCTTAACACCCGATTGGTCCATGATCTCTATTTAAAGAGCATGGAGGGTCATTGTTTAGTTGATCGGTTATGAGAAGTTCATTTGTAACTTTCTTTCTTTGCATAATAAATTGTCCCGTAGAAGCTATTTGGCCGGGGCCGTGGAGTGTTTCCCTCAAGAAGGTTTAAACCACGTCAAAACATCGGTGTGTTGATCTGTGATCTGTTTGTGTGAAGTGGTTGCTCTTGGTATTCGGTCCTTTGGTAGTACCCTGTGTACCCGAACACATATTCACGCTCCTCAAACACCATAATTTCGTTCTTAACCATCGAAATTCGACCTGTATAAAGGACTAATTCTGCAGTTTTAAAATTTGTTTGATCCTGAAATCGTTTATTCTCTTTAAGTTTTCGTTATTTTACTCACATCTTTTTATTAATGTATTTTACTGTATTCATTTTTATAAAAGTAACAACAACCAATCTTCACTACTGTCTTGGTTATGTTCATTTTGTTAGCAATGGATTTGAAGTGTATGCTATTATTATGAGGATGCTCATTAAATTTATCTTTATTTGAAGTGAAGCAGTCCCTCTTGAGATGTAACCAGAACTTATCCCCAATTTGGAATGAATGAGGAATACGATGCTTGTCGTTTCGGGCCTTAGATTTCTCGTTTTCTCATAGAAACATTTCATGTGCTTGCTTCTCGATGTCACATATTTGATCTCAAAACTTCAAGGCTTTATAAAATTCTCGCTGGTTGTAGTCGGTGTTGGAGTTCAGCTCTGTCGAAGAGCTAATCAAGTTGATAGGAGCTAAGGGTTGAAATTCGTAACAGATCTGAAATAGACACTTTCCTATAGAGATGTGTTGAGCACGATTGTAATTGTCTTGTATGTATGGAAGACTGTCATGCCATGTGCGTTGATGCTTGTCATTGCACATGAGAAGTAGTTGTACGACCAAGCGATTCACAACTTCCGTCTGTCCGTCGGTCTAAGGATGGAAAGATGTCGACAATGAGAGTCATGTGTCTAACTGTTTCCAGAGCGTCTTCCAAAATATGCTAACGAATCTGGCACATCGGTCGTAAGTAATGGTTGTCAGTAAAACATAGTATTTCCAAACATGTGTGATGAAGAGTTGAGCAGTTTGTTGCACTGTCGTTGTCTTCTTGCATGGTATGAGAATAGCCATCTTGGAAAATCTGTCGAATACTACTAAGATTGCATCGTGATGATGTTTGGTAGTAGGATATATTGTCAAGTATTCCATAGAAATAGATTCCCATGGTCGACTAGGAACTGGAAGAGGTGTGTACAATCCCTGTCATTGATTAGGAGGTTTAGAAATGGAATAGACCATGCATGATCGAATGTAATTGTTGACGTCGATTTTAAGTGTAGGCCAAAATAAATACTTCTAGAGAATAGAAAGTGTATTTTATACTCCAAAGTGTCCCGCATTCTTGCTGTAGTGCACTTACCAAATGAGCTACTGTTGATGATCACCGATCGGTACACAAAGATGTTCAAGCTTGTATAGCAAGGTGTCTTTTAGGAAATAGTCGACATCCAATGACTTGTCAGTCTAAAGTTGTCGGTAGACTGGTGAAATGTCGATGTCTTCCTGATACAACCGAGGCCAAGTAGTGGTGTCATATACTTGCATACTCATCACTGTAAAAAGGAGAGTAATGGGCGGTCTACTTAGACAATCGGCAACAACGTTATATTTTCCTTTCTGATACTTACACTACTACAAAATGAGAAATTAATGACTAAAATTCAACTATAAATGACTATTTTTCAGTCGATGACTAATAGTATCCGATTTCCACTATCTTATCTCTAATCGTATTTCACTAGTCATTAATTGGTTGACTTATTAGTCATTGATAGTCACTGATTAAGTCATTGATTCAATCATTGATACTCACTGATTTAGTCATTGATTGTCACAATTAATGACCAAATATACGACTAAATAAACTACTAGATGATAACATATTAATGATTAAGCTAAATACGACTAAACGTTAGTTGCGCTATAAGGTACTGGAAATTAGCTACTAATAGTCGTATATATGCGAATTTAGTCATTTTCTTAGTCACTAATTTATGATAGGGTACGGAGGAATCGAACCACCAATCTCCTGCCTATAATTAGGTAGGTGCTCTACCATTGAGCTAGCATTGTTTAAGAAGTTGTTATTGCTTGACAATGATGATATTCAAACAAATTTTGCATGGGAATAAAATGAATGTCAAACATATTCAATAATAATGCTTCAATTAGTACTAAAAGAATTCTTAGATATAGCAGGTCAACTGTGACAATGATGAAAATTCAAAGAAGAATGATCTTACAAACTACGCATGAGTACAATAATCGATGGCTATACAAATTATCATGAACAAAAGCAAGATGTGGCCGAACTACGACGCGACAGGATTTGGCGAGGCCAAGTGTAATTAAAAAAGGAGTGAACTGACAAGAAAGTCGAGATGTGACTGACTGCTGTAGCAGGGTCGGAAGGATAGAAAGTCAAGGGACTGTACCTAGTATCCATTCGGGGTTGCTGAGGAAGTTATTACAGTTATTATGAGTTGGTGAAGGACATGACAATGGACGTCATGGACAGAAGCTGTACAGCACGACTAGAAGTTGACAGTGCAGGTTCACAGGATTTGGAAGGATCGGCGAACAGAGGGGAATGCATGTCTCAGGATTGTGATAGTCTTAGGAACAACACCCACAGAGTATAAGTGAAAGAAAATGTCTTCAGCCTAAGGTAGAATGGAGAAGGAGGGAAGAACAGAGAGAGCAGAGGCGATAGTGTTGTGAAGAGTCACACCGGCCGCAGAGAAGAGAGTTGAGATCGAACCATAGCTTAGAGTTCTGTGGCAAACCAGGAGAGGGTGAGGTCGACACATAGGGAGAACACACCACAGTTACTTCTAAGTTGTAATGGCTGAGGCCGATCATTGTTAGTTATTTGCTTATAGTTATTTTGCATTGTAACTGATTTCAGAGAAGTAATATAAGCCACTCCTGGCATCTTGTTCTACAACTTGTTTGTGTAAGAATTGTTGTTTTGTGTCGTGTGTATTGTTAAGCAAGAAAGTATCCCGTAGGGTGACTTGCGTCAATTGGTATCAGAGCTCGGAAGCGAGTCCAGTTGAAGAAGACTACCAACATGACGTGCGTCAGTTGGTATTAGAGCCCATAAGCGAGTCCGGTTGAAGAAGACTACCAACCTGACTTGCGTCAGTTGGTATTAGAGCCCGAAAGCGAGTCCGGTTGAAGAAGACTACCAACGTGACTTGCGTCAGTTGGTATTAGGACCCAGAAGTGTGAGAATTTTCAGCGGAGGTTTAAAATGGCTCATAGAGGCGTTATTGTCCGAGGATCAAGAGTGCGTGGCGCAATAGCTATCACAGTTGATCGTGAGATGTTCGACGAATGCGTTCGAACGATGCAGAATTTGACAAATGAAGTCACAGCGATCAAAGGAAACTAGAGGCGTGGTTGCATTCCTGAAGCACTGGACCACAGTGACAAGGAAGTCGAGGAAGTGGAAGCTCGGGAAGCAGCAGCAGAAGAGCCAGAGGAAAAACTCATCAAGCTTCTGATAGAAATGAGAGGTTGGGCAAAGATAGATGTACGTACATACTCAGGAAACTTGGACCCAGAAGACTTGATCGACTGGTTTAGAGAGATGGAGAAATACTTCGACGTAGGGAAGATCGAGGATCCTAAACAGGTTAAGACTATATGTCTAAGGTTGAAGGGTCATGCCTCGTTGTGGTGGGACAATGTACAGGCTGACAGACTCAAGAAAGGCAAGGATAAAATCAAATCTTGGGATAGAATGCTTGCAAAGTTGAAGGAGAAGTTCTTTCCAAATGACTATGTGATTTCCTTGTTCTGAAAGCTATAAAACTTTCAACAAAAAGAAATGACTGTGAAAGAATACACGGAGGAGTTCTACCGATTGTCGATTTGGTCAGGACAAACTAATGAAGGAGAAGAAGCTGTTGCCAGATATATAAACGGCTTGAAGTACGCTATTCAAGATGAACTCAGCATGTCAAGGTTCAAAGCAGTCGGAGAAGCCTATCAGTTAGCTCTAAAGGCAGAAGAGAAACTGTCGAGAAATCCGCAATGACCAGAGGTAGGATGACTGGTCGGGGTGGAAAGACTGTCTCCATGAAGGGTTAAGGTAGCAGCTACAGAAAGGAAGGTGTCGAAGATAGTCGACGCAAAGAAGGGACCATCAACGAAGGAAAGAGCGCAAGAGAACCGACGCGATGGTCGTGAGAACCGCGATCGAGGTGCGTATAGTCGAAATGGTCCATCCGATAAGAAGGGAGCTAACAGACCATCCATAATCTGTTACAAATGCCGAGGAATGGGACACAAGGCATATGAATGCCTAGAAAACCTACATACTGCAGAAGAATCGAAAGCTAGACGTCGAAAGGATGAGCAAGTCGACGAGAGGGAAGAATCGACATCAGATAGCAATGGGGGTGAGAACAAGAAGAACCCAAATCTGACGGTTCAGAGAGCCTTGATCCAGGAAGATCAACGTGATCCGATGGAACCAGCGCAATGGAAGGCGATCTTTCGAACGAAGGTGCGGATCGGAGAATGGCATTGCAAGACCATAGTTGATGGTGGAAGTATAGAGAATCTTGTGTCGACAGAAGTCATCGACAAGATTGGGTTGAAATGTTGAGAACACCCACACCCTTACAAGATCTCATGGTTACAGAAAGGGCACCATGTTAAGGTGACCACACAATTCCTAATCAACTTCAGAGTTGAAGGATTGGAGGACAGCGTACTGTGTGATGTAGCTCCCATGGATGCATGCCATCTGTTGTTAGGGAGACCATGGAAATATGATCGTAAGATGATCTATGACGGTCGAGCTAACACAGTCATAGTGTGGAAGAATGGCGTGAAAAGGAATCTTAAGCCGAGGTGAGAAGAGCCAGCCGATGCTAGGGACGGTGAGAGGAATCTTTGGGAAAAGCGAGTGTTGATGAGCACCACCAAGGAATTCATCGTAGAGGAAGAGAAGCAGTCAAGATGTTTTGCAATCATTCCAAAAGGACCATATGTCGAAGGAACGATCAACATGGAGAACATTCCGGTCGAAGTCGAGGAGTTGCTCGATGAGTTTAGGGACATAATGGCTGATGAGAAATCGACGGGATTACTGCTGATAAGGAGTATATCCCATCAGATCGAATTGATTCCAGGGTCGAGTCTGCCAAACAAAGCACCATATAGGATGAGTCGAGCAGAGGGACAGGAACTCAACCGGCAATTCCAAGAGTTGTTGGACAGGGAATTGATTCGAGAAAGTTTGAGCCTGTGTGCAGTACCAACAGTATTGACACCAAAGAAGGGCGGGGAATGGAGAATGTGTACTTATTCTAGAGCTATCAATAGGATCACGATCAAGTATTTATTTCCATTTCCAAGGACGAATGACTTGATGAATTGCTTGAGTGGAATGACATACTTCACGAAATTAGACCTGAAGAGTGGGTATCACCAGATTAGGATCAGAGAAGGAGATGAATGGAAGACAGCATTCAAAACAAGAGAAAGGTTATATGAGTGGTTAGTCATGCCATTCGGATTGACTAATGCACCTAGTACATTCATGAGATTAATGAATGAGGTACTGAAACCATTCTTAGGAAAGTTTATCATAGTCTATTTAGACGACATTCTGATTTTCAGTCGGACCAAGTCAGAACATTTGGAGCATATCCGACAAGTATTACAGAAATTGCAGGAAGAAAAGCTAATGGTTAACCTGCAAGAGTGTTTCTTCATGAAGAGGCAACTAGTGTACTTGGGATTTGTAATTTCAGGTAAAGGGTTGGAGATGGACCCCGAGAAGGTGAAGGAAACAATAGATTGGCCAGAACCGACAAGTACGACTGTAGTGAGAAGTTTCCATGGACTTGCTAGTTTCTACTGGAAGTTCATTCGGGGATTTAGTCAGATTTGTGCACCATTAACAGAATGCATGAGGAAGAGTGAGTTCAAGTGGACGGATAAGGCCCATCAAGCTTTCGACAAATTGAAGGAAAAGGTCATTGAGAGCCCAGTGTTGGCGCTCCCAAACTTTAACAAAGTTTTCCAGGTCGATTGTGATGCAAGTGGAACAGCAATTGGAGCAGTGTTGAACCAGGAAGGCCGACCAATTGCATTCTTCAGTGAAAAACTGAATGGAGCGAAGCGAAAATATTCGGTCTATGACCAAGAATTTTATGCTATCATACAAGCATTGAAGAAATGGAGGCATTATTTTTTGCCTCAGGAATTTGTGTTATACACAGACCACCAAGCACTTAGGTATCTAAATACTCAGTTGAAGTTGGATCAGAGACACATGAAGTGGGTGGAGCTGCTCCAAAGATATACATTCATGTTGCGACATAGATTGGGCAAGTCAAACAAAGTTGCCGACGCATTGAGTAGGAGAGTTGCGCTGTTGGGCACGACGACTGTTTAGGAAACAGGAATAGAGTTGATAAATACGGAGTATGAGACCGACGAAGATTTTGCGAAGGCATGGAAGGATTTTCGTGAGCCTTGGACCATCGATAGAACCCCATATTTGAGTTATTTCATTCAAGTAGGTTACCTATTCAGGGGAAGTCAGCTATGTATTCCCAGAGGATCAATGAGAGAGAACCTAATCCGAGAGTTTCATGATGGCGGGTTAGCAGGGCACTTTGGGATCGAAAGACCAAAGCAATGGTTGATGAGAAGTATTTCTGGACAAGGATGTCGACAGATGTCGGAAGATGGGTTCGACCATGTCAAATTTTTCAGTTGGCAAAGGGAAGCAGTTAGAACACGGTGTTGTATACACCATTGCCAATACTAGAAAACCCGTGGGAGCATCTTAGCATGGATTTTGTGTTAGGATTACCAGGGACTCAGCAGGGGAGCGACTCAATATTTGTTGTAGTCGACAGATTTTTGAAGATGGCACATTTCATCTCATGTAAGAACACAAGTGATGCCACAGGGATCGCTGTACTATTCTTTAAGGAAATAGTCAGGTTGCATGGGTTTCCAAATATTATCACGTCAGATCGGGATACGAAATTCATGGGGTGTTTCTGGAGAACTCTATGGAAGAAACTCGACACGAAGTTAGAGTTTAGCTTGGCACATCATCTGTAGACGGACGAACAAACCGAGGTTGTAAACAAAAGTTTGGGAAACCTTCTGCGAATGTCTAGTGGCCAGCAAACCTAAGTAGTGGGAAAATGTGTTGGCACAGGCAGAGTTTGCAGATAACAATTCTGTGAATCGATGGACAAGATTGAGTCCATTCCAGATTGTTCAAGGGAGAAGTCCACATGTAGTGGTAGATTTGGTTGAATTGCAGACAGAAACCAGGAAGAGGGAAAATGTAGAATCACATGTAGAGCATATGCATGAAGTTCATGAAAATGTGTGAAAGTGCATCGAGAAGAGTAACGCAGCCTACAAATTGAGAGCCGACCGGAGAAAGAGGCTACTGTCATTCCAAGAAGGGGACTTAGTCTATGCCTATTTACGGAAGGAGCAATTTTTGACAGGAACCTACAACAAGCTAAATTTGAAGAAGATAGTACCATGCAGGATTCTGAAGAAGATTTCGAACAACGCATATGTGTTGGAATTGCCGGAAGACTTGAACATTTCAGCAACGTTCAACGTCTCAGACCTGTACAAATTTGAAGAAGGGTCAAGCAACAGAAAGGAGGAAGGAATAAATATCAACTGGACAGAACAGATTCCAGACTGACATAAAGAAGGGATCGCAAAAGGAATCGACGAACGTGAAGTAGGGCGTACCCGTAGATCGTGCATGAAGGAATACTTAGTGCAATGGACAAATGATGAGTTGTAGGAAGTGATGTGGATTTTCGAAGAGGATTTCAAGAGACTGATGAAGCAGTCGAATTTGTTTTCACCTGAGGAGTCTGATGCAGGAGCATCAGGACCTAGGTGGATCAGTCGAAGTTGATAGACTGAAAGGATTCGACCAATGGGAGTGCCGATGACCACTGGTGTCTAGAGCAGGTTGACTTGTCGAAGACAACAAGTTGGGCAGAAGCAGTCGGGGTGCAGCCAACTGAAGGAACAATGGATGTCGCGTGAGGTCGAGAATCGACAGGAAATGGTCGACGGATGACGAGCAGCATAAGATGTCGGGTAGTCGACAAGTGGTCAAACTAAGATGCAACAGGATTTGGTGAGGCCAAATGTAATTAAGAAGGGAGTGAACCGACAGGAAATTCGAGATGTGACTGACTACTGTAGCAGGGTCGGAAGGACATAAAGTCAACGGACTGTACTTAGTAGCCATTCGGGGTTGCTGAGGAAGTTATTATAGTTATTACGAGTTGGTGAAGGACATGACAATGGACATCATGGACAGAAGCTGTACAGCACAGCTAGAAGTTGACAGTGCAGGTTCGCAGGATTTGGCAGGATCGACGAACGGAGGGGAATGCATGTCTCGGGATTGTGATAGTCTTGGAAATAGCACCCGTAGAGTAGAAGGGAAAGAATAGGTCTTCAGCCTAAGGTAGAATGGAGAAGGAGGGAAGAACAGAGAGAGCAGAGCCAAGAGTGTTGTGAAGAGTCACACCGGCTGCAGAGCAGAGAGTTGAGATCAAACCATAGCTCAGAATTCTGCGGCGAACCAGGAGAGGGTGAGTTCGACACATAGGGAGAACACACCACAGTTACTTCTAAGTTGTAACAATTGAGGCCGATCATAGTTAGTTATTTGCTTACAGTTATTTTGCATTGTAACCGATTTCAGAGAAGTAATATAAGCCACTCCTAGCATCTTGTTCTACACCTTGTTTGTGTAAGCATTGTGGTTTTGTGTCGTGTGTATTGTTAAGCAAGAAAGTATCATGTAGGGTGACTTGCGTCAATTTTCTTCTTTCATGAAGACATCTATTAAGGTCTCTTATATAGCTCCAAATTAATATTGTTTGTGGATGTGTTCAATGGCCTCAAGCCTATTTTGTAAGTGTAATATTGTCATCATCACGTGCACTCAAAATTATAAACTTAATTCAAATGAACTCAATCCTAACCATGCTACGTTGACCAATATCCGGTGATCACGACGTCCTAGCAAGCCGCCAAATTTTGATAGTACATTGTCATCATGATATGCATGTACACTCATATTAATCATGGACTCAACTCACAACTAGTCAATCCTAGCATATAATCCATAAATTTGTTTCTAACAAGAACATCTTCATGGCCATGCTACCATCGATCCCTAACGATTTTGTAGCCATCCATTATTGATCATTAAAATATATATCTAAAACATATAATATATAATAATAGTTTTATTCAATAATAAGTATAAGTTTAAAATTTTGATTCTTATATTACATGCACCATTAACAATATATATAATTAATATTACATACAAAACATATAATATAATATACAATATATAATTACATACAAATCCTATAATATTAAAAAGAAAACACATATATAACATACAAAAGAAAACATATAATATATATTATATAACACAAAAATATATAATATAAACTTATATTATATAACACATAAAATAATATATAGTAATAAATTAACATATATTAAGTATACCCTAAGTAAACCCCTACGACAGTAGTACACTATTAGCGAGATCCAATATTACCCAAGTTCATGAATGACCGAGTAGGTCATGAGTTTGAATTAATGAGTTAGATTATGAAACTGAACTAGTCCAATTAGCGCCCTCGTGAAATTGATATTTGGATCCAAATATTTCTTTGTGTTATGTTCCTTGCTAGGACTTGAATTGAAAACAGAGACTCTGAGTTTCAGAAGATGCAAGGGGGCACTCTGCAGGATTCTGATAATTTCCATCTCACTCTGACTTGAACAAGCTAAGTTGGAATTCTGAAAACATTCATTGAGTTCATCATATGGATTCATAATTCCATTCTAGTGGTAGATAAGTTTAGATAACACCATCGAAAGGATGGATTTGTATGGCATTCATATTAATGGCAGGTTCAACATCATGGATAGTTTGATGTAGTTTGAGGTAAGGAATATTGTAGTTTTATATATGCGAGGTGATTTTTCCAGGTGTTATCTTGATATATGGAGCCAAAGAGTGAGCCTAAAGCTGGAATTAGGGACGACGAAGCCATTTTTATGCCATATTAGGGAAGTTGAGGAACAATTTGATAAGGGTGGGTATTCAATTATATTAATGGACGTACCTGTTGGGCACGAGAAATCTTGGTTTACCAAAGGTATAGTTGAAAGCTATCCATAAATTTTTGTATCTAGAGGTGGAGAAAAGATTAATTGATTGATGTCAATTCCATGCATATTTTTTAGTTGGTAGATTGGATATTTACCCATACAAGTGTTGAGTCCAATTCCTAGGTTTCGTGATCCATTTTTAGTAGATTTTTGGACTGGAGAAAAGATTAATTGTTGTCAATTTGCAATTTTGCAAGTTTTGTGAAGATTTTATAGTTGGTAGGTGGGATCTACCCATATGAATAATGAGTCAAATGCAGAGCAACTGGTCTTATCTATTTTTAGTACAAATTGTAGAAAAATTGATGTCACTTTAGAATTTTACAATTTCATTGATATTATCATGGTTAGTAAGTTGGGATCTTCCAATTGTGCATTGGGTTAACGCCAGAGATTTATGATGGATGTTCTCATTAAATCTCTTGATAATGTTTTGCATTATATAGGTTTTTCTAGTTTGTGATCACTCCAGAGGTCCATGAGTGGGTTAACACGGTTGAAATTTAAATTGTACATATTACATAATCTATTAGTGCCCAATGCAGTGAGGCTCTAGCGGTGAACATTTAATTATTGCTCTGAGCCTTTTCAATACATTGCCATACTTCTTTCATGTCATGTATTATGCCATTTTTTTGTGCGTTGCATGATACTAATTAGCCCCCAAATCTGGTGCAAGTGGGCCAATAGAAGGTAGGCTCAACAGTATGTGATTTGTATAGCAAGCTTGTCCATTATGAAAACCATTTAGCAAAGATCCCCACCACCTCAAGAATATGAAAATATGATGAGACATTCTAGGTCTAGGGGTATAAATAGAGTCTTCAGTGTAGACTCCTAATATGAACTGAAGATATATGAACTAATATATCATAATGTTAATGGTAAATATACTACTTTATATATATATATATTAAGAATAAAAAAAAAACACATAAATAAAAAATGAAACTAAAAAATGAAACTCCATTTATGTCGTATTAGGATGAATGGAGTCTATGAAATTCCTCCGGATTACATCAATTGACACATAATTCTATTTTTTAGGAGGCCCAAATGATCCAACAACTGGAAGCAATCCCTATGCCACTCCAGGAATGCTCAATTTTTTTTTATCCCTGTGCCACTCTGGGTATGCTCAATTTTTTTTATCCCTACGCCACTCCGGATATGTTCAATTTTTTTCTCTTAATATCTTTTTTCTTTTTTGGGTTTACAAAATATTTTATAAGAACATAAACCTAAATCTTAGGGACTCTAGAAATAAGAGCAGTGTAGGATTCTTATTTTTGAGATTCGATACACTAGACAGTTTAAGAGGGCATTGCAGAGGGTGGAGGGAAAGGTTTGGAATCCTAGGGAATTATAGTAACTCAACTAGATTTTCATGTTTAATAGAAAATGCAGGGCATGAGAATTTTGTGTTGTTTTGATAGAAAATGCAGGGCCACCCCCACCAAGGATTTCTGTGTGATAATTGTATATGCCTCTTTATGTGAATGCTTAATTGAATAATTAAATAGTCCTATCCGATCAGACTTCATGTGTAAAGATGATGAGATAGAGATAGGTGAAAAGTTTGTATCTGTTAATAATTCCCTGTCTTTGTGAATTCCTCATCGATTCATTCATCAGGGGTTCCCTCTAGTGCCCTATTGATAGCATATGCTTTGGGTTTGTTATCCCCCATTTTGTATGGATTTCTACTCCTGAATTTTTTCATAGCTCCAGCCGTGGGGTTGCATATGCATGGTTTTGATGCCTTGGGTTCTTGATCATAGATATTTTATTCATATGGATGATGGCCTATATGATTTTTAATGGATATTATGGAGATAGTACCTATGGGGCTTCCATTTTTGTCAAGGGATTTTCTTTGTCTATGGAATAGTCCTCTTCCTTGGTGGTGTCTTCAAGGAAAATATGATATGAATAATCCACTCAAAGGACTGACCGAAGACATTATTTAGAAGTAAAAATAATGACCTCAAGAATGTATTTGATGCTAATAAACACCCAAACCTATAGAGTCCTATTGATGTGCTCTATGTGAAGGTTATTAGGGCATCTAACTTGAAGATGGACATTTCGGTCAAAGTTTGACACTTCCGAGAGCATTGCAATTCATTCATGTAAAGGTATCAACATAAAGGTGGCAAATCCTCATTCAAAGAAGATAATAAAGGGGTGATGTTTGAGTTGATACAAGTAGCAGAATGAAGGACAAAACCCTGGGCGATTTTAAGATTTGTTTACGTGTGGAATGGAAACAAATCTGGGTATTTTTCTCGTCATGTTCTCTGTTTTTAACCTTGTGACTCAGATGCATGATATAAATATGAAATAAGTTCATGTAGCAACATATTGAAGTTCAGTTCCATTAAAGAGTGTAACTAAGCAATTGTAATTCAAATCTATGTCATCTTTCTTCTCCTAAGGGATACTGCATCACTGAAAGAGGAAACCATTTAAACATTGCTTCCTAGAAGGTGAATTGACAACACTATGTGAGCAACAATAGTTTCAAGTAACTAGTATGAAGTTGAATTGTCACCACAAGAATATATTTATGAAACAAAATTAGTGCCCCGTATGATATCGTGCTTTATAGTTGTTGTTTGTTTCCTATTATAGCTTCCAGGTTTTGTCCCCCAAATCGTAGTTGTGCTATCCATACAAACACATTCATTTTGAAATCAACATACATCAATTTTTTCATTTTGAAAAAGATAGATGGATGAAGGATTGGACTCCATCAAACTTATTTGAAGAGCACCCACCTATAGAAATGATCTATCACACCTATAGAAAGGATATGTGCACATTTGCGGGGACCATTTGCACCAGATTAATTGATTCTCCATTTCAAAAAGTGACATCTGAAGCCAATACCTTAAATATTGACTCAATAGGCATTGGAATCTACTTATCAAAATGCATCAAACTATGGTAGTTTAACAGAGGAAATGAACAAGCATCTGATTCTGCATATTTAATTTCCTTTTGAAATGAAGCAACAACATCCTTTTTAGTTTTAACATTGTTGGATTTCACTTGTATACAAATCTTGAAAATTATATCAGCATCAAAGGCCTCATCCATCAATGTATCTACACTTACAGTAAGTATGAATTGTTGGATATATGGATTGCTCTAGTTTGAAGATATAAGTGGAAGCTAATTGTTGAAAGAGTTGACAGGATCAGGTCCTAGTTCCAATTTATGAACATAATCCAAGAATTATGGAGATGGTTTGTGGTAGTATGACCACATGAGATGCACAATTTGGGGAGCGAGATAAAGGTATGCACCTTTAGTATGCAATAACTCCATTATTCACCACAATGATGAGGTATGCATATTTAATTGTTTAAAGATGAAATGCATCAAAATAGTGGTTATTTTTACCATTTCATTATCTAGTGCTTCTTGAATTATGAATTGTGATTTAGTGTCCAAGATACTTGTAGCTTAACCAACAACAATATCATAGGATGTTTCACTATTTCCCTCGCAATTTCTACACATTACTTCTAATTTCAAAATAATTGCACCCCATGCTCACCCACACTTGGCCCATATCCTTAGAGAAGGAATTTCCTTTCACATCCAAACAACTACACTACATGGCCCCCCACAGATGTGCCATATAATTGGGGAAGAACCGAGATGAAATTTTGAGGATTGGAATCCTTGACCACTGCTACAATATGCCCATTAGAAACTATTCCATTCTCTCTGTGAATGATATTAGCATGAATTATAATTTTCAAAGAAAATAGGATCTTGGATAACTAAGACCATTTATTGCCTCAATCATTTAAATTGTAGTGCTTGGAATCTTGGATATCAAATCCAACTTTATTTAGTAATATGTGGCTTGAGTTAGGTGGCTTGAGTTATCCAGAGACTAAGCCCACCATTACATATAATTGCAATGAAAAAATTTCCTTCTCAAATCAATTAGAGTGAAAATGCATTACTTTTCTAGATTGGTAGAAAATCATAAATCGTAGAAAAAATGTATGTGTGGTAGAGTAGGATATTTAAAGAGAATACGTTGAATTGTTCCATTGAAAAATTGATAGATAATATGTTGAAAAAAGTGAACCGTTCCTTCGGAAAATTAAAAAAAGTGAAGCTAATATTATGGCTAGAATCACCCTTTTGTTGTACTAGTACATAGTTTATCTTACTCCAATGCTTTATTTTTTGTCAGCAATTTTTTTGTCCAAATTTGTTGGTAGGCAGACTTTTGTTATTTTCTCCTTGTTATGTTAATATTGAAAAACTCAATTCTTCTTGGAGATTATTCACATATATGTTGTAGGTTCTTGACAAAGTCATGGTAGTGAAATTTCCATTGGGATAAAATTTGGAACCACAGATGTGGTTTTCGATGGGAATCATGTGTGTATCATCGAAAGGAAATTGTTTTTGTGAAGCACTCCCCCTTCTGCCCCAAAATTTGTAGATGGAAGGTGGATCAACCACAAGCCTTGTGGCTAGTGATCCAATGAGGTTTCTCCAAATTTGAACCTGTAACCTCTTTGTAACTCACTTCAAACAATCACTTCAAACCAATTGAGCTAACTCTAAATATGAGCTAGATCTATGCCCTAGATAAGTACATGATAGCTCTAGAATTTTTTCCATGTATGTCCTTGCTAGTTTTAAAATCAACTCTGAATATGAGCTTAAAAAATTGTGCCCAAATGCCCCTCATTGGATAAACACGATCAAGTCTGGAAATGAGGTATACATTTTGGAAGTGTGCCCAAATGCTCCTTATTGGACAAAAATGATCAGGTCTGGAAATGAGGTACAAATTTTGGAAGTGTTCCCCAGCTAAGAAAAAATTAGCTCTGAAAATGAGCTCCAAACATTATTCCCTAGATGCCTTTATTGAACAAAAGATCCAGTCTGGAAATGAGATCTGTGTTGACCTCCATTTTAGTAAACAGATAAATGCTTTCAAAGTATTGCAAGCTGCCCCTCTATTTTAAACTTTTTAAAGTGACCCTAACTTGAGTTTTCACCTAGTGTTATTCTATACCTAGGCCTTTTAACTAGCTTGAAGTAGACCTCAACATATTTGGTTATCTACAAGTACGGTACCACTCGACTTCTTCTCTGTTATAATGTTTGCTTCATTACTTCCAAAATTCTCCATTTCCAAATATATTTGTTGTGTGCATGGGTTCTGCTGTGAATCCTTCATAAACTCTTAAATCCCTACTTTTGATGTGTTCCTGCTCTTCCATGTCCCATAATCTGTACATATTGGTTTCTTCATCATATCCAAGAAAAAAAATACTTTTGCAGTATATCCAAAATACACACAAATGCGTTATAAACGACTTTCTGCAACTTTGCATAATGAGACTTAGTCCATTGAACATGATGTATTATAATTGAACTATATCTATTTTGTACTTTTGTACACTTTTATACTTTATCTTTTGTAGACCAAGAGATTGTGATATTGTTGCTTGACCTATAGTTTTGTCAAAAATTAAAGGGTTGAGAGATAGTTAGTGGGCACCATATAAACATGAACCCATTTGTAGATATGAGCCTGTGTTGTTTTCCTAGAATGTGGAAACGGGCCTAAACAAATGCTCGATATGCAGACATGATCTAGTTTATAGATAGGTATTTTTTAATTTCTTTAAAATTTTAAGCAGAGATTAAGCAAAGATATTACTTCGGCATTGTGGATGTTGGTCACAATTGTTTTTTACCATGTAATACATTTCCCATGGAAACCCATCAGGTACTTCCCCTGATTTAGAGGATGGTACCCAAGGTAAATTGGATTCCGCGGAAACTCAAAGTCTCATCAACATAAAGCTCACAATATGCTCATCAATAGCTCAACATGTTACTTATGGATCTACACTCTCTTTGTTAAGGATCAATAAGAGTCTAGTAGGCAAGGTCCCCAAACCTCTGAGCCATAGAGGACTGTGGTTTAGATGAGAGTTCCCATGAGAGACATCTTGGACGAATTGTATTGACACTGGTGCCTAGAACGTTGTCTCTTAAGAAGGGCTAAGGTTCTGTAGCCTTTGTTGACTTAGGGTTGAAGGGCTTGGGGTTTGAAGTCTTGTAGCTTGTGAACTGTACCCCCAAATAAGTTTAAGTTCTAGTGATGTCAATCTCCTTGATGCTTATCTATGGAGAAGCTCTTGAATGCATAGCTCTCTTAATCTACCAAGTAGTGGAATACATACAAGCTACAAATGGTCCTAGGTGAATGCTCTCATGTTCTGATACCATGTTAGAATTTGAAGACTATGTGACAATATTGTGGGAAAACACACAAGGCCAAAGAGAAAGCCAAAGTCATAAATAACAGAACCAAGGTTTATAATGGAGAAACCCTTGAAGGGAAGAAAACTCCACTTCAAATATTCTACTGCAGTGAGATTAGTTCACTTTATGCTCTGGTACATAGCTTGATCACTTCATGATGAAATGATGATCATTGAACAAGTGATAACTTAATGAGTGCTCTATATCCCTTTATATGGTGAAGGATGTAGGCTAGGATTTTCTAGAATTATCCATAGCATAATAATAATAATATATTTATGAAATATGGGAAGTTAGATCTTTTCATTTTTTCCCTACATCTTAAGTGGGTTCATTGGTCTCTTTTACAACATGTATTTAATTTTGCACTACAAATTAGGGACAAAGAATTAATTCTTACCCTATAGGCAATATTACAATCTTGCACTTTTCTAATGGTGGCATTAAGATTGTCAAATTTTGATTGCAGTAATTTAATAAATATGTTATCTTTTACTAATTTGTATTTCCTCTCATGTGCATATGAGAACACAACAAATTGCATAAAGGTTTCCAGGTTTGGTTGAATGAAGAATCACGGGTCTATGAGCCAATTGAGCAAGCAATGCGACATCTCAAAGAGTTAAAGGTTTGGTAGATAACTTTAATTAGAAAGTACAAGGATATGCGGTTCAGTATTCACGAAATTGTGCCAATTGAGCAATCAATGCCACATATCAGAGAGTTGGTAGATAAATTTAATTAGAAAGTACAAGGTTGGATGCAGATATGTGATTCAATATTCACTCAATTGCCTAGGATTAAAAATCAATTTACCTATTCACCATTTTGGTGAACTTGTTCAGCTTCCTATTTGAATTTTCAGGTTGACTAGTTTTTAGGTTCAGGTGAACCAAAGTTTTGCAGTCAAAGGCCTATTAGTGCCTTGCACACTTTGATAAACTCAACTAGATTATTATCAGCTCTGATACAGGTAACATTGTGTGATGGTACTGAGTAACAACGTTCCAATTCTATCAGAAACATATCATAATTCAGATACACACTTTAAACTTGTAGATCAAGTATATCACCACACAAGAAACACAAGTATTTAGTGATGTGTCAATTGTGTCCTTCCTGAGTGGTTGTGCAATGCAGTGTTATCCTCCCCATTTGGGTTTTTTCCATAAGTGACATGTTGAGCTCAGAATGAGTATATTGTTGTAATGGCTTCAAGACCTATTATTGACTTGGCTTCGTGCCCTGAAGATTCTAGGGTTTACCTTGGGTATCATCCTTGAACTGAGGGGAAGTGCTTGGGGGGGAAAATAGTTTACCTAGAAAAAACGTATTTAGCGATTTGTAGAAAAGATAAGATTTTCAGTTAAAAGGATGGAATTGTGCATTAGAATTAGAATAGAATAGAGGTCTTCTTTTAAGAGATTGAAATCTTGAATTGTACAACACTATTGCTCACAAACAACTCCTTAAAAGTTTTCATTTCACTTGAACTCTTTAAAAACAGTCTGGCTCGTTGTTACAAATATCACTTTAAACAGATCAATATCTTGTTTTATATTTTATTAATCCACTCATGATCATGCATCGAGAGAGGTTGTTCTCTATAAATAGATATTTGGATCAGCTGACAACGTCATTGAGCATCCTCTTGGTTATTTCCTTAATTCTAGGTTTATGTTTTTGTGTTTAGTTGTGCTGGGACCCTAAAATTCGGTGATCAAATATGACTGTATTAGAGATAAAAGTTGACCAAGTCATCAATTCTCTAATCATTATCTCTATGTTACCGTCCTATTCTCACTTGAAACTTGCATTCTAAAAAACATCCAGTGTGTGTGCCTATTGTTAACACCCAAAAAGTGCTCACTAGCTCATTTCCCTATTCACATGACCCATTTGTCCAATTTTTCACCATCTGAGCCTCTGAAACCAACAAAAGGTCACCAAAAGACCTGAGTACACCCCTTTTCCCACTAAAAAAGATTATTTTTTCCTAAAAAGCATAAAAAACCCTAAAAAAGGGTCCAAATTCCCAAAAATATTAAAAAGGGAATAAAAATATTAATTTTATTCAAAAAAGGAAAAAGGAGGGAAAAGTACCTAAACCATGTTGGTCAATACCATTTGGTTTCCACAAAACCACAAAGGGTATTCCCCACCACCAAAACCTATAAAAAGGTGGTAGGGGCTCCTCATTTCACATCCATCCATTATCTCATCCTCATGCTACCGAAATCTCCCTTGAGTATTTTGGCCATTGTTAGCAACCTTGGAGAAGGAGACCTCTTGGAGCTTGGAGCTACTTATCTTGGGAGTTGCTCTACATCAACCTTCACCATTGGAGGTATTACTATTGCAAGCATTAGCTTGCCCCATTTTTAAATACAAATTTATTCTTTCATATTTTCTTGTTCTTGGTTTTAAAATATTTCCATTATTTGCTTATATTCTTGCATAGATCCATGATTAGTTTTGTTTAGATTAGTTTCTTGTTTAATTCTATTGAGACTACTGCTACTAGTTAGTAGGTGCCCATAGCACTAAGCCTGGTTGCAAAACCGGGCCAACAGTTTTTGGCGACTCCGCTGGCTTTGAACAATAGATCTCAAGTTTTTCTTTCAATCTTAGTTTTTTATTAGTTTTTAGCCTTTAGATCCATAGATCTGCCATCCTAGACAGCAGATCCATTGCTGCTCTAATTATTGGCCCCATCTATTGCCATTAACAGCCCAGAATTATCAATTTTCGGGTTCGTTTTTCGGCTTCCGTGCACGGCTTTCGCCTCGCGGTTTTTAGCCTGACAGTCGCGCGGTCCATCGTGACTTTTCAGCTTTTTTCTGTGCGGTTCCCCACGGCTTTGCGGCCTGTTTCCGTGCTGCACATCACGGCTTCGCGGTCATTTACCGCGCTGCACATCGCGACTGCGTAGCCCTTTTCCGCGCGGTTCCCCGCGGCTTCGCGGCCTATTTGCGCGCTACACATCGCGGCTTCGCGGACATTTTCCGCGCTGCACATCGCGACAGTGCGCCGAAATCCCGTGCGGTCTAGCGTGACTGTGCGACAGAAACCCGCGCGGTCCATCGTGGCTTTTCTGTCAAAACCCGCGATGCTAATTTTTTCATTCGGCCATTTCGATTTAAAAAATTAATTTTTACTGTATTTTTTGCCCACATAGCACATTTTTACAGTATTAAATTCTGCATATTTTACAGCCATAGAAATTTTTTTTTACTATTTGAATGCACATCTAGACAGTCTTTTTTAAAATTTTCAAGAAAGTGAAAGAAAGACTTATTTTGCAGTTTATCTAGGTTAAAAAATTTTCCTGTTTACTTCTTTAAAAATCTTGCCCTTAGCAATTTCCTTGAAAAAGAAATCCATTTATTTCTTTAAAGAAGTCTATTATTTGCTTTCATGATCCAGAAGATCCTTTATTTTTTGAGGTGATTTTGCAAAGCATTTAATTTCCATTTATTGAAAAAAGTCATACATATTTGCTTTTTTATTTTCAAAAGATCCTTTGTTTTTTGAAAATTTTCAAGTTCAGTTTACAATACCACACGTGCACCCACTCAAACACTTAATTGAACTGAGCTTTAAAACTTACCCTAATTTCAACACACTTTTAACCCCACTTGGGGAACACTAAAAGAACTTTGTATCTAGGTAGTATTGGGGGGATAGGTGTTCCAATAACACCCCTCAATTATTACATATGAGACATAGAAGTTGTCCTTTTAGGGAGCTAAAATCTCTTAGTATTTATTGGCGCGGTCACAACCGGTTTGTGGGAAGGCCTCTCCCCTAGGAGGGTTGAAGTCACGAGGATGGTTCCAGAAGCCTGAGTGGAATATCGAAATCCATTCAGTAACCGAAGGGCTACCATTCGCAGTTCTCGGGATATCCCTGTATGGGGGTATTATGGTAAAAGGACCAAACGGTAGATTTACCTTTTCTCTACGCGTCATGAACGGAGTATCTTAGTTGCCATTCTTTAGGATTGACTACCCGGTGTCCCTCCCGGTAGGGGGATATCTAGCCGTTGTCTCAACACTCATATTTTCTGACTTGGATTTCATCACCTTGCAGAGAATATCGTTTGTTGATTCACAATACTTTTAGTTAGGTGTTTGCATGATTCAACCCACCTTTGGTCTAGTTACACCTATTTTTTCTAGAAGCTGTTTGCATGTTGGTACTCTGACCATTTGTTGCATCCCTCCACTTATTGTAGCACAGCTGCTAGAATAAGTGCCTTTTTTGAGGTTGATTTTTTTGGCCTGAGAGCCTTCATTTTCACTCCCCTTCTTGCACCCTTGGTTGCATTAGGGTTTTGAGTTTTTTATATATATCACCACCTGATACTTAAACAGATTTTTTACACAAAACTTATTTCTCACCATTGAGAATTTTAGACGCTCTCGTCGTTTTCAGGGCGAACTCCCTGAGTTTAGTCTACTTGGCTCTCCACGTCACAGACGCAGAGCCTTATCCCTTGATTCGACACATCGTCGGTCATCCGATTCTGACACGCCTCACTTCACATCTGATTCTGAGGCAGAATCCGAAAACTACGTTATATTACCACCAACCACCATTATGGCTGGAACACCATTTGACCCACTATTTACCAGCACCATAGGTGAGACATCCACAGACCCTTCTGTTGTGGTGCCATCCATGGCAATGACCACCCCCCTGGGTATGCCCAACATGGGCAACACTCCACATTTAGGAATGCCCCACACAGGGCCAGCTCCTGTTATAGGAATCCCCAACACAGGGCCACCACCTGTTATGGGTATGCCCAACATAGGGGTCACACCCCCTCTGATTCCCACAACCCAGATTCCAGGAATCACCACTACTATTCCTAACCCAAGTGTAACCCATGTTGCACTTGGGAGCGCTGGCACACACCAGACCACACCTATTGGAGGACATATACCTTCAATCCCTAGCATACCTTTTGGCGTTACTGGACCCCTACATCATACCACCATGACTAGGCATGTCCCAGTCCCAGTCACCACATCTGCTAGCTTACCGTACATGGCGATTCTGAACTTACCAGACTTAGCCAGACTTACCAATGACCCTATCAGACACGATCCTGCGTGGCCTCACATGCCCACCAAACTCCCCTCTGACATCCCTAAGTTTGAGGGCAAGGCAGGTGAGGACCCCAAGAACCATATCATGTCCTTCCATCTATGGTGTTCCTCCAACTCCATAGTGGATGACTCTGTCCGCCTCCGTCTATTACAGCGCACCTTCACTGGCTCTGCAGCCAAGTGGTATATCGAGCAGCCCCATGGGACGCATGCCACCTTTACCTCCCTTGCCTCGACCTTCCTACAGTTCTTTCAGTTACCTGTCCGCTATGATGTGGGTGTCGAGATCCTATTGTCTTGCAGACAGAACACGGCCACCCACATCATTGACCACATTCATGAGTGGCGTTGATGCCGAAGCCTCTGCAAAATCAAGCTAGACGACCGTATCTTCCTTGATTTGTTTCTAAAATCCCTTCTCCCTCTCATTACGAATGATGTGGCATCCGAAAGACCCCAGTCCGAAGAAGAGGCCATCCTCAAAGCCCAACAGTTTGATCTCATTTACGCCCAATCAGGTTATCTATATACCATTATTCCAGACGCCCCTCGGGGCGATTCATCCCAACATGATGCGCTGGGGGCATCCCATGCCGCTGATGGCATCATTGGTCGTATGGCCTCGCATCCCCAACCCTTTTCCATTACACATCCTAGCCATGGTCCCGACCTTTCGCGGGCTACATCTCAGTCTGGAGCAACCAGTTCATATGCTCCCATGGCACATCACCACCATACCCATGGACCTTCATGTCCACCTCAGTGTTTTGGTCATGCACCACCTGCATACGCCCCCCCAGCTGCACCTCAACCAGTGTACTATCCACAGCAAGCTGTGGTAGCTAACCCAACACCTCCAATAGCTCAGGGTTACCAACAACCCCAGCAGGCAACTGGACCACCCCCAGTCCCACAGGCTTATTATCCACCACAACCTGCTCCTGCATCTGCGGCGAACCAAAATCCTCCCACTGCTCAAGGGCAAGTGTATACACAGCACAACCAGCCCCAGAACCAAAACAAGCAGTGCAACCAAGGTGCGCAACAGAACCGTGGTAGAGGTCGTAACCGCGGTAATAACCGACAACATCAGCAAGGTCCTCCACCTCCCAATCCTCCGCAGAATAACAATGCTGCTCCTCCCAACCGTAATCCGGATCGGAATCCTAAGCAGCCTAGAAATAATAACCTCCGAACAAACCACCCTTGTTCTATCTGCGGGGTCTATGGTCATTACATGCATTCTTTCCCACATTTGGAGTGAGCTCGGCAACTCTGGACCGACGATGCACATCGTTAAGGGCGAGCGGCTCCTCAGCCGCCACCCAACCCTCCACCACCTCAACATCAACCTTTGGTGCTGCAAAACCCCTTTCCAAACCAGGGTGTAGTGAACATTCAGCCGTTAGCCCCCCCTCAGGGCAATGTGCCACCACAGCAGATCACATATGCAGCCCCTGATCAACCCATGTTTGATTCAGGTACTCACCATTTGTTGATGATGTCAACTGCCGATGCCAACCTCCAAACTCGTCGGAACCAATATGGCTCCACTTCTGAAGCACCTCCCGCCGACAAGAATACTAATGTTAATCCCACAGATCAAACGATACGTATACCTCCGGCTCCGCTTGATGGCGCTTCCAAAGCACCTCGCTTCCCACTTCGTCGCATCAACAGTAATCCCAATGCTTGCGCTGCATCGAATTACAACATTGTCGACGATTTAGCCCAGTCTCCTGCAGCCATGTCTGCTTTAGAATTTTTGAAAAACTGTCCTTCGCAGTGCAAGAATTTGCTCTCTGCCATTGGTTCCATTGACCCCAACGATTCACAGCTGATCGCATTCTATTCAGACCAGTCTGAACCACGCCTACCTTCCTCTTTAGCATTCCAAGTTTCTGTTTCTGTTCAGAATCTTGTCATCCATCGGTGCATTATCGATGAAGGGGCCTCTACATGCGTCATGTCCACATTCGTTTGGCAGAAGTTGGGATCCCCTACTCTCCAGCAGTCCACCACTACATTGCGAGCCTATGACGGTCGTTCGGCACAACCCCAAGGTCTATTAGCTAATGTACCCGTCCAGCTGGCGGGTAAAACCGTGCTCATTGACATTGAGGTCATCAATGCCCAACTAGACTATAACCTTTTACTTGGTCGCAGCTACATGTATGCCATGCGGGCTATTTCCTCATCCATATTTCGCACCATGCAGTTCCCCCATGAGGGACGCGTGGTCAAGGTCGACCAGCTCACCTATTACGATCCCAAGGCCCACGCCACACCTGAAAATGTTCTCCCCATGGTTGAACAACCTGTTTGTGGTGCAACTACCTCATTCATTTCCTCAGTAGGACCCGGACTTTACTCCGAGGTGCCGATGACCTCTACATTCCAGTCCATTCCACCACCATCACCAGAGGCCCACGTCGTGAACCTTTGCACCCTTTCACAAACACCTGGTAATCAACCCTCCTTGGTACCCAAACCACCATTGGTCCCTAGTCACATTGGGGTTACACCCATCCACACAATCCCTTTTCTATTTCCTCCTTCGGGTGTAGTAAGCGCCCCGGTTATGGCTACCCTTAGTTTACCTGGGTTAACATTGGGATTACCTGTGTGGTATATTATGCCTCCCGTTCCCCCGCCGACACCAAATGTCATCATGCAACCGGTGCAACCTATTGTTACCACTACTCAACCTCCTCCTGGTGTCACAATCCCTTCGTCGTCAACGAAACCATCTCCTGGTCTCACAATCCCTTCGTCGTCAACAAATCCTCCTCCACTCATCAAGCCCACTGGGGGCAGAGGTCCACAACCATACACTGTTATACCACCTCCTAAGGCAGTTAAACCCCCACCCGTGTTTCGAGCTCCTCCTAAATGCTTGTTTTGCAATGAGATAGGCCATCCAACTCATCAATGCCCATAGTTACCGGCACTCCAGGAGCATATGAATATGTTAGACGATGACACCAGCATCCCAGTAGTTAGACTAGAGCCACCTCCTCAGCCTCGCGACAGATCACTATGCACCAACCATCCTTGTGCCATATGTAGTGTGTACGGCCACTACTCTCACCATTGTCCAGATCTCCCGGACTATAGAGCAGCATTGTACGAATTAAACAATGTCGATTTGGAGATATCACCTCCCCTCATCGAGGAGATCTACCCCCCACCATCATCCTCATCGGAAGAAGTCAATACCATCTATATGATTTCAACAACTTTCAAACCAGAACCCCTTGATTTATGGTCTGACTACTTCAATACTGATGAGCAAATTTTGGAGACGCTCACTGCACCCGACTACCCTTGGGATGATATGCATCATCGCTCGTACTTCCTCCCGGAAGCATCCACATCCACCGCATCCAACCAGCTATCGGTCGAATCAAAATATTTCATACCCACTAAGGTTGATTGGTTAAAGGACCCCATCCTAGCACCGGATGCTTTCAAAGAAGGGAACATGTCCAACATTTCCCCCATTATACAAATAGATATTTCCACAACACCAGGGAAACCTGAGCTCATCTCGCTAGGCGCATCTTGCACTCAAGCAGAAACTCAGGCGTATAAAAAGCTTTTTCAAGAATTTCGGGATGTTTTCACCTGGTCCTGTACCGAAATGCCTGGTCTTGACCCCGCCATTATAGAGCACCACATTGATACATGGCCTGAGGTACCCCCTGTTCGTCAGAAACAGTGACCCATTCATCCTTCCAAACTCCCCGCTATTAAAGTTGAGGTCGAGAAACTTCGCAAAGCAGGATTCATTTATCCTATTCCGTACACCACCTGGGTGTCGAACCCCGTTCCCATAAACAAAAGCCAAGGCACCCTTAGAGTATGCACTGACTTCCGTGATTTAAACCACGCTTGTCCAAAAGACAATTTCCCCACGCCATTCATTGACCAACTCATTGATGAGTGTGCGGGCCATGAAGTCCTATATTTCATGGATGGGTTTTCCGGATACAACCAGATTCACATCTGTAAGGAGGATCAGTACAAGACTGCCTTCACCACCCCATGGGGCACCTTTGCCTATCGCGTCATGCCATTCGGCCTTAAAAATGCTGGTGCCACTTTCCAGCGAGCCATGACCTATTGCTTTCACGACTTGGTCCATATCTTGCGAGTCTATCTTGATGACCTTACAGCTCGTTCCCGAAAATGATCAGACCACCTTAACGACCTCCGACAAGTTTTCCTGCGTTGTCGCAAATATAAAATCTGCTTGAACCCACACAAGTGTGTCTTTTGCGTTCCGGCAGGCCGGTTGTTGGGTTTCATTGTTTCCCAAGACGGAATTACTTTTGATCCCCTAAAATTCAAAGCCATCCTAGAACTTCCCCCTCCTCGCATGCTTCGGCAGCTACAGAGTCTACAAGGGCGGTCCAATTTCCTTAGGCGCTTCGTTCCTGATTACGCCACCAAAGTCCACGGATTCTTATGCTTACTTCGTACCCACATACCCTTTGTTTGGGATGATCAAGCAGACACGGAATTCGAAGCCCTCAAGAAAGCTCTCACACAAGCCCCCTTGATATCCCCTCCGGATTTCTCTCAAGACTTCACCCTTTATGTCTCGGCATCTGAACATGCCGTGTCCGGAGTCTTGGTCCAAGAAGATGCCTCTCACCAAGAGCATGTGATATATTACGTCAGCCATACCTTGTGTGGCCCACCCCTACGTTACCCATACGAGGAAAGATTATCCCTAGCTGTAGTCTTTTCCGTACAAAAATTGTGGCACTACATTCTACTCAGTCATACCACGGTTGTGTCCGATTCCAACCCTATGGTCTATCTCCTAACCCGGCGGCTCCTACAAGGTCGTGTTGCTAAATGGGTTATTATCCTCCAGGAATATGACCTTACTTTCAGAACTCCTAAAAGCACCAAAGCCCTTGTGCTTTCTCACCTCATCACCGACCTCTCGTCCTCTTCGTCATCACCCGCTATCCAAACGGATCTGATTGACGAACAAATCTTCATCATTTCGTCTGACGACCCATGGTACGGAGACATTTTGATTTACCTCCGCACGCAAAAATTTCGACCAAACATCGATCGTGACGGACGCCATCGTATACGAAACCATGCCCCCTGATACCTCTTGTTAGGGGATGTACTTTACTGACGTGGCGTTGATACCATCCTACGCCGCTGCCTATCCCATAGTGACGTAGAACAAGTCCTCAATGATTGTCATAGCGGTGCCTGCGGAGGCCATTTCTCTGGCATGGCCACCGCCCAGAAGATCATTCGGGCAGGTTACTTTTGGCCATCATTGTTTACTGATTGTATCACCGCAGTCAAGCATTGCCAGAACTACCAACTCTTTGCTCCCAAAGCAAGAACCCCCCCCCGCCCCCCTTCATCCAGTCATCACTGTTGGACCATTCTGCAAATGGGCCATCGACTTCCTCGACTGCAACCCCACGTCAACCGGCGGTCACAAACACATCGTTGTGGCCGTCGATTATTTCACCAAGTGGGCGGAATCCATGCCGACTTACAATTGCAAGGCCGACACTGCAGCACGGTTTTTCTTCAACCATGTTATCACTCGTTTCGGAGTGCCAAAGCAACTAGTCTCTGACCACGGCTCTCACTTCGAAGATGTCGTCTGGAAAGAATTATCAACCATGTTGAAATTTGAACACCATTTCTCATCCGCCTACTATCCCCAAGGAAACAGCCAAGTCGAATCGATCAATAAAATTTTGAAGACCATTCTCCAATGCACTGTAGACAAACACAAATCCAATTGGCACCACATGCTTTTCCCAGCACTATGGGCTTACCGCACCTCAACCGAAACCGCCACCGGCTTTACCCCTTTCCATTTAGTTCACGGTGTCGAATCCGTCCTCCCTATCGAGTGCCAGATTCCAGCCTTACATATCGCCGTTGAACTCTTACCAGACACTTCCCCGATTGAGCAACGTTTACTACTCCTAGAGCAGGCTGATGAAGATCGGCACACAGCTATTCAAAACATGGAAGCAACCAAACAACGATCAAAACTAAGTTACGACAAACACGTCCACCCTAGAACCTTTTTCTGAGGGAGACCTTGTCCTCGCTTATGATCAAGCCCACGACAAAACCGGAAAGGGAAAGTTTGTATCTATGTGGCAAGGCCCCTACATCGTACACACTTGCCTCGAGCAGGGGGCATACATTTTGACTGATTCAGAAGGCAATCCCCTACGCAACCCACGCAACGGGTTGTACCTTAAACGATTTTACCCATAGAAAATCTGATGGACACCACCGTCCATTCTAGTATAGGCTTACTTTCTGTTCCTCACAAAAAATTCAAAAAACCTAAATATTTGTTTTTCTCTGCATGACCACAGATGGATCCTCTTCCACTCTGCTATGTCGGTTTCGCTGATGGTGCAAGCCGTTGGTCTCCCAATCTCGCCTCCGCAGCTTGGGTAATATACTCCCCTTCAGATGAGTTAATTCACATTGACGGAGTATGTTTAGGTGTCGCCACCAATAACCAAGCTAAATACGATGCCGTGACCGGTCTCCTGGCCGCAGCTCTCCAGATGAGCATCCGTCACCTCAACGTTTTCTTGGACTCACAGCTCCTGGTTTCCCAGCTCAACAATGATTACCAGGTACGCGATCCCTATCTTTTCAGAAAATTCCTGCACACTAAACAAATGGTTAGACAGTTTGAATCCATTTCGTTCACACATGTCCCAAGACACCTCAATAGTGTAGCAGACCATATGGCCAACAATGTCCTCGACTGGCACACCAATCACATCATGTCATAACCAAAATGTGCATCCACGTGCATAACATGTGCCTCCACGGGCATATCCATAAACAAAATGCATCCACGTGCATAACATGTGCCTCCATGGGCATATACAAATAACAAAATACTGCATCCACGTGCATAACATGTGCCTCCATGGGCATATACAAAAGACAAAATGTGCATCCACGTGCATACACGACAATATATCCAAATATATATACACATATATATATAAACCATAATAGTCAACATGTCATAGGTGCCCTCAGCACCCGATATACAAAAAATACATCAGTCATACAAAAATGCTTCCCCATATGCTCATCAGCATTTGCGGGCAGATACAATATCATCTACTCATCAGGATCCCTAGGCTCCTCTGGCTCCTCCTCCGCTGGCCCCGCCGGGTCATGGCGAGCCCGAACTCTTCACTCTGCCGGCCCCGCTAGATCATCCCATAGACGTATCCTCCTCTCAGCTGGCCCTGCCGGATCATATCGTCCACCGTCCCTGTGCTCCACCACAAACACCACTGTCCTCAAAAAGAGCAACCGCCACTCAGGCGGTGCACTGAAGCAACCCTCCAAAATATCCCGATCCAGGTCTCTCCAACCATCCTCGGGGATTCTAGCTAGGATCCTGTCGAAGGTCTGTCTGACACCCTCTATGGCGTCATCTCGAGGGCCAACCCCTTTCCCACGAGCCGAAAATCCTCCACTGCATGGATGCGGTACCGCTGCAACCACCATCGCCCGCCCCCGACGAGCCACGTAGTTGGCCGGTGGCACTGGACCAACATCTGCACAAAGCAAGTAAGCCATCATATACTATCCAGCTATAATCATAGACGATAAATCAAACAACACATGATATAGTATAAAATAAAACACAAAACATACCGTCTAAACTCCAGGCCTATCCTGGGGCATGAGGCATCTCTGGGTCACCTCGATAGTCCATGCCGACATAGGGGTAGTCCTCAATCAGCAGGGGCATCTGCTCCCACTGCTCATAAAAATCCTCCTTAAAGAAACCGCGGACACCACCGCCGCCACGAGGCATCATCTGCCCCCACCGCATCATGCGAGGCTCACTCACCAGACCAGCACGAATGGGTACCCGTGGTCGCAAGGTTGGCAACCGCTCAAAGAAAAAACAGCATAGAAAGGAGGAATAAAAGAACTCTCCTCCCTCTCGAATGGCCTTGTCTAGATCCCTCCGGACACCAGCCAGAAACATCTGCCCCCAGGCATAATAAGTCCCCCGAAGAACAGAGTCCACCAACATCGTTTGTCCCCCAGACAAACAATGTGGCGCAGCAGCACCCAATATCCACAGAACACATGCCCCAACAGCCCTCATATCCCACTCACGTAGGGATCGCAGACTAATAGAGTTGTTCTACAAAACGGCATCATCAACACAAAAGGTCTGTAACAAGTCCTCCATATCTACACCCGGTGGGATCCTCGGCAAGAGATCGCCCACCTCCCCCAAACGAGGCAACCTAGTCAGAAAATAGACATCCGTGAGGGTGATCTCTAACCTCTCACCCCCAATAATAAAAGCACCCTCCGCTGGCACCCACCAACTCACCAGCTTGTTCAGGAGCCATCTCACTGAACGAATAGGTGGGATCTGAGCGAACTTCAAGAGTCTGCTCACAGCCAGAGTCTGCCGCACCCCCGGATCAGTCTGAATCTTCTCCATAAGCTCATCATCGATCTCCCGCTCTCGCCATGAGGACAATGGTCTCCTCAACATCCTGCCAGAAAACAGAAGAAATTTTTAGCCCCAGCAAAAAAAATTTTGAAAAAATCCCATCACGGCTTTTCCACCAAAAGCCGCGATGACCATCGCGGCCTTTCCACCAAAAGCCGCGATGACCATCGCGGCCTCCATGCTAAAACCCGCGATGAACATCGTGACTATCTCAAATGAACTCACGATGAACATCGCGGGTTCCAACCTCACAGTCGCGATGAACATCGCGACTGTCAGCCTGAAACTCGCGCGGTTCATCGCGGGAATAGACCCAAAACCCGCCATATTCCACGTTGGAGGGTCAACATGGAATTTCGCTGCCTTCGGGGGCCCGCCGCCAAACAAAAAAGACATAATTGAAAAGGCTAAGGCGAATAGAGTTACCTGAAACTTGCAGAATCGAAAACCAACGGTGAAATCTCCCGGAAATCAAGAAATAGCTCTGCCTACTCTGCCAAACTCGCACGTAACAATGACATGTCATTTGGGCCCCACGCCCTATTTATAGAAATTCCACCAATTTTCAAACAACCATTGCGGTATCATACGAAGTCCATTTTTCAAACCGTTGGAATCAGCACAGCGAGAACTTCATGCAGGTTCCTTCCTTTTCCCATTTTTACAGGTTCCATTTTTTGACCTTTTTTGGCCTCCCTCGTTGCCTTGGTTTGCATGCCACATCGATCGTTCTCCGTTTTGGACATATCATATATCACCGGATTCAGTTTTCCGCGCTCGTGATGATGCTTGAGATCATTTCTCGCTGTCACATCCTAATTTTTAGCGCATTTTTTCATTCCCCCACGTCACCTCGGTTTGCATGCCACATCGGCCGTTCTCCGTTTTTGACATGTCATATATCACCGGATTCATTTTTCCGTGCTCGTGATGATGCTTGAGATCATTTCTCGTTGTCACGTCCTGATTTTCAGGGCATTTTTTCATGCCCCCACGTCGCCTCGGTTTGCGTGCCACATCGGCTGTTTTCCGTTTTGGACAAGTCTTATATTGCTGGATTCAGTTTTCCGTGCTCATGATGATGCTTGAGATCATTTCTCACTCTCATGCCCATATTTTTTGGGCATTTTTTCAAAATGCCACTCATCACCTCGGTTTGCGTGCCACATTGGTCGTAGCCCCTGTTCGACAATATTTCTGTCACCGGATCCAGTTTTTCGCACTGATTATGATGCTTGAGACCTCTTCTTGCCCTCATCAATCCCCTTTTTGTTCAGTATAGTTTTACCCCTTTTTCGGGCCGACCAATCCCTTTTACGAAAAAGGCACTTAGGGAGTTTCTGTTAAGCTCTTTTCTGACTCCTAAAACAATGAAAAGATTGCCGAGCAACCTTGGTTCCTTTCATGCTCGTTAAACGTATCTGAAAGGGCGTCTACCTGGTATAAGTTTACCCCTTTTCTGGACCTTGTAGACTAATTATGAAAAAGGAATACTCTAGTCACATCGGCTAGAAGAGTTCTCCATTTGCAGCATTTTATGCTTTTTCGGGCCTTGGAGACTAAAATATGAAAAAGAGCACCAATAGAGTCCACTTACCTCTTTCAGACTCTCTAAACATGAAAGCAACCATGAGCACGAGCCATCCTGGGCTCACAAAATCCACAGGAATGTACCATTTCAGAGCATACTTTTATCCCTTCTTGGAGCTCATTAAAACTACGAAGAAGGAATCAATGGTGCCTCTTGGCGCCACGACAGATCACATCTACTCATATGGAAGCTTCCCCATTTTGGTCGCCTTTGTTCAGAGTATTCTGCAGTATGTCACCTTGAAAATCCCTCAACAACACCTATCAGCTCGTCCTCCCCCCCAGAGTCAATATATACCAGTCAGTTCCCTACGCTGCCAGGTCAACCATTTCATCCTGCTCTAAACAAATGAAGTTTGAGTCTACCCACTTTATGACCTAGTTATTTCCCATCCCCACAAGTATGTCAGTCCTACCATCAGTACTACAGCACTTCAGTTCTACACCTCGTACTCCTATCAAGGAAACATCATTGCCTTGTTAGTTGCTGGTCTCCCTCTGTCGACGACAACCACATTTATTCCAGACGATAGACCTAGAGGTCCCTGTGTCTTGGACTCATCACCATTCATGATGAGTTCCTACGAATCATTTCGAGAAGACTCCTCAGTGCTTCTCTAAATGGTTATTTCTCACATGCTCGACTTCAACACCTTGATCGCATCGTTGAGACTCACACAGGGCATTGATCCTTTCAAGTTTTTCGTTGAAGACCTCGGATACCTCCTAACTCTTCCACATTTGAGGGTCTACCTATGGCAACAACCAGTTACATTTTTTCTATAGATATTCGGGTTGCGCATGGTGATAGTATTTGGAAGCCATCCAGTTATATGCTTCCTCGAGTTTAAGTTCAGTATACCCTTGATCCAGCAGCTCATCAGTTCCTCTGAGTCCCCACTCAGCAGCACTGTTGGTATTTCAGTGTATCAGTTCTTCCACTCAGACATGGTCAGCCCAGCAGTGCATCCCATATTTGTGTCCCCTCTGGACCCTTATGATGTCACAGTGGTTCTCTATGTATCTTACAGGTCCCCCCTTTTGTTCGGGCCTTACAGTTATTTTGTTACGGATACGAGCATGGGAATGCCCGCCTCGTCCATATATTGAGTTTCTTCCTCATCCTTTATTTGAGGCCATGTATCTTTCAGGTCCCCATTTTTGGACCCTATTATTATTATTGTTTTGTATCCTGATACGAGCATGGGAATGCCCGCCTCATCCATTATCAGAGATTATACCTCATTCATATTGAGGCCATGTAACATTTTTTGTTTTTGCAGCTTCCAAGGGCCGTGGCTCCAATCTCCAACCGGTCTCTTCTCTCCCCTAAACCCCCCCCCCCCCCAAAAAAAAAAAAAAGACAAAAGAACTATGATGTCTATCGGCCATACGATGAGCTCTTGCCCTCACACGTCAGGGGGCAATCTGTTAACACCCAAAAAGTGCTCACTAGCTCATTTCCCTATTCACATGACCCATTTGTCCAATTTTTCACCATCTGAGCCTCTGAAACCAACAAAAGGTCACCAAAAGACCTGAGTACACCCCTTTTCCAACTAAAAAAGATTATTTTTTCCTAAAAAGCATAAAAAACCCTAAAAAAGGGTCCAAATTCCCAAAAATATTAAAAAGGGAATAAAAATATTAATTTTATTCAAAAAAGGAAAAAGGAGGGAAAAGTAGCTAAACCATGGTGGTCAATACCATTTGGTTTCCACAAAACCACAAATGGTATTCCCCACCACCAAAACCTATAAAAAGGTGGTAGGGGCTCCTCATTTCACATCCATCCATTATCTCATCCTCATGCTGCCGAAATCTCCCTTGAGTATTTTGGCCATTGTTAGCAACCTTGGAGAAGGAGACCTCTTGGAGCTTGGAGCTACTTATCTTGGGAGTTGCTCTACATCAACCTTCACCATTGGAGGTATTACTATTGCAAGCATTAGCTTGCCCCATTTTTAAATACAAATTTATTCTTTCATATTTTCTTGTTCTTGTTTTTAAAATATTTCCATTATTTGCTTATCTTCTTGCATAGATCCATGATTAGTTTTGTTTAGATTAGTTTCTTGTTTAATTCTATTGAGACTGCTGCTACTAGTTAGCAGGTGCCCATAGCACTAAGCCTGGTTGCAAAACCGGGCCAACACCTATGCTTTCCAGTTTGCCACTTGGTTTACTGTCTTCACTGCACCCAACTTTTCCATTACAATTTCTAACATTTCCTTAAGCAATTCAATATTTGGAAATTTTGAATTTTTTCTTTGGCTAAGTCAAGTATAGGTGACCATGGATGACATCACAGGAGACTCCGACCAAGGTTTAAGTGGTTGTACTTGTAACTATTATGCAGATTATTTATATGGCGTCTAGGATTTACCTAGTAGGATTCTGATGGAATGGTGTTGAAGTATTTTCACAGCATGTTTATGTATGGATTCCTTTTGAGCATAATGTAAGATGGTGAATTATTCACAACCCATATTCTAGAGTTTCTTTAGTTTGATGTGAATGCTCATGTTTAAATAGATGTGTGTAATATTTATTATATGTTATCCTCTTTTCCTTTGGTAATTTATCAAGAGGGTGTCATACCCCCTTTTCTACCTTGTCTGAGCACCAACTTAGGCTTGTGATAGGCCAGTAGGCTATGGAGAAACTAGATTCCATAATGCTGTCATTCAGGGTCAGATTTTCAAGGAAAAACAAGTCCAGACCTCACATGTTGATTTCCATTTTGCTGTTAACTTTACAAATACGTTATCAAGCTTTGAAATGATCAATTACTTCAACATCCATAGGATAGAGATAATGCAATAAAATACAAACTTGCAAAATTTCTGACACCTTCAGCCTACCCTTTATTATTGTCTCATATACTTTCCAAATGTGCCATCTAAATATCCTATCAAACATGTTGTTATTTGCACTTATGTTCTTTCTGATATACTAAAAAATACAATCATATCTTAGCTTTGGACCTTACTGGATGTGGAAAATGGGATGAGGAACTTTTATAATGCAGACCTAAAATTTTATCTATTTCCTATGGCATTCGCAATTCCTCATTTTCTCACTCAGAACCTTGAAAAAGGGATCTCCAAGCAAAAATTTATCTATGGACTTTTATAGACTTTGACTGTTGTGGACGTAACACTTTGGAAGGGGTGAATCTTCTAAGGAGAATAAAGATTAGTCTAGTAGATTGTGCAGGATCCATGGTTATTATAGGATCGTATTATTGCATTATTGATATTTCAACCATCTGACAAGGAATCAGAAAATGGTAAGGTTCAAAAGGAATTCAATAGTTAATGTTAGATATCCTTCATGCTTCAAAGCTTCTGTGGAAGCTATCGTTCCACTATGAATTCTGAATAAGGATTTCCAATTTTTCAATCCAACCTAGAAAAAATTATAGAATATTCAATATTTTGTAATCTTCAGTGATGAATAATATTGGCTATACATAAGTGTTTATATTAGTCCTCTATGGGTTGGTGCAAATATCATCCTTTCTACAACTCCAATTTATCTCGAAGTCTGCTAAGTACCGGTTGAATATTAATCCCTAATAGTTATCATCTGTGCACATTCTCATAAAAATGGATCAAATCTAATATTCATGGAGAAGCTTAATTTTATGAGTTAAAGTTTCCCATTTTCCATGCCCCTTGAGAAACACAAGTAATATTTAAATGATACTTCTTTCATTCAGTATTTTATGGTTAATTTTTCATGCAGATGTGCTTTGCATCTAGTTTTGGCTGAATAGGAAGCTAAATGTGTATTGATTGTTAGAATGCTCCTTTGAGGTTTGCATAGGATTTACACTTTAGGTCATTATTTGCCCTTATCTTGTTCATGGACAACCTCAGTGCTTAAACACATAAATTCTATTTTTTAACTGTAGTTCTTACTCAATTCCATGAAATTGACACATCGAATAGTATTGGTATTTGTTTCTTGTGTGATCAGAATATGGGGTGTGCCATTCATTTGTTTTCTTTTCTGTTGGATTTCCATGGAGTGAAAGTGTTTCGGAATTTGTACAATGGAGGACAAAAACATAAGTGATGTCATATTTCTTCCTGGGTGGGAAAGGTTTCAAATTCAGAGCAATGAACCTGGTATGGATTTCCCTTCTAGACCATTTAAAAGAATGATTGCAAAATTATATGGAGTGGATGGTCCACTTGTGCACAAAAAATGGCAGGAAAGCATGAGGATAGCTGTTATATCCTTTGGAAGTGGCCATCTTATGGACAAAACAAGGCAAAAAGAGAGACCTTCTAGATTTGTTCCAGCAGTTACCTAGCACATAGAAGGATCAAGACATGATTATGAGCCTATTATATCTGGTCTAACAGTTACCCAGCATACAGAAGGATCAAGACATGATGATGAGCCTGTTAGATCTGGTCCAGTAGTTACCTAACATACAGAAGGATCAAGACATGATGATGAGCCTGTTAGATCTGGTCCAGTAGTTACCCAACATGCAGAAGGATCAAGACATGATGATGAGCCTATTAGATCTGGTACATCAGAGCCTAAGCATCTTTCTGACAAAGCAAGACTGGACATTGGGCTGGTACAATCAAGTGCTGGAGATGACCATCCAACATACAAAGTTTCAGCAACTATGGTTTTAACAGGTGGCCAGTCTAAGGATCTTGCTGATAAAGTGGAATTGGATGGTGCACCTGCTGGGGTCATATTCATGTGCAATAACTAAAAAAAACAAATTTTCTTTCAATATGGCTTGTTTGGCCTACTGTCCATTCAGTTAAAGATGGTGTAAAGCATTGTGCCAGGTACTAAGCTCTTCCTTTTTGTATTGGAGTCAATAGAGTTGCATGGGATTTTTTAGGCATCTTCAAATGGTGGTTTTAATTTGGAACCAATGGATTTTGGAAAAGAATTTCCTTCTCAGGTAATAATTTTGAAGCCATTTCATGGTCAGTTGGCTTAAAGTGAGGAAAACTTTTTGAGCCTTTGCATAAACATTTTTTAAGTTTTTTGATGGATTATTCAATATTTGAAAGGTTTTTCGTATTTTGATGAATTATTCAACACAATGTTGATCACAGTAATGTCATTACTTATGATATTATTTCTTTTTTAAGAAATACTTCATATAAAATCTCTTTGGCTTGGGGTTTTTTGACCCAAGGTCTTGTCATTAATACATGACCGATCACTTTGTTGCTTGCCACTAGACCACACTCCTATAGGCTCTAGTTTTCATACTTGTTTTATTAGGACCATGCCCAAATTTATGTAGTTGCAATGGTGTAGATAAAAATTTCTACAACAATGACAAATCCATGTGTTGATTATTTAATAAAGTTGTGCGCTTGGCATTTTCATTTGTAAGTTCTGAGAGGCCTTTGATACAATCTGGAGATGTAGGGGGAGCACAAAAGGATGAAAAGAAGGATGAAAAATTCCCTGTCACCTATTCCTATACCTTTCTCCATTTTATTTTCACTCTTGCCAGCATGTACTCCGCAATGCTTCTTACTATTTGGACTTCTAATAATTATGTTTTAGATGAAAACCTTAAAACTTGAGATCTCTTTTCTTCTTCTAGAGAAGAAAAGAGGTAGGACTTCTTCATTGTTTTAGTTTTTTGTTTCATACTTTCATCTAACTTTGGGCTATCCAACTGAAGGAGCTTAGTATAGATGTGTATACATTTTCAACGTATCAAGTTACAAGATACTGGTAGATACTAATAGCTATATACTTATATATTGAACATTGAACATTCCATCTTATGCTTATAAACAAGTAGTCACTGAAGAGTTGATTTTTGCATTGTTTCTTCTGCCATAATAACTTACTAGCAACAATGAAACACCTCTCTTCTTTCCTAATACATGAGCACTCTATTCAATTGCTGCTCTCTAGCTACTCTTGGAGTGACTTCATAATTTTTAAGCAAGTCTATTTATTTCTCAATTTCAAAAGGCGTATTTTTTCAGCAAGCTAACAAAGCCCAAGGTTATTTTGTCATCAATTGATATGGCAATATTGCAAATTTCTTTCAAATTGTAACATATTTCATATCTATTTCAAATCACCTCCTATAATATTCTCTCTGCATATCATGTGCAATATAGTAACAATTTAACCAAAAAATTTGAAATAAACATTGTTGCTCTGTATTGTAGGCAGCCTTGCATTAATACAACATATTAATTCCTTATCAAAGCATTTTCCAAGAGGAGGAAATAACAATTTAGAAAATGTTTCTATTTAGTTTTTTTTTTATGATGATAGTGATATCTAACATCAACTCTTACTTTTTCCTTGTTCTTTTTATTCTTTTGAAAATTGGAATATCCCTTTCTCCAATATATGTTGCAGTATATGTACATTATTTTATACTTATCCTGAAAAAGGGAGACCTTTTTAAATCTTATTCTTCATATTTTTTCACCCTTGGTCAATAGAGTGAGAACTCATAACTTACATAGGTAATTTTCATAATGGCCATCTTATTGCTCCTAATCAATAGCTTGAGGAAGAAGCTACTGTACCAAAAAAAGTTGAAGAAATACATCTGCAGTCTGAAGACATGACAGAGTTGGTATGTGCTACTGCTTATGACTGTGAAGAGATGAATAGTCATTCAAAATATTTGAATCAAATATGCAACAACGATGAAGAAGAACAAGTACTTGTTGATTTTGTAATTAAGGATACCCAAAGTTTGTTATTTAACTATAAACCTATCTATGAGACATGTGAGGATAAGTTTGAGTTGGAAACAGATTTTTTGTTTCCTACAACATTATTAAGTTGCAAATTTCGCTCTAAATTGCATATTGATGTAGAACAAAGGGTTGAAGAACTAGTTGATAATGAGTGGGTAACTGAAGTTTTTAAGGAGATTGAAGAAGCAAAAAGAGGAGAAATTATACAAATACAATTCAATGATAATGATAAGAAAGAAGGATACATTGTTGATCTAAATATGTTCTTCCATGTTTTAAAGGATCATGTTTCTGCTTGGTTGGAGTTATAACAACAAAGGTTGCAAATGTTTTAAGCCTCACAAGCTCACATTTCTTTGATTGTAAGTATAAGCTCCATGATCATCTTGCATTTCAGTTTTCAATTTTGTTGGTCTTATTCTTGCAAAGGTGCATACAAGAAGTTCACTTAATCAGTCCAATGCTTTGTTGGTTGCATTGGAAATTTGACTTTACCTGACTAGAATGATTGGCTGGGTTGATTAGAGTAGGAGTCATTGTATATGGATAAGCTCGTATCTAGGAATTTGGTTTTAGTTTGCAGAGTAGGTTGTTTTCAATTGTGAATATAGTTTGCTTCGGCAGTGAAGGGAGCATAGGGATTGATTTTCAGATTTTCAGAATGGATAAGGCACATGGCATGCAATTTTTAGCATCTCACAGGGAGTCAATGTTATAACATTAAATTTATCCATAAAAAATTTTGATGTTTTCAAAATTTTCAAATCTGGCTTACTTCCCACCCTGTCATCCTAAGCCATTCTCAATCTAGTCATAGCTTTTATTCTGACTTTGATATGCTTCAAATTTGTTCTTGGGTTCAAAGCCACTTCAATATATTAAATTATGGGGATTTGTTGTTACTCATCTTTATCCACTACTGTATGTCAACCAAATCAATATCTCTTGACTGAAACCAAATACCTACCAAGCTTAGTCAAGTACTAGGCTTCAAGTGTTAAAAAATTTGGCTATAATTTTGTGCAAAACCTATATTGAGCATTAGCCCAATCTGTACATTCTTTCTTAATATTAACCAGACCTCCACATATTAACTTAGCACAATTTTTTGTCTCTCTATTCCATTCTTCCAAATGATCTTCTAGAGAGAATTCTTACTTTTTTTTCCCATTGCAAGTGTATTCTGGACAGGAATAGTTTGTAAGAGATGGAACTCTATCACACTCTCAAGTAAATTCATGTGGCAATGGTCCATAGTGCCTTCACAAAACCCCTAGTACTTCATGTTCTTGAATTCAGAAGATTCCTTTGGGTGTTCATATGATCATCTTCTAAATCAATGGATAAGTTTGGTCAGTGAGGTATTGTGAGGATGAGGAGGTGGGGATGAGGGTGTATTTTGCAATGGAGTTTTGTATTGCTTGATTTATTCCACTGCAATGGTGGGTAACTTGGAAAATAGGGATGATTCCATGAATTAGTAATCTATTATCTTTCTAGTGCCTCATTGTAAATATTGTCCATTTCCATGCCTTGTTTTCTTACATGCAGTCATCTTATGAATCTCAAGGATCATTTCGTGATGGTTGGTGGCATTGGTATGGATGACAGGCCTGGTATAATCAAAGGAATTGACATTTGGGAGATTGATAGGTTTGAATGGCGATAGATTGCACACATGCCTCATAAATTCTATCAAGGATTTGGAGAATTTGATGATGTCTTTTCCAATAGTGGTACTGATGCGCTAATATACATTTAGAGCTTTTGAGCTCTCGCTTTACTTTTTTTTTATACAAATCACAGATCATGGAAATGGTGCCAACAATGCCCTTTTACCAATGGTCCCAACAAATGGAATATGATGAACAAGGTATTGAATGTCATATTGGTCAATCCAAATATTATGGTTGAATGCATTCAAAGGACCATTAGGTATTCTGCAACCAAATATTTAGATCTAGAATAGTCTTCTTATGTCACTCTTCATGTGCCCAACATTTAATATGGTGGATTTTTACTGTTGATTCCAGCCTAAAGACTGCCCAGATTTGATGTTTGGGGTGTTTTACTACGGTTATAATGCATATACCTATTCAAATTGTGTACATAATCGTCCTTTTATTGCTGTACTAGATTCTAAAACTACTTAGATTTTCTATCCAAGGATTTGGTTTGTAGTTTTAGAGGTCCTTAAGTGGCCAGAACTTTTTTCTAAGGTATGGAGTGTGCCATAGACTACCCAAAACTACGTTTTGTAGAGATACAAGGCTGTTTATGTGCTCATCTTGGAATATGCCTATGTTTATTCTTGATTCAAGGTGTTTTACTACTTGTTATGAGATTCACACTCCTAAGAAATAATGCCAAAGTTCCCATAACCTATGCACACTATTGTATGGGTGCTCATAAGTGAATTTCATGTTGATTTAAGGCCTCCTTATTACTGATATACCTCCTAAAACCACCCAAATTTGTTGTCCAAAGATTTGTCTTGTAGTTTAGAGGTCCCAAAGGGATCATAAATGTTATGACCTAGTTCATATTACCATAAATGATACCCATAATTAATAATTTATGCCCCTTGATAGTTGTTTCATGCTTAGAGTTGATAAGTCATCTTACTTACTACTACCTCATAATAGAGATATAAGGCTGGATATTGTTGTCTCTTCCTACAACTATTGTCATGAAGTGAAGCCATGGCCGAGAATTAATATATTATCACTATTTTCTACTTTTCCTAACCTTATTTACCTCAACTTCAATATCTTATAACCTAAACAACACCCAAATACCTCAAGGCACCATCATCAAGAACATCGTCACCATCTGAAGAATGTGATAAAAATAACACATGAACACCCATACATAATGAAGCTTAACAGGACTGACATGTAATGGCTAGTGGTGTCAGAATCCATTATTTATTAACAATTTTTATGCTGTGAGAGTTCCATATCTAGCATACAGGTCATCCAACTAGACATTTAAAAGTTCAAATCTTGATTTTTTTCCAAATTTGAAGGGTTCAGTTGATTTGAAGGTTTCCATCTAAAAATCAAAAGTAACAGAATGTTGAAGCAAGTTGTGTACTAGTATGAGAATAATCCCCTTTTGAAGTCAAAATGCTGCAAGTGGAAGAAAAATTCCACTGAAGGATATGCCAAGTTCTCTTAATTTCTATTTTTTTAAAGTGCCCTGGAGAGTGTTGAATGAAATATGTTGTTTGTAGTACTATGTGTGTTTCCTTTTGTAATTTGGTGATTGGTGTGACCGGGGTCCATACCAAAATTTGGAGGGGTCATATGGCCTGAATTAAAGGAAATAAAAATGGTGGCAACAACAGTGTCATGTTGACAGATCCACATAAATTAAATACGATAGATTATTCCATGTGGAAACTGAAGATGAAGAGAAAAGTCAGAAACAAAAACTAGTGAGAGATACTCATGGGTAAAAAACTTAAGAAGCAAGAATGGCACATCAAGGAAAACATACAATATTTTATGAGAAAAATTGAAAAGGACCGATGATCATCATGCTCTCACTTTCATAATAAATCGTACCTTGAATGTTGGATGTGGATGAGGAAAATGTAGGATGGAAAAAATTTACAAAATTCATAAGAAGACACTATAACAAGAATTTACTACCTAAAAATAGGTTGTGCCAATTAAGGATGTTCAAAGGCAGATATATGAATATATGTTACCAGAATCGTGATGTTGAGACACCATCTTTAGGAAAACCCATCACTTTTAGGAAACTAATAAGAAATGTCATTGTTAGCACCCGTTTCCAACTCCTTGATGAATAGTCAGCCTTCCATGAATAGTAGCAAACCTGCTACTGTACAAATGAAAGGACAACCTATTGCTCAAAAAAGTCGTTGTTGCTCATAAGACAATTCCTAGAATAATTTTTACTACAACTGGTTTTGAAGAAGTGAAGTTGAAGATAATTCTATGTATTTTGGATCTTAGATAGGCAAACATCTCTAGCTATCGAGAGATAAACACTTGATAGACAATTAAAACAAGTTTATTGCAAGTTGGATCTTGTATTCATTTTTGTCTGTGAAGGGCAGCAACTTGCTTTTGTTCCTGATAATTTGTACAGCCATGGATTATTGTACTCATGCGTAGTTTGTAATATCATTATTCTTTGAATTTTCATTATTGTCACAGTTGAACTGCTATATCTTAGAATTCTTTTAGTAATTGAAGCATTATTCTTGAATATGTTTGACATTCATTTTGTTCCCATGCAAAATTTGTTTGAATATCATCATTGTCAAGCAATAACAACTTCTTAAAGGGTGCTAGCTCAATGGTAGAGCACCTGCCTAATTATAGGAATGAGATTGGTGGTTCGATTCCTCCATACCATATCATAAATTAGTGACTAAGAAAACAACTAAATTCTCATATATATGACTATTAGTAGCTAATTTCCAGTATCTTATAGCGCAACTAACGTTTAGTCGCATTTAGCTTAGTCATTAGTATGTTATCATCTAGCAGTTTATTTAGTCGTATATTTGGTCATTAATTGTTACAAACAATGACTAAATCAGTGAGTATCAATGACTAAATCAATGACTAAATCTGTGAGTATCAATGACTAAATCAATGACTTAATAAGTGACTACCAATGACTAAATCAATGACTAATAAGTCAACCAATTAATGACTAGTGAAATACGACTAGAGTTAAGATAGTGGAAATCGGATACTATTAGTCATCGATTCAAAAATAGTTGTTTACAGTCAAATTTTAGTCATTAATTTCTCATTTTGTACTAGTGGAATATTTCTTGGGAAGATTTTGTTTTTCCCCTTTGTGTGACACAACTGTAGTGGACCAATGTGTTTGACTTTTCTTCACAGGCATGTCATCTAAAAGAGTCATGCCACAACTCTAGCGGTGGCTATCCTTAATGATCCTTGGTGCTGCCACAAATTTGTCTGGAGTGTCTGGCAGGTAATCAAGACAGTCACTTTTCACTTCTTGTGGTGAAAGATATGTAACAAAACACTTTAAAATTTACCCAAAGAAAAGGAAACTAAAATTGATAAATTTTCCATTTTGGACGTAGCTATTCAATGTTCAACTCATCTGATCGCCTTAAGAAAAGATTGTGAAAATCTAGATATAAGACCTAGATCTACTGCACTTTCCCTACTTGCATGGATAGGTAGGGAGAAGGCTACTTTGAAATAATTATGGTTTAGCATGTATACTTTAAAGTTTGAAGCAATAACATCTGCATCCCTTTCACTATTATAATTATCAGGTTTTAAAAATTCATATAAATAATGGAAGGTGTAATGCATAGTGTTTAGCTTAATAAATAGCGATGTCAAGGTCTACTGCAACTTGATAGAGGAGACCTTAACTTTTGTCATCCAGTCTTCTCATTTAAAGGAAAATCAGTCTAATGTGTACTGGGAAGAATTTATAATTGTTCCATATAGACATGCTTACCAAAAAATATAGGCCCCAGATGAAACTGCAACCACTGTCATATGATAATCGTATAGGAAAGGTTTTCCTGGAAATATCAGAACTTTAAGACTTGACTTTAAGGGGCTATGTTTTGAACTTACTTTTTTATTATTAAGCAAATCTGACTCTTGAGCATAATTTTATTTTTTTTCAAGAAAAACCTTTTGGGATCCCCCTCTTCCCTGGAATATCCAGATGGAGGATGGCTCAACTGCTAGCCACAATAGTAGCTAGTAACCCAGTGGGATTCCATAGGATTTGAACCTCAGCCAGACCAGAACCAAAGACCTCATGACTCAGCCAGACTAGAATCAGAGACCTCACATCACCTAAACAGTGCACTCAAACCAATTGAGCTAACCTACTCTTGACAGTAAATATTTACCTTCATTATTCAATGGAAAAGATGGAGAAGATTTCTTATAACTTCCAATCTCTGGAAAAACATGGGGATGTTGGCCAAGTTATCCCAGCCCCCAACAAAATACAAGCATGGACTAGTACCCAAAGAAAGAAACCTCCAACATTACAGGGAGGCTACTCAAAAAATATATTGATAGGTTTCTTATCATGTTACTTAGATCATAAAGGACCTGGATATTCTCCTTATGATGAGGGCACACTAAAAATATAGGTGCTTCATTACCTTCAAATGTGTACTACTTGGTGCCAGTTGCAGTATCCCACACCTGATCAAGTCACATAACACTTGTGAGACCAATCTGCCACATTTGTAAACATCTTTATGGTGACCTTTCAATAAGAAATTGTTTTTGACATTACTAGTTTCCCAGTATAGCATTAAGGATTCGAACTTATACCTTGATAGATTTATCATCTCCACAAGTGCTAACACAGAGCTACTTGTTATTCGTGTGAGAAAAAAAAATATCATTCACATCACCAACATGGGCATCAATCTGTATCAAAAATTTAAAAAGGAAAAGGAAAAATTCATATGTTGGACACTACAATTAAAGAGCACAACAAAATCCAAGTCGGTTGTGAAGCTAGGGTGTGAACCTCTAGATGTTGCCTCAACTCTCCACCACTAGCATATGAATATAAGTGGACAATATGCTTGGAAAATGCATCTCCTACAAGCAATAAAAGGCCAAGACTAAAATGACTGGCCAAACTCAGTGACCCTTTTAAGGCTAATAGTATCAAATTTTCCTAGGTATGCATTAAAAATGTACATGTAATCTGCAACTTCAAGGATGAATAATATGACACTCACATACAATGTGGAATCACATACCAAGCAGTGTCCCATCTGGTCTCCAAATACATCGATTTACAAAGAGGACTATATTTTTGACAAGTGTTTCCTAACAAGACATGAAAGCAAGTGTACATAAGATTTAGTCAGAGCCCTCCCAATTATCAAGTACTCCAAACTCTAAGGCAAGAAAAGGAACCCTAAAGCCAAATGTCTAGAAAGTATGCTTCTAGAACAAATTTTAATAACTAATAAATAATAGAACACAATCCCATAAAAGAGATGTGCATACCTGCAGTGGCATTGAGCAAGCTAAGATATCCCATACACTAAAGGTTCTGAGAACCAATCTTTCCCGTGAACCCACATCCCAGATTCCAATATCACCAACATTCATTCCAAAGTTTGCATTTCCATGAATAAAACAATGGACTAGATGAAGTGGATTCCACTTGTCCTCTCTTTAGGCAAAATGCCTAATTGGATATGTCTCATTTGATCATGCCATAGCCATCTTTAAACAATAATCCATGTACCCTCTTTAAACACTCATCCAAGATCCCTAAGGCCAATAAGCCTTAGATTAAGGGGACCCTCATTTGGATGAGTCCATCCACTACCTTGAGATTCCAAAAGGATGTTAAAAATATCAATGGAGATAGGATGTTTTCTTCAATGCAATAACCAACTCCTTAACTAATGGATCTAACATGTGAAAATGTGCTCAAATGTTACCATTAGTAGTTATAATAACTATTTAAGAATGGTACGACCTCACATAATGTGCCAATAATAATGATCCAACTCGTTCATTGAAAAGCCTCCCTTAATTGGTCAACTCTTCCTTTATGCATCAAAGGAAGCTTTATTCAACACTATTTAATGGTAGCATTTCCTCAATAACTACTTGACCAAGACTTGTGGTATGTTCTAGCTATCTCATATCATGTGTGCAAAGAATGTGGAGCATTGATTTGACCATATCAAGGGCTACCATGTTAACAAATTTTACTTTAAATAGAAAAATATAAGGAAGTGCTCTTCATCAACCATGACTATTTAACTTTGATACCTTATGTATTCTTTTGAGTTAGGGAGTTACACAATGCTTAATCTTCCCAAAACGTACTTTTAAGTGCTAATCATGCTCTAATTCTCCAACTTCCTTCAATTTGATTATGGGATTATGATGAGGACCGACGAGTATGGTGTCTCGACCAAAGAGTATGGTGTCCCGAGGGCCCAAATAGTTGGTCGAAACTTCAACCTACCTACAGCTAAACTCTTTCCATCTCTTCTTTGCTATCCTACAACCATAGTTGAATCTGTCTTTTAACTGATAACACTCATTACTTTCTACAGACCTAGAAATTCATGTAGGAGATGAAGTTGTGGAAATGTGATACCAAGACTTTTATTGGATATCTAACTATGAATTGATGCCTGATTATTGCCCCAAATAATCTATATACTTCTTTTACTACCGATATTTAGATCGACTATAAACTTTAAACCCTTTCATTGTAGGAAAATGTAATAGAGTTTTCTTCCAGTTTTGCTTCAATATTGTCTAAGACTAGTGAACCAAATCTTCTTGGTATATTTTCCATAATGCAGGTCCGAACACCAACACTATATGAACCTCAGTTTGAACATCATTCAAGGCAGCTATCATATTTTGAGGATCTACAGGATCTGGTATTTTCTCAACCTAGGTTAGTGCTGTCAACAAACTTCAATTAACCTTTTCCATATTCGGAGGATCATATAGCAGCAATTGCATATCACATCAACCATGCCAATAACGAGAAAGGGTGATGGATCTATCTAATGGTCACAAGGGATTTTGGAATAACATTCATAAATTGGAATGAGCAATTGTATTTGTAGGAGGATGCAACACCATGCTTCCCCAAAACCTTCATATGTGGATTATTCTACCTAATTTTGCAACCTACTAAAACTCAATTATCACTACAGTATGAACTCCATAATGATGTCTAGAAATTGTTGTATATTTTGGATCCTAGGCTAGACTTTGTACCCTGATTGCTTATATATTGAATATAAAGTTTGTTATAAAAACCATTCTTGGCAGACCCCTTATTATATAATGTTCGATATGTTTGAATGCTAGGCCCTATTCCAACACTAACTATTTCATGAAAAAATTGGATTTTCTCCTCATATATATGTTTGTTATAAGACGGTGTATTTCCAACTCCGAAATAACACACTTCTATTGCTGAAAAAGTATGAAAATACCAACTTTCTAATATACAATTTTTTGTGTTAGTCATCTCTCCATTATTCCATTTATTGCTATTCAAAATCATGCTTAAGATAACACTATCATGCCTTTGAAAATTCTCAAAATCCTGATGCATTTTGAACGGTAACACTTGGCTCCACATGGGCATTTGTGCTCTTCTCAGAAGAGTGCAAGAGAAATCCATATCTCTGATGTACTTGCTTATACTACCAACAAAAGGTGAGCAAAAACAATGGTGGAATGGTTCCAGAGTCCCCACTAAAATTGTATTAACTACCAAAAAAAGAAAAAAGAAAAAACCTATAGCAAGTGAGCTTAATGCCTCCTTGACAAATAGATTCTTCTTGCATTGGTACTATGATACTATCAAGTAGTATAGCTAGTAGACAAAATGAACCATATCAAGGTCATTCTAAAGAGTGCATAGAAAAATCAATACAATATGGCCCGAAGTTGCCTTATGGATGCAAAGCCATACTAATGGGTTTCTACCTTTCAAACTCCCCCCAGTAACTTTGTTGGATCCTTTTGAGTAGGGTAGTTTGGAAAGTGTCTGAGGTCACTGAAGTCACTTGGATGAGGAGTTTTAAACCCTTTCCAGTGAAAATAGGCTTCTAGTTCATGAAAAGGAAAAAATAAACAACTGACCACAAGTGAGCCAAATGCCTCCTTGGAAAATAGCTTCCTGCAACATTGGTGCTATCAAGAAAAATTCACTACCTGGTTGACAAAACGAACTATGTAAGACCCATTTGGAGGAAGACGTACAACACTCAATGGAATATGTCTTGATCTAGACTTATGGATGCAAAGGCATGCTCATGGGTTTTTATCATTCAACCTCCCCCACCCTGCACAACTTTGTTGGATCCTTTTAAGTCGGGTAAGTTTGAAAATTCCCCAGGTCATTGGATTCACTTGGACTGTATGAGAAAAGTTACAAATGGTTGTAATATGATTATAAAATAACAAACCAATTGAGATCTTCCAAGCTATGGTTAGAATGTGTGTGTGTGTGTATTAGGCATTGAATTTCATTTGAGCCCCTGAGCTTCGACACCTCAAAAGAAATACCTAAATAGATCAATTGCAATCAAGGTGACAAGGTGGGAGAGAAAATTTGTTACTATTTATTTTTGTATTATTCTAGTCAATAATGTCCAAAATGAACATATTTGTTCTCATCCTACACAAAACTCTTGCGGGATTTGTCACAATGTCTGAAAACATGTAGAACATTTTTATTACATTTATGCAATAGTACTTTTAATGCCAGGTGATCGCGAGTTAGGATCCCGTAGAGTTACCTCATCACCCACTAAAATGCACCCAAATCCCTAAACCATAAAACCCAAGCTAAACCATTTTTATCTCATTGATAAAAGTCTCAGAAGAAAATAACATTTTTCAATAACATTTTAATAAATAATCCAATAGGGATACTGAGCCACTAGAGAAGTTTTTCCAACCATAGAAAATTAAAAATGAATAATAATTATTGAGAATTAGACATGGTCGTGAAAGAAATAAAGCATACTGATTTTTTATTTACAAAAAACTTACCCACTGTCACCGAGAACAATAATCTTGAATAGGGCGCACTTTCAAAACAACATTTTTATTTTTAAACAATTGGGCATGCAAAGTAGGATGAATTTTAGCAATTGGGGCCTCTCTGATCACAGTCGAATTGCCATCGCTTCTTTTGTGATTCTCATCGACGCTCACTTCTGTTACTTGATAGGTGAGGACAAGAATTTCGTGGGAGTGTTTCAAAAAATGAAATGCATAGTGATGGGACATCTTGGGAGTCATTTATTCTGGTTCCATCATCTTGTGGGTTGCTGCTTTAAGACCCTAACAGACAGATTATTAAACTGCAAAATTCCATTCTCTTCCATCTGTTGACGGAAAGTGAATTGCAACACTTGATTCCCCCACAACTTTTAGCCCCTCAACTTCCGGTTAAAGGTAAATACTTACAATCAATTATTTAATCAATAAGTTCATGTTTTTTCTATGAAATAAAGTTGTGCTTTGATTAATTTTCTAAATTTTAATGATTGAAATTGTTTTGAAATGGTAAGAAATTTTGAGGTAAATTTTCATAAATTATTATTTTAAAAAAGATCATTTAATTAGAATGGATGTTTTTTTTTCATCAAATGATTTTCTTTATTTTGATAAAAAAAATGTGATTTATTATCCTATAACATGGTTTGTTTATAGGATAAAAGTATTTTACTTTTAAAATGGCCTAAATTTTCTAATATATATGAAATCTTCAGAAATCTTTTTTTTATGAAAATATATCCAAGCAATAATTAGTAAGATTCACTTAATATTAAGGTTTCTACGCTTAATATAAGCATGGATTCTTAGTTTTTTCCATATATATAATATACTTGTTATATAAAATAGTGAAGTTGTCATCCTTAAATTCCTTAAATGTGGTAGTAACCATAAAATGATAAATAACATTCCATCTTTTGATAAAATAGTAAATGGCATTCCATCTTTTGATCACATTCCATGATGATAATATTGCACTTACATAGGAGGTTTGAGGCCAACGAACTAATCCACCAACATCTGGAGTTATCATAAACCATGACCTCCAACTATGTTGATAAGGCATGACCTCAACTTTGTTAAATTAGATCTTCAGCCATGGTATAAACTTGCAATTCCATTACCATTAAGTTATTCAACCTTATAATAATTAATCCGTGGATGCGAGTGGAGACAACTAAGAAGAGGAGATTATGATGGCACATGGACATTCGAGACCTCCACGTGTAGGATGGACAGAGCTCTAGTCTGCATGTAAATGAATTATATCAAGCCCATGGGAAGGTACTATGAATCAGAAGAGCATGGACCATACACATGGATCATGACCCCCATAGCAAGATCTTTAAATCCATCTGCATTGTTAAAATTTAGTAAAATATTGTACAAATTCATTATCAAAATTGTAATTTTCCATTGTTAGTGTGACACAACTAAAAATGATTCACATCAATGACTAATTCACATTAATCGTTGTTATATAGTCATATTTATATTCTCATGATTAAATTAGCCATTTATGTTTGTCATTTTTATTTTAGTCACTTGTTATCTAGTCATATATTTTATCTCGTGACTAAATTAGTCATTTATCTTAGTCGGTTTTAGTTAGCTTATTTAAAATTGCTCAATTTTAGTCATTTATCCCTTGAAAAAATAGTGGTGACTAAAGTTTTTAGTCACTTATCTGTCATTTTGTACTAGTGTTAATTACCAAATAGAATTGTTGCAGGTAATTAATCCAATTGAGCTGTCGAGTTGTTTGTAGTTTTGACTGGGTTGGAGCGAACTGTAGAGGCTTGTGGTCAATGAGGATGACCGTTTCCTTGCAAAGGATGTAATGCCTCCATTGCTTGAGAGCTTGCACAATGGCATATAGTTTTTCCGTACGTCAAATATCTTCTAGCCGTGTCTTTAAAAGTTTCGGAATGAAAAGCGACTGGGTAACCAGACTGAGTGATCATTGCACCCAAGGCATAGTTTGATGCATTTGTCTCAATCTCAAAGGGCTGATGCAAATCAGGTAACACAAGCACTGGTGAAGTGCAGAGCTTGTGCTTGAGCTGTTCAAAAGATTCTTATTTTGTCGATGTCTATTTGAAGACATTTTTCCCACTTCCTTCCGTCAACCGATTCAAGGGCCATGCTATGTGACTAAAGCTGAGTATGAATCATCGATAGAAATTCACCAAACCAAGCAAACTTCTTAGTTCTTAAATGCTGGGAGGAATGGGCCAACCTTTGAGAATTTATAGTTTGTCTGGGTCAACGTTGTTGATGTATTTGTAACTTCAAAAGATATTCACTTGTATATTGTATGTATTACATTTGTACTTTATTGTATCCCCAACGGAGATGTATTATTCCTCCGATTGGAAGTGTCGTCAGTTGTACTTGCATGTGTCGCAAGTTATATTGTAAGTGTCGTAACTTATACTTGATGGGTTATTAGACCACCTTGATGGGGTCAGCCCTGTATGAGTCATGTGGGTCAAAGGATTATTATACCACCCTAGAGGGGTCAGCCCAGTCAAAATTATGTTAAGTGGTTAAGTTGAGGCCGACCTAGTTGAGTAAAGGTCAAGTGAAAATTAGTGTATAAATAGAGAGTGTCTCTCTGATTTTACACATTCTATTATTCACTGACTTCGCATTAGTGAGAGAGAGGAGGAGTGCGCACAAGTGGAGGAGGAGCATGATGCTGAAGATATCTATCTCTTGGGTTTGATCATGGTGATCCTTGTATTGATGCTTATTCTATATCTGAGGAAGTTGCGGGGTTTTTCACCTTCTTGGTTTTCCCTGGTGAAATGTTTTGTGTCTCTTGTCTCTTGTCTCTTATGCTTGATATGTTGTACATGTTGTTCTTTCAGTTAAGATCCTAGATCACATTGAATTTATACTCAAAACTAACATGGTATCAGAGCTATCCCGAAGGAAGGCATGATATGGCATTTATGAGACTTGTTGCACTTGCGACAAATTGCAAGCTAGGGCTTGATATAGCAAAAACCTGTCATCGTATCACTTTCGCTATAAATCCATTTTGGAGAAGTTTCAGGTTCTGAAAATTCTACAGGTCATATATAACATCCCCATGTACCTTGTTTCCAAAGAAAAACATCGGATTCGTTGTACTTTGTGATTTATGATCTGTAGAAGTTAGGGTTTCGACCTCTTTCAGATCTTAATCATAAACAGGTGACCTAGGATTAAATTTCACAACTTGGGATAGGAAGCTCCAAATGAAATTTCATAAAAAGAGACAAGTACAGCACGAACTCTAGTTTATCAGGTAAGTTTTTCAAAGGCCAATGTTGAACCAGTGACATGTGGCACACCGTACAAGTTCGCTCTCCTTTTTTATCCCATAAATAGGTCATGTTGCCACACTTGGCATAACTCTCTCTCAGAGAGTCCAATTGAGGTCAAACCTATAGGGTTGGAAAGATGGCATATCAGGATACCACAGAAAGAAGTTTCAGACCCTGTGGATTTGTAATTTCAAAGATGCACTAGAAGCAATCAGGTGCATATTTCTGTCAAAACAGAATTGGATTTTGAGCACCTTCATTCTTGGCTTGTCATTGCTGCGGGAATTTAGGGCTTGGGAGAAAGTTGGAATTTTTGGAATCGGAGTCCACGGATGAATGATCCTCATAAAAATCGAAATTTAGATACCAAGATTGAATTTTTTGGTTGGGAAGAAGGCCACGCTTGATCAAACCCTAGTTCGAGATTTTGATCGGAAAGGTGGAAAATTAGGGCTTCTGCAAAAGTTGGAATTTTTTAAATCTGTGACCATGGCTGGAAGGTCCTCAGAAAAATCAAAGTTTAGAACACAAGATCAAAACTTCTGGATGGGAAGAAGACCAAGCTTTATCAAACCCTAGTTTTGGATCCTGTCTAGAAGATCTGGAAGTTTCAAAAGCAATTTTGAGGGGTGAAACTTTGCAGTTTTCAAATTCTAAGTATGCTAGCTTGATCAGCTCTGCAAGACACATCTTTCTATCCTTTCATAAGTTTGAAATTCAAAGTTTGAATTTTTGGTGTTTCTCTGACAAACCCTAATCCAACTCCAAATCCAGTTTCAACAAATCAAAGTGGATTGGGTTAATCCTAGAAGAGAATGAATTGGACACCTGCATAAGCAAATAAGTTCCAGTTCGAGAGGGAGATGAGGCTAAGGCCTTACATAAGGAGACTACAAGCAATCCCGATAGGTATGACCTGAAGAGATACAGGTATGTTTTGAAATATGTTCATGATTAAGTTTATGATATGTTTGTCTTCATATTATTGAGGTTAGTACAATCTTGATTAATTTTAGACTTGTCTTATCACCCTAGTAAAAGTATGCATGCATGTGAATGATAAAAGACATTCATTAGGGTTATGATTGTACTAATGCACTGTGGTGTTGTATGAGGTTGATGTTGTCCACTAACATGAAAGGTTCATCAAAAAAGTTCTAGATCAAGAACATATGACCATGGTGGCATGAACACAAAGACTCATCCATAGTCATGGATCACATGGAATCTCTACTTACGAGGTATGTATAACTTGGTTTTACAATTATTAACTTATGAGTTATGCAGGTTACTAAGCACAAGTCATTGAAGAGAACAAGAAGACATTGTTTGTGTATGTTAGACATAACTAAGCAAGCATGATAACCAGGTATGTTTTTCCTATATCAAGCTAGAATCCTACCTTGTGTTAGGATCTTATACTTTTGTATGAATGATTATTCATGAAGTTAGAAGTTTAAGTAATCAACAGTTTATGTATATTATGTTTCTTACTTTGATTGATGATATGACTAACCAGAAGAGTCCTATGATCAATAAGAATATGCATGAGTAATAGAAGTCCTCCCCGAAACCTTGAATACTAATGCTTGTGATAAATTACCTATGTGTGAAATGATCATGACCATAGATAATATTATTTAGGATCATAAGGTTTTGATAGTATTGAGATTATACTGATGTATGTATGGTTATGTATGAGATCTTGAGGATAACATAATGATGACACTAGTGCACAGTTAAGCATGCATAGTGGTCCAGGATGGATATAAGTTCAAGGACAGATAATCCAGGAAGCAAATATCAAGAGGGCGCACTATCCAAAAGTCCCCGCAAGGAAGCAAAGATCAAGAGGGAGTCCACCCAACAACTAAACAAAGATAAGTATTTGAATTGTCATTTATTATATATATGATTACTTAAATGATGTTGTTCATTCATGTACATACTCATGTTCCTAGATTTAGGATGTACATTTTGCATTTTAGAAAAGCTGCATTAATGAACAAGATACTACTAATATGCAAGTAATGGGTACGTGGCCTATGGTACTATACAACATTCCATTGCTACTTATCTAGAATGAAACCTCTTTGCTAACATGTTGGGAGTTGTGCACACTCTTAACAAATGTTCTGATAGATATGGAAGGCATCTAGAAAGTTACGGAATATGGATAAATGTTGTATTGAAGCATTCGCTAAGATAATTGCATGACTGTCTTTATGCATAAGAATGTGTTTTTGAAAAACTATGAGAAGTTTCTAATCATGCAATTGAATTTGACTTGTAGGAAAGATCATGTACAATCACCTGAAAGGACAACAACATTTGTTCCAGCAATGAAGTTCACTATCTATTGAAGATATTGAAGAATCTGAAGTTCCCAAGATACAGGATGCAGTAATGGAAGAATGCCATGATCAAGGAGTACCAGTCGATCATGAAGAATGATGTCTAGGATGTGGTCATGAGACCAGATGAGAAGTCTGTTGTGACTTCCAAATGGATCTATAAGATCAATCATGTTGCAGATGGTGGCATAGAGAAACACAAGGTGAGGTTTGTAGCTCGTGTCTTCTCCCAGAAAGAAGGATATATTATGAAGAGAATTTTGCACCTATAGCCAGATACACTTCCATCAGAACAGTAATTGCTCTGGCTACAGTGATGAAGTGGAAGGTACACCAAATGGATGTCAAGACAATTTTCTTTAATGGTGTAGTTGAAGAGGAAGTATATGTGGAGCAGTTACTTGGGTTTGAGACACATGACATAGGCACTCATGTGTGAAAAATGAAGAAAGCCCTGTATGGTTTGAAATAGGTACCTAGGACCTGGTACAACAGCATAGATGGCTTTCTATCCAGTTTGGGCTTTACTAAGAGTAAAGCAGATTCCAACCTTTACTACAAGGTTGAGGAAGGCAATCTAGTGATACTACTTCTGTATGTTGATGACCTGTTTGTTACAGGTGAGGATAGATTGATTGCTGGAATGAAGAGGAAGCTTGATGCCGATTTCAATACGAAGGACTTGGGTATGATGCACTACTTTCTAGGTATGGAGGTGTGGAAGAGCACAGATGGAATCTTCCTTGGACAAGGGAAGTATGTAGTAGAGATCCTGAAGAGGTTTGGGATGATGGACTGTAAGGCCATGGCCACACCTATGGCATCGAACCTAAAGCTTTTGTGTGATGCTTCATCTAAGCCGGTTGAAGCTACGATGTATCGTCAGATGATTGCGTCCTTGATGTACCTGACAAATACAATACCAGATATCTGCTTTGCAGTGAACACCTTGAGCTAGTATCTGACAGATCCGAGACATGTTCACCTGATTGCTGCAAAGCATATTCTGAGGTACTTGAAGGGTACAGCTTACTATGGGCTCAAGTATGATGCGAATCAAAAGTTTAACCTGGAGGGTTATGTTGATTCGGATTGGGAAGGCACTTCCATTGATCGAAAGAGCAAGTTGGGGTGCTACTTCAGTATGGGATCCGGTATGATCTCTTAGTTATGAGGAAGCAGTCTTGTGTGGCAATGAGTACAGCCGAAGCAGAGTATGTCGCACCTTGTTCGGCTATTAGTGAGGCAGTATGGCTTAGGAAGCTACTATCTGATTTGTTTGATCTCCAGTTGAGTGCTACTTGTATATATTGTGACAACCATAGTTGTGTGGAGTTGTCATAGAACCCAATGTTCCATGACAAGCCGAAGGACATTGGGAGCAAGTATCACTATATCAGGGATATGGTGCAGAGAGGAGCAGTGAAGCTCTTGTATGTTGCGACGGACGAGAAGATAGCCGATGTGTTGACCAAGCCACTGGCCAGAGTGAAGTTTGAGTACTTCAGAGAGAGGCTTGGTGTACATCAGATCGAGATTCCTTCCACGGGGAAGTGATGAGTCTAGAGACACAGATGCACATGAGCCATTCTCACATGGTGGTAGGTGTGTCCTCCCATGGTGTAGATATAAGGGCTAGGGCCATTCTGACATGGTTGAAGTGTGTCTTCCCATGGTCGTTGATATAAGAGTTGTGACATTCGAGCATGGTTGAAGTGTGTCTTCCCATGGCTGCGATATAAGTGTTGTGCCATTCGAGCATGGTTGAAGTGTGTCTTCCCATGGTTGCGATATAAGTGTTGTGCCATTCCTAGCATGGTTGAAGTGTGTCTTCCAATGGCTATGGATATAAGTGCGATGCCATTGTCGCATGGTTGAAGTGTGCCTTCCCATGGTATAGATATAAGTGCTGAACCTTTCACAGATGGTTGAAGTGTGTCTTCCCATGCAAGTGAGTGTAAGTGTTGTGTGATGTGCATCTGGGTTGTGCTCCATGGACTATGAGGTGATCTGAAGATGATGATGTGACAGTAGGGTACACAGGTTTTGCAGAGGAATGTAAAAAATCTTGAGATGCTCTTGCAGGTTTTGCATAGGCAATGTAATTAGTCTTGGGAGATCTTTTCGGTTTTGCAGAGGCAGTGTAATCAGTCTTGAGGTGTACCTACTTGATGGCTTGCTCGCAGAGATGATGAAGACCTACATGGAGGCTAGGCCTACATCCACCATGAAAAAGGGCTGGCTCTGTAGAACTTCCTATGACAAGAAGAATTGAGAGATAGCACCAGTGATCTAGATGACCAGTACATCAGTAGTGACGATGATGCTCCGTGATCCAGTGCCAATGATCCAGCTCCAGAGTTGAAGACATGTGCCTATATGTATTGATGACTAGTGTCAAGAGAATACCTTCCTATTTAAGAGGGAGTGTTGATGTATTTGTAACTTCAGAAGATATTCACTTGTATATTGTATGTATTACATATGTACTTTATTGTATCCCCAACAAAGATGTATTATTCCTCTAATTGGAAGTGTCATCAGTTGTACTTGCATGTGTCGCAAGTTATATTGTAAGTGTCGTAACTTATACTTGATGGGTTATTAGACCACCCTAGAGGGGTCGGCCCAGTCAGCATTATGTTAAGTGGTTAAGTTGAGGCCGACCTAGTTGAGTAAAGGCCAAGTGAAAGTTAGTGTATAAATAGATAGTGTGTCTCTCTCATTGCATCGAGTGAAACGAGGTGCTCTACAACCCAGTATGGGGGAGATGTTGTAACATGTGTGAGTGTGTCATGTAATGTTACATCGTGATGTAAGGTTTGTTACTAGCAAAATAATTAAAAAAATTAATGTCGGCTCATAAAATAAAAAATTAAATTATAGAAAGTATTTAAAAACATTCCATGTTTGTTCATAAAACCAGCCTAGATCCAAATCCTAGGCTCTATCAAGTGCCGAGAGGGATCAAATCTCCCGAGGTGCAAACCTCTCCTTGAATAGCTCCTTGAGTGCAATACCTAAGCCACCTAATCCTAAGCTCTAAAGTCTCTAGTTTAAGTCTCATATTTACTTTTTACTTTGTAAAATTATTTTTTTTTGTTTATGGCGGACATAATATTTATTACTTTTTACTTTGTATTATTATTTTTTGTTTACTTTGCATTATTTTGTTACTCGACAAACACTCTAAAGTCTCATATTTACTTTTTACTTTGTATTATAAGTAAAAAGTAAAGTCTCTAGTTTAAGTCTCATATTTACTTTTTACTTTGTATTATTCTTTTTTGTTTATGGACGACATAATATTTATTACTTTTTACTTTGTAGTATTCTTTTTTTTGTTTACTTTGTATTATTTTGTTACTCGACTAATAAGATCTCCCCCATACTGGGCTGTAGAGCGCCTCTCGGCGCAAGTAAAATATTATGAGAAGTAATTAAAAGATAGATGTTCGTTTATAAAATAAAAATTTAAAACTTAAATCCTGATCTTATCAATAAAGCGAGATCAAATTTTTTGAGTTTAAATTTTAAAAAAGAAATACACCTCAAGAAATTGGATCCCTCTCAGTGCTTGATAGATACGGATTTAAGATGGATCTGTGCTAGTTTTACACATTCTATTGTTCACTCACTTAGCATTAGTGAGAGAGAGGAGGAGTGCGCACAAGTGGAGGAGGAGCATGATACTAAAGATATCTATCTGTTGGGTTTGATCATGGTGATCCTTGTATTGATGCTTATTCTATATCTGAGGAAGTTGCGGGGTTTTTCACCTTCTTGGTTTTCCCTGGTGAAATGATTTGTGTCTCTTGTCTCTTGTCTCTTATGCTTGATATGCTATACGTGTTGTTCTTTCAATTAAGATACTAGATCATATTGAATTTATGCTCAAAACTACCAGACGTGAATGCGTGCAGAGTCAATTACAAACCCCAAATATTTGATGTTGTTCATCGCAAATGTGCATTTGTCTAGGTTTAAGTAAAGTCGATGTTGTTGGAGAGTGTCGAGGACTTGTCAAAGCTATATGACATGTCATTCCCATGATCTACTAAAAATCAGTAGGTTGTCGAGATAGACAATGACCCATTTTCTGATGAAAGTTCTAATAATGTTATCTATATATTGCAGGAAGGTCGCAGGTGCATTGGTTAAGCCGAAAGGCATGACTAACCATTCAAACAATCCTTCCTTGGTCTTGAAAGTTGTTTTCCACACATTTGAGGGATCGATTGGAATATGATGATATCCCTACTTGAGGTCAAGATTAGTAAAGAATTTAACACCTTTCAGACAGTTGATGAGATCGTCTATTCGTGACAAAGGGTAGCGATTCTTTACCAAAATTTTGTTAAGTTCCTTGTAGTCGTTGCACATGCACCAAGTCCCATCTTTCTTTGGAATGAGGATGACTAGACTTCCACAATGAGAGGAGCTGGGTCGTTTATGACCTTTTGTCGATCAAATATCGGATTTGTCTGCGAATCTCTTCATTTTCAAGAATGGATCTTCTGTAAACAGATGCGTTAGGAAAAGAAGAACCAGAAGCAAGTTCGATGGAGTGTTTTAATTGGCAATGTCGAGGTACTCTGTCTAGATTTTGGAATAAAATTTGATACTCATTGAGAATGTTGTCGATCAACTGCTTCTATCAAGAGCTGATTTGGTCAGTGAGTCGACTCGTCACTGTAGTCTTCCTAAAATGTCGTGGTTTGATCATTATTAATGCGAATTTCTGAGCATGATTGATGAGATTCTTTGTTTGTTTAGCAGATATCATTGAAACCATTAGTGTAGGTCATCTCTCTGGAATGCTGTACCATCGATTCTAGATTTTGACAATCACCTCATGCGATTGTGACTGATAAATTCCATGGAGATCCCATAGTTAAGGTTTCCCAAACCAGATGTCATCTACAGAGAGTGGTGGTATGTTGCAGAGTACTTCATCTTCAAAAGGCTTCATGAAGTAGGCGAGTTTGCATTGTCAGGTGATCCGTAGTTCCTATCCATCATTCATCCAACCTATGTTGTAATGATGAGGATGCATAGTGGTAACAAGACCTAGTTTCTTTACAAGATCTTCAAAATGAATTTATTTTGGCTACCATTATCCACAATCAAATGTAATGGTTTGTGTTGGACCCATATCTGTGTATGAAACAATAGCTCTCCTTCCTCCTCATTGATGATAGTCGAGGTTGCTGGAGTGGTTGATGTCGATGTCAAAAGGGTCATTGCGTCTGGATCAGATTCTTCCACCATCTTGTCGAACGCATAGGATCTCAACACTTTTCCCAAAAATGTCTTTCGAGCTTTGTATTCAGACATATCATGCCAAGATGTGTGGTCGTAATTGCACCATTTTCCAGTCGATGGTTGTTTTCTACACTCCCTTTTATGAAAAGGATTTTTTTCGTGATATGGCTTTGGAGGAGTCAGCTGAGAATATTTCGACTTGTCGAAGTCGGCTGATGTCTTCCTGTGAGGTGGTCGTCCCGATGTCTGCTTTGTCGTGAAGTGTGCTTTCCTTTTCTGTTTGGTTTCAAATTTCCTATCATAGTGGAATGCATTTGCAAGCGTATTGAAAGTAAAAAATTCCATCTCCTGCTGAATGTACTAGGACAATCCATCGATGTACTTCAGAACAAGCATTTTCTCTTCTTCTTCGACGGAAAGTCTAGCCATGAGTCGATAGAACTCGTCGGTGTAACTCTAATGGATTGGTATTTCCATTGCCTTAGCTGATGCTACTTCTTATACTGCTGCTCAAGGTACCTGGGTGGGTAAAATTTCTTTCGGATGTGTTCGACAAATTTATCCCATGTGTTGATGGGGTCTCCTCTTTTCTCCATCTTTGTCGAGAGATTTTCCCACAAGCTGTGCAAATATGTTGACATATTTAAGGCTACAATGGTGATCTTGTCAACTTCTGAGAGCTAATTCATAGAGTAATAGGATTCAAATTGTTGCACCCAATTATCGACGGATTCCACGTCAATCTTTCCTTCAACATTCGTTATGTCCAAATTCATTTTCACTTTGAAGGGGATGATTTTGTCAGAGTGAGTTCTTGTCGAAAATCCTCCGGATGTCAAAGCAAATCATGTGTGAAATTCATTGAATTGGGTGAAATTTCAGTACATTGTCAAGTCAAGGCTTGCTCAATAAGTTGTGCTATCTCATCGGCTGCATGTCTATCATTTGTTTCTTCTGCCATTTCTAAAGGTAGAGTCTGCTTGGATTGCTGAGATTGCGAGCGTGTTTAAACAGGCATAAGTCGGTAACTTCGTTGGAAGTGTCTACGCAAACTTAAGCATGAACAAAGCTAAGTGCTCTGATACCAATGATCTACACGTGGCCAGGAAGCACGAGTGGGACAACAGTTTGACTGAATGATTCGGCTATGTTATGGCGGAAGCTTAAGAAACATAATGCGCAAAACAGGAATACACTACATAGACATAACAAAAATATACATAGACAATATGCAGGAATGAGAACTGATCTTCTATTAATGGATATGAGGTCATCAATTGATTCTAAGATGTATATTACAATAGTTTACATGCTTATATAGAGAGTGTTGAGATGCTTGGGTGCTTTCCCATTATGTTGAGTTACAAGACAAGTTAGAACGGTTTGGCAGTTCAACCATTACATTCAACTAGAAGACAGAGAGATAGTCTATCGAAGCTCGATAGTCGCAAGTCGTAGATTGACGCTGCATGTTGATGTCATGAAACTATGAGGTCGCGGAACTTGTCAAAGTCGTGAAGTTGTCAAAGTCATGTCGAAGTCAAAACTTGTCGAAGTTGTGTCGACGCCGATGACTTGTAGAAGATGTGCCGAAGTTAGCATCCGACAATAATGCCAACTTCGATGTGGATCAAGATGTGCTGCAGATAGGAAGAGTGTTTCCTGATGTTGCTTCAATTTGGGTCATGTAGTAATTTCCTAGTGCAATAGGAAAAATAAGTTAGTAGCACTTAGTTCTATAGAGGTCAAGTATATGGCTACTAGTACAGTAGCTTGATAAGCAGTATGGCTTCATAAACTCCTTGTAGGATTGTTTGGCCAGATTCAAGAGACAACCATGATTCACTGTGATAACCAGAGCTCTGTGCAGATGTCAGTGAATCTTGTATTCCACAAAAATTCAAAGAATATAGATATTCGGTATCACTTAATTCGTGATATAGTGCAAAAAGGTGCGATCGAGTTACATTATGTTCTGATAGATGACCAGAACGTAGATGTTCTCACCAAGACTCTTCCCAGGATAAAGTTTGAACACTTTCATGGAAGACTTAGAGTAGAAGATAATGTGTCCCTCCTTGAGAGGGAAAGATGGCATAGAGATATTTACCCTTCTTTCACTCAGGTACCTCTACTCATCCAGGTTATCATCCAGGTATGGAATTAATTCCATCGATAGATGAGATAGACGGGTAGCAGATGGTTGGGTTACACACAGGTGCCTCTACTCATCCAGGTTCTCAACCAAGTATGGGAGTAATCCCATCCACAAATGGGATGGACAAGTAGTATATGGCCGTGTTATGCTTGCATAGGTACCTCTACTCGTTCAAGGTCTCATCTAGGTATGGGAGTATCCCATTGGCAAATGAGACGAACAGGTAGTAGATTGTTGTGCACCTCTGCTCATCCAGGTATGGGAGGATCCCATCGGCAGATGAGATGGACAAGTAGAAGATGGTAAAGAATATGGTAATTCCTATCTCTCGGACATCGAGGTAGGATGGAGAGGCTACTCTTGGACTCACAAAAGGATTGGTGGAGTTGATGCATGATGACACTTCTCGAAGGACCGAGACTATGTTGACAACCTTTAGTATGTATGGATATTATTGAGACAGTATAGATGTCTAGATGAAACCCAAATGATAGTGATGTTGATGACGATCGAATAATACCTTCCTTGTTGAGAGGGAGTGTTGGGATTTGTGCAACTTCAAAAGTTATTCTTATTATATTTTATTGTACTGATTTGTACCTCCTACATTAGTTGATCTTGATGTAATTAATCATGTAAACCCTTGAAAGAATCAATGTAAACCTCACGGATAATTTACCCAAATAAAAAGATTAAAATAAACATTATTTATTTACCCCTAGGTCAAGTCGGTCGAATCACGTTAGACAAGTATTCCCAATTAGGAAAAAGGCCTGTTTGGCAAGTGTATAAATAAAGGGGATGTGCTCCTCATTTGACACATTCACTCATTCACACAAGTTCGCATCACTTGCAGAGGAACTCGCATCTGTAGAGAAGAGAAGTTATTTTTGGGGTTTTGCTTAGAGATACTTTCTTCTTTATCTCTCTCGTCATTGTACTCTGTTCTCGGAATTATTCATCTCTATACGAAGGTTGTTGGGTTTTATCCCGATTTGGTTTCCTAGGATAAATTCTCGTGTTCTTTGTTTATGTTCTTTGTCTTTCTTCTAGTAATCCTATTGATCTTATGCAATTGAATTATTATGCTATAATTGTATGAAAAACTAACAATGATAAACACAAGTTTAAAATTCAAAACTATTGAACAGCTTCAAACTTTCATCTTTCTTAATCACATTTCCAAAATCAAATTATATATCCAATTGATTAATAATAATTCTATATCGAGATTACCTAATTCGAATAAGTGATACACATTGATTATAAACCAATGCAAAATATGGTTAATAGATTCTAATTCTAGTTCTAATATATGATCATCTATTGCACAATTTAATTCTATATTGTGTGATTGCATTTGCTATTAATGCATTATTTATTCACGTTATAGATACACAAGTTGGGATTTTAGGAGGAATAGTTGTCAAGTTGTGTTAAGTGTTTGAATCCTATTATGAGTTGATTTCAATCATGATAGCCTACGAAAACACTACCATAATTAATGTGTTCATTTGCTACCATACTATGAGCTTACCACAGTTGATTGTTAATTAATGTGTTATTTTTTACATGGCTACTAACTTATGAGATGTGATTGTCAATTAATGCTCGGTTCTTATATTTGGAGAGAACATCACAAATTATTATTGGTTATAACCTTTTGGCAAAGAACAAACACTCACTGGTCCCACATTGAAACAATACATTTGACAATTCCGAAAACATCAAAGAATTTGTCATCTTTTTTATATGAAAAGGGATGAATATGAAAACCACTTTCTCGTATAATGTCCTTTGTACACCCACATTAGAGAGCAATTTCAAAATATCTTCCACAATATTGACCCTTTTAAATATTTTCAATCACATAAATAAAGTTATATATCAAACCAAGTGATTTCTTACATTTTTTAATGTCTAATGAGCAAAATTTTGTATAATAGATGTTAATAACCATCACCATCATCATCACCATAATTCTCATAAAAACAAGTGCATTGTCCTAAATATCGATCTACTATGAAAATATATTTACAAACCTTTATTAAAACACATAAATTTAAAGAGGACTGCTTCTAGGACATGTCACTAGAGGGCCTTCTATGTTTAATAACAAGGCTTCCTGTAACCAATTTTTATTCCATTCTTGGATAGTGGATTCTTCTATTTTCCTTTTCCTTTCTATTTAGTGAGATTTAGTTGATTGTTAAGGAGGGGAGTACGAATTAACCATCTCTTTTACCTTTTTCATTCTCTTGATAATTATTGATGCTAATGATTTAACTCATTTGTTTCTTAATGTTCATTGTTTTCATTTGCATTTCAATTTCCAAGAATTTGTCTTTTTCCCTCCTAATGGCTCATTTCATATTCGTTCTCCATTTCTCTTGTTTATGCACTAGTAATCCATGGTACTATTGAATCTCATCATAGTTTCATTCCATGTTCAAAGGATCCAATCTCAAATGTTTAACCTCACAAGGTGCACAATGTAGGTGCAAAATGATTAGGATGTTTATACTCCATAATTTCCCTTCTTGCTAAAAGCTTTTTATTCATTATTTTCTTGAGAGACCACAATAAGAAGGTTGATGTTACTTCAAAAGATATTGTGTGATTTGAGTGGAATTATCGCATAAACCAAACTTGGACTTCATGCCTATATATTGAGGCACTATACAGTATCTCCCACATGTCATAGATTGTTGTGTTATTAACCTTGAAACTTAGAACTACATAGGATATATAGAGATTTATGATGCAATAAACTATAAATTATAGTGCAACATAACAATTAGCAAAGGAAATAGTGAAGATATATGTTGCCTAAATAATGAGGGAAGATTTTAGAAAATTGAATATTTTTTTTAATTTCTCAAACATTTTATGGTTGCAAATTTAAGAATTAATAAGATTCCCCAAGGTTTCTACACTTTGTGAAAATTATTGATCCTTAAAATTTTCCATTTAAATTACCCTTGTATTGGGATAATAAATTCTGAAATAAAGGATTGTTCAAGTTGGGCAACCTTTCACATGAGGAGAGATCTAATACACAATTCTTAACAAAACAATCAATTGCCTTCTATACATACCTTGAAATATGTGGACCCTCTCGATCTGGTACTTTGATTTAGGATTCATCTATTCCAAATTGTAACTGTCGAAACAAATTAAAAAGGAGATAACTTGAATAAGGTAGTTCATCTTTCTTGATTTAATTTTGAGTCGTTGGGAAATGCTTCTCAAAAACAAAAAACAAAAATTAATAACCAAACTATACCTAGAGGTGGATTTTAAAAAGCACAAAAGCCACCCAAAAATATTGTTAATGGGTGTCCATACACATGATTGTGGAAACTATTTTGATAGACTTTGTATCTTCAATATATTTAAAACAAATAGTTTCTTCATACCATTTTGAATGCACAAATAGATTATCTATAAAAAGAAGCTACTTAGGAGTTAACCCTACAATGTGATTTTACTACATCCTGTAGGAAGCAGGGAACTATCCATACTCCCAAGATCTTAAAGCAATTTATGCTTTTGTCCCATTTTTATTTATTCCCGGGGAAACTGAATGCAAGCAAAATACTAGAAATTGCTATCAGTATAGCCTCGTATGTTTCATTTATGGATTGAAAATTGGTTTGAATTAACTATTTTCCATTTCTAGCTTCTGCAGCATGGCATATTGTTGAGATTGATTTCCAGATTAAGGGTCGAACATTGTTGTCAAATTTTTTTTGTGTTTCCAGCTTCCACGGCATAAGCATATTTTTGTAGTAGATTTATGGATTCATGAGTTATTTATGTTAACTTTTAGGATATATTTTTCCTTCACGTTTTTTGTTTAGGAAAGATGCTTTCTAAGAATTCCTTTGTTGGGTGTGTGAGCTATCTCAAAGAAAACACCTAATATTTAATTATCAACCGGGGTTGGTAATATTAGAGTTGAGGAAAAGTATATGCTAAGGTAGAATGGAAGCTAAGATTTTCGGCTTGTTAGACCTTAAAAATATTTAATAAAGAAAAGATCAAAAGATCTTTCAAAATGAAAAACTAAGTCAAACTTCAAAAAACAATAAAAAGAACTAAATCAAACTTAGTAAACAGATAAATTAGAATAGTATCAAATCATACTACTGACCCTATAATTGAATAATGGAAACTGATTGAAAAGCAAACTGTGAACTATGAAAATGGAAACTATACAATTCCAGATTCTATTTAAGAATTAGAAAACAACTGTAAACAGATTAAAGACTTGTCTATGAAATAGATTAATTTGATAATAAACTACATAAGAAGAAAGCTATGCTGATAAAAGCAAATTAAAAACTATTAAATAACTTTAACAACATCTATTCACATGTAACAAGAACTGGAGTTAATGTATCATAATGGCTTCCAAATGTAATAGCAAAACAAAACGGAAGTAAATCTAATCTAGCTTCAACAAAAAGATGTAAAATACAAAGAGACAAATTACAGTTAACTTTAAACATTCTAATCTATCTACTATCCATGAGAAAAATAATAAACTAATGAAAGCTAGAAGCAAGTAGAAAACTTAATAAATATATTTACTTCTGAACTTGATTTGGAAGCAAGTAGAAAACTTGATAAAGATATTAATTTCCAAACCCAAATCCTATTCCATGAGCATCTTCATTATTTACCGAAAGAAGAAACTGATCCTAATCTTAATGAAGGAAACTATCAAAACTAGAATACTTGAAGAATGAAATTACTGACTCTATTCTAACTACGTCTTAAGAGCATGTAATAAACTAGACTAGGAATAAGACTGATAAATTCTGAAACAACATGTTAGCAAGATAAATATGAAGGACATAATTGAAAAGAGAGTTAAAGCAAACTAAGAATAATAACAAGACTTGAATTAAAACTTTATGGAATGTAAAACAAGGGCCTAATTATGGTTGAGAAGACTAATTAAGAACAAGAAAGATTACAGTAAAGAAAACTAAGAAAATTAATTCAAACTAGCATAAAACAGTGTAGAAAGAATAAAAATCCAAATGACGATCCGAATGCCAGTCCAAACGACAGTTCGAATGACAGTCTGAATGGAGGAAAAACGAATTAAACTAAGGAAAAGAGTAGTTTCGATGATCTTGACATCAACTGGAAAGTGTAGATGAACGTACAATGCAAAGAAATTAGTGAGAAGACTTGTTGAGAAGCTAAGATAATAGAAAGCAACCTATTCTAATCATGGTTAGAGAGATAAACTATTCCTATTCTATACTAAAGCAAGGTTGAGATGAGAGAAGAGAATTAACCTACAGCTACAGAAAAGAAACTAACTAAACTAATTCTAAGTATTAACAGAATGGAAACAACAATTAACTAAGTTCTATCTAATTTGCAGCGGATTAGAAAAAAAACAAACTATCTAGTTATAAAAGACTGAAATGAAGCTATCAAAATTATACTACTGGTTGACCATTTTCTAATTCTGTAGACACAAACTATGTTAGCAGAACAATATAAATTACAGAAGAGAAGAAATATCATATACAAAAAATGGAATTAATTACATATACAGGAAAAAATATACTAACTATTTACAGAAAAGATAATGCAGAAAACAAAGACAAAACCTCCGGTTGATGAGGGGCCTTCCCAGCAATCAGAGGTGTAAAACAAAATTGATTTAGTTACTCAAAATATCAACAAACTGGAACTTCCATTAACTTGAGAAAATTATGAGAGGTCTGCTATCTACTTGCAAATCCTTCGAACTATCTGCTAATATAGTGATCTTCTCCACTACAAGCTAGCTCTGTTTCTATCTACAAGTGTTTATTTATGCATTTACAAAGGATGAGAGGGTCGACAAAGTCAACTTCTTTAATAACAGAGGCGTTTATGAATAACTGGCTGCTTTGAATGGTGCGTGACAGTGTAAGGAGCATCCTCCAGGCTTCACGAGGCCGATTCCTTCACAAGGGAGCTGCAACATTGACTTTCCTTTGACGTGGGAAGAGAGGTAGTGCGCTGGTGAACTAAACGAACGGAGGAGAGTATTGCTGGAGCATTGGTGTGGGTAGAACATTGTGTTGGAAGGATGAGCGTGGACGGACGGGTTCTTCCAAAACACTGGTGTGAATGGGCATGCATGATTCCAGGATGAATGCGTAGGAGAATCGTTGTGTTGGAGTGTTAACGTGGAAGCATGGTACGTTGTCGAGCTTAGCGAGCATAGGGACAAATATTCCAGAACAACAGCTCATTAACCATATCCACCATGTGGCTAACAGAACCCATGTGCCCGTTTTTTACTTTAATAGCCCAAAACATACCAACCATGGATTTTGAGGGCTGAATGCAAGGTTGAAACACGAACTGAATGTGGCTGAGCTTAAGCAATATAAATGCACAGTCTGAATGAAGGGTCATTTAACAAACTAGAGCCTGTAAATCAAAACTAGATGCCATGCATGAATGGAAATGTCACTTTAATCATAATAAATCATAATATAACGAGATTGGACCAAAATTTATATGATAAACGAAAACACGCATACTTGGTCTGTTTGATGGGATGAATGGCTAAAAGAATAACTTAATATATCAAAAAATAGTGAAATTAACGCCATTCATAACAGATTTGATGATAAAAAATAGTGAAATTAATGTCATTCATAATAGATTTGATGATAAAAAATAGTGACAAAATGGACACCAACACTCCCCCAAATCAGAGATATGCCAGGTCCCACTGAGCAAGACAGAGAGAAATTAGGAAGAAGGCTGAGCTGCGGCAGTAACTTCCGTCAACTTGGATGATGAAGATATAGATTCAGCCTCGAGCTTCTTGAATTGGTCATTTAAGTAATTATATCTCATATTCAAGGCAGTATGGGATACTGCTTTGGTGTTAACCAAGCATTCAATGTCTTTTACTTGTGCATGCAGTGCCTTGTTTTCTTCATGAAGCTCAGAAATTGTCTCCACATAGCTTTGATTTTGGTTTGTCAACCATGCTATCACTTGGATCAACTTATCCATCTCCTATTGAGCCAAAGTGAGCTGTTCTTTATAATGCTCAAAGCTCTTTAGGGGACTCAAATCTTCTGAAAATGTTTCACACTCAACAATATGATCTTCAAGAATTGTGTCTTTGTTGTGTGCAGGAGGACTTTCAGCAGCGAAGGCTTCACTCATTCAAGCAAATGCATTGGCCAATGTGAGGAGAGGGGATTCAAGGGTATGATCACCCAACTGTGTATTTGAACATGATGGTTGAACGACAGTATGAATGACAGACTGGTTGACGGACTAGTCATAATTCATTCTCGTGGATTTAGCAGGCTCTGAAAAGAGTGGAGGTTCCGAAGTAGGGTCACCGAGAGTAAGTTCAGGAGAAGGTGATGACTGGGCAAGGTGCTCATCACCTGAGGGATCCTCATCAAACCATACACATTTAGCATTTGGTTATGCTTGGGTATGATGGTGTTCTTGAGAAGAGGAAGGTTTGAAAATAGATAAATGAGGGTTCAATATCTAAAAAACAAAATGATCCCAGGTTTGTCCTCTCTTTTCTAACTGGTGAATGATCATAAGATTAATAATACAATGGTGATATAAACTTCCAGAAGGGTTAACTGTTTTTTTCTAACTTGACTAGACATCTTCTCAAAACTCTTCAGGAAATAAAATGGAAAGTTGAGGGTCTGAGTGTTGACAAAATGAGCTAACAACCTGAAATGGAAAGCTTTAAAGATAGTGAACTTACCCTCGCAAGTGATTAAGTGGATGATAATGGTCAGAAGATCTAAATACTCCGGTTTGATCCATTCTCTGTGAAAACCTTTGGTACCAGCAATGTGTTGAAAATCGGTCTTCAGGGAAAATTGCTGGTCCTTCCATGGAAGGAAAAGATGCTTATGCCATCGGGCACCTTCCCTCAGGAGCTTAGTAGCTAATGCTATTGACTCTTCTGTCATGGAGAAAACAAGATGGACAACCTTGGTCATCTTGCCGTCAAAATTTTTGGCGAACAATAATGAAATATCATCATCGTGACCTTGGAGAAGGTGGAGAAATGGTTCCCAACCTGCTCGCAAAAACACTTCACAGCAGGCTCTAAACTCATAAATGCGAAGGAGGTCCTGGTAGGTACCATGCTCATAACGAATAGGCATTGTTGACAGAGGATGGGGGATGCAAAATGGATACAAGAGGTGCAATAATTTATAGATGACACAGCTCAGATGGAGAGCAAACAGATTGAGGCAAAATTCACGTGATCACCAGTTTAAACTAAGGTCCGTTTGATTGTTTGAATGACAGTAGACGAGGGTTTGGCATGCTTGAAAAGATCGCATCTGTCATTCGAAGATCTTAAGTTATGTTCCAGCATAGACATGCATGAATACAGTGAATATGTGTGGAATATGTGTGGTTTAGAGAATATTCAACCATGTCCAAAGCCGAGCTTCGGACAGACTAAATGCAATTCACGTAATGAAAATAGATTAGACGTGAGAGATCGTGATTCGATTGATATGGTAACAGATCATATAACAGGATAAGTAAGAACTAATGGCGATCGTGTAATGATTCAAAACAATGCATCATCCATTCGTTTATTGGAGGTGAGGTGGATAAGAGAAAGAAGCCATGTGTGAAATTGACATTTGATTAATCCCTGTCATAATTAGCCAATAAAATTTATCAATAATTTTCAAATTTGGCATATTAAATAAAGCTATTATAGTCTGTGGTTTCATTCAACACTCCATTCAAAACATTGTCTATTTGCCTCATTCGGATCGGCACTCAACCCGTCATTCAGTCCTTCATATAGAATTTTTCTTATACAAGATCTTATTGTTGATGTTGACCAAAGCTGATTTCGCAAAGAATTTCTGAAGCTGTTAGTGCACAAAAGATGCTGTAAACTTTGCTTTTCTGTATCTTTCAGTTGCGTTCCTCTTTTTGTTCTTGATTAGATCAATTTTCTTTTGCTTTTGCATTAACCTGAAAACACTTGTCATTGTATCAGAGATAAATAAATTTTTCATAAAAATTTAGAGAGTCATAACAGTTCTAATCTTCCCCCCAAACCAAGAATATGGCATGTCCTCATTGAAAGTCTCACAGATAGTTTTTTAAAATATTATCATAATTTTCATAAGGAAATGAAATATTAACTAATAAATGTCGATGATTTAGATATGTACATTCATAAAAAAGAATACAACAGTGCTTAAAAGACCATGTGAAGAATAATAGTATAAGAGATGCGAACAATGCCATAGGGAAAAGTAGTCGTCCATGACTCATTGTAAAGATCCCTTGTCATACAAATAATATAGATAACGTTCACCTTAAAATTTGTGAGATCTACTATAATTATGGGTCCCATTTCTATGATAATCATATCCTAGGTATTGTTTGAATTAGATGACAGGGTCCAAGTCCAACTTACAACCATTATCTAATGACAGTATATATAATCGGCCTAAACATATGTTTGTATACTCGGGTTTTTTATGATTTATGTGAATAGAAATGCATTAACCAAACCTCTTTTACCCAATATTGACCCACTTCCAGCAGGCATGTTCAATACCTGGCGGGTTTATCTTGGTACCATGCAAGCATAGCCCTACTACCAGTGAGCCTATTCAGTACCCTGACGGGTTTACTTGCATTTATTGAGCTTCCTTGTTTAAGATTTTACTTAGCATGGACCCGCTGCCAGCAAGCCTATTCAGTACCCTGGTGGGTTTGCTTCGTATAATGATATATATATATATATATATATATATTGTAAGGAAGCCGGTTGGCACAAGAGTGTGCTAAGCCTGTTAAACACATAATTCAAAATTTAGCACAAACATTATGAGTAACTTTATTTATAATGGCCAAAATTACAGATCATGTAAAAAGATAATGACCTAAAGTTGTTCTTTGACTTCACAGTCTATCTTCTTCATAAAAGGTCAGTAATGTTCCCCACAAAATAGAAAATATCACCCACTTTTAGGCTACCTTTTAAAGGTGCTTTAGAGACAAGTTTTGATAATGAATCAAGGATGAAGTAGCAGTCCATAGGTGTAAGATAGAGTTTTGTGGAGATCATAATAATTGAAGTAGGTCTTTTAAACAACTGTTCTAATGATAAATCAGAAATGTGCATGTCTGAATCAAATACTATAAGCAGAATCATAAAATAAAGTGGTTATAAATGATATAAAAAATGCTTTATCCTTTCACTAAATTTTTTTCAATTTTAGCAATAATTGAAAGAGAGGTAGGACTATAAGTATTCATTTTTAGAGCACTTCCCTTTTCGCATAATATCACATGAGTTGATTACAAAGATAGGGTTCTTGTGATTAAGCTGCAAAACCACTTGTGAGACGATTCAAATTTTATTCAAAACAAAGCATATGTACAAAACAAGTCATGTAATCTTTTCGAAAGGAAAAAGAGTCTTCCTATTTTATTGACACCAGTTTACAAACTGATCATAATAGATTTCTTGTAAAAAGAAGAATGTAATCAATTGTTAGAAATGACTCATTATTATTGAAAATCAAAAAAATATTTACATATATACAAAAGAAGATAACCCAAAATGATTCAAGGACTAGGAGGAGGAGGAATGACTTCCTCTTCTACTAGTTCCATTTCTTCCTGTTGCAAGGCATTCTTCACAAAATCTTGTTTAGAGATTGGTTGATGATAAAGTCTAAGTCTGTGTCCATTTACAACAAAAGAAATTTGTGAATCATCAATTCTCTTAATTTTAATGAATCCATTATCAAAGGTTGTGAGAATTTCAGATGGACCCATCCAATGAGTAATTAATTTACCTTTAAAAGTTTTGTATCTTGAATCAAAAAGTAGTGCCCAGTCTCCAGTTTTGAATTGTTTTTGTTTAATGTATCTAAAATGCCACTTTTTGCGTTGATTTTGTATTAAGATTGTATGTTGAATAACATCTTACCTAATCTTGTCTAATTCATTTATCTGCAGGATTCGTTGACTCTGTGCTTCTTCTAAGTTCATCCCTAATTGTGGAGCCATACAAAAAGTTTTGACTTGAAATTCGATGGGTAGAAGAAATTTTTACCATAAATGAGTTCATAAGGTGTGTGACCAGTGGTGTTTCTCCATGTTATTATATAATCCCACAGAGCTTCAGGAATCCTATATACCCAATCTTTATGGTGTAACTGGATAGTTTTAGTTAGGATGGCTTCTAATACTTTGTTGGTGGATTCCACCTAACCATTGGCTTGCGGGTGATAGGGTGAAGACTTAAAATGTCTAATACCATATTTTTCAGTAATCTCTTTCATTAATTTGGAGGTAAACTAAGATCTTTGATCGGTTACAATTTCCCTAGGTACACCGAATCGGGTAAATATTTCTTCATAAATGAACTCCACCACAGATTTCTCTGTGGCTCAGAATAAAGCTTTAGCTTCTACCCATTTGGCGACATAATCTGTACAGACTAAGATGTACTTCTTCTTACGAGACATAGGGGAAATTGGTCCAACAAAATCTAGAGCCCATTTTTCAAATGGCTCAATCATAACTTGGGGTTGCAAAGGTATCTCATCGGATGGTGTAGGTCTACCCATTCTTTGGAAACTGTCACATCCCTTGATATATTTGGCAGCATCTTTAAAGATGCTTGGACAATAGTACCCAAAGAACAATACTTTGGATGTTCTCCTTTTATCAGAAAAATGCCCACCGCATGGTCCACCATGACATGCATGAAGGATCTATTCCATCTCATCCTCTCGTATGCATTGTCTAATAATAAGGTCAGGACCAGTATGAAAGAGATCATTATCTACCCAATAATAATTGGAACTTTGAACTATGATCCTACGTTTATCAGGTGGGGAGAGATGGTTAGGTAGCTTTCCAGTTGCTAAATAATTGGCTATATCTGCAATCCATGGGGTTCGAACAGATACAGTGAACAAATGCTCATCTGGGAATCTATCATCGATAGGGATGGCATTATCGTCAATTTGAATTCGAGAGAGGAAATCAGCTACTACATTCTCTTTACTGAGATGATCAACAATGGTGATGTTGAATTCTTGTAACAAAAAAAGCCACCAAGTCACTTTGCCATTGGTGATAGGTTTATTCATCAAAAACCTGATGGCGGAGTGGTCAGTGTGTATAAAAATTGCATATCCTATGATATAATGACGAAACTTATTGATGGAGTAGACTACTGCTAGAAACTCTTTTTCAGTAACAGTGTACTTCGATTCTGCAGGAATCAAATTTTTACTAGCAAAGTAGATGGCATGTGATGTTTGTCCCTCTTTTTGACCTAAAACTACCCATATGGCGTTGTCAGAAGCATCAGTAAATATATGGAAAGGAAGGGACCAATTTGGGCCCCTAAGTATTGGTGCCATTGATAGCTTGGCCTTCAGAGTTTTGAAGGCTTTTTGACACAGTTCAGTCCATTGAAATTCTGTGTCTTTCATGAGTAGTTTGAACATAAGTGCAGCTATCTTAGTGAAATTTTCAATGAAACGTCTATAATAGCCGACATGGCCAAGAAAACGTCTTACTTCCTTCGGAGTCTTCGGAGGAGGAAGATTAAGAATTATTTCAATCTTGGAGGGATCCACCTTGATACCTTGAAGAGAGACATGATGTCCCAGGACTATTCCCTTGGTCAGTAGCATTTTACATTTTTCATGACTAAGAGCTAAGTTCGTTTCTTGGCACTAAATAAGAACTGTTTTGAGGTTATCAAGCAATTCCTGGAAAGTATTACCATAAACTGTAATATCATCCATATAAACTTCTACACAGTCGTGTATGACGTTAGCAAAGATTCCTAGAACTACACATTGGAAGGTAGCAGGTGCATTACATAGGCCAAATGGTAAGACTCGGTAGGCATACGTCCCCTAAGAGCAAGTGAAGCTTGTCTTTTCTTGATCCTCATGTGCTATCAATATTTGATTGTACCCACTATACCCATCAAGGAATGAGAAATATTGTTTCCCTGATAAGGTGTCTAACACCTGATTGATGAAAGGCAAAGTGAAGTAGTCCTTAAGAGTGGCCTTGTTTAGTTCTCAAAAGTCAACACAGATACGCCATTTTCTTGTGACTTTCTTTGGAACTACCACCAGAGGAGAAACCCATTTAGTGTTAGAAATTGGGTAAATGAATCTTGTGCTAAGGAGTTTTTGTAACTCATCCTTTACTATATCCTTTAGTGTTGGGTTCATTCTTCTCTTTGTCTTCCTAACAGGAGGTATGTTCGATTCTTTGTAAATATGATAGATACAGGTGTCTGGGTGTATACCTTTCATATCGGTATACTCCCATGCAAATGCTCCAATTTGATCCTTGAGAACTTTTAGTATTTTTTTTTACTGACTCTCATCTAAACCTACATTTATATGTAGAAATTTGTCGGTAATAACCTCACACGGAATGGTATAGGATCCTAGGTTTTCTTTGATTGCGAATACACAAGGTCTACTTGTAAATGTTGAGAGGCTCATGTTTTCTTGGATTTCGTCTCCAAAGATCTGGGCAAATTGGGAAAAAGATTGAGGAAAATCTACACATGTTGTGGAAGAGATAAATTTGTTCAACACGTTCTTGGTATTTTGCTCTTGAAGTTCTCGAGAAAAATAACTCAGAAGGGAAAGTTCTTCCAAGTTTGCATCTCCAAAAGGAAAATCTAACCAAAACAAGTTTTCAGCTATTGGCTGAGCTGGTGGGTATAGAGCTAGTTTTCTTGTGGATAACCCATCAGAGATAATCATCTCTCCATCCCCACATCCTATAAATGCATTGGTAGTAGCCAACCAGGGTCTTCCCAAAATAATGGGGTGACATTTTGAAAGGTCTTTTGATTCAATGACCATGAAGTCCATGAGATATTCCCATGAGGCTACTAATACAGTGATGTCATCTAAGGTCCCAGTAGGTTGCACCATAGTACGATTTGCTAATTCTAGCATTGTTGGGGTAGGGTGAAGGAATGGTCCTAAATTGAGAGTTTCTAAAACTATGGTAGTCATCAAATTGATAGCAGCTACTAGATCAATAAGTGTGTTACCTATGGTGGTGTTATTGATGATAACAGTCACCACAGGGTTTCCTGGGTTTGAATACTTTGGAATTCTAGGTTGGTTTGCTTTGAAATATGATATTTCTCCAATTACATGAATCGTTGGAGGGTCTTTTTGTTTCTTCGCTAGTCTCTTAATACAGAGTTCCTTTATTACCTTACTATAGATTGGAATATCCTTAATGGCTTGTAATAAAGGGATCTTAACGCAAATATTTTTCAATTCGTTAATGATATCATACTCTGGATAAGTTACAGGTTTTTTTATTACTAGACGCTCCGGATATGGAGGTGAATTTTCCCCTAGAATTACTTCTTTGTGTCGATGGTTATGTGTTTAAGATCTAGAAATAACCACATCTTCAAGAATGGCATCATTCAAAACTTCACTAGGTATGTCTTCTTCATTCTCTTCTTGAATAACAACTGATGACTTGGGCTTATCTTGCACAACTCTTCTAGACCACAGTTGTATCTCATGTATTGGCGGGGTTGAAATGACGTATGATGGAAGAGGTAACAACCCAATGCTATTGAGATCTTGGGTTGGTTTGTTGTTAGGATTGGGTATTGGTTGTGTAGGTAATATTGTGGGTCTTGGAGGATTCATGTTCTGGAAATGGTGAGGTTGATTCAGGATAGGGGGTAATGAAGGAGGTACAAATCCAGGTGAAAGTTGTTGAATATTAGGTGGGTAAAGGTAGTTAGGCATAGGAGGAGGTGGTTGAGCATAATATTTCCCTCTCCATCCATGTGACCATTACTGTCGTTGAGTATTCTAAGGAGGGTACTGCGGTGGCCAATTTTTCCAACCTAAAGTATTCCATTGTTGAGGAGGTTGACAAGGATATTAATAAGGTGGAATTTGTGATGAATCTTGATATGATGGTTGATCTCTATGTTTCCAAGGCCTCCTAGGTATTTCATCAAAATTTCCACTCTTGTACACAGCTTGTAATCCAGGCAACGATGGACAATCACTGGTTGGATGTTCTTCTGTACGTAGGTGACAGACTAAAACATTATTTAATGGACATTCTCGTTGATGATGTTTAGTTCTACACATAGGATAGAAAACACTCATTGTTGCACGCTCCTCATCTTATTTCTTTTTAGCTTGTAGTGCATCTAATTGAGAACCCATGGCTCCTAAAATATTTGTTTTGAAATTTTTCAATAGGTTTCCCAACTCTACCCTTGTAACTCCACCAGGACCAGATGTGTTTCCTTTGGAATTCCTCGCATAAGATTCTCGAAAGTGTCTTCCACCTTTCCCTCTGCCCCTAGAGTAATTCCTACATTGTTCACAAATCTCTGTAAAAGATTTATGAGAAATGTCTCCTACTGCCATGAGATTAAGGTTATCTAATAATTCTTATGAGATTCCTTTTAAGAAGAGTGTTCTTACTGCATCTTCTCGAAGATCACTATACTTGGACTTGTGTAACACATAGTTAAATCTCTTGAGATAGTATTCTAAGCTCTCGTCTTCAAGTTGTTGAATTTTAAAAATATCATTGCGAGAGTCCTTAGGTCTACAATAATCCTGATATTTTCGAAGAAATGCATTCTTCATGTCTTCCCAAGTTCTAATACTAGATTCTCCTAATCCCATGAACCATCGAAGAGAAGAATCTTTTAATGTGGAAGGAAAGATTTTTAGTTTTTGTCCATCTTGTAGGTAATTATAACTCCTACACAAAGTGTCAAACTCAAACAAGAATGCGTCTGGATCCTCACTACTCTTCCCATAAAAGGTTGGTAGTGAGGAGGGAGTGATGTTCTTCATAGTAACATCTTGTGCAGTGTCTACGAAAGGGAACTCGAAGGTACCTTCTATTCTAACTTCTCTATCTTCTTCATCTTATTGGACATGATATTTATTTTCATCCCCCATAAAGATTCTATTGCCAAAGAGAGAAAATCTAGGATCCTCCTTTATTGGTGAATAGGGATGTCCCAATGTTCTATTTCAGGAAGGGTATTTTTCTTTTTAGGAGGATAATTATCAGCTATGTGGGAATCCAGATATGGAGGTCCTGTTGTTGTTGTATCAATCTGTCAGATAGCTATGTTCACATAGCTCTCAAAAAGAGCATCCACCGTGTGTAGGATCGACAAAATCTACCAAGTTTGGACCACCTACTATTGAAAAAGTAGTGTCTTTGGGTTTTGGAACTAACAAAGAGTTGAGAGGTCCTAAAGTTTTATCCTTTTGAGTTTCCTCTTGTCTAAGTTTAGTCTCAATATGAGCTTGACATTCTTCTAGTGGAATTTATTTATGAATAGACTATTATGATGTCCCTATGTTTTCCCCTAATTGATTTCTAGAAAGGATTTCCTTTGCTTTCCAAGTAGGACTATCCCCTTTAGGTGTCTTCTGATACCTTTTTGTTGAGTTATTAGTTGGGGTGGCACGCCCTCCATATAGGTTATTAGAAATTTTAGTGGGAATTTTAGTAAGGAAATTAGTTTTAATAAATCTACCTTGTGAATCTCTAGACCTATTCATGAAAACAAATTATAACTGAAATAAGTTCTAATTGAATAACTATTACTGGTGGGTTTTTGGGATGCTTGTTCTAACAGATACGCAGGTTCTTACCTCTCGTCTTACCGCTCACCCACCACCAGCCTATTTTCAAAAGAAACAATAAAATTAAAAAGGAGTTTTAATTATCTATGATTGAATTCTACCTTTATTCTACAACTCCCCGACAGCGGCGCCAAAATGTTGGGTGTGTGAGCTATCTCAAAGAAAACACCTAATATTTAATTATCGACCAGGGTTGGTAATCTTAGAGTTGAGGCAAATTATATGCTAAGGTAGAATGGAACTTGAGATCTTCGGCTTGTCAGACCTTAAAAATATTTAATAAAGAAAAGATCAAAAGATCTTTCAAAATGAAAAACCGAGTCAAACTTCAGAAAACAATAAAGAGAACTAAATCAAACTTAGTAAACATATAAACTAGAATAGTATCAAATCATACTACTCTTCGCTATAATTAAATAATGGAAAATGATTGAAAAGCAAACTGTGAACTATGAAAACGGAAACTATACAATTCTAGATTCTATTTAAGAATTATGAAACGACTGTAAATAGATTAAAGACCTATCTATGAAATAGATTAATTTGATAATAAATTACATAAGTAGAAAGATATGATGATCAAAACAAATTAAAAACTATTAAATAACTTCAACAACATCTATTCCCATGTAACAGGAACTGGAGTCAATGTATCTTAATGGCTTTCAAATGTAATAAGAAAACAAAACATAAGTAAATCTAATCTAACTTCAACAAAAAGATGTAAACTACAAAGAGACAAATTACAGTTAACTTTAAACATTCTGATCTATCTACTAGCCATGAGAAAAATAATCAACTAATGAAAACTAGAAGCAAGTAGAAAAATTAATAAACATATTTACTTATGAACTTGATTTGGAAGCAAGTAGAAAACTTGAGAAAGATAATTATATAGAAGCAAGTAAAAAACTTGATAAAGATATTAATTTCCAAACCCATATCCTATTCCATCAACATCTTCATTATTTACCAAAAGAAGAAACTGATCCTAATCTTAAGGAAGGAAACTATCAAAACTAGAATACCTGAAGAATGAAATTACTAACTCTATCCTAACTACGTCTTAAGAGCATGTAATAAACTAGACTAGGAATAAGACTAATAAATTCTGAAACAACATGTTAGCAAGATAAATATGAAGGACATAATTGAAAAGATAGTTAAAGCAAACTAAGAATAATAACAAGACTTGAATTAAAACTTTATGGAATGTAAAACAAGGGCCTAATTATGGTTGAGAAGACTAATTAAGAGCAGGAAAGATTACAGTAAAGAAAACTAAGAAACTTAATTCAAATTCGCATAAAACAGTGCAGAAAGAATACAAATATGAATGACGATCTGAATGCCAGTCCAAACGACAGTCCGAATGACAGTCCCAATGGAGGAAAAACAAATTAAACTAAGGAAAAGAGTAGTTTTGATGATCTTGACGTTAGCTGGCAATTGCAGATGAACCTACAATGCAAAGAAATCAGTGAGAAGACTTGTTGAGAAGCTAAGATAATAGAAAGCAACCTATTCTAATCATGGTTGGAGAGATAAACTATTCCTATTCTATACTAAAGAAAGGTTGAGATGAGAGAAGAGAATTAACCTATAGCTATAGAAAAGAAACTAACTAACCTAATTTTAACTATTAACAGGCTGGAAACAACAATTAACTAAGTTCTATCTGATTTGCAGAGGATTAGAAAAAAAACAAATTATCTAGTTATAAAAGACCGAAATGAAGCTATCAAAATTATACTTTTGGTCAACCATTTCCTAATTCTGTAAACGCAAACTGTGTGAGCAGCACAATATAAATTATATAAGAGAATAAATATCATATAGAGAAAACAAAATTAATTACATATACAAGATAAAATAGACTAACTATTTGCAGAAAAGAAAATGCAGAAAACAAAGACAAAACCTGCGGTTGATGAGGGGCCCTTCCCAGCAATCAGAGGTGGAAAACGAAATTGTTTTAGCTACTCAAAATATCAACAAACTAGAACTTCCATTAACTTTAGAAAATTACAAAAGGTCTGCCATCCACTTGCAAATCCAATGAAATATCTGCTAATCTGATGATCTTCTCCACTACAAGCTAGCTCTATTTCTATCTACAGGCGTTTATTTATACATTTTACAAAGGATGAGAGGGTTGACAAAGTCGACCTCTCTCATAACAGAGGCGTTTATGAATAACTAGCTGCTTTGAATGGTGCATGACAGCGTAAGGAGCATCCTCTAGGCTTCACAGGGCCGATTCCTTCACGAGGGAGCTGCAGCGTCGACTTTCCTTTGACGTGGGCAGAGAGGTATTCCACTGGCGAACTGAACGAACAAAGGAGAGGATTGTTGGAGAATTGATGTGTGCAGAGCATTGTGTTGGAAGGCTGAGCGTGGATGGACGGGATTTTTTCAGAACATCGGCATGAATGGGCGTGCGTGATTCCAGGCTGAAAGCACAGGAGAGTCGGCGTGTTGGAGTGTTGACATGGAAGCATGGTGTGCTATCAAGCTTGGAAATCATAGGGACGAATATTCTAGAACAACGACTCATTAACCATCACAATCGTGTGGATAATAGAACCCATGTGCCTTTTTCTTACTTTAATAGCCCGAAACATACCAACTGTGGATTTTGCGGGCTGAATGCAAGGCTAAATGATGAGCTAAATGCGGTTGAGCTTAAGCAATATAAACTCGCAGTCTGAATGAGGGGTCATTTATGAAAACACAGCCTGTAAATCAAAACTAGATGCCATGCATGACTGGAAATGTCACTTTAATCATTAATAAATCATAATATAACAAGATTGGACCAAAATTTATATGATAAACGAATACATGCATACCTGGTCTATTTGATGGGATGAATGGCTAAAAGAATAACTTAATATATCAAAAAATAGTGAAATTAATGCCATTCATAACATATTTGATGATAAAAAAATAGTGACAAAATGGACACCAAGATCCTTTCCCCACTATGGAAGTATTACAATAAAGTGTAGTAAGCTTGGAAGTATCGCATGTGATAACTGGCACTCAAATCTCCCTGGTATTCCGGCGACCAGCAACGGAAAATTTTCCGCCAAGACACAGTTCCACCCCTTCTGGTTATTGTTTTGGAATTTTGATGATCTGGGTCATCTTAAAATGGGCCAAAACCCCTAAGGGCACAGTTCCATGGCATAGTTCTACAGTAAATGGGGTGGAACTATGATTCCGCCAGTTTTTATAATTGGATATAAGGAACAAATCGCTGAAAAAGAGGGGTTATTTGAGTGTCAGTTATCCCACGCCTAGAAGTATTACAATAAAGTGTAGTTATATGACAACATAAAGATCCCTTCAGTGCCGACCCCAGTTTCTTTCTTCCCTTAGTAGTTGATTTTAAATATTAGTGCATATGCATTACTTATGTCAATGTTTAAGATATATTTTTCCTTCACTCTTTTATGAATTTATCATCTATTTCTAGATACGAGATGGCGAAGGAGAGGAAAAACATGTCTCTAGGAAACGGATTCTAGATATAAAAATTGCCACAAGGGTAAAAAAAACCAGTTTGAATTGTTCTCTATTTTTAGCTTTACCTTCCGCAGCATGGCATATTGTTAAGGTTATTTTTTGGATTAAGGTTGAAAAACCACTTTCAAATTATCTTCGTGTTTCCAGCGTCCAAGTGTGGCATTTGGTTGGGGTTGATTTGTGGATTCTGTACATATGAACTACTTATGTCAACATCTATTTTTTCTTCACATTTTGATGCTTCCTAAGCATGCATTTCCTTGATCGAGTATCCAAATGAAGTGTAGACAGTTTTGAATAAGAAGATGTCTTCAGGGTTAACAGATTATGTTGATTTTAGTTATATCAATATTGAGGATTTATTTTTCCAATGTGTGAAATTATTTCCTGCTTTCTACTTTTGCAAGCAATTTTTATAAGATAACAGAAGGGAAGTATCACCAGATTCACCTCCCACACTTCACCATTGAACCAATACCATTACCAATTTTTTAATTCACATTGTGTATCTCTTTCTAAATTGAATTATTTTCAAATGACAACAAAATAAACTAAATTACCGATATATGCTAATTAGTTATTATAGATGTTAAATTCTATGAAAATATATGATATATGATAACTAAGCGAAATCAACAACATGTACACCTAGTTATCCCAAGGCCTTGTTGGTCAACTCATCCTCAACCATCTCAATCTGATCGTGAAGAACATGAATATTATTGAGGAATCTGGAAATCCCATGGTGCAAAATGGAAGCAATCTGGATAATTCCCTACTACTGATACAGTGAGGTTCCTGGGAATAGCCAAAGTGTAGCGCACATTCATGCCATATTCTACGCTGGCAGGAATTGGCCATATGGGAATCCTATATATACTTCTATTATGTTTGCTACTCGACCATGTTAAAGATGCGGACCTTCATATTGTCATAACAACTAACCAAAGCCACACTCCCCAAACAACAAAGTACATTACGACCATTGTAGAGGTCTATTGCTACTGTACACTGGCCTGGCCTTCAAAACCAAGCAATTGGGATGGCCTTTAAAAAGAAGGAACTAGGATGGCCTTCAAAACTAGTACCTTCTTTATGACTTTTAGATCAATCTACATTCCAAGGAAAAATGTACTAGGTAACTAATTACTCACCTTGTTCTTGATGGAAAATCGTAATTATGAGCTGATTGCATATCTAGTCTGCATCGGCTCTGTCAGTCACTCAGACAGTCTTTTTGTCATTCTCTAATGTCATTCAATCAGTCTGCAACCAATCCGGAGCACGTCTCATTATATTTATATAACCACCTTTGTATTTCGCATGTCAAGAATTCTTAGGTAGAAATTAATTGCAGTCTTTAATGTAACACAGTAGCTTCTAGGTGAAACGATCTCAAGTTGGTGGTTGTGTAATTCCTATATATAGAAGAAGATAATTGTAAAACAAGAGTGAGATGTGTGAGGGGAAAATATCATAGTAAAATTTCATCTCCATGTATTGCGGTCAAGTTGCTCTATTTTGATATGATAATATATATAAGTCCATGGTTTTATGTATTCATTCTCAATAATGTTGAATGTTGCATGTCGCACATCTTCTCCATATTTACTTGTGTAAAAGTTGTTTACCTTTACGGTGTGTAAAAGAAATCAAGATTTCCAAATAGTTCACAGTAGTAAAAGTTATATTTTAATGAGTAACTTTGCATACGTTTCATTTTATATTTTGGTTCTTATGTCTAGTTATGCCAAGTAAAAATGTTGAGAAGTCCGGGAAGTAAAGTCTTTGGCGAAGTTAAGATTTTCGCATTAATGCGAAGTAAATTTATGAAATGCGAAGTTAATTTCGCTAGTGTTCCACGAAGTCAAGTCCTCAGCGAAGTAAAATTTTGGGTTCCCTATTGTATGATTAGCAAATTCCAAAGCGAAGAAAAAAAAATATTTCATTTACTGCGCTTTACGGAAAGTAGAAATTCTATTTACAAAAAGGGAAAAGCGTTTAAGAATGGATTCCGCTTCTGGTAATTTGAAAACTCCAATCTTTTCAGGAAAAAATTATGAATATTGGTCTCTAACTATGAAATCTTTGTTCAAAGGTCAATATGTATGGGAAATAGTCCAGGATGGCTATGTAGAACCAACAAATATGGCAGCATACAACAATCTCACAGAAGCTGAGAAGGACGTCTTGAAGTAACATAGGAAGAAAAATGGAAAGACATTATTCTACATACATCAAGCAACACATGAATCCATACTCCCAAGAGTAGCAGCAGCAATGTTCACTAAGGAAGCATGGGACACACTGGAAACTTCTTATCAAGGCTTGAACAAGGTAAGGCTACCAAACTACAAATTCTTAGAAGAGACTTTGAATCTCTGTGACTAAAGAGTTGTTGAAAAAGTTCTTAGAGTTCTCCAAAAGAAATTTGAATCTTTAGTTGTGACCCTTGAGGAAAACAAACATCTGTCGAATTTACGATTGATGAGTTGCAAGCCCCAGTCCTAAATATTCAACATAGAATCAACAAATCGGATACATCATTAGAAGGTGCATTTGCAGCATAGTCATCCATAAGTCGTGGAAGAGGCAGGGGAAGGTCAAACTCTAGAAGCAGAGGAATAAGTTCTTTCAGAGGAGGTCGCAGCAGCAACCCTGCATATTGTTAGATTTTCATCATTTAATTCAATATGATCTAGGATCTTAACTGAGAGAAAAACATGTAAGGCATATCAAACACAAGAGACAAGAGACACAAAGCATTTCACCGAGGAAAACCATAAAGGTGAAAAACCCTGCAACTTCTTCAGAGATATAATAAGCACCAATACAAAGATCACAAAGATGAAACCCCAAAAGATAGATGTCTCCGGCAGCTACTTCTCCTCCACTTGTGCGCACTCGTCTCTCTCAACTATGCAAGTTGGATGTGTAAGTGAATGTGCAAATAGAGTGGTGCAACCACTCTATTTATACTTTAACTTAACCTACCATTTACCCTAATTGAGTCGAATCCCTAAGGGAGTCTAATAACCCTTCCACTTAACTCATGCAAGGCCAACCCATCTAAGGTGGTCTAATAACCCATCAAATATAAGTTATGACACTTACAATATAACTTGCGACACTTGCAAATACAAATGACGACACTTCCAATCGGAGGAATAATACATCTCCGTTGTAGATACAATAAAGTACAAATGTAATACATACAATATACAAGTGAATATATTCGGAAGTTACAAATACATCAACACTCTCTCTTAACTAGGAAGGTATTCTCTTGACACAGTTCATCCATACATATAGGCACTCGTCTTCAATACTAGAGCTGGATCATCGTCACTGGATCACTGGAGAATCATCGTCACTGCTATTGTACTCATCATCTCGATCACTGGTGCTATCTCTCAATTCTACTCGTCATAGGAAGTTCTACAGAGCCATCCCTTTTTCATGTTGGATGTAGGCCTAGCCTCCATGTAGGTCTTCATCATCTCTGCGAGTGGCCCATCTGGTGGAATGTGAGGAATGATTATGTCCATCTGCAAAACCTCGAAAGAGCATCCCAGGACTGAGTATGGGCTACTACTCAACCTATAGTATCTCCCTGTACCTATTATATGTAGACAAGCAAAACCTCGAAAGAGCATCCCATGACTGATTACATGCCAAGCACAACCTGCAAGATGTCCCAGGGAACCATTAGATGCTACCAAGAAAAATCTCAAAAGAGCATCCCAGGACTAATTACGTGCCAAGCACAACCTGCAAGATCTTCCAGGGACCTATACATGCCACTGCACAAGAAAAACCTCAAAAGAGCATCCCAGGACTGATTACATTCCAAGCACAACTTGCAAGATCTCCCAGGGACCTATTACATGCTACTGCACAAGAAAAACCTCGAAAGAGCATCCCTGGATTGATTACGTGCCATGCACAACCTACAAGATCTCCTAGGGACCTATTACATGCTACTGCACTGTCATGTCTCCTCTTAACCTTATTTTTTTTAACTGGTCTAAAGACCCTAGTGTGTTACTTGTAGATATGCCACTAGGTGGGATTTTACTGAAATGCTATAGTCCTATGAACTATATGCACCCTTTCGTCATGAGTGTCGCAAGATAGAATACACTTCCATAGGTGGAATGCACCAGAGGTCTAGTAAGTCAACATGAAGGAACATACCAGCCTCTACACATGCATCGGTATCATGTGCTGTCAAGGAGATATAAAGAAATAATAAATGGATTAATAAAATCTCTTATACACCAATTTAAATGCTGCACCCAGAATGTGTGTAAACCATTTATATCCTCGGTCCCTTGATAGGCTTACCGTACATACACATATACCATTCATAGCAATATATATATATATTTGTCTACTACACATAAATTTTACCAAATAATAACATAATCAACCATTAGCCACTTTATGGCATAACTAGCTACATCACAGATTATTGAATGGCCATAGGCTACATGGAAAAAGGACATGGATTAACAACTATTTCGTATGTGATAATATCATGAATATATATATACGTATAATACAACCAACACACAAATCATTAAAATCAACACATACCAAGATCTGATTATAATCACAGCACTTTGGAATGGACTCTACCCCACTATGAATATGACGTTATGTTTCTTAATACAAAGTCGATGCAAAGTTGTGAGTCCAAATAATACTAAGTCAAGCGTATAGGTATATATAAATATAAATATGTATCTCTATATTTATACATACAAGTATTTAAATTAGGCGTTTCCAACCTAACGCTTACATTGCCATTCTAAACCAACTTCAACGAAGGTTTATAATATATATAGCATATATATTATATGATGTGCCTTTAACTAAGGCTTACCTCGCCATGCATACCAAGAGCAAGGAGCAAAGTTTAAAGCCCAAATATCTACTATGGTTCACACATAATAAACACATACGACATAAAACAATACGGGTGGAACGTTGGGCGCTCATGTGAGTCAACCCTACCACCGTAAGTTTAATACTAAGCTTAAGTCGTAATGCTAAGCAAAGAGCATACAACCACATAATACAAGTAACCTCCATGGAGGTGACCATAAGCCACGCTGCCTCGACGTGGAGCTAAGGTGGTGATACAACGTAACAATCCGACATTTAAACTTTGAGAAGGGAAGAGGCTACGCAGTTGTCTTACGTGTCTTGGTCAACAGTGGTCTGCATGGCGGAGTGGCTAATGTCACTCACGCTTGACCAATACCAAAACCAGTTTTAAACCCGCGTTGTAAAGCTTTGCTGGCAGGTTGACAACACCTCCATCACATGGATGAAGGATGTAGTGGTTGCATCGTGGAGTGGGGGACATGGAGCAGGTAGGTCGCTCCATTAATGGAGCTTCCTCCGTAGCTGTGCTCGTAGGTTATCCCGCCAGAACGAAATGTACTAGCAGTTGTTAGCATTGAATGCTTGGAAGCTTTGAACCGTCGATGGCGATCCACCCCTGCACATGGATAAATGAGAAGAGTTTGACATCGTCGATCCGGATGGTGGATCTTCACGCGAACCCCACTTTGTTGTGCATTAACTCAAATCAACACTGGTGGCAATGGTTAACCACCTTCCCTACCCGGTGACACCGTGTTGAACTCGTTGAGCTGTGACTTGTTGGGTCATTGTTTCAATTCAGCCTCGATAGCCTTCGGCTCTGTGCCACCAGAAAGTTAAGATATGGATGGTCATGGTGCCTTTGCTGTCGGGTAACTCACTGCACCAATCCCAACCACCACGTTGTCACATTCATCCACCCATTAGGTAAACGTTGTTCCAAGTTCAATCATTTCAAGGATACAATAGCATTCGTTGACTGTTTTTAACTATGCATACGTTGTTGATTGTCTTACTAACACCCTTTACACTTGTAATGTGTTTCAGGTACCATCGGAGCTGAGCTGTGTAGCAACTCCCTCCGTCTACACGGTAATGTACCATGTCACTCGTATGCATTCGTTGTTTTACTGTTGAGATTTTCGTTACTTGTCATTTTCTCGGTAGGTTTAACCTCGACCTCGTGCTAGTGCAGGTAGACCATGCTCAGGGGGAGTGGAGTGCACTCCGGCAAGCTTGCAACTGCTTAAGTGAGATGTGGAAGGTTAGCGAAGTTACCAGGTAACTCGCCAACAACAGCCTCGGGTTTGGTTCACTCCGTTTGTGGGGGCCGAGTTACTTAGAATGTTTGGGTTGCTGACTGTGGTTAGGATTCCAGCTTTTGTTTTGTGCATTAAAATGGAAAGGCCATCAGCCGAGCCTGTAGGGGCATGTGGCCTATGTATGAATGGTCCTTGTAACCTCGGTGTGCCTTAGTCAAATTCATAGGGAAGTCTCCACAATTATGAGAATATGCTTTGAGTTCCAAACTCATTGTTGTGAGCATTTAAGAATTCACACGACGCACTGCCCTGGGAAGCTACGTCGATACCATGTAATTTGTAACACTTGTTGTGTCCTATGACTTGTATTTATGCATAATACTTGTAAACGTTAATGTATGCTAGGCTCTGTGGACTCGTAACGCCTCCTTGCGTTTTTGGCCCAAAGTGTATGGTTTAACTTTGTATAAGAATGCAATGGATATGTTTAATACATGGAGGACTCTTAGTTGTACTTTGATATTTAATTAGAATGCATACTGTATTTTATGGCCGTCCCGAGCATATATGCGTTTATTGAAAGCATATAAGATTTACTGTGTTTAAAGTTACATTTTTCAATGGAAATTCCTTCGAGCCTTGTAATTTTTAGTTTACATGCATTCAAGGATCATATTCTCCCGCATACACTAAGATAATTTATCACTAAATGAATGAGGGTTTGGTTGAAGGCAAAATGCCTACCCCAATTTCTTACGAAAAGGTTGTGTATTCGATTAAAGTTTCTTTTATCATCAATGCATTACGAATGACTACATATTTAAATAAACGCGTGCTCCTCAAATGCATTCGGGGTGCTTGATCTCTATCACAACTTAGAGGTGCAATTTAATGCTTGTATTTAATATCTCTATACGATTTATGGAGTCGCAGTATTCTTAATGTAATGCATGCCGGAAGATGAAATACACAGAGTATAATAATAATACTGATGCCCTTCAGGCTAAGGGTAAAACCTTCACTGCATATTATGAATCTCTCATGCGTAGATGCAGTCATATAACTCCCATATTATATGCATAACATGGTATGTGGCAGCTAAGTCAACCACAATTGGTTTAAGCCATGGTCATATGGAACCATTTAAATGTTAATGAAATGAATCTACAATGTTTCTGTATAAATATTATTGATTCAACACTGCAACAGAATAATATACAGAATGCTTAGTTCATATGATAAACCCAGAATATGATACTATAGAAATATAGTCCTTTAAACAAATGCATCCAGAAACTAAATCTTAGATGATCTATTTGTTCATTAACACTATAGAACTAAACATTGAGTTTCTAGGGTTTTCTAAAATGAACTCTAACATTGAGGAGTTTATATATATAAAAAATATAAGGGCTAGGCATGTAAACCCCTAGGTTTACATGTCTGCCCTACTTACAACATTACAGTGCAAGACATGAGATCTTTATTAATATTGGAATATATTTAAATACAAACACTTGCAATATGAAAACATGCCTCAGCAACCCTCGGTTAGCACATGATTCATATCAGTATGAATTTAGATGTTGTATACATTTTAAACAGTATAGGGGTCTTAATGTTGTATATCTACTGCAAATAGAATGTAGGTATTTTCACAGCCAGCCCATAACACAAATATTCCAGATCTGTAAAGATGATCATAAGATAAACTCATTACAAATATCTATTTCTCTAGTTGAGATTCATGCTCAGACTATCATGAAATAATGCATCTACAGTCAGATCTAATACATATACCATTCAACTATAAATAAAATATTCTCAGAAACATATATAAATATTATTCCAAACAAATACTCTACAAGTCAGAAGATAAACACTTATCTAAATCTGTTGACTAGTGGAATTAGGCACAAACCTCCCAGTCTTTGTCCCGCAATATCTCCTTGCTTTCAGGTCACCCCCGAGCTGAGTTCATAGTCCCCTAGGTAGAGTATAAATTTTAGGTTACCCTTAACTTGTTATTCCCCAAGTTATTCAGAATATTTCAAGCTAGTAGGAAACCCAACACCCAACTCGGTATTCCTGATCTCTAGTGTGTTCAACGGGATTTTAAGCCTTAGCCAATAAGAGAATCACTAACCACGGTCTATTTAGGTATATGTAGTAATCCTGCAAAAAATTGGGGTAGTTCTCCTACCTACACACAATTAAGTGGGCAAGACCATACCAAACTGTATGATTCTTTCTTATCTGAGTCAGTTTGGTCCTATGAAATCTTCCCTCAATTACTTGGCTTTAGGACCAGTTTGGTCCTCCCAAATTTGTCCTCCCTCACAAGCATTCATTGTCTCAGGTTGGTGTTTTCCCATTCCCATTGCTCTTGTGTATTCATCTCATGAGATTGTGAATGTTGCATAATGAATAATGAGAGTTTCAATGAGTTTTCACCTTTTATTCTATTAGTGGAATTTTGCTCATTATGTGAATTCTTGTAATTAATTAATCTCTCAATTCTTTTCTTTAGGGTTTTCCAATTGTCTCCAATAATAATTTCTTCTTATTATTATTATTAAGTGGCATTTTCCCTCCAACCTTAGGGAACTGTGACTCCCTCTTTAATGTGTTGGTCCACATGGTCAATAGAAACCACTTTATCAGATTTCTAAACTTTCCTAAGTATAAATGAAATAATACTTAGCAGAAAATATAATAGGGTTTCAAAGTCCAAAATAGAGGTATTACATGCACAACCTGCAAAATTTCCACGGCTACGGAGCATCATCCAGATGCTCATGATCATATGGATCATCATCATACAGAACATCATAGCGGAGCATCGTCCGGATGCTCATCACACAGCACTTACATCCATAGCCATGGGTAGGACCTGCCTACCACCATGCTTGGAAGGGCTCCTACATCTGTGTCCCATCTCTTCCTCCTGGAATTATCTTCAATCTGAAGAACACCAAGCCTCTCTCTAAAGTACTTGAACTTCACTTTGGCCAGTGGCTTGGTCAACACATCTGCTATCTGCTCGTCCGTCGCAACATATAGGAGCTTCATTGCTCCTCTCTGCACCATATCTCTGATATAGTGATTGATCTCAATATGCTTTGACTTGTCATGGAACACTGAACTCTCGGACAACTTCACACAACTCTGGTTGTCCCAGAATATACAAGTAGCATCCAACTGGAGATCAAATAAATTTGACAGAAGCTTCCTTAGCCATATTGCCTCACAATTAGCCAAACAAGCTGCGACATACTCTGCTTTGGTTGTACTCAGTGCTACGCAAGAGTGCTTCCTGCTAAACCAAGAGATCACCCCTGATCCCATACTAAAGAAGCACCCCGAAGTGCTCTTCCTATCTGCAGCACTACCTACCCAATTTGAATCAACATAACCCTCCAGGTTAACCTTTTGATTCACATCATACTTGATCCCATAATCAACTGTACCCTTCAGGTACCTTAGAATATGCTTTGCAGCAATAAAGTGAACATGTCTTAGATCCGTCAGGAACTGGCTCAATGTGTTCACATCAAAGAAAATATGTTGTCTCATATTCGTCAGGTACATCAATGACCCAATCATCTGACTATACACCGTGCCACCAACTGACTCTGATGAAGCATCACTCAATAGCTTCAGGTTTGATGCCACAGGTGTGGCCATGGTCTTGTAGTCCATCCTCCCTAACTGCTTCAGGATCTCTACTACATACTTCCCTTGTCCAAGGAATATTCCATCTGCACTTTGCCACACCTCCATGCCTAGAAAGTAATGCATCATACCCAAGTCCTTCATCTCAAACTCGGAAGCAAGCTTCCTCTTCGTATCAACAATCAACCCATTCTCACCTATCACAAATAGGTCATCTACATATAGTAGGAGTATCATTGGATTTCCTTCCTCAACCTTGTAGTAGAGGTTGGAATCCGCTTTACTTGTGGTAAAGCCCAAACTAGTCAGGAAGCTGTCAATCCTATCGTACCATGTCGTGGGTGCTTGTTTCAAACCGTACAATGCTTTCTTTAATTTGCACACATGTGACTCCCTGTCATGTGTCTCAAAACTGAGTGGATTCTCCACATACACTTCCTCTTCGATTACACCATTCAAGAAAGCCATCTTGACATCGATCTGGTGTATCATCCACTTCATCACTACAGCCAGAGAAAGTACTGTTCTAATGGAAGTGTATCTAGCTATAGTTGCAAAATTTTCTTCATAATCTATCCCTTATTTATGGGAGAAGCCATGAGCCAAAAACCTTGCCTTGTATTTCTCTATGCTACCATCTGCATCATGCTTCACTTGGAAGTTACAATAGACTTCCATTTTGGTCTTGGGACCACATCCCATACATCATTCTTCATGATCGACTGGTAATCCTCAATCATGGCATCCTTCCATTACTGTATCCCTGATCCTGGGAACTTCAAATTCTTCAATATCTTCAATAGGTAGTTTTTTTTGAACTTCGTCGCTTGTTCTTCAGAACAAATGTCATTGTCCTTCTTTTGTAGGTGATTGTACATGATGTTTCCTACAAGTGAAATTCAATTGCATGATTAGAAACTTCTCATAGTTCTTAGAACCAATTCTTACGCATAAAAACATAAGTCATATAGTCATGCAATTATTTTAGCCAATGGTTCAATACAACATTTATCCATATCTCGTATTCATATGGTAACTTTCTAGATGCTCTCCATTTCTACCAGAACATTGCTAAGAGTGTGCACTACTCTCAACATGTCAGCAAAGAGGTTTCATTCTAGATAAGTAGAATGGAATGTTGTACAGTACCATAGGCCACTTACCTATTACTATATTAGTAGTATCTTGTTCATTAATGCAACTTTTCTAAAATGCATAATATACATCTTAAATCTAGGAACATAAGTACGTACATGACTGAACAACATCATTTAAGTAATCAAATATACAAGAAATAACAATTCAAATACTTATCTTTGTTTGGTTGTTGGGTGGACTCTCTCTCAATCTTTGTTTCCTTGTAGGAACTATTGGAGTCTCTAATAGTGTGCACCTCTTGGCACCCCAACAACTTCCCTAGATTTTTGTAAAATCGAAAGGGGCCCCATGTAAATTTTGTTAATACCCAGCTTTTAGTTTTCTTATCTTTTTTGGTTTGGTAGGTGATTGCATGGCCTTCTTTCTCGATCTTTTACATTTTTCACTGCTTATTATTTGGCTTGACTATCATGGCATAAAATATTCGGTAAGCTACCAATATTTGTCACTGGTTGGTTTTCTTATTGCTCATGAATGTTTGCGTATCCTTATTTGAGCTTATTCAAGTTACTTGCATACTTTGATTTGGCTTGATATGATCTTTTTCAAATTAGCCTTAATCATTTTATTGAAAAATTGTCGTTTGTCAAAACCTTGGATTGTAGGACAAATTTCGATGATTTATTTAAGGCTTGTTTTATATTATTCGATAGCATCATCTTAAAAAGAATGTCAACGATCATCTTTTTGGAGTTTAGCATGATGTCTAATTAGATATAATTATCTCTGTTCTGTGACAAATAAATCTGATACTTTATTTTAGATAGTGTTATGTAGCTTATTCGAGTTATATATATATGAAAATATTGCAATATACATAATTTTTATTTTTCCATAAAATTATCTTGAAACATCTTCTCAGTCATATAATTCTACTCAACCTGGTTTAATTTCTCTTTTTAGGCAAGTTTGAAAATTATGCACGACCTTTTAAAGTCTCAAGTTTAAAGTGAAGATAAATAATCCCGAAAGATTTCTAGCAAGATGGTGCAAGATATCATTAGAGTCCATCTTATTTTCCAGAAAATGAATATTTGCATCAGGTTGTATATGGAGAAGATAATACGCGTCATCAAGACTCTAAGAAGAAGAGCATTAGTTAAGCCAGAATTCACTGCTATAAATCAGCTTAAAATATTGCTGTCAGAATAGTTGCCTTCTGTTTGTTAATCGAAAATCCAGGAAGAGATTCTAACTTGTATAAAAAAAATATCTCACCGTCCATAAAATATGCCACGTTTCCTTTCATCAAAATTAATTCACAACGAATATGTTGGTCTGCAATAACTAAACATGCCACACCTGGTGATTATTTAAGATAAGTTTTAATACCTAGTTTACACCTGCTCACCGGAATGAAGAAGTCATGATATTGTTGAGATGAAATCTGCACATTAAGGGAGAGGTTTGCCTGCCAAATTATTGTATCACTATGATCTTCTCGTCGTGAGATTACACCAAGCTATAATTGTTACCCGAGATCGATGGAGGAAGACCAAGTTTTAATAAATATCTACAAAGCTTATTTCAAAAATAGACTTAGGGTTGCGGTGATCTCCATGCTATGGATGACATGTTAACACCATTCACAAGAAGCCAAAATGTTTGTCATGTGTTTTGTACTTTTGCTAACAAACGGAGCCATCGCGTAATGGACTCATTTCATTTTCATGGATCCACAATATGTGCGCTTAATTTGCCAATAAAAGATTGTTAGTTCCACGAAAGCTGTGTTGGTGAAGATTGCAGAATGAGTTGTCATTTGATACCATCAGGTAGCCAGATCGCAAATTAAAGGAGTTTAAATCTTTAAAGAGTCAATTACTAGCAAACACACGCAGTAAAATTAGGAAGTATTTTTACCATTTGTGAATGAAGACACTTCTTGGAAGTCGAAGAAAACATTATATTTTTGTTTCGATTTCTAGTTTGTGCTTTCATTTTCATTATCAATTTACAATCAGTTCTTTTAAATTTTTAGAAGTTATATTTGATTATAATTTTTATATAGTTAATTGGTTTGGATTGCAGGTTTAAAAATAAGACAGTAGTAATTTTTAGGAAGAATAACACATACAGGAAAATCAACTCAACGAGGAAGCGAGAATGTTGGAAGGTGTTTCGTGAAATTTATGGAACCGGGAAGCTAAGCATTCGGTTTTATCAGCTCAAACAGTAATGAAAGGCCAGATTTCCTATATAAATAGGAGATTTCTTTGAACAGATAGGGTGGTAGCTCTTCACAGAAAATCAGAAAACGACCGTGTCTCTTTTCTGAAAAACTTATTTTCTTCTTTAACTGTGCTTCTGAAGGGAAAATTTGAAGAGATGCTCCCCGTAGGGAGAGCGCTGGAGAATTGGAGGAAATTTTCTTCCCAAAATTCTGTTTTGTGTTCCTCTTGAGATTGGAGGATGGATGTAATAGCAGCATGGTGTGGATCGTGATCAGAATTATTGTTTTGTAACAGAGTTCGATCATAACCTCTTCAATCTGGTTTGAGAATTTACTTTCAAATATATACAGAAACTCTTGTTTATATCTGCTGGCATTATATACTGTGCGATTATTTGCTAGGTTGATCTTCATTATTCCTTGAATTGTATGTTATTCATGAATCTGTTTAATTGATGAATGAGTATTTTAATGATTAACTGTTGTTTAAATTTAGAATGATAGATGTTGCATTATCATTCTTATTCAAATAATATTTATCTTAATTCAGGTTTTAAGGTAACATTAGTCTTTTCAAACTTGCTCCTGCACGATAGACACGATAGAAATAGATTAGTTAAATTTTAGTTTTAATTTAGAATTTTAGTTTTATTTCATACTTGAAAGCCATATGTTAGCATTAACCGAAATTGTTTTTGTTTTAGTAGCTGTTAACCCTATGTTTTTCAACTTTTGAAATTTTCATCTTAGATTAGTCATGCATCTATAATTAGTTAGATTACATCTTTGAGATCTCCATTACATTTTAAGAATTTGTATCACTAGTTTGTGAGACTCTCATTTTGAGAGCAAACCTACAAAGGCAACAGGGCTTTTGTTCCCACGAGATTTAGTCATTCCAAACACACCGAAGGCTGTTTTAAGCGCTTTGTGTTGACTATTTCTCCTTGTTGGCCTCAAGACAAAAATTCCGGCCAACAGTACCTTAACCAATGCTGAAAATGGATGAGAGGTTCTTCCATATATTATTTGTCTTCCGGATTCCAACTCTGCAGTAGCTTCTTCTTCATTACAATACACATTCTTCATCACTTGAAGAATCTTCATTATCTTCTTTTGTTCTCTTCCTTGGAGGTTCATCATCCTCTGTAGTGTGAGCATGATGTCTTTTCTTGTTGTTCTTCTTCTTGTGGGAGCTGCTTTTGTTCCTGGGAAAATCTATGGAATAGTGTCCCTTCTCATCACAAGTATAACATCGAATGTGAGAAGGATCTCTCTTGGATCCTCCAAGGTTCTCCCTTTGATTCTGGTGGTGGTGTTTACCCTTCTTGTGATGAGGATGCTCCCTTTTGTGGTTATTATTCCTGGTGTGTGTTGTGAGAGTGTTGTCTTCATTATCCATCTTTTCTTCTCAAGCTATAAGTATAGCTTCTTCTTGTGAGCATTTCTCCCATAGTCGACTGAAAGAAATCAATTTTTTTCTTGCACAAATTCCTTGGATGAAAAAGTCCCATGAGCTAGGTAGGCCATTCAAAGTGGTCATCACAATTTATCCATTCTCCACCACTTCATCCACAGCTTCAAGTTGTTCTTTTATTTGAGAGACCCTAGTAAAGTAGTATTTGATGGTCTCTCCATTTTGGATCTTTACCCTCTTCAATTGGTTTCACAATGTCATCTTCCGATTTATATTCTTTCCTTCAAACAGCTTGGTCAAGGAATCAAACATCTCCTTGGGTGTCTTTAGAGAAGACACACGTGGTATGAGATGGTCTTTGAAAGAATCTTCAATAATTCACTTGGCCTTGACCAAGTTCTTCTTATATAAGGCCTTAGCCTCATCTCCCTCTGGAACTAAAACTTCTTCACTTATGTAGGTGTCCAATTCATTCTCTTCTATGATTGACCCAATCCTATACTTCCATGCTCGGAATTTATCAGCACCTTCAAGCTTATCCTCAAACCTGGTGTGCTGAGACATCTTTTATAGAGTACTTCAAATGGAAATAGAAAATTTTTAGGTCTTACCACTTTGATTTGCTAAAACTCGATCTCAAGTAATTCGTTAGGGTTTGACAGAGAAACCCTAAAAATCCAAACTTGGAATTTCAAACTTCTGTCTTGATAGGGAGATGCAATTTACTGAGGCGAGTAAGCTGGTGTGCTCATATTTTGAAAACTCCTAAAATGACCTACGAATTTCGGATCTGCAACTTCTGTCAAAATCTGGTTTTCTCGTTTTTCTAGTCCAAAAGTCAAATTAGGGTTTGAATTTCTGAGAGATTCACCCAACCAAAAAGTTTGATCTTGGTCTCTAAATTTCGATTTTACTGAGGAGAGCAATCCTATGCTGAGAGCACTTCAAAATTCCACTTCTATCAAAAGCCCTAATTTCCCGCTACCGTGACAAGCCGAAAAGAAAATGCTCAAAATCCACGGGGACTTCACTAGAAGGCAATATATACCATGTTCATTCATATTGCGATATTAAATATTCATGAAAACCTAAAAATTCTATTGCTTATATATTAAGGGGCAAAGTTTTTTATTTATTTAATGTAACAATACAAAAATACTTTGGGGTGTTTTTTATATGGGCGCGCTGACAAATATCAGGGAAATGGAGATGGCAGGATCACGGTCGGATGAGAAATCGAGTTGAGGCAAAACTCGGGCTGACTAGTACGCATGGAAATCGTGTCTTGAGGCATGCTTGAGGCCAGGGGATTTCGTGGTGAAGTGGGTTTTTGGTTGATCATAGTCAAGAGACAGTGGTCATTGACAGCCAATTGTTACCAATAGCACTCAGCCAGTTGTTACCAATAGCCTTGGGAGGCTCTAATCCTACAGGGCCTGTTATAGGCCCTTGATAGGCCTTGGGGGCTTGAATACCCAACCACTCGTGCCTATTATAGGCCTTGGGAGGTTTAGTCAACCTCCTAGAGCTCGTTACTGGCTCTTGGGGCTTGGATACCTAGCCCACAATAGGCTTAGTCAGTGATTGGGGAACTGTAACATGCAATCTAAATGTTGTACTATGTGCATTGACTCTAGTGACATACAAGAAGTGATCTTCTATCTCTTCATTAGATCATTAGATGTTGCAAATCATAATGATATGTGGTTGACTAATTGCATTGTGGGTGAAGTAATGTGCATCTACAAGGTGCATTGTGGAATGCATGTGGGGTCATAAGAGGGGTATCATGATATCAATATACTAGGTAGAAATATAAAGGGGTATAAAAAATGTTAATGAAAAAATTGATACATACAATATCTAGTGAAAATAGTGGTTTTTTTAAATTGGGAAGGCATATTGGGAGGGGGTTTAAAAAAACAATTTTGGAAGGTATTTTCCAATATTTAGTGAAATTATGGGTATTGTTTCATATGCCATGAACGAACGTGCTATGATAGCGGTTTATTGAGTGAATCCCCCATGTCAGAGTCCAATTCTATTTTGACAGAAAGATATGCCATATTGTTTCTGGTCCATCTCTGAAATTTTGAATCCTCAGGGTCTAAAACTTCGGACTGTGGTATATGGACCTGTCATCTTTCCAATCACATAGATATCAGCTTCAATGGATTCTCCATGAGAGGGATAAGCTATGTGTCACAACATGACCTGTTTATGGGATGAAACAACATAGCGAAATTGTACGAAGTGCCATGTGTCACTGTTTCAACTTCGGCCTCTAAAACGTGGACCTATGAAACCAAATTCCGTGCCCTAACTGTAACCTTTTACAGAATTCCATTTGGAGCTTCCTATCCTGAGATATGACCTTTTTGCATAAGTCACTTGTTTAGGGATGCATTCTGCAAGACGCATAAACCCTAACTTATACGTATCATATCTCACAAAGTACAATGAATATGAGGATGAAATTTTTACACCGAGTACATCCATGTCTGATATTAGGCCTAGGAAAATTTTAGATCCTACACCTTTGCCAAAACGTATTTATAGCTAAAGTTCCATGAGGACTATTTTTTACTATACCAAGCCCTAGCTTCCAATTTATCGCAAGTGCAATAAGTGTCGTAAATGACATACAATGCCTTCCATTAGGCTAGCTCTGATACCATGTTAGATTTCCATCATTTAATTAAATATGATCTAGGATCTTAACTGAGAGAACAACATGTACAACATATCAAACAAAAGAGACAAGAGACAAAGCATTTCACCGGGGAAAACCATAAAGGTGAAAAACCTTGCAACTTCCTTAGAGATAGAATAAGTACCAATACAAAGATCACAAAGATGAAACACCGAAAGATAGATGTCTCCAACAGCTACTCGTCCTCCACTTGTGTGCACTCCTCTCACTCAACTATGCGAGTTGGATGTGTGAGTGAATGAGAAAATAGAGTTGTGCAACCACTCTATTTATACTTTAACTTAACCTGCCTTTTACCCTAATTGGGATGACTCCCTAAGAGAGTCTAATAAACCTTCCACTTAACTCATATAGGGTCAACCCCTCTAAGGTGGTCTAATAACCCATCAAATATAAGTTACGTCACTTACAATATAACTTGTGACACTTACAAATACAAATGATGACACTTCCAATCGGAGGAATAATACATCTCTGTTGGGGATACAATAAAGTACAAGTGTAATAGATACAATATACAAGTGGATATCTTCCGAATTTACAAATACATCAACACATATGTCGTTGGTAGAGGTTAGAATCAGATCCCCAGTCAGATAAGTGGACAAAGGTCTAATAAATAAAAAAATTCAATGTCATTACTGTAAGAAGTTTGGACACATCGCATATGAATGCAGGAAGAAGTGGTATGACAAAGGAGAGCAAGGTCAAACACAGTCAAGCAACACCAGCACTCTGACTAGCTCATTGTTCTTAGCATGTGCATCTCCACTTGAATGCAATGTTGTCCAAGAAATTCCAAATGACATATGGTATTTAGACTCAGGTTGTAGCAATCATATGAATTGTAATTTAAATCTATTTTCTAGTCTAGATAAATCAGTTCAAACTGATGTCACACTTGAAAATAATATTCAAGTCACTATTTTGGGTAAGGGTACTGTTGATATTCTAACCAAACAGGAGGGGGATAAATTTATGCCTGATGTTTATTATTTTCAAGGTTTGAAGCATAATTTGATGAGCATTGGACAACTGATTGAAAAAGGTTACAGAGTTCACATGACAAGAAAGCATTGTTTGATTAAAGACATATATCCAAGCAATCGCTTAGTAGCCAAATTGCAAATGATAAGCAATCGCTTGTTTCCTTTGCGGATAAGGCGAAACATAAAAGGAAAAACAACTCAAGTTGTTCATGGAAGTAAAGAAGCAGAAATTGATTGCAACAAGGAAGAAAAAAATGGCAACAAAGAAATACAAGCAACGTTTCAAATAGAAATAAGGGATGAATCCTGGTTGTGGCACTTCAGATTTGGACATCTTAGTTTTGGTGGGTTAAAGCTACTGTGCATGAAGGATATGGTGAGAGGATTGCCATTAATTGAAAAGCCAGAAAGACTTTGTGAAGGCTGTATTTTTGGCAAACAACACAGAGAGACTTTTCTAGTCAGAAAGTCATACAGAGCTCACACACCACTTGAAATTGTGCACTCTGATATTTTTGGACCGATGCAAACACCGTCCTTGGGAGGATGCACTTACCTTCTCTCATTTATTGATGATTTCACAAGAAAAACCTGGGCATATTTTCTAAAACACAAATATGATGCGTTTGGTTGTTTTCAGCAGTTCAAGGAACTTGTGGATAAACAGAGTGGTTATAGCATCAAGATATTAATAATAGACAAAGGTGGTGAGTATGCTTCAAATGATTTCTTCAACTTTTGGAAAAATCATGGCATACAAAGGCAATTCACTGAGCGATATACACTGCAGCATAATAGTATCACAGAGAGGAAGAACATGACCATTATGGAGATGGCGTGCAGTATGTTGGAAGCCATGCATCTGTCAAATGAATACTGGGCTGAGGCAGTGGCAACTGTTGTATACATCATGATTTGATGTTCGACGAAGATTCTGAAGAACAAAGTTCTGCAGGAAGCCTTGACAGGTATGAAACATAGTGTTTCGCATTTAATTTTTTTTGGTTTTGTTGCATATGAACATGTTCCAGATGAGCTAAGAAGGAAATTAGACATTAAAGGACAAAAATTCATTTTTATTGGGTATTTTGAAGACACAAAAGCATACAAGTTGTATGATCCTGTAGCAAGAAAATTTATTATCAGTAGAGATGTTCAATTTGTAGAAAATGAAGCATAGGATGGAACCATAGAGAAGAATCTTAAAATCGTGTCTCATGTTGAACATGATTACATCGCTGAAGATGTGGTTGAGACTCCACATGTGAATTAGAATGTCGCAACTCCATCTACTCCAAGGACAACCCAACATGTTTCAGCACAAGGAACTCTGACACAAGCCGCAATTCAAGCTACTCCGACAAGCACACGAAGAGTGCATCAAACTCCATCAAGCAGTTCATGAAGTTTGACATCATCAAATCTGACAAAGACAAGAAGTGTGCGTGAGATATATGAGACTGGTACACCCAATTCATTCTCAGTTTTTGCATTATTTTCTCAAATTAATGATCCGCTAACATTTGAAGAAGCTATTGAAGATAAAGTTTGGGCACAAGCCATGGATGAAGAAATAGAATGCATTGAGAAGAATCAAACATGGGAATTTTTCGATGTCCCTAAGGACAAGGATGTGATAAGCGTCAAATGGATTTATAAGAACATGGAAGATGCTGATGGAAATGTGCAGAAGCACAAGGCAATATTGGTAGTAAGAGGGCTCACACAACAACCTGCCATAGAATTCAATGAGTCTTTTGCACCTGTACCACGAATGGACACTATCAGAATAGTTTTTGCCATCGCAACACATAGGACATGCATGTTTACCAAATGGATGTTAAGTCTACATTTTTAAATCGTTATTTGGAGAAGGAAGTATATGTGGAGCAGCCACAAGGCTACAAAGTCCCAGGACAAGGACACAAAGTATACAAGCTGAAAAAGTGTGAAGAACCTGCAACAAGTGATTAATGAAAATATACGAGATAATAGAAATAATAGAACTCAAAATCACTTTTATTGATTGCAGGCCACTTCGAGGGGGAAACCTCCTTTGAGCAAGCTCAATACAAATAACTTCACGGTGCTTTCATAGACCTCAACACACACTTATATACTAAGTCTAGGCGCCAATACTATGGGTCAAAACCATGGGCCAATACAAACTATGGATCAACAATACTACGAGCGACTTACAAAGCAGATGCACCAAACAACAATAACACAAACTATGGATCAACAAATAGTATTGGACGACTTACAAAGCATATGCGTCCAACAACAATATACTAACAAAGTAAAGACATGGGTTCCTAATATCCCCTCTCCCTTAGAAAAAGATTTGTCCTAAAAGCTTTAGATGTGGAAATTTTTGTTGAATCAGAAGGAGTGGTTCCCATGTAGCATCCTCTGGTTGCATGCGGTGCCATTGAATTTAGACCTCTGTGATAGAGCGAGAGCGAAGATGATAAAGTGTGCTTATTGAGGACAACCTCTTGCTCCAAAAGGATGGATCCTTCATTATCTAATTTGGGTAAAATAGTTTGTCCTCTGATGTTGGTGCCAAGAACTTTCTTCAGACAAGAGACATGAAATACTGGATGAATGCGGGAAGAAGGAGGAAGTTCCAATTTATAAGCAATGGACTCAATCTTCTGAAGAATCCAATATGGCCCATACAACTTTGGAGCGAGCTTATGAGTCCCTTTGTGTTTCAGGGAGGATTGCTTGTACGGTTGGAGACGAAGAAAAACCATATCACCTGCTTGAAAAGTGCGCTCAAAACGGTGCTGAGCAGCTTGTTGCTTCGTGCGATTTCTTGCCATGTGAAAATTGTCCCGCAAAATGCAAAGAATTTGATCGCAGTTGAGAAGGACTACGTCAACTGCCTGAACTGGTGAACTGCTGGGGGTGTATGGAAGAAGAACTGGTGGTGCTTGACCATAGACTGCTTTATATGGGGTAATTTTAGAGGCAGTGTGGTAAAAGGTATTGTACCACCATTTAGCGAGAGGGAGCCACTTTTTCACTGATGTTGTTGTTTAGAGGTGAAGCAACGAAGATCAATTTCCAAGCATTTATTGATAATTTCAGTCTGACCATCTGTTTGTGGGTGATACGCTGAACTCATCTTCAGTTTGGTGCTAGTGTGGTGAAAGAGTTCTGTCCAAAAATTACTTGTGAAGGTCGCATCACAATCCGAGACAATGGAAGAAAGGATGCCATGAAGACGAAAGATCTGGTCTAGGAAAATTTGAGTGACTGAGGAGGCTGTATAGGAGTGGCTGAGAGCACAAAAATGATTATATTTGGAGAGGCGATCAACCACAACCAAAATCCCTATCTTCCCTCCATACTTAGGGATCCATTCAATGAAATCCATAGAAATATCTGTCCAAATCCATGTAGGTATGGGCAAGGGTTTGAGCAATCTCGGAAGGAGTGTCATTTCACCCTTATTGTGCTAGCAGGTATCACATTCAACCACCATCTATTGAATTGTCCTTTTCATGCCCTTCCAAAAGAATTTACGCCGTGCCCGCTCATATGTTTTGAGGAACCTAGAGTGCCCTACCGAAGGAGAAGCATGGAGTTCATAGAATATAGCCTGTTGAATATCTGTGCTTTGGGGAAGCACCAGACAACTCTTGTATCTCAGGGAAGCACCATCCCAAGAGTAATGTGGTACAACAAAAGGGTTGTTGGCCAAGCATTGGATGATTTGAGATAATGAAGAGTCATTGACATAGCCCTATTGAACAGATTGCAACCAATTTGGAATAGGCATAGAAATAGTTGAAAGATACCCTTGGTCATCAAATGTATGAGAAAGAGCATCCGCCACAATATTGTCCTTACCCTTCTTGTAAGTGATCTCATAGTCATAACCCATGAGTTTGCTAACCCATTTATGTTGTGCTAGGGAGGATACATGTTGTTCCAGGAAATATTTCAGACTCTGGTGATCAGTCTTGATGCATAAATGATTCCCTAATAGGTATGGGTGCCACTTCTGTACTGCATGCAAAATAACCATCATTTCCTTTTCATATGTAGAGGCAGCTAAATTCTTACCTAAAAGGGATTTGCTGGTGAACGCAATGGACTGTTCATCTTGAAGGAGAACAACACTAAGTCCATTTCCGCAAGCATCACTCTCAATAGTGAAGGGCTTGGAAAAATCAGGCATAGCTACAACAGGTGTAGTACACATAGCTTGTTTCAGTTTGTCAGATGCACACTCAGTAGCATGTGTCCATGTAAAAGCATCCTTTTTCAATAGAGCAGTTAATGGAGCTGCAATATTCCCATAATCCTTGAAAAACTTGCGGTAGTAGCCAGTCAACCCTAAAAAACCACGAAGGCTCTTGCGTGTCTGAGGACGCGACCAATTGTTCATGGCAATGATTTTGGTAGGATCCACGCGAACCCCTTTTGTTGAGATAATGTGCCCAAGATACTCAACTTCCTACTGTCCAAAAATACATTTAGACTGTTTGGCATGGATATGATGGTCAGAGAAAAGTTTCATTACAAGATCCAAATGCTGGAGATGTTTAGCCCAGGTTTTACTGTAGATGAGGATATCATAAAAAAATACCAGAATGAATTTCCGCAAGTAGGGCCGGAATATTTTATTTATCAAGTCCTGGAATGTGGAAGGAGCATTAGTGAGGCCAAAGGGCATGACCAAAAATTCTAGTGGTCATCATGTGTGCGGAAAGATGTTTTAGGGATATCATCCTCATGAACGTGAATTTGATGATACACAAAACGAAGATCCAACTTGGAGAAAAATTGAGCACCATGAACCTCATCAACAACAAGAATTGGAAACTTATCCTTGATAATGAGGTGATTAAGTGCTCGGAAGTCAATGCAAAGGTGCCATGACCTATCTTTTTTGCGGATGAGAAGAACTGGTGAAGAAATGGAACTAGTGCTTGGGTGAATAATACCTTGCTTCAGTAAGTCCCGAACGAGCATTTCAATCTCCGTTTTTTGGTGAAATGGGTAGCGATAGGGCCTGATGTTGGGAGGAACGCTTCCAGGAAGGAGACGAATCCAATGGTCCTCTAGCCTTGAAGGTGGAAATCCCATTGGCTCAGTAAAGACACTGGTATATCGATCCAGAATTTGGTGTAGATCCAAAGGAGTAGTGGAGACCGCTGATGGTTGCATCTTAATGGAATGGATCTGAGCAATGACACCATGTGAATTATTCTCAAGGAGTTTTTCCATGTGATGGGAGCTGATGATGCTGAGAGACCCTGGTTGTAATCCTGTCAATGTGTGTTTTTTTCCATTGGGGGAAAAATGCATCCAAAGTTCAGCAAAATCCCATAAGATGGGGCCAAGTGTGCATAGCCATTGAGCGCCCAAAACCACATCACATCTGCCTAAAGTCAAGGCAAACATGTCAGAGCGTAGGCTATAATATCCCATATAGATACACACATTACGACACTTCACTTTGCAAGGTAACGTGCCCACATAGCAACCATGACTTCAAAGTTGGAGCAAGGATGGATAAAACAATCAGCCTGTTTGGCGACCTGAGGGTCAATGAATCTATGAGTGCTACCAGAATCAATCAGTATTGTAAGAGGAAGCTTCTTGAAGTAACCCCTGACCCACATGGTTTGGGGGGTGGTGATTCCAGCTAAAGCATGGAGAGATATCTCTGGTTGGTCAGCCTGAGACGGAGGGTCAATAGGAGGCTTGGGAATGTCGACCTGAGCATATATTGTATCTGGAGCTTCTTCACCAATTTCAGAGGCAGGAGGAGAATCCATATCCAAGAGATAGAGCTTTTGCCGAACACATCTATGTCCCTGAGTGAATTTCTCATCACAATTATAACACAGTAATTTTTCTCTACGTGCCTACATCTCAGTTTTAGACAAATGCTTTATAGGAGTTGGCCGAGGAGCTAGCGGGATGGGAGGTTGTTTAGAACCCATATTTCGGAAGGGAACAAAAGTGGGTTTCGATCACTGTTGGGATACAATCTTGTCTTCTGCCAACTTAGCCAACCCCAGGGCTTCCACCATTGTGTTGGGACAGAACATTTTGACCTCAGAGCGGATTGCATTCGTTAGACCACTGATAAAACAACTCCGGTAGAAGTCATCAGGCAATCCTTCAGTGTGGTTGGCTAGTTTCTCAAATTCAGTTTGGTACTCTCTCATAGTACCAATTTGGCGAAGTTTAGTGAGGGATCCTGTGAAGTCATCAAAAGCACTGGGACCAAATCGTTGCAAAAGGAACTGGCAAAAATTTGTCCATTTTGGCTCTTCATGAGCCTTGATGTACCAACGGTACCATTGAAGAGCTTCCTGTTCAAAATGAAAGGATGCAAGTGGAACTTTGTTGACATCAAAAGTATTATGTAGACTGAAATATTGTTCTGCATGATAGATCCATCCAGTTGGATCAGTACCATTGAAGCGAGGAAAATCAAGCTTTGGACCACAAAAATTTCTGGAAGAAGAGAACCCATTGTCTAATGAAGACTCGGACTGTCGTTTGTTGTTCATGGCTGAATGCTCAATATGGAGGTCGAGAATTTTTTCATCAAGATCCTGGAGTTTGGCTTGGATTTGGGAAAAAATCTGAAGGGTAATTGGGGTTTGACTAGGTTTTGGACACTATCGAATGGACAGGGAAGCAAAAAAGTAGGATTTAAGAAGCAGGGTGAAAGAATGAGAAATTTGGAAAAGAGGGACAAAGAAGCAAAATTAGGAAAGGAACTCTGTGGCAAAATTTGAAGGTGATTGGGTGAAATCCGAGGAAGTTATGGCAAACCCTAAAAATAGACAAATGTGAGATTTCGGGCTTTGGGAAGTGGAATTTGGGATAGGGTCCTCTGGAATGAAATATGCAGAATGGGATTATAGGGGTTCCAGGGAAGTTTCAAGGGAAACAGAGTGAAAACAAGGGAGATATGGAGAAAAAACTAAAAACAAGGTTTTTATTTTTTATTTTTTAAGAATGGAGCAGCTACGACGTAGAATGGATCTGAAACAGATAGATCTTCAATGATGCAGAAGGGACCTTAAACAAATATATCTGCAATGGCGTGGAAATGATCGGAAATAGAGGGATATAAAAGGGCGCTGAATGGATCGAAAACGGCTGGATCTGAAATAGATCTTAAACGGATGGATTTAGAACGACCTTCAGAATGGATCTGAAATGGTGCAGAAGTGATCAGCAATAGTTTAGCTGAAAATAGATATGGACCTCAAGTATGTGCGGCTTCCTAGCAGCTCAAGGATTTCACTCGGCCACCAATGTTGTCTGACGCCTTGTGTATTGGGGCAGTACAACTCACTCCACGACTCAGGTAAAATTGATAACCGCTTTGCCACAAACGACAACGCTTGGTTTACCTCATGGGTGGGAACTAGTCAATCAGGTAGGGTTCATTGCCCTTTTCGCTGGTAGGTCCTCTCAATGGGAAGCTACTTTAGGGTTCTTGTGGTACTCATCACAATGAGTTTTAGGGCTTATGCCCAAGTACTTCCCACAGTTAAGCAGATAGGGATTATTCCCAGATCTGAACTTACAACAGATGCGAAAAAAAAAATTGGCAGAAATTCCACCCAACATGTCCAAGAAAGTGCTCTGATACCAGATGTGAAGAACTTGCAATAAGTAATTAATGAAAATACATGAGATAGCATAAATAACATAACTCATAACCACTTTTATTGATTGATGCCACTTCGAGAAGGCAACCTCCTTTGAGCAAGCTCAATACAAATAACTTCACGGTGCCTTCATAGGCCTCAACACACACTTATATACTAAGTCTAGGCGCCAATACTATGGGTCAAAACCATGGGCCAATACAAATTATGGATGAACAATACTATGGGCGACTTATAAAGCATATGCGCCAAAAACCAATAACACAAACTATGGATCAACAAATACTATGGGACGACTTACAAAGCATATGCGTCCAACAACAATATACTAACAAAGTAAAGACATGGGTTCCTAACAAAAATGAACTTTACTGTTTCAATCAAGCTCCTAGAGCTTGGTATAGTCGCATTGACTCTTACCTCATTCAGAATGGATTTCACAGAAGTGAATGTGATTCAACGTTGTACCCAAAAATCAACAAGCTAGGTAATAAGCTAATTGTTTTCCTGTATGTAGATGATTTAATATTTACTGGTGATTTTGGCATAGAGGTATTTAGATCAGTCATGGAAAGTGAATTTGAAATAACTAATTTGGGGCTTATGAAGTATTTTTTCAGCATTCAAGTCCAATAGACTGAAAACGGTATATTTATATCTCAGTCGAAGTATGCTAGTGATGTATTGAACAGATTTAAGATGTTAAATTGCAAGACAGCTACAACACCAGTTATAACAACTTTGAAATTGAGAAAGGATGATGATGGATCCAATGTAGATCCCACATTGTTTAAAAGGCTTGTTGGAAGCCTTGTGTATCTTGTAGCAACAAGGCCAGACATCATGTATGGAGTCAGTTTAATCTCAATATTAATGGATTCACCAAAATAATCTCATTGGAAAGTAGGTAAAAGAATTCCAAGGCATGTAAGTGGAACAAAAGACTTTTGTATTTTGTATTCTACCTCGAAAAATTTCAAACTCATCAGATACACTAACAGTGACAACGGAAGCAACATAGATGAAAGAAAAAACACATATGGGAATACATTTCATTTAGGAATAGGTTTTGTATCATGGGCTTCAAAGAAACAACCCATTATAACTCTTTCTTTAGCAGAAGTAGAGTATGTTGCAGCTATAAGTGTTGCATGTCAAGCCATTTAGATGCAGAGGATGTTAAGTGATCTGTCGTAGAACCAGTAAGAACCCATAGTCATTTACTGCAACAACAATTCATCTATCACACTGCCAAATAATCATGTGTTCCTCAAGAGAACCAAACACATCAACACAAGGTATCATTTTATCAGAGAATTGATAAATAACAAATAAATATGTTTAGAATTTTGCACGTCTGAAGATCAGGTAGTATACATCTTGACCAAACCATTGGAAAAAGGCCTATTTCAATATCTGCGAAGTTGTTTAGGAGTGACAAGTTCTACATAGTGAACTTCGTCATGCATAGAGCACGTTTCATCTCTGAAACATTTTATAAAATTTAATTTTTTTTAATGATCCCCATCTCCTCATAATTAAGGGGGGGTGTTGGAAAAACATAATTACGAGTTGATTTTGTATCTAGTCTGCGTCAGATCTGTCAGTCACTCAGTTAATCTTTTTTCCATTTTGCAATGTCAGTCAGTCAGCAACCAATCCAACACATGTCTCATTGTATTTATGTAACCGCATTTGTATCCCGCATGTAAAGAATTCTTAGGTAGAAATTAATTGCAGTCTTTAATGTAACTCAGTAGCTTCCAGGTGAAGCATTCTCCAGTCGGTGGTTATGGAATTCCTATATATAGAAGAAGATAATTGTAAAACAAGAGTGATATGTGTGAGAGAAGAAGAGAATAAGTGAAGAGAAAGAGTGAAAGGAGAAGAAGCTCATACCCGTGAAATGTATGAAGAACCCAATCTCTGTAAGAAGTGAAAGATCATAGTAAAATATCATCTCCATGTATTGCGGTCAAGTTGCTCTATTTTGATATGGTAATATATATAAGTCCATAGTTTTATGTATTCATTCTCAAGAATTTTGAATGTTGCATGTCACACATTTTCTCCATATTTACTTGTGTAAAAGAAATGAAGATTTCCGAATAGTTCACAGTAGTAAAAGTTCTATTTTAATGAGGAGTAACTTCGCATAAGTTTCATTTTGTATTTTGGTTCTTATGTCTAGTTATGCGAAGTAAAAATGTGTTGATGAAGTTAAGAAGTTACGCGAAGTAAAAAGGATCCTCAAGTTGAGAAGTCCGTGAAGTAAAGTATTTGGCGAAGTTAAGAACTTCACATAAATGCGAAGTTAATTTCCGACAAGCTAGTGTTCGATGAAGTTAAATTGCTTGGTGAAGTGAAGTCCTCAGCAAAGTAAAATTTTGGGTTCCGTATTGTATGATTGGTGAAGTCAAAAGCGAAGAAAAAGAAAACTTTCATTTACTATGCACTTCATCTTTTTAACTATTTGGTGTGCTTTTCCCTTGAGTTCTTACATCCATTTGATAGTTTCCTAAGGGCTCAGCATAAGAATTAGCCTAAACTTGTGATTTATGATTACTAAAGTCAAATTCAGTGCCTTAATTGTTAGTATGTTGATGTAATCTGCATCTTAACCTATCGATAAACAAAAAATGGGTGGATACCTTAATTCTTATAAAATTCACAATGGCATGGAATTATCTAAAGTGTAGCTTTTGCTCTTGATTAATAAAACTTATTTATAGAATAACTTAATCCAAATAAAAGTCCAAATAACAAAAAAAAAACATCTTGGAAAAATGAACCATAAAAACATATTATAAAAATGAAACAAGGATAACTGTCTTATAGTTCATTTAAATGATAGAGGCATATAAATCCTGTGACATTATCCCAGATGTTAGAGGCATATAAATCCAATGACATCATCTCAAAATGACTTTTAGATAAATTAAGACCACTACAATATCCCAAATCCAAACTGACTTTTAATAATGAAATCATACACATTAAATCAAATTATGTACGAGGAAGAATTTGATGCCAATAGGATTTCAAAGTTCCTCCTCAGCTTTGATGCCTGCATGATTTCAGAATCCTCCACCACCTCTTGAGTACAAGGCTCTGATATTTGGGAATCATGTGAGAGTAACTACAAGCAAGTATTCCCTTGCAGTTTTCTGCTATAGAAATTTGGGTAGTATTTTTCGTATGTGAATCTTCTAAACAAATCATGCCCATCGTCAATGGATGTCGGTGCATGAGCAATGATGGCATTAGCAGAAGGGCAGTAAAAATTGGGAATTGAAATGTGTCCTTTTGAAGAGCTCATCACAAAACAACACGATGCAACACAATCCACTCCTATATCTTCTGTTGTTGAGAGCCTACACTGACAAATGCATTTTTCTAGACGGATCGTAGGAATAGTACTCCATTCGGTCTTCCACAAGCATTCTGAAAAACTCCTCTGATACTCCCAGTATCTTGTCGATTTGAAATTCCATGATTGATTATCTGTTTATGCATACAATGTAAAACTCAAAAATCCATAAAGAATTATATATATATATATATATATATATATATATATATATATATATAGTATAATTACCCATAAAATTTAGAGTTTAGCATTAGTTTTACTTCTTTACTTTGTTATATGCTGGAATGACATTACTTTCGAGGAGTGTATGTTTAACTTGATTATTTCCAAGTGTTAAAAAAAATGACGCTTATATAAATTTTGTTCATAGGACTCATTATCACTGTATCTCAGTTCCATAGTGTTAATGTCATAATACTTATTACGTTATTTTTTTGTGAAGGGTGTTCTTGTGATGACCCTTGGCTTACTTAGCTTTTGTGAAGCTAATGCATGTTGATATTTTGTTCATGTGTCCAGGTAAGGGTTATAATCAAAGTTGAGTTAGAGTTTTAATATTAAATACCAAGGTTATATGATAACCTAGCTTTCTAAAAGGAAATGTTAATCAAAACTTCCACTATAGGGAAGGACCATCCTAGTTAAAGGATTTGATGACCATTAAACAAGGTGAGCCGAGAGTATTCAACTCTAGGAAGAGGTAAACTACATTTGATTTTAAGTGGAATACAACTGCATAATTTAAGGGGCCACGTGAAGATTTGACAGCTTGGCTCAAACCCTAAACCCTAACTTCGAAAGGGTTGCTTCGATAGTCTTTGGTTCATTTGCATTATGTTGGAGAGCCGAGCTCTCGGCCGCCAAGGTTGTGGAGGACTCCACACAGAGTTCAGTTTGATGGGTCACAAAGGTAGCTTGTTGGATACATCATGGTTAACATGATACTGGAGATAACTCTTACGCAAAGGTAACGTTTAAACTTTTATTTTTGAAAAAAGGATTTTGAAATCTTAACATAAATGAACAAATGCTAATGCTCTGCGTTTTGTGTAAAGCTGACAGGAGGTTCATGCTTCTTTGAAGTGCCATGGTCGTGTGTTACGAGTTTTGGAGAAGAAATATCTAGGGTTTGGAACTACCCTAGTAAGCCTCGGGCCTTCCTCGAATATCTTGTTCATGTTGTCTGTGTTAATATGGGTTTGGTTACGTTTTTTATTTACCCAACAGAAAATGATGGCGAATTTCCTCTCTTTCGATTGTTATCGGTTAAGATTTAGTTTGTTGCCATTGTTGACGTATTTTAGGGTTACTGTGTTGGTTTTAAGGAATCCATGATGGTGACCCATAAATCATTGTTGTAATGCAAAGGCTTCCAGGCTAAAGGCCTTGGGTTGGCATTTTTTCCAACATTTAAGTTGAAAGCCTATGGCACAGATTTATAAGTTTGTTTTTGGAACTCGATAACTTCCAGACCTTGGGGTCTTGTGTGGAAGGATGTCCTTCGATCTCTGTAATATATGCAAACCCTTACGGTAATATTTTGGATAAATATAATTGTTATACAATTTCTGTGTTTTTACTTCTATTTGAAAAATCATGGTGGTTTGAATTATTACTTCTGTGTATGAAAATGTTAATTTCCAAAATGGGGGATTTTGTTTCTTTTTAAAATAGAAACTGGGCAATGCCCTGAATGCAGAGATATGCTTGTTTAAGGGATTCGATCCCAATAGATTTTATTTGTAATTCCAAAATTTATAATATGTTTATACTCTGTTTGTAGTTCATTTAGGTTGGAAGCGATCTATCTTTATTAAAATGAAATGAAGGATTTCTTTATTAATTTAAAACTGGGCAAAGCCCTGAGCTAAAAATGTGCTCGATCAATTCGATGAGTAACCTATTTTTTAATCTGGTATTATAAAGGAACATGTATTCACATTTTTCTGGGCTATGCTATGGCCGTGGAAATGTATACTCTATGAGTCAAAGATGGCATTGTGTTGTTTTCACGAAGTTGTTTCTAGGGTTTTTATCATGTTTGTAATAAAAAGAGTATGACCCTGAAATTGATTAAAGGGACTGTGTTTTGCTAAAATAATTTATCTTAAACTGGGCAAGGCCCTAACTGTAACTTGTATGGTTGGTTAGATCAATTGGCCATTGATGCCAGTGATAACTTAGGTTATTCTGTTGCTTGTTATTTATGCATGAAGTTTATTACGATATCGCTTAAATTGGAAAGGTTATATTAATTATGGAATTCGATTTAAAAACCCTAACTGTAAGGTTTTGTGTTTTTAGTTTAAAAGATAAATACGGTGAACCTTTATCAAACCTATCGATGATGGCTAGAATGTCGTGCTCCTGGTTGTAACTTAAATTATACTAATTATGTGTTCGAACTTCTTAGTTTATAAACCATTAATGGAGAGAAGAGAGTACATTTGTATAATTATATAAAATTGTTGTGTTTCGATATTGATTGTTTAGTCTTCAAATTGAATACTAGATGTTTATAGAATATGAGCTTATATCTAAACATTGGTTTATTCTATGATACTCTGAAATCGGAATATAATATTTGAGTCCTTATGTTAAAAGTTTTTATTTATATTTTCACTCTAGAAGCTACCTGTTCTCGATTTGACTTAATAATATTAATAGTAGATTATATATATATATATATATATATTATCATTTTGTAATAAATATATTGTATGAGTAATATATCCCTTCGGCTTCTATACTATTGTACATATCATATTGAACAAAGAGTTGCAGGTTTTTCCTATTGTACACGTAATTCGAATGATCATTTAAACAGTTAATGCTCTCTTTCTATTTAGTAAGAAAGACATAATATAACCAATCATAGAAAGTTATGATAACTATCTTTTCTATGACATTGAAACATAAAAGACTTTTTAAACAGAAAATAATTGCAAGTCATACATTCGATTTGCTTTAAAAATTTAGGTAAATAAATTATAACAAGAACCTGGTAAAAACTTGAATATGCAACCAAATCCAATAGAAGACTGTTCCTCCCAACCGTCTCCTGAAAGCAACCAAGTTAGTTGCGTAAGGATGCCCGATCCTATTCACTGAACCACCAGGACAAAGACTAGGTGCAGAAGCTGGTTCCGATCTCTCTGTAACTCAACAATCAAACTTGCAATAACCTGCCAGCAAATCTCAATTTAGCTTTCCCCTCATCGATTCCTTGTTCTGTGCTTATCTTTTCAGTATGCAGCAAATCCACAAGGTAATTGTGTGAGCCTCCTGCTCATTCGATGGATATATGCTTTCCTAGGTATTTGGGTCATTTTTTGAATTAAATAAGCTACCTTCTCAGTTCCTCCTATCTTGGGGAACATGACTGCAATTTTAGGGAAGATGCCTCCTGCATCAGTTAGAAAGTGAATGTTGTAGCTACCATTTGTCAATTTCCCTTCTACACCAGATCACTCCTCCTAGATGAACACTCTTCAACAGTCCTCAATGGATAGGTGTCTCTTCTTTTATTTATTAAATAATAAAATATTCAATTATAGTCATCTTTGCCCATCCTTCATTAACAACATAAAACTTTACAATAACTTTTAAGATACTGTTTTTTTAAAACATAAAATGTCTTTAGTTCTAAATAGATTACATATAACAATAAGTACCAAAGAAGATAATGTTTAACCATTTCATTGCTTCTTCAACTTGACATAATCTTAAGCATAAATCTAAATTGTCATAAGAATATGAAAGACAAATAAAATCACCACTAACACACCTAATTTTTCTGGTCTACCTTAGAATCATTTAAGAGAGGACGTCGACAAGAGGTATGGAGTCCAAAGAGAGGACTACTTCATCAAGCCTTGGTCGCTCAGTGGGAGGTCTGATGTATTTTTGTGGAATCTCAGAATAGTTTCTTCCATCAAACATTAATCACATTGATGGTATCTCTTTCTCTTGGCCATAGCCGCCAACAACTACAATTTCCATGGCAGAAATTTAGTTGCACTTTTTGGCCATAGCAGTCAACAGTAGCAACCACACTTGCAAGTAGCCAACAACTCCAAGCAGAAAAGGATTTCCACATTAGTTGCACTTTTTGGCCATAGAAGTCAACACTAGCAATTGCATTTGCAAGGAGCCATAACAGTGGACACTAGCAACCCTAATGCAACATCTATAGAAAATATTGAAAATATTGATGGCACTTGCAATGGGTTTTATTTAAATAGTCTAAAAAATTAACTTAAAATTTATTTATTTGTTATTTGTTATTTATTATTCATGAGTAATTGTAATCACTGGTTATTCATGCTTCAACTATGTGTTATTATCAGTTTCTTTTAGTTAAAATATTGTCTGCCACAAACTCTATGGGTTATTTATGGATAAGTTACAGTGATTTTGTATATTCTTTTTTAAAAATTGTTTATTTCAAATTTCTATATTAAATGGTTTTAAAGAGGAGTTATCCATACCTAGCTACATGTTATCACCGCCCGCTTACCATGATAAGAATTGTCCATTATACATTCATGAGCTAGGAGTTATGCATTCATCAACTACCAATTACGCATTCACCAACTATTAGTTATTGTTTATATAAACTACTGTTATAAAATCAATCTAGAAAGTATACTTGTCTCACCCTCCTATAATCTTGAAAAACCTTAAAATGCCTATCCATATAATTACTATTTCTATTACAATTTACCATTATCAAAAAGCAGAAAGCAGCATGTCGGCATAGCTTTCTGTGACATCTAGTGGCTCCGGCGTTCACTGGATTCTGAGATGTGGCGCCCACCACTATTGGATTCTATGAGTTCTATGCGCCCGCTGGTACCAAACTAGAGAGTTGTACAGTAGCTATCATCAGGTGGAGAAGCCAAGGAGATGGATTAATGCACAAGAGGATTAATGAAATTGTGCACACTTGCTTGAAGGCGTGGGATAACTATCACTCAAATTGCTTTGTTTTTTGGTGATTTGTTTTTTAGATCAGGTTATAAAAACAGGTGGCTTATTTACTGCAGAACTATGTCATGGAACTGTGCTTTGAAGGGTTTTGGCCCATTTTAAGACGACCGGTTGAAATTCCAAAAAAATAACAAGAAAGAGTGGAACGAAAAGAGGTGAAATTATGCCTGGCTGGAAATTTTGGTCACCACCAAGGAGCCATTTGAGTGCCAATTATCACGCCTTGCTTGAATAGAAAGTACAAAGGGGAACTCAGGGGCTGCGGCTCAAGCTTAATTGAGCTCTGTTGTGAAGGAACCTGACAGCTTATTTACTGCAGAACTATGTCATGGAACTGTGCTTTGAAGGGTTTTGGCCTATTTTAAGACGACCCGTTGAAATTCCAAAAAAATAACAAGAAAGAATGAAACGAAAAGAGGTGAAATTATGCCTCGCTGGAAAATTTTCGGTCACCAACAAGAAGCGATTTGAGTGACAATTATCACACCTTGCTTGAATAGAAAGTACAAAGGGGAACTCAGCGGCTGCGGCTCAAGCTTAATTGAGCTGCGTTGTGAAGGAACCTGGCAGCAAATAACACATCTTCATTTATTAAATTAATATGACAGAATACCTCTTAATTAATCCTAATATGGCATATTATTCACTAATCAGTTTTAATTAAATGAATACCGTTCAATTTCTCTATATAAATAATAAATGGAAGCAAGTGTATCAAATCCCACCGGTTTACACTACAATTTACATCTAAATTTTCTTTCGAAAGAAGCCTACTATATAATTAGTTGTTTCTGAACAAAATTTTCCGAAAATTCTGTGGATAAATTCCATTTACTGTTTTGTGTTTTATGTAAAAAGTAAAACCCTCTAAAACGTCGTAACCTTTCGCCTTTTAATCCTATAAATTGATCAATCCGGAGCTATTGACATCAAAATCAAGGGCCTGGGCCTATTCGTCAACACAGCTTTCAGATTTAAAGTATCAGATAATTTCAGTTCGCCAAACGTCGAAGTCAGATTCTAAAAACTCAAAGCTGCCCTCCGTTTCTGATGGATCCACAAACTCCCGAGCAGTCTGGAGATCGTATTAGTCAATATCAAAGCTCCTTGCAGTTTCATATAGATTTACGAAGCACAGAACAGTTTTGTCCAGCTTCTAATTCTCAATTCGACCGTGCAGCGGAAGAGTTACAAAACTTACATCTCAGCGGCGAAGATGTCGTAAATCCCGAGAGTCCTGCATCCTCATGCGCTTCATTTTCACCCCCTCCAAGTACTCCAGTTTCTGCTGAAACAGACATACACCCTCGCTCCTCGTGCGGTTCCTGCTCCCTTCGGCCACGAGCTGCTGCTTCTTCATCCCTGTCATCCCCCGATGATATTCAGTCTGGAAGTCGTAATGGTCAAATTAAAAGCTGCTCCCAGTTTCATAAAGACTTACGAAGCGATGAACAGTCGTATCAATCTTGGAATTCTCAGTTCGGCCGTGAACTGGATGAATTGTTAGAAAACTTACATCTCAGCGGCGAAGATGAAGATGCGGTAAATCCCACGAGTCCTGCATCCTCTTGCGCTTCCTCCTCTGCTTCATACATACACCCTCGCTCATCGTGTGGTTCCTGCTCCCTTCTAACAATTGCTGCTTCTTCATCCCCTTCATCGCCATATCATATCCAGTCTGGAAGTCATAATGGTAAATTTCAAAACTGCCCCCAGCTTCATATAGAAAATGAAGAGTCTTACCAATCTTGGAATTCTCAGTTTGGCCATGAACTGGATGAATTGTTAGAAAACATAAATCCCGATAGTCCTGCATCCTCTGGCGCTTCCTTCTCTCCCCCTCCATCTCCAGGTTCTGCTGCTTCATACATACACCCTCGCTCATCTTCACCAGTTGCTGCTTCTTCATCCCCGTCATCCCCCGATGAAATTCAGTCTCGAAGAAGTAAACGTCAAATTCAAAGCTTCCCGCAGTTTCATATCGATTTACCAAGCAAAGAACAGTCTTGTGAAACTTGGAATGCTCAGTACAATGGTGAACCGTAAGAGTTACAAATCTTACATATCAGCGGCGAAGATGGCGTCTCTGCGGCAGGCTATCTAAAGGTCAATCTATCTAATTATATGACCTTTATGAGTAGTCATTTTTTTTTATGTAAATAATTGTTCATTACAATTTAATATATATGATTGCAATTATTAACAAGAGAACAATGAATATGAAATGTTTTCACCATAGTGAAAACTACTATTTGCTGATACCTTATAGGATAAATTGCACATGAAGTATGACATCATGAAAAGGGTTTGAAAATCAAGATAATCAACCTCTTCTAAAAATATCCCCTATCAATCAACCAAAAAATAAGAACCATGTTCCCTATGCTTCTACTAATAGAATTGGCCATGGGATATTGCATTTTATCAAAGAATGAAGGACATGAATATTGTTAGGACACATAATGTGTGGTTCATGATAAATCAAAAAACATAGATCATGTTTGGATAGTATTCTTTCATGAATCTTCATCCAACGAGGAAACAAGTGTTGGAGTTATCCTAAGTCCCCCTATTAGTGAGATGATTTCCCTATCTTATAAGTTAGACTTTGAAGTCACAAAAATGTATCATTAATCCCCGGTCTTCATATTGTTAAGAAAATGGTGATTACCAAGATTTCAGTGATTGGAGACTCTGAGATGATGGTGCAACATATTAAACGAATTTATTAAACAAACCACACTAGGATGAAGGCTTATAGAAATCGGGTAGGGAATATGATAGAAAATCATTTTTATGATTTTAACATTATTATTTTTCCCAAATATTTCAATTAGCAAGAAAATCATTTTACCCTAGATTTAGTACTTTTAAACCCACCAAAGGACCACAACTAGGGTATGAGGTAGAGAGGTATATGCCATCAATTCCTAACAGTTTGAAATATTGGAAATTTTTTGAGGATGAACAATAGATAAGGAGATTCATTGAACTCGTAGGTGAATTTTCTACATAAAGAAATTATTAGGATGAAGAAAGAAAATATAAAGAGTTATCTAATAAAAAACTGCAGTGAGTCCCACAATTGATAAATCACAATGTTCGTCACCCAATATTGCAATTAAAAAATACTTTCATGCCTAAATTGCTAGTGCGTTTGGAAGAAATATTTGACAAGAATGATGTTCTTGTGAAACCTATTGTGTTAAAGCTGAGAATTGGAAGATTTCAACATAGGAACACAACAAGATCCAAAATATATCAAGATTTATAAGTTATTGATTGTTAACATAAAATTAAAGGTACCTCAATTTGTTTAAAGAATATGTTGATGTGTTTGCTTGGAGATATTAGGACTTGATGACATATGACACCTCTGTTATTCAACATGGGATACCTTTAAAACTAGGAGCTAAACCTTTGAGGTAAACGATGAGACAAGAATATCCTATTATCCCTCCCATTATTAAAAAAGAAGTAAGGACATTATTAGATGCTAAAATCATATTTTTTTTGAAAGAATCTAAGTGGTGGCCAATATTAGGCCTCCTCAGAAGAAGAATGGATAAATAAGGATTTGTGTAGGTTTCAGAAACTTGAACAAATGCTCCTTCACGAATAATTATCCTCTACGTAAGTTGGGTCATATCCTACAAAAGGTGGTAGGGGCTAGTAGGATCTCAATGAGGGATGGATTCTCAGGATATTGTTAGGTATATATGCTTGTAGAAGATAGAGAAAATACATATTTTACCATGCCTTGGGGTACTTTTATATATTACACTTTGAAATTTTCATCCATAACAACTAACATCAAATGCCCTATCTCTTGCATCCATGTTTCAACACCCAATTTGCTATCGGTCTTCCCCATCAGGATTCATCTACCACACTCTTCTTCACGATGTTGATGGTGTACGTTGACGCCTTCTTGGTTGCTACAACATTTCATCACTCAATTTGTTGTTGGGGTTAATTCATCAGTCCTCCCCGTGGGCTTGTTGACACTTAACCAATTTTTCTCCTTTTCTTCTTGTCACTTCTTCTAAGATTCTCTAATCTGACTCCATGTAGTGGAAATTAATAATGTAGATGCAAGCATAAATTCTAGATGTGTGTGGTATCAGGGCCATTACTCTTACCTGTGGGATTGTTTCAATGTGATTTATGAATCACCTTACTTCTTGATTGAATGTACTTAATGATCGTTGAACCACCATGAATCATATCCAGCTATACTAATTGATGGTGAAACAACCATTATTCCATTTAAATTCGATCTAACCTAGGACATCCTTGTGCCATGCAACTCCATTATTGCACTGAATTACTTAAATTCTTAGGTACAGTTATTGGAGAGATAATTACTCCCAATATCCCCCCCTTCATTATATTTTCATCATTAACTCACTAACTTATACTACTACCTACAACAAGATAGCTGAAAAAAAAAACTTATAAGCCTAGCTATGAGTATTTTTTGTGACTCTGTAAACCTGGAATTCAAACTCACAACAACCTGCAACTGCACACACAATGATACAACATCCTTTATCATACAAATCTGGGTTTTAGCTAGTCACTATCTCTAATATACATAGAAAAAACAAAGAGACTACTACTGCAAACTTTATAGACAAGAGGGATAAGCAAAACAAAATATTTATGATAACAATTAAAAATTAAAAATTCTCTTCTTCCTCCTTCTATAGTGCCAAACCCTGAGCCATACATATGGAATCAACCTCTTCAACTTATCCTTCATCTTCATCATGGTCTTCAGACCCTCTTCTGATTCATCACAACAACAGGTTTCAACTTCAACAAAAACATTCTTGTTAAGACAAAAATGTAGTATACCATGCACTCCATGGGAAACCTTCTTCATATTACCATCTTTAGCTTCAACTTGGTAATTCACCTCATGTATGAGGGATTAAAAATGGGTTAGAGCTACAAACCCTCCCCCTGTTGTCTTACATCCAAAACTATTGTCAATATGACCATGCTTTTTTAACATAGAAAACATTAAAAAAATTCAAACTTTTCCTTATTTTCCATGAGGTCTTATGTGACTTTCCAAACATAATACCGTCAATCCTTTTTACTTGGATTGAGACTTCAACAAACTCCTATTTCGGGAGTCCTTCTTCAATAAACATAGCCTCACAAATTTTATTTTTATTTTCATTTTTAGGGATGCTCAAAACATGTACACACTTGCATAGGCTATTAGTAAAAACAACAAATATATAAACAATTGTTTTTCTTCTTTTCTCTATGGAATTTTCCCAAGGTCCATGCTCATGTTTGCTTCCACTATAGTTTCTATGGTATTCTAAACTCTTCCACATGTACACACACACACAAGTACCCAAGTCTTTCATCTTTATCGTATGCATTTTTCTAAATTATTGGAGGTTCTTCAAATGTAACTTCAACACTTTCACAACGTTGCAATCTTATTTGTAAGTTCATATTTCATGGATTCTATCACACCCTCATGTATTTCAATCCCTTCTTCATACTCATCAAATTTAATTATAGGTTCTACAACTTGATCATCATTACCTTGTAGCATTACCCATGTTTCCTTTTACTTCTTCACGAGTGCCTGCATTTGTGCATTCATCTACTGTACTTTTATTTTCAAAGAGTGCATCCACAAGTATTTCAAGACCCAGTTCTAAATCCTCTTCCTTAACCAGGAATTTCTCTACAACTTACACTTGTTGCACTTACACTTTTCTCAAGTGCTCATCCTCAACAAAAGACATATCATGATCAACATTCATTGTTGGATTCTCTTCACAACCATAATAGTCCAATTGACTTACATATGCAAGTGGGATCACTCCGCTAACATCATCCACTTGTTTTACTTTCCAAAGTGGGATAACACTACTATTCAATAATACATCAATTAATTTCATTTCTAACTGCAACAGTTCCTTATCTAACAAGTCTTTTTCATCATATCTGCTACATAGTCAAATGTAATTACTTAATCGTTTTCATTTGTATGTGATGTACATGCCAAATCATTTTTCTCTTTTCTATCCTCTACAACAGCAAGGTCTCTAATATATTCATGTTTGATAATTGCAACAACATCAGTGTTGTAGTCCACTTCATTATATCTTGTTGCAGCTTCATTAGAATTGTTGCAATATCTAGCATTCATACTTGCAAAATCAAGAAAACCATTAATAAAATCAATTGTGCCTCTTGGCACATCTTCTTTTTCCCTTTTTTTTCTTCTTCATCCACATGCATAGTGGGGTTTACAATTTTTTCATACAAATATACCACTTCATGAGCGGTTTTGTTAGGAACCCATGTCAACCCTTCTCTTTAATTTGTTAGTATATTGTTGTTGGATGCATATGCTTTGTAAGTCATCCCATAGTATTATATGTTCCATGGTATTGATCCATACTATTGGACACATATGCTTTGTAAGTTGTCCTGTAGTATTATATGTTCCATTGTATTGGTCCATAGTATTGGCGCATAGAATTAGTATATAAGTACATGTTGAGGCCAATGAAGGCATCCATAAGTTATTTGTATGGATATTTCTCAAAGGAGGTTTCCCTCGAAGTGGTCCGCGATAAATAAATCTATTCTATGTTCTGTTATTTTTTATATATCATGCATTTTCATTAATTAATTGTTGGAGGTTCCTCACAGGTTTCTTCATTATCTTCATATTCACCATCCACATGCACATATGCACATAGGGATAGGTTAGTTATTTTAATGGAAACTTCATCAAAATCATGAACAATACACCTTGATGGATTCTCCCAGGGACAAATTGTTGCAAAAGCAATTCTGCAATCCTCTTCTATAGGTAATTGAGCACTATGGGATTCGAATTCTATTATCTACACACACTCTATTTTGTATAAAGAGAAATCACAATCCTCCTTTCCTTTACATATCTCTTCTCCAGAAGATTTCATCTCAACATTCTCAAGTTTTGTTACTCCTACAAAAGTTACAATGGGATTTTCTTCCATGACCTCTTCACTAACCTCAACATCATCCACTAGCGTAAAATACAATGTGGAATTCACCACATGCATGGTTGTCTTATGCTTCTACTGTAGTATCCTCCATATACTCTCTTACAACCAAAAGCTTAGACAACCACTGGTGAACACCACTCCCCCTTACATCAGACTCTCTTTTCAAACTCTCCCATGCCTCTCTAGAAGTGGTTTCTTCAGCTACAAAATTAAACATACTATCATCTAGATATTGTTAGATGAAGGATAATGTTGAGGAATCGTTAGCCTCATCACAAGGTTTATCACATCCATTCACAACATTAAATTCCACAGTCCTTCACAATGAGGGAATGCTTCCATCTCAACAGACCAAAGTTTAAAATTCTTACCAATGAAATGTGGAGGTGACCCATAATCGATTATGTATGCATCATATTTGACTTGGAATTCTTTATATTCATGGCTTATGGGTTACTCATCTACAGCTAGTACCTCCCTATAATATTCTACAAAATACTCTTCCACAACTCTTTTGTTTATCCTCTTGATTTGCTTGAGTCTTCTCTATAGACCCATATCACCTTTTACACATTTCTACCTAACAACATACACCTTAACCATGTAGTTCGAAACAACACTTTAGCCTCTTTAGGACTAAATCATATGACCCTTATACTATGTCCCTCTTCCAAAGTCACAAATCAGAAATAACCCCGAGCTTCTACTAGAATTATCAGAACACAACACACTGCACAACACAAAAAAGGATACAACTTGCAAAAATTTCATTTGTGGCTTCAAACCATCTAACTAATTACACTCAACTTAGTCACGAGGAGTTCTAGAAACCACACATGAGATACACTTCCACTTGACTAGACTGACACTTGTAATGGCCAACAATATGACAAACTATCTCACTCACTTTCACTATAGACAAACACCAACAACCATTAAACCAAACTCACCAAAACACTAGTAGGACTCACAAATTCTACTACACCAGGGACTTTCATCCCACAAAGACGCTTAGAAACTTCGACTGAAAAAGATCTCAATATACCCATAGATACATAAATATTAATTTCTCACAATTGGAGCGATATTCACACACAACCTACATCGGGCTTACTCAATTTGTCTACAACTTTTCTCCCAACTAGAGGATAACCAAGATCAACAAGATCAAGAGCACAATTGGTTCAACACACAACCAAAAACTAGGGACTACAACCGAGACAATAATCACAAATCACCTGATGGAGAATGAGAATCTCCCATGAACCTTACTAGTTGGATAAATATGAACTATACCTAGCAACACATAGCTCAACACCAATAAAAGTGCTCTATCTTCATCTCCATATGTTGGACTCAACTTCAAATCTGACTGGTGGAGACTAGATCGATACCATTAAAACCTTCTCTAACACTAACAATTCAGAATGGCACAAAGATAAAACTAGCTTTAATACTAATTGAAGGAAGCAACTAGAGCTTAAACCAGTTGTACCACCCATTAAATAAACATAAGCGAGTTTCTAAAATCCCTGTACATACAAACACATAAAAACACACAGATCAGATGACTAAACAAAACCAAATTTTCATTCCAGTCTCCCCATAAACAAATTACATTTTACATATTTATACATAGGTGGGGAAGTTTTCATGGAAATTGGAATTCTCCATTAGGCTAGAATCCATTACAGGCACAAATACCAAAGCACTTACAAAAATACTAATGTAATATCCGAATTTCGACCCCATTTCATTAAAATGTAAATGATGTAATATTGTTATAAAATTGTGGTGAGGAGCTCAAGGCCAAGGGCCCTCCATCGATTTAGTGATGCATATGGTTATGTGCTATCTAGACACATTGGAATTTCAAATATTATGTAAATATACATTTTAATAAAATACCCACAACTAGCTATGCAATGCAACAAGAGATGGGGGCATGATTTTACAAGGAATTGGGAGGTAAATATTCAAACCCTTGGAGCCAATCAAGTCAAGCCAAGTGTCAATGAGAGAACCCATAAAACCCTCAACTACCCATGTTGACTTTTTTAACCAATCATTCATTTCTCCTAAGAGTTGGGTGAAGTAGTTAATACCTTGGGGAATGGAGAGGTATGGATGTCCAAATTCGGGTATGGGAAAGCCACCCTTCATAGAAATTCGTGTTTGGCTTCTTGGGCAAGAAAAGAACCACGAAATGGTTCCCCGAGCCATTATTCACCCATCAGTTTTTCTCTTTCACGAGTTGGGAGCTACCTGGGTGTTTTCCTTCTATGTTTTTGTTTGTTTTCCCTTGTTTTCTAGGTGGGGAGAGGGTGTTTTTATGTTGCAGAGCTATTGGGAGGAAGGTAGCTCAATTTGGGGTTTCATTGAGGCCGTTTTGGCCATTGGAATGCTCATAACATGTGGGAGAAGTCAGTTTTTCTCCCTGTGGTCGAATTGCCCTTTCCACGGCCTGTTTTGGTGTGCCCCTGATTTGGGGGAAGTCCATGGCCATCTCGTTTGTAAATCCCATTGTCAAAATGTGTATCCATGCCCAATGATTGTGCTTGTTGTGTGTAGATAGGGTATGTTGGGGTATGGGTTATGGGTATCCATTGTTTTGTCTTGAGCTTGAGTGCAAGCATCCAAAAATGAAGAGGGTTCAGATTTAGCCTGATAAACCCAGTTGTGGACTAGCTTCGTTTAGATGAAATGAGTATTTGGCTGTGCATGAGCTTGAGTGTCCCCTTTTCCTTGTAGAAATCATGCCCAACTCGAGAGTGTTCTCTGAGTGCTGAAAGAATACAGGTTGGGTAGAGACCTATGGTTGGGTGAAACGTTGCAACGACATAGCTAGTTGCTTGAGATTATTTCACAATAAAGATGAGTGTTTTTCTATCTATCTATTTTTCCTATGCAATGCTTTAAATTGATGATTATTATTGATATGCTAAATGCATATGAAATGTGTGTGGATGAGGTTTATTTCCGTTGTTCATATTTGTTTGATTTCCATATGCACACATTTGTTTTATTCGTATGAATCTAATGAAATGGGCTGAGTTTATGTAAAAGCCCTAGACTTTGGTATCATGTTCCCTTTATCGAATTCGGTCCATGGTAGGAGACGTGACAACTAACATCTAATTAAACCATTAGGCTTCACAAACCCACAAAATCATGCCATGTCTCACCATGTGACAAGATCTTGAAATTTTCCTTCGACATTCAAAAACCGAGCCTTAAGTTTTCCTCTGATTCAAACCTCTAATGATATTCCACATGCCACTTTGTGACTGGCTATTTGGTTATCCCTTTCATACTTTTATTTGTGATTACCATTTGTATATGTTGATACAAAACTCCACTATGATAACACATTTCCCATTAGGATTCTCCATCGACCTTCAACTCCATCGCACCTTATTACATCATCGATACATCTCCTCAATGATCAGTCGGGGTTCCTCCATTGGTTCTCTCCTAACTGGAACCTCTATGAAACAATGATATGGTGACTCCAATAGCCACATGTCCTCCTCTAATTCCATTAATACATTCCCCATTGGAATTCCATTAGATACACACTCGAAATTTTTGTTGATATCAAATAGTGATAACCACACAACTTATGTCACTTGTCATCATGTTTGGATTTGTCATTGTTCCTCGAAATCAACTATTTGTTTCCCATATGTGTCAACTAATATTTAACACCCAATATCCTGCATCCACTTGTTTATAGCCAATTTGTTATCAGACCTTCCCATCTGAGTGCCTCCATTGCAATCTTATTCACTACACCAATGCTCTATTCTAACATTGTGAAGAACCTACAATAATTAATGAATGAAAACACATAAGATAGCAGAAATAACAGAACTCGGAATCGCTTTATTGATCGCAGGCCACTTCGAGGGGACAACCTCCTTTGAGCAAGCTCAATACAAATAACTTCACGGTACCTTCATTTGTATCAACAAAAACTTATATACTAATTTGAGGTGCCAATACCATGGGTCAATACCATGTGTCAATACAAACCATTGGCCAATACAAACTATGGATCAACAATTACTACGAGACAACTTACAAAGCATATGCGTCTAGCAACAATAAACTATGGATTAACAAATACTATGGGATGACTTACAAAGCATATGCGTCCAACAACAATATACTAACAAAGTAAATAGAAGGGTTTACATGGGTTCCTAACATCCCCTCCCCCTTAGAAAAATCTTTTTCCTCAAAGCTTTAGATGTGGAAATTGATGCAGAATTTGGAGTGGTTCCCCTGTAGCATCCTCAGGTTGTATTCCGGGCCACTGACACCTTTGAGTTTCAGGGAGGATTGCTTGGAAGGTTGTAGATGAAGAAGAACCATATAAGCTGTGTGAAAAGTGGGCTCAGAATGGTGTTTATCAGCTTGTTGTTTTAGTCAAATTCTTTCCATGTGAAGATTGTCCTATAGAATGAGAAGAATCTGATCACAGTTTCGAAGAATTGAGTCAATTGCCTGAACTTGGGAGCTGCTGAGGGTGTATGGAAGAATAACTAGCAGTGCTTGTCCATAGACTGCTTCATATGGTGTCCTTTTAGATGTGGTATTGTACCACTGGAGCGCTTCTTGGAAATCCATAGAAATAGTTGTCCAAATCTATGTAGGGATGGGAAAGGGTTTGAGCAGTCTTGAAAGGAGTGTCGTTTCACCCTTGTTGACCTAGCAAATATCACATTCAACCACCATCTGTTGAATTGTCATTTTCAGTCCCTGCCAAAAGAAGTTACATTGTTCCCGGACATACGTTTTGAGGAACCCAGAGTGTGCTACCAATGAAGAAGCATGGAGTTCATAGAAGAGATAGCCCTATTGAACAAATTGCAACCAATTTGGAATAAGCAAAGAAATAGCTATAAGAGAAACCAGGTCATAAAATGCGCGAGAAGGAGAATATGCCATCATATTGTCCTTACCCTTCTTGTAAGTGATCGCATAGTCATAACCCATGAGTTGGATAACCCATTTCAGGTGTGCTAGGGAGGAGACCCGTTGTTCCAGGAAATTTTCCAAACTCTGGAGATCAGTCTTGATGCAGAAGTAATTCCCTAATAGGGATGGCTGCCACTTCTATACTGCATGCAAAATAGCCATCATTTCCTCGTGAGATGTAGATGTGGCTAAATGCTTACTGGAAAGGTCTCTTGAAGGCGACAAGTCCACTGGTGCATCAAATACACCTGCATATCTATCCAATGAAGTAGTGGAGACCATTGGTGGGTGCATCTGAATGGAATGGAGCTGAGCGATGAAACCATGTGAATTCTTCTTAAAGATCTTTTCCAGGCGATGTGAACTGATGATGCAGAGAGACCTTGGTTGTGAGCTTGTAAATTTTTGTTGTGTCCCATCGATTGAAAACTGCATCCAAATTTCAGAAAAATCCCATAAGATGGGGCCAAGTGTGTGTAACCATTGAATGCCCAAAACCACATCACATCTGCCTAAGGACAAGGAAAACATGTAAAAGTGCAGGTTATAATATTCCAGAGAGATATGCACATTGTGACACTTTCCCTTGCTCGGTAAGGTGCCCCCATTGGAAACCATGACTTCAAAGTTGGAGCAAGGATGGAAAAAACAATCAGCCTGTTTGGCGATCCGAGGGTCAATGAAGATATGAGTGCTACCAGAATCAATGAGTATGGTGAGAGGGAGCTTCTTGAAGTAACCCCTGACCCGCATTGTTTGGGGGGTGGTGACGCCGGACAAAGCATGGAGAGATATCTCTGGTTGGTCGTCCTGAGATGGGGGGTCAATAGGCGACTCCTGAAAGTCAACCTGATCATCCATTGTATCTGGAGCTTCTTCACCATTTTTAGAGGCAGACAGAGAATCCATATCTAAGAGATAGAGATTTTGTTGAGCACATCTATGTCCTTGAGTGAATTTCTCATCACAATTATAACAAAGCCCTTTTTCTCTGTGTGCCAGCATCTCTGTTTCAAAAAAATGCTTGATAGGAGTTGGTCGAGGAGTTGGTGGGATGGGAGGTCGTTGAGAACTCGTATTTCCAAAGGAGACATAAGTGGGTTTGGAGCGTTGTTGGGTTGCAATCATGTCTTCTTCGAACTTAGCCAACCCCAGGGATTCCATCATTGTGTTGGTACAGAACATTTTAACCTCTGAGCAGATTTCATCCTTAAGACCACTAATAAAACAACTCCTGTAGAATTCATCAGACAATCCTTCTGTGTGATTGGCTAGTTTCTCAAATTATGTCTGATACTCTTTCACAGTGCCAATTTGGTGAAGTTTAGTGAGGGCTCCTGTGAAGTCATCAAAAGCACTAGGACCAAATCGTTGCAAAAGGAGCTGGCAAAAATATGGCCATTTTGGCTCTTCATGAGCCTTGATGTACCAACGGTACCATTGAAGAGCTTCATGTTCCAAATGAAATGATGCAAGTGGAACTTTGTTGACATCAAAAGTATTATGCATACTGAAATATTGTTCTACACGATAGATCCATCTAGTCAGATTAGTACCATTGAAGCGAGGAAAGTCAAGCTTCGGACCACGAAAATTGCTGGAAGAAGAGAACCCATTGTCTGATGAAGACTCAGACCGTCATTTGTTGTTCATGGATGAATGCTCAACATGGAGGCCGAGAAATTTTTCATCCAAATCCTGGAGTTTGGTTTGGATGGATGCAAGTGCTTCCTCCATAGTTTTTGCTCCTGTGCATGTGACGACCATAACTAGGAGTTTTTTTTTGGGGGGGGGGAATGGGGAGAAAAACACAAACATAAGCTTATTTAGTAAAGGGAAATTTGGATTTGGGAAAAACTCGGATGGGTAATTGGGGTTTGACTATTTTTTGGACACTTTGGAATGGATAGGGAAGCAGAAAATGAGGTTTTCAGAAGCGAGGTGAAAGAATGAGAAAATTTGTCAGAGAGGGACAAAGAAGCAGAAATAGGGAATGAGAATGGTGGCAAAATTTGAGGGCGATTGGGTGAAAATCGGAGTTATGGAAAACCCTAAAAATAGACAAATTTGGATTTTTGGTTTTGGGAAGTGGAATTTGGGATAGGGTCCTCAGGAATGAAATATGCAGAATTGGATTGCAGGGGTGTCAGTGAAGTTTCAGGGAAAACAGAGTTAAAACAAGGGAGATATGGTGAAAGATAGTTTTTTTTTTCCAGAATGGATTTGAAATGACTTTTGGAATGGATCGGGAAGGGAGGGATCTGGAACGGATTAGAATTGATCGAAAATGACTGGATCTAAAACGAATTTTAAAATGGATCTGAAATGGATGGATCAGAACAGGCTTTCGAAATGGATCTTCAACAGTGTGGAAGTGATCAGCAACAGATGGATCTGCAATGGCGCGGAAGCAATCAGGAACAGTTCAGTTGAAAATAGATATGGACCCCAAGTATGTTCAACTTCCTATTGGTTCAGGGGATTCGCTCGACCACCAATGTTGTCTAACAACTTGCGTATTGGGGAAATACCCCTCACTCCAAGGCTCAGGTAAACTTATAACTGCTTTTCCACAAACGACAACTCTTGGTTTACCTCACAGGTGGGAACTAGTCAATCAGGTAGGGGTCATTGCCCTTTTCGCTTAGAGGTCCTCTCAATGGACCAAATACTTCGGCGTTCTTGTGGTACTCCTCACAATGATTTTTAGGGATTATGCCGAAGTACTTTCCACAGTTAAGAGGATAGGGATTATTCCCATATCCGAACCTGCAACAAATGCGGAAACAATTTTTTTAGAAATTTCACCTAGCGAGCCCAAGAAGGTGCTCTGATACCAGATGTGATGAAACCTGCAATAATTAGTTAATGAAAACACATGAGATAGCAGAAATAATAGAACTCAGAATCGCTTTATTGATCGCAGGCCACTTCGAGGGGCAACCTCCTTTGAGCAAGCTCAATACAAATAACTTCACGGTACCTTCATTGGTCTCAACACAAACTTATATACTAAGTCTAGGCGCCAATACCATGTTTCAATACAAACTATGGGCCAATACAAATTATGGATCAACAATTACTACTGGACAACTTACAAAGAATATGTGTCCAACAACAATAAACTATGGATCAACAAATACTAAGGGGTGACTTACAAAGCATATGCATCCAACAACAATATACTAACAAAGTAAATAGAAGGGTTGACATGGGTTCCTAACAAACACCCTCCTGGTTGTTTCCATGTTTCATCGCTCGATTTGTTGTCAGGGTTATTTCATCGAACCTCCCTGCCAGCTTCTCGACACTTAGCCAATTTTTCTCTTTTACTAGTTCCTTAGGTTGGGGGGGGGAGGCATCAAAAGTTCGAATAAGAGAGCTACAACACCCAAAATTACCTTTTAGATACAAATTCACATTAAATGGGTTGAATAAATAATAATAAAAAGGAAAATAAGCTGGCACTGGATCATGAGGGCACATAAGAGGTTGCGGGACCCACATGTGGAAAGATTCTCCACTACACTTGGCATCATTCTCTCACCAATTCGATTCCAACGTGGAGGGTAATGTACTTAGGGGAGATGAAGAGGCAATATTCATGTCAAGAATCTAGGAATTTTGAGTTGGAGTGGAAGACTAACTCCCAAGGAAGAGGAAGAGGCATTTTGACACTTGTAGCTAGATTCCATGGCACCTATAATAACAATGATAAAGGAATCTATGAAAAATATGAAAATTCAGACCTGATTGCATACCTATGACACATATGACATATCATGGATAAAAATAGCCACCAATAGGGTGCATATAGGGATTTATGGTCAGCCAAATTTCATAATTTGAATTGGGGGCAAGAGGAATGAAAGGAAGAAGTGGACAAGTATCTAATGAGAGAATCTATCACTAATTCGAGTTTATTGAAGTATCTTGGAGGGAATTCGACATCATGAGTCCACATGAGGTTAATAAAAGAGGAGGATTACAAAGTATATGAGCTTTTGGATCATTTTGTTTTGCACTCTTGGGAAGCTTAGCTTGTCCTTGCATGGTGGATGTTCATCCTCCCTTCCATTGAACCAATTTCGAAGGTGAAAGATTCATGTTATATTTGGTTGGATGAGAGGCCATTCAGATCTCTTATAAGATCTTAATTAAGTTGTTTTTATGCAGGTTCAATTACCCTTTTAGTTCAAGCTCATCTACCATTTATTTCTTCACCATCCCTTCTCAATCTTCTCTCAATGTCCATATTCTACTATTGACTGCGCACTCATAGTTGTGTAGTCTTTGTGGAGGATGATTTATTCACTCCATGGTCATGTTATATGATGTATATCTCTATAATAGGCTTCACTTTGGATCCATATCTTGAAATACCATACCTTTCATGTAATATTTCCAAACAAACTCCTGATTTGAGCTAGTTTCTCCTCTATCTTCACAAGGAGTTTTGTAGTGTCACTTTGTATCTATTTTAGATCAAAATTTTCTGTTTTTTTCTAATGTTTCGAGATTCATATGATGTAATATTTATAACCAAAATGTGATGTGCATACCCCTTAAGTTTTTATTAAATATTGGGAAACAAATCTCATGTCTGTTGTTAACAATTTTCTCACAATTTCAATGTCTTACAACATGTTGTTTTATGGGAGTTATACAAGACCCTAAAAATGATGAATTAATGATGTATTTTGGTTTCTCTTTATATATTCTATCACATATAAGTCTCTTTTAATAAAATAGGGAAGGTCTTACAATTTTTGGAAGCCCAAAATTTCTTAAACTAGTGGGGTTTTTAACGATTGAATTCACCTAGTATTTTCCCTTTCCTTCCTCCTTGAGAAATGCAATCCTTGAATTTTTCTAATGAATGTTAGTGTCTAAGATGTACATTAGGATTGATTAATACCTACCAATCCCATCCATACATAATTTGAAACCATTTGGGATTTCACTAGTCCAAGGTTCAAAAATTGGCCAAAATTGAATAAATTTCCATAGAAGGGATATTATAGTGGTATAAGAGCATGGTACTTGAACTGATGCATTGATTCATCTATTGAAGAATAAAATTGCATCCATGTCTAATTTTGATTCATAGTATGAGCTGTATGAGGAGGATGAGCAATATGATGATGGCTATGATGAGCAATATGAAGAGTACTGCAAATAGTATGCATAACCTTCTTGTAGTACCTCTACCCAAGTCACATTCATAGATGATGATGGAACTACTATTGTGATCACTTGTACAATGAATATGAAGAGTGGGAGATCACACCACCAAGGAAATATACTTTGAAGGAAATCGCATGGTGGAGGGAAACTTGCAAAACCCTACCCCAACAATATCAAGCCTATAATGTTATTATGAAGTCATCCTCAAAAGTTTCCTTTGAATTTTTTGTGGATGCTTTGTTTGGATATAGGCCCAAGAATGAAGATGTGGATTTAGTGAAGAAATTTCTATTCTCTTCTTTCAAAATACCTTGGAGAGAAAATCTATCATGTCCCCTCAACAATGAACATTGGATCAAGATCCTAACCCAACCAATCCCTTCGCTTGAGGAGACAAATTCAATATCATGGGGTTAAATTTTGGTATTCCAGGAAATTAATTAATTACGAGTGTGCATTTAATTTATCAAAAGTTTGTTATCCACTTGGAATTATTATTTATGATGCATTTAATATTTTTAATGTTGAATAAATGAAGATAATTATCCACTAGGGTGCATTAGTGGATAAGGTTGGTTGAGGAGAGACTTGGAGAAGAAGTCAAAGAGAAAGCACATAAATCTAGAAAATCAAGAAAGAGGAAATAAAGGAAGAGCAAATCCAGAAAAGAAACATAAAGAAGAGATCATCACACAGGAAGAAAGAAGGAAAGTCAGAAAAGAAGAAAAAGAAGAAAAATCCAAAATAGAAAGTAGAAAAGCAATCAGAAAAGGAAAAAGGAGGAAAGCAAAGCAAGAGAAGGAAAAGGAAGGAAATCTAGATTTCCTTATCCAGTCAAGGAGGTCACATTTTCTATAAATACTTTCTCATCAAGTCACCCAGTATCCATAAATAAACTAGTACACACCACATTCACATCTTTGGTTAGTTTAATGTTTGGGTTGAAATCAATTGTGCCTCAGAGACTTGGGAGATGTACCCCTAGTCCAAGCTGGGAGATGTGCCCCTTCTTTCTGTGAGAGGATTACGGTATTAAGCCATTTTCACTAAGTTTATTTTCAGATCCTGTAGCTGATCAAGTCGAATTTGAAGTTCAGAAGCATCTTCATCCAGTTCAGAGTTCGAATCTCCAGGCTTCCTAAAACTTTCTAGTGATAGATTCTTGTGTAGAAGGAGAGAGATCTTTCTATAATTTTTTGAGAGGCCTATTTGAGAACATATTATGTAATTACAGTGAATGTAAACCTATTATATCATTCTTTCCAATTAAAATTACATAAGTCTGAATTATTCACACATTTCTCCACCCTCTCTAGATTTGTATAGAAATTGACTAGTTTTCAAACTATGTGGAATAAATGAATGAGTAGATGTAAAAATGAGTTGATTTATATTAATGGAGTTAGTTAACATGTTATATGACACCATTCATTTCTGATTTTTAGAATTCATGAGCCTTCAATGATTGTTTGGAATCTCTTGAAAATTACTAGATGTGCAATCCTAGTTGGCAATTTTTATTGTATTTTTGTGAGAGTTGATCAGAAATTCATATAACTTTATGGAATTTCATTTGAATATGTAATTAATATAATTTTATTTTATTTAGCCTCTTTGAGTCAGAAACACCCATCCCTATTCGCCAGTCAAGTTTACACCCATACTAGTATGCATATGCTGAGGAGCCCTGGAGCATTGAAGTAGATTGCATATTTTCTAATATTGAAACATAAATGGTATCAGTACTTTGTGTAGAGTTATCAGATAAATGTCAGATCCTTCCTTCCACCGAAATATTTTGATCTTGTCCAACCTCAGTCAATCCAGCTTCCCCAACTAGTGTTCTAATTCATTTTGTGAAGTAGAGAGTTTATGTATCACTAATTATAGTTGGTACATTAAATTTTTATCAGAGAATGGTCCTCTAAACCTTCTATTGAATTAATTCTATGAGTCCAAGAAGATATTCATATTCCAAGAAAAAGGTCCTTTGTCAGAAGGAGAAGAGGAAGAGGAAATCAATTCCACTAAAGGGAAACTACTAGGAGAGTCATAGATGTCTCAAAATGAAGACAAGGAAGAGTTCAAACTCTTTTTTCAAGTTATGATGAAAGGGATAAAAGAAATATCTCTCAATATTTTTCAATCCAGGAAGGAGACCAGGGAATTCTTAGCTTAGCAGCTAGAAAGAAAGATTGCAGAAGGGAGTAGCAATGGTACCACACATGGCAAGAGGAAGAGCAATGGTGGCCATATTTTCTCAAAAACCAGGCCTCACAATTGCCCTAATGATTTCAAGATGGATTCTCCATCTTAATCGAGGCCTACTATGCCCAAGTTCACTGAATAACAAAGAGAAGAACCTGAGGTTTGAAATGGAGGTCTTACTTAATGGGAGGACAAGCATGTTGAGTACCTTACATTGAATGAAGAATGCATAAGTGATTTACCATTCAAAGAATTATTTGATCTGCAATATAAGTCCAACTCAAGAGGAGGATTTGGAATGAAAAATCATAACTATGAACTCATAAATTCCATTTGTAACATTTCTTTACCCTATTTTGATGGTTCTAAAAAATGTACTGCTAACTCTTGGATTCAGAAAATTGACACACATTTTCAGTTGAATCCTATGGCCAATAGAGATGCCATCAAAATGGCTACTCTAAACTTAGATGGAGAAGCAAATGATTGGTGGTTTCATGGCCTAAAGAATCTTGGGCATGATCAAGTGACCACCTATGAAGATTTCAAAAGAAGGTTGTTAGCTCAAAGATTCAAAAGAAGAGATCATGAGATCACCTTCAAAAACTAACACATGTGAAGCAAATTGGAGCCCCTGAATCTTACATCTCCGAGTTCGAAAAATTACCTGTGATGGTCTCTGATATTTCAGAAGATAGGTTGATCTTGTTGTTTAGTCAAGGGTTACCAGAACCTTTGAAATGCTTGATGATAGCTTACACACCCAATACCTTGCAAGATGCACTAAGTCGAGCCAAAGACTTGCAACACTCTCTTGCAAGGACCATATTCCCTCCAAGGACTATTGGTCCAAATCAGTTCAAGAACCAAAGGCCACCCATGAAGAGCGCTTCTTGAAATTTTAGAAAGGATAAATATGATAAGGATAGAGATGAATTGAGAAGAAGGAAGCTGTGCTTCACCTGTCAGGAGCCATGGGTTCCAAGACATAGATGTGCCATTGAGGTTTATTCAGAGAGCGAATCTAAGGAAGAAGAAGAAGAGGACCTAGTAGATGCAAAAGTGACCTATGAGACTGCAAAAGAAGAACATACTCCCGAGGTGGGCAATATTGTAGTCCTCTCAGGAGCGCCTCACTACCATACACTTAGATTCAAAGGAGTGGTTCAAGGACACTTAGTCACTGTGTTAGTGGATGGAGGAGCAACACACAACTTCATTGATTCAAATATGGTTGAACGGAGGAAGATACACACTGAAAAAATTGGAGGATTCACTGTTATCATTCCAAGTAATCATTCCATGAATTGTTGTAGATGGATTCCTAAATTGCATATTTCTGTAGGAGAAGATACCATTACATATAGCTTTTATGTAGTTGATGTGGTTGACACTAACATAGTTTTGTGAGTACAATGGTTGAACTCCATTTGGAAGCATTCAATAGACTACAAAATTCCTGAAATAACATTCAAGGGAGAAAATGGAAAAGAGGTAGTGTTGAAGGGGATCAGCACCTACCCAAAACAAGTGGTAAGTGCACACAATATGAGATCCATACTAAGGAATAGAGATATTGAATGGTTTGCGAAATGCCTAATCACCACAAAGGGAAACTCATTTGAAGTAGCCCACTATCATAAAGACATTCAAAAGTTGCTCCAAAAGCATAAGAAGGTGTTTGGGGACCTTCCTCATGATAGGCCTCCAGATTTAGGAGTGGAGCATAGGATTGATTTGGATATAGGAACCTCACCTATCAAAGTGCACCCCTACAAGCACCCAAAAATATTCAATGATGAGATAGAGCGAACCATCAAGGAAATGCTTGAATCGGGGTTCATTAGACCGAGTTCAAGTTCTTTTGCCTCATCAGCAGTCCTTGTGAAGAAGAAAGATGGGACCATGAGGATGTGCATAGAATATTTTCTGCTAAGACCATCTGCAACTTTATTCTCTTTACCTTTGACATGCTTAATATCAAAATCAAATTCACAAAGAAACTCCATCCATCTAGTTTTCCTAGCATTCATATTTGGCTGGTCAAACAAATATTTCAAGCTCATGTGATCTATCCTAAGCTCAAATATTCTTCCCAAGAGATAATGTCTCCATCTCTTGAGAGCATGAACTATGGATGCTAGCTCTAAATCATGTGTGGAATAGTTCCTTCAATGTTCATTTAACTTTATTGACTCATAGAAAATTACAAACCCTTCTTGCATGAGCACTCACCGATCCCTTCAATGCAAGCATCTGTGCACACTACAAAATCTTTCTTTGGATCTGCAATCTTCAAAATAGGAGCACTGGTAAGCAATTCCTTAAGCTATTGAAAGCTCCTCTCACATTTTTCAGACCATACAAACTTGATATTTTTCCTCTGCAATGATGTAATTGGATGAGCTATTTTGGAAAACCCTTCAATGAACCTTCTGTAATATCCTGCAAGACCCATAAAGCACTTGACATATGCAACATTCTTTGGAGTAGGCCAATCCATTATGGCTTCAATATTTTCTGGATCCACTGCAATTCCTTCCTCTGAGATGACATGACCCAAATATTGTACCTTCTCTTGATAGAAATCACACTTTCTACGCTTTGCATATAGTTGGTGTTCTCTAAGGACTTGCGATACCATTCTTATATGTTCATTATGCTCTTCTTCATTCTTTGAGTAAACAAGAATGTCATCCAAGAACACAATCACAAACTTATCCAAATACTTGTTGAAGACACTATTCATGAGACAAATGAATGTACCAGGTGCATTGGTAAGACCAAATGGCACCACTGTGATTTGATAATGGCCATAGCTTGTCCTAAAAGCTGTCTTGTGAATGTCTTCTTCCTTTATCCTCACTTGATGGTATTGAGACCTTAATTCAATCTTTGAAAAAACTCTAGATTCCTTCATTTGGTCAAACAAGTCATCAAGTCTTGGCAATGGGTACTTGTGCTTGGCTGTCACTTTATTGATCTTCCTACAATCAATACACAGCCTCAATGTCCCATCCTTATTCTTGAAAAATAACATTGGTGCTCCCTAAGGAGATACACTCGGTCTGATATATTCCTTGTCTATTACTTCTTGCAGCTACATCTTCAACTATATCAGTTATGGTGTGCTCATTCTATAAGGAGCTTTGGAAATTGGTGCTGCCCCTAGAACAAGATTGATGGAAAAATCAATATCTCTCTTGGGTGGCAATCTTGACACTTCATCTAGAAACACATCTTGGAACTCTTGCAACAGCTGAAAGTATTCTATCCTTGGTCCCTTGTCCTCTGATGAATCTGATATGTGGATTTTATATAATTGGAAACCTTTCTTATAAAACTTTCTCAGCTGTAGGGATGAAATATTCCTTACAAAAAATTGCTTGGGAATTCCTCTTACCAACCTTGGCCTTCCCTCTTCATCAATCAATTCAAGTACCTTGTCATAGTATTTTATCTTAGCTCTATGTATTTCCAACCAATCCATACCAATTAGGGCATCATAACATCCTAATGGTAGGACATTTAAATTTTCTTTTGTGAGGATTCCATTCAATTCTATGGGGTACTCCATCACTACTTCACTTACCTTTCTCTTGGTCCCTGTGGCTAATTGAACTAGCCAAGCCTTACTATGCTTTAATTTACTAAGAGATCAACCTTCAACCACCTTAGGAGACACATAAATATGAGTAGATCCTGGATCAATCAAAATAGAAATAGATTGCGTAGAAATATTACCTTCAACTTCCATCACTGTTGATTGATGGTTTGCTTAATTATCATCCAATGTTGCATAAATTCAAGGTGCTTCCCTTCCCATATCTTCCACTGTAATCGCGTCTTCTAAGTTGTGCAAGCTTCTAAGATTCTCCCTCCAATATGTACATTCTCTAAGAACATGGTTTCCTCCACATCCCCAACATTAAAGTGATCCTCTTGGTGCTTTTTTTGCTACAACTGTTGACTTGGTTCCAGTTCTTGCTTGATAGCCCTGTGGAAAATTTCTAAGTTGATTTCTAAATGGTGGATTGAATCCATTTTTCCTTTGTTCAAACCTCCCTCTGGAATTTCCTTTCCATGTTGGTTGAACCTCTATTTTTATGTTCATAGCAATGTACATCCATCCTAATGGATTCATTAAGGCTTGGTGGATTGACAAACTCAATCTTATCTCTAAAATTTTATGGTAGACTACTAAGGAAACATTGGATCTTCACTCTTTCATCCTTGATGTAATCCACATACCTCAACAATTCCAAATTTTTTTGGACATGCTCATCCATAGAATTTTGCCCCAACTTGAGTTCATTGAACTCTTTCCTCTTGTTATCATGATACTTAGTTGATAGGTATTTCTCCTTGAAGTTCCTTTTAAACCGTTCCTATCTGATCCTTCTTTCATCGATCTTCTTCACTTGCATGAGGTGATCCCACCAAATTGAAGCTCTTCCACTTAGATTATAAATGGAAAATATGGCCCTTTCATTTTCTAAATAATCATGCATTCTGAAATACTTCTTCACTCCAAGAAGCCATGCCTCTACCTCTTGACCTGTCTTGCTTTCTGCATCAAAGGTGGGAGGCCTTGCCTACCTAAATTCTCCTCGTGGGATCCCTATAAACTCATTTATTCTCTCATTTCTGCTCGAAGTATGCCTTGGACTTCTTTTAGAATATCTGGAGTCACATGACCTGCTGGAAAGAGATCTTGGAGAGAGCGTTATGTGATTTTTGCTCACAGGACTCCTTCCAGCGCTTGGATTCCTCTTCCTAGAACAACCTCTAGAGAGACTACCTGCATCTCTTTCTTCTCTGCAAGATGGCGGCATTGAGCTGGTGCTTCTCTTCTTGCTCCTTTATCAATCTCTTGTTGAAGCTCACCATGGTTTCAACCAAGTTTGGGGGAGTTATCTACTCCCTTCTTCCATTGGATTTGGTTTCAGTATGTGCTTCTTGCACATTTTCTGCTAGCACGTCATCCTCCTGCTCATACGGATCCTTGGCATAGTTTATGGTCACATGAGATGATTACAAAGATAGGGTTCTTGTGATTAAGCTACAAAACAACTTGTCAAATGATTCAAATTTTATTCAAAACAAAGCATATGTACAAAACAGGTCATGTAAACTTTTTGAAAGGAAAAAGAGTCTTCCTGTTTTATTGACACTAGTTTACAAACTGATCATAATAGATTTCCTGTAAAAAGAAGAATGTAATCAATTGTTAGAAATGACTCATTATTATCGAAAATCAAAAACATATTTACATATATACAAAAGAAGATAACCCAAAATGATTCAAGGACTAGGAGGAGGAGGAATGACTTCCTCTTCTACTAGTTCCATTTCTTCCTATTGCAAGGCATTCTGCACAAAATCTTGTTTAGAGATTGGTTGATGATAAAGTCTAGGTCTGTGTCCATTTAGAACAAAAGAAATTTGTGAATCATCAATTGTCTTAATTTTAACGGATCCATTATCAAAGGCTGTGAGAATTTCAGATGGACCCATCCAACGAGTAATTAATTTACCTTTAATATTTTTGTATCTTGAATCAAAAAGTAGTGCCCAGTCTCCAGTTTTGAATTGTTTTTGTTTAATGTATCTAAAATGCCACTTTTTGCGTTGATTTTGTATTAAGATTGTATGTTGAATAGCATCTTGCCTAATCTTGTCTAATTCATTTATCTACAGGATTCATTGACTCTGTGCTTCTTCTAAGTTCATCCCTAATTGTGCAGCCATACAAAAGTTTTGACTTGAAATTCAATGGGTAAAAGAACTTGTTTACCATAAACGATTTCATAAGGTGTGTGACCAGTGGTGTTTCTCCATGTTATTCTATAATCCCACAGAGCTTCAGGAAGCCTATCTGCTCAGTCTTTATGGTGTGACTGGATAGTTTTAGTCAGGATGGCTTCTAATACTTTGTTGGTGGATTCCAACTGACCATTGGCTTGTAGGTGATATGGTGAAGACTTACAATGTCTAATACCATATTTGTCAGTAATCTCTTTCATTAATTTGGAGGTAAACTGAGATCCTTGATCAATTACAATTTCCCTAGGTACACCGAATCGGGTAAATATTTCTTCATAAATGAATTCCACCATAGATTTCTCTGTGGCTCGGAATAAAGCTTTAGCTTCTACCCATTTGGTGACATAATCTGTACAGACTAAGATGTACTTCTTCTTACAAGACATAGGGGAAATTGGTCCAACGAAATCTAGAGCCCATTTTTCAAATGGCTCAATCATAACATGGGGTTGCAAAGGCATCTCATCGGATGGTGTAGGTCTACCCATTCTTTGGAAACTGTCACATCCCTTGACATATTTGGCAGCATCTTTAAAGATGCTTGGCCAATAGTACCCAAAGTGCAATACTTTGGATGTTGTCCTTTTATCAGAAAAGTGCCCACCGCAAGGCCCACCATGACATGCATGAAGGATGTCTTCCATCTCATCCTCTCATATGCATTGTCTAATAATAAGGTTAGGACCAGTATGAAAGAGATCATTATCTACCCAAGAATAATTGGAACTTTGAACTATGATCCTACGTTTATCAGGTGGGTAAAGATGGTTAGGTAGCTTTCTAGTTGCTAAATGCTAGCTATATCTACAATCCATGGGGTTCGAACAGATACAGCGAACAAATGCTCATATGGGAAGCTATCATCGACAGGGTTGGCATTATCGTCAATTTGAATTCAAGAGAGGAAATCAGCTACTACATTCTCTTTACCGAGACGATCAACAATGGTGATGTTGAATTCTTGTAACAAAAAAAGCCACCGTGTCACTTTGCCATTGGTGATAGGTTTATTCATCAAAAACCTGATGGCAGAGTGGTCAGTGTGTATAAAAATTGCATATCCTGTGATATAATGATGAAACTTATTGATGGAGTAGACTACTGCTAAAAACTCTTTTTCAGTAACAGTGTACTTCGATTCTGTACGAGTCAAATTTTTACTAGCAAAGTAGATGGCATGTGATGTTTGTCCCTCTTTTTGACCTAAAAATGCCCATATGGCTTTGTCGGAAGCATCAGTGGATATATAGAAAGGAAGGAGCCAATTTGGGTACCTAAGTATTGGTGCCATTGATAGCTTGGCCTTCAGAGTTTCGAAGGCTTGTTGACACGGTTCAGTCCATTGAAATTATGTGTCTTTCATGAGTAGTTTGAACATAGGTGCAGCTATCTCAGTGAAATTTTCAATGAAACGTCTATAATAGCCGACATGGCCAAGAAAACTTCTTACTTATTTCAGAGTCTTCGGAGGAGGAAGATTAAGAATTATTTCAATCTTGGCGGGATCCATCTTGATACCTTGAAGAGAGACATGATGTCCCAGGACTATTCCCTTGGTTAGTAGCATTTTAGATTTTTCATGACTAAGAGCTAAGTTCGTTTCTTGGCACTGAATAAGAACTGTTTCGAGGTTATCAAGGGATTCCTGAAAAGTATTACCATAAACTATAAAACCATCCATATAAACTTTTCCACAGTCGTGTATGAGGTCGGCACAGATTCCTAGAATTGCACCTTGGAAGGTAGTAGGTGCATTACATAGTCCAAATGGTAAGACTCGGTAAGGATACGTCCCCCAAGAGAAAGTGAAGGTTGTCTTGTTTTGATCCTCAGGTGCTATCAATATTTGATTGTACCCACTATACCCATCAAGGAATGAGGAATATTGTTTCCCTGATAAGGTGTCTAACATGTGATTGATGAAAGGAAAAGGGAAGTAGTCCTTAAGAGTGGCCTTGTTCAGTTCTCAAAAGTCAACACAGATACGCCATTTTCCCGTGACTTTCTTTGGAATTACCACCAGAGGAGAAACCCATTTAGTGTTAGAAATTGGGTAAATGAATCCAATGTTAAGGATTTTTTGTAATTCATCCTTTACTATATCCTTTAGTGTTGGGTTCATTCTTCTCTGGGGCTTCCTAATAGGAGGTATGCTTGAGTCTGTGTAAATGTGATAGATATAGGTGTCTGGGTTTATACCTTTCATATCGGTATACTCGCATGCAAATGCTCCAATTTGATCCGTGAGAACTTTTAGTAATTGTTTTTGCTGACTCTCATCTAAACCTGCATTTATATGTAGAAATTTGTTGGTACTAGCCTCACATGGAATGGTATAGGATCCTAGGTGTTCTTTGATTGCGAAGACACAGGGTCTACTTGTAAATGTTGAGAGGCTCATGTTTTCTTGGAATTCGTCTCCAAAGATCTAGTCAAATTGGGAAAAAGATTGAGGAAAATCTACACATGTTGTGGAAGAGATAAATTTGTTCAACACGTTCTCGGTATTTTGTTCTTGAAGTTCCCAAGAAAAATCACTCAGAAGGGAATGTTCTTCCAAGTTCGCATCTCCAAAAGGACGATCTAACTAAAACAAGTTTTTAGCTATTGGCTGAGCTGGTGGGTATAGAGCTAGTTTTCTTGTGATTAACCCATCAGAGATAATCATCTCTCCATCCCTACATCCTATAAATGCATTGGCAGTAGCCAGCTAGGGTCTTCCCAAAATAATAAGGTGACGTTTTGAAGGGTCTTTTGATTCAATGACCATGAAGTCGACAAGATATTCCCATGAGGCTACTGATACAGTGATGTCATCTAAGATCCTAGTAGGTTGCACCATAGTACGATCTGCTAATTCTAGCATTGTTGGGGTAGGGCTAGGGAATGGTCCTAAATTGAGAGTTTCTAAAACTGTGGTAGTCATCAAATTGATAGCAGCTCCTAGATCAATAAGTGTGTTCCCTATGGCGGTGTTATTGATGATAACAGTCACCACAGGGTTTCCTGGGTTTGAATACTTTGGAATTCTAGGTTGGTTTGCTATGAAATCTGATATTTCTCCAATTACATGAATCGTCAGAGGGTCTTTTTGTTTCCTCCCTGGTCTCTTAATACAGAGTTCCTTTATTACCTTACTATAGATTGGAATATCCTTAATGGCTTGTAACAAAGGGATCTTAATGCAAATATTTTTCAATTTGTTAATGATAGCATACTCTGGATAAGTTACAGGTTTTTTTATTACTAGACGCTCTGGATATGGAGGTGAATTTTCCCCTGGAATTACTTCTTTGTGTGGATGGTTATGTGTTGAAGATCTAGAAATAACCACGTCTTCAAGAATGGCATCATTCAAAACTTCACTAGGTATGTCTTCTTCATTCTCTTCTTGAATAACAACTGATGACTTGGGCTTATCTTGCACAACTCTTCCAGACCGCAGTTGTATCTCATGTATTGGTGGGGTCGAAATGACGTATGATGGAAGAGGTAACAACCCAATGCTATTGAGAGCTTGGGTTGGTTTGTTTTTAGGATTCGGTATTGGTTGTGCAAGTCATATTGTGGGTCTTGGAGGATTCGTGTTCTAGAAATGGTGAGGTTGATTCAGGATAGGGGTTAATGAAGGAGGTACAAATCCAGGTGGAAGTTGCTGAATATTAGGTGGGTAAGGGTAGTTAGGCATAGAAGGAGGTGTTTGAGCATAAGCTTTCTCTCTCCATCCATGTGGCCATTGCTGCTGTTGAGTATTCTGAGGAGGGTATTGTGGTGGCCAATTTTTCCAACCTAAAGTATTCCATTGTTGAGGAGGTTGATAAGGATAGTAATAAGGTGGAATTTGTGATGAATCTTGATACGATGGTTGATCTCTAGGTTTTCAAGGTCTCCTAGGTATTTCATCAAAATTTCCACTCTTGTACACAGATTGTAATCCAGGCAACGATGGACAATCACTGGTTGGATATTTTTCTGTACATAGGTGACAGACTGAAACATTAATTAATGGACATTCTCGTTGAGGATGTTTAGTTCTACACATAGGACAGAAAATACTCATTGTTGCATGCTTCTCATCTTGTCTCTTTTTAGCTTGTAGTGCATCTAATTGAGAACCCATGGCTCCTAAAATATATGTTTTGAAATTTTCCAATAGGTTTCCCCACTCTACCCTTCTAACTCCACTAGGACCGGATGTGTTTCCTTTGGAATTCATAGCATAAGATTCTCGAAAGTGTCTTCCACCTTTCCCTATGCTCCTAGAGTATTTCCTACATAGTTCACAAATCTCTGTAAAAGATTTATGAGAAATGTCTCCTGCTGCCATGAGATTCAGGTTATCTAAGAATTATTATGAGATTCCTTTTAAGAAGAGTGTTCTTACTGCATCTTCTTGAAGATCACTATACTTGGACTTGTGTAACACATAGTTAAATCTCTCGAGATAGTATTCTAAGCTCTCGTCTTCAAGTAGTTGAATTTTAAAAATATCATTGTGAGAGTGCTTAGGTCTACAATAATCCTGATATTTTCAAAGAAATGCATTCTTCATGTCTTCCCAAGTTCTACTACTAGATTCTCCTAATCCCATGAACCATCGAAGAGAAGAATATTTTAATGTTGCAGGAAAGCGTTTTAGTTTTTGGCCATCTTGTAAGTAATTATAACTCCTACACAAAATGTCAAACTCAAACAAGAATGCATCTGGATCCTCACTACTCTTCCCATAAAAGGTTGGTAGTGAGGAGGGAGGGATGTTCTTCATAGTAACATCTTGTGCAGTGTCTATGATAGGGAACCCGAAGGTACCTTCTATTATAACTTCCCTATATTCTTCATCTTGTAGGACACGATATTCATTTTCATCCCCCATGAAGATTCTATTGCCAAAGAGAGAAAATCTAGGCTCCTCCTTTATTGGTGAATATGGGATGTCCCAACGTTCTATTTCAGAAAGGGCATTTTTCTTTTTAGGAGGAGAATTATCAGCTACGTGGGAATCCAGATTTGGAGGTCCTGCTGTTGTTGTATCAATTTGTCAGATAACTATGTTCACAGAGCTCTCAAAAAGAGCATCTACTTGTGCAGGATTGACAAAATCTACCAAGTTTGGACCACCTACTATTGAAAAAGTAGTGTCTTTGGGTTTTGGAACTAACAAAGAGTTGACAGGTCCTAAAGTTTTATCCTTTTGAGTTTCCTCTTGTCTAAGTTTAGTCTCAATATGAGCTTGACGTTCTTCTAGTGGAATTTATTTATGAATAGACTGTTTTGATGTCCCTATGTTTTCCCCTAATCGATTTCCAGAAAGGATTTCCTTTGCTTTCTAAGTAGGACTATCCCCTTTAGGTGTCTTCCGATACCTTTTTTTTGAGTTAGTAGTTGGGGTGGCACGCCGCCCGTATATGTTAGTAGAAATTTTAGTGGGAATTAGTTTTAATAAATCTACCTTTTGAATCTCTAGACCTATTCATGAAAACAAATTATAACTAAAATAATTTCTAACTGAATAACTGTTACTGGTGGGTTTTCGGGATGCTTGTTCTAACAGATGCGCAGGTTCTTACCTCTCGTCTTACCGCTCACCCACCACCGGCCTATTTTCAAAGGAAAGAATAAAATTAAAAAGGAGTTTTACTTATCTATGACTGAATTCTACCTATATTCTACAACTCCCTGACAGCGGCGCCAAAATGTTCGGCCTGTGAGCTGTCTCAAAGAAAACACCTAATATTTAATTATCAACCGGGGTTGGTAATCTTAGAGTTGAGGCAAATTATATGCTAAGGTAGAATGGAACCTAAGATTTTCGGCTTGTCAGACCTTAAAAATATTTAATAAAAAAAAGATCAAAAGATCTTTCAAAATGAAAAACCAAGTCAAACTTCATAAAACAATAAAGAGAACTAAATCAAACTTAGTAAACAGATAAACTAGAATAGTATCAAATCGTACTACTCTGCCCTATAATTAAATAATGGAAAATGATTGAAAAGCAAACTATGAACTATGAAAATGGAAACTATACAATTCCATATTCTATTTAAGAATTATGAAACAACTGTAAATAGATTAAAGACCTATCTATGAAATAGATTAATTTGATAATAAACTACCTAAGTAGAAAGCTATGCTGATCAAAGCAAATTTAAAACTATTAAATAACTTCAACAACATCTATTCCCATGTAACAGGAACTGGAGTTAATGTATCATAATGGATTTCAAATGTAATAGCAAAACAAAATGTAAGTAAATCTAATCTAACTTCAACAAAAAGATGTAAACTACAAAGAGACAAATTACATTTAACTTTAAACATTCTGATCTATCTACTATCCATGAGAAAAATAATCAACTAATGAAAACTAGAAGCAAGTAGAAAACTTAATAAAGATATTTACTTATGAACTTGATTTGGAAGCAAGTAGAAAACTTGAGAAAGATAATTATATAGAAGCAAGTAGAAAACTTGATAAAGATATTAAATTCCAAACCCAAATCCGATTCCATGAGCATCTTCATTATTTACCAAAAGAAGAAACGGATCCTAATCTTAATGAAGGAAACTATCAAAACTAGAATACTTGAAGAATGAAATTACTAACTCTATCCTAACTACGTCTTAAGAGCATGTAATAAACTAGACTAGGAATATGACTGATAAATTCTGAAACAACATGTTAGCAAGATAAATATGAAGGACATAATTGAAAAGACAGTTAAAGCAAACTAAGAATAATGACAAGAATTGAATTAAAACTTTATGGAATGTAAAACAAGGGCCTAATTATGGTTGAGAAGACTAATTAAGACTAGGAAAGATTATAGTAAAGAAAACTAAGAAACTTAATTCAAACTAGCATAAAACAGTGCAGAAAGAATAAAAATCTGAATGACGATCCGAATGCCAGTCCAAATGACAGTCCGAATGACAATCCCAATGGAGGAAAAACAAATTAAACTAAGGAAAAGAGTAGTTTTGATGATCTTGACGTCAGCTGGCGAGTGCAGATGAACCTACAATGCAAAGAAATCAGTGAGAAGACTTGTTGAGAAGCTAAGATAATAGAAAGCAACCTATTCTAATCATGGCTGGAGAGATTAACTATTCCTATTCTATACTAAAGCAAGGTTGAGATGAGAGAAGAGAATTAACCTACAACTATAGAGAAGAAACTAACTAACCTAATTTTAACTATTAACAGACTGGAAACAACAATTAACTAAGTTCTATCTAATTTGCATAGGATTAGAAAAAAACAAATTATCTAGTTATAAAAGACCAAAATGAAGCTATCAAAACTATACTTTTGGTCGACCATTTCCTAATTCTGTAAACGCAAACTATGTGAGCAGCACAATATAAATTATAGAAGAGAATAAATATCATATACAAAAAATGAAATTAATTACATATACAAGATAAAATAGACTAACTATTTGCAGAAAAGAAAATGCAGAAAACAAAGACAAAACCTACGATTGATGAGGGGACCTTCCCAGTAATTAGAGGTGGAAAACAAAATTGATTTAGCTACTCATAATATCAACAAACTAGAACTTCCATTAACTTTAGAAAATTACAAAAGGTCTGCTATCCACTTGCAAATCCTACGAACTATCTGCTAATTTGATGATCTTCTCCACTACAAGCTAGCTCTGTTTCTGTCTATAGGCATTTATTTATACATTTTACAAAGGATGAGAGGGTTGACAGAGTCGACCTCTCTAATAATAGAGGTGTTTATGAATAACTAGCTGCTTTGAATGGTGCATGATAGCATAAGGAGCATCCTCCAGGCTTCACGGGGCCGATTCCTTCACGAGGGAGCTACAGCGTTGACTTTTCTTTGAAGTGGGCAGAGAGGTATTGCACTGGTGAACTGAACAAATAGAGGAGAGGATTGTTGGAGCATTGACATGGGCAGATCATTGTGTTGGAAGGATGAGCATGGACAGACGGGCTTCTTCCGGAACACCGGCGTGAATGGGCGTGCGTGATTCCAGGTTGAATGTGCAGGAGAATCGACATGTTAGAGTGTTGACATGGAAGCATGGTGTGCTATAGAGCTTGGCAAGCATAGGGACGAATATTCCAGAACAACGACTCATTAACCATCACAGCTGTGTGGCTAACAGAACCCACGTGCATGTTTCTTACTTTAATAGCCCGAAACATATCAACCGTGGATTTTGTGGGCTGAATGAAAGGCTAAACAAAAAGCTGAACACGGCTGAGCTTAAGCAATATAAATCTGCAGTTTGAATGAAGGGTCAATTATGAAACCACAGCCTGTAAATCAAAACTAGATGCCATGCATGACTGGAAATGTCACTTTAATCATTAATAAATCATAATATAACGAGATTGGACCAAAATTCATATGATAAACGAATACATGCATACCTGGTATGTTTGATGGGCTGAATGGCTAAAAGAATAACTTAATATATAAAAAAATAGTGAAATTAATGCCATTCATAACATATTTGATGATAAAAAATAGTGACAAAATGGACACCAACCTCCTTTCCCCACTATGGAAGTATTACAATAAAGTGTAGTAAGCTTGGAAGTATGGCATGTGATAACTAGCACTCCAATCTCCCTGGTATTCCGATGACTAGCAATAGAAAAGTTTCCGGCGAGACACAGTTCCACCCCTTCCAGTTATTTTTTTGGAATTTCGATGATCTGGGTCATCTTAAAATGGGCCAAAACCCCTAGGGGCATAGTTCCATGGCATAGTTCCGTTGTAAATGGGGTGGAACTACGATCCCGCCAGTTTTTATAACTGGATCCAGGGAACAAATCACCGGAAAAGTGGGTTGATTTGAGTGCCAGTTATCCCACGCCTAGAAGTATTACAATAAAGTGCAGTTATATGACAACATAAAGATCCCTTCAGTGCCGACCCCGGGTTCTTTCTTCCCTTGGTAGTTGATTTTAAATATTAGTGCATATGCATTACTTGTGTCAATGTTTAAGATATATTTTTCCTTCACTTTTTTATGAATTTATCATCTATTTCCAGATACGAGATGGTGAAGGAGAGGAAAAACATGTCTCTAGGAAACTAATTCTAGATAAAATTATAAAAATTGCCATAAGGGTAAAAAAAAACAGTTTGAATTGTTCTCTATTTCTAGCTTTACCTTCCGCAACATGGCATATTGTTAAGTTTAATTTTTCGATTAAGGTTGAAAAACCGCTTTCAAATTATCTTCATGTTTCCAGCGTCCAAGTGTGGCATTTGGTTGGGGTTGATTTGTGGATTCTATACATATGAACTACTTATGTCAACATCTATTTTTTCTTCACATTTTGATGCTTCCTAAGCATGCATTTCCTTGATCGAGTATCCAAATGAAGTGTAGCCAGTTTTGAATAAGAAGATATCTTCAGGGTTAACAGATTCATGTTGATTTTAGTTATATCAATATTGAGGATTTATTTTTCCAATGTGTGAAATTATTTCCTGCTTTCTACTTTTGCAAGCAATTTTTATAAGATAACAGAAGGGAAGTATCACTAGATTCACCTCCCACACTTCACCATTGAACCAATACCATTACCAATTTTTTAATTCACCTTGTGTATCTCTTTCTAAATTCAATTATTTTCAAATGACAACAAAATAAACTAAATTACCGATCTATGCTAATTAGTTATTATAGATGTTAAGTTCTATGAAAATATATGATATATGATAACTAAGAGAAATCAACAACATGTACACCTAGTTATCCCAAGGCCTTGTTGGTCAACTCATCCTCAACCATCTCAATCTGATTGTGAAGAACATGAATATTATTGAGGAATCTAGAAATCCCACGGTGCAAAATGGAATCAATCTGGATAATTCCCTACTACTGATACAGCGAGGTTCCTGGGAATAGCCAAAGTGTAGTGCACATTCATGCCATATTCTATGCTGGCAGGCATTGGCCATATGGGAATCCTATTTATAGTTCTATTATGTTTTCTACTCGACCATGTTAAAGATGCAAACCTTCATATTGTCATAACAACTAACCAAATCCATACTCCCCAAATAACATAGTACATTATGACCATTGTAGAGGTCTATTGCTACTGTACACTGGCTTGGCCTTCAAAACCAAGCAATTGGGATGGCCTTTAAAAAGAAGGAACTGGGATGGCCTTCAAAACTAGTACCTGCTTGATCACTTTTAGATCAATCCACGTTCCAAGGAAAAATGTACTAGGTAACTAATTACTCACCTTGTTCTTGATGGAAAATCGTAAATACGAGTTGATTGCATATCTAGTCTGCGTCGTCTCTGTCAGTCACTTAGTCAGTCTTTTTTTCATTCTCTAATGTCATCCAGTCATTCTACAACCAATCCAGAGCACGTCTCATTGTATTTATATAACCACCTTTGTATTCTGCATGTCAAGAATTCTTAGGTAGAAATTAATTGCAGTCTTTAATGTAACTCAGTAGCTTCTAGGTGAACCGATCTCAAGTCAATGGTTGTATAATTCATATATATAGAAGAAGATAATTGTAAAACAAGAGTGAGATGTGTGAGGGAAAAAGATCATAGTAAAATCTCATCTCCATGTATTGCGGTCAAGTTGCTCTATTTTGATACGATAATATATATAAGTCCATAGTTTTATGTATTCATTCTCAATAATGTTGAATGTTGCATGTCGCACATCTTCTCCAGATTTACTTGTGTAAAAGTTGTTTACATTTACGGTGTGTAAAAGAAATCAAGATTTCCAAATAGTTCACAGTAGTAAAAGTTATATTTTAATGAGTAACTTTGCATCAGTTTCATTTTATATTTTGGTTCTTATGTCTAGTTATGCCAAGTAAAAATGTTGAGAAGTCCGCGAAGTAAAGTCTTTGGCGAAGTTAAGAACTTCGCATAAATGCGAAGTAAATTTATGAAATGCGAAGTTAATTTCGCTAGTGTTCCATGAAGTGAAGTCTTCAGTGAAGTAAAATTTTGGGTTCCCTATTGTATGATTAGCAAATTCCAAAGCGAACAAAAAAAAAATTCATTTACTGCGCTTTACGGAAAGTAGAAATTCTATTTACAAAAAGGGAAAAGCATTTAAGAATGGATTCCACTTATGGTAATTTGAAAACTCCAATATTTTCAAGAAAAAAAATGAATATTGGTCTCTAACTATGAAAGCTTTGTTCAAAGGTCAATATGTATGGGAAATAGTCCAGGATGGCTATGTAGAACCAGCAAATATGGCAGCATACAACAATCTCACAGAAGCTGAGAAGGATGTCTTGAAAAATGGAAAGACATTATTCTACATACATCAAGCAACACATGAATCCATACTACCAAGAGTAGCAGCAACAATGTCCACTAAGGAATCATGGGACACACTGGAAACTTCTTATCAAGGCTTGAACAAGGTAAGGCTACCAAACTACAAATTCTTAGAAGAGACTTTGAATCTTTGTGACCAAAGAGTTGCTGAAAATGTTCTTAGAGTTCTCCCAAAGAAATTTGAATCTTTAGTTGTGACCCTTGAAGAAAACAAACATCTGTCCAATTTACTATTGATAAGTTGCAAGCCCCACTCCTAAATATTCAACATAGAATCCACAAATCGGATACATCATTAGAAGGTGCATTTGCAGCACAGTCATCCATAAGTCGTGGAAGAGGCAGGGGAAGGTCAAACTCTAGAAGCAGAGGAATAAGTTCTTTCAGAGGAGGCTGCAGTAGCAACCCTGCATATTGTTAGATTTTCATCATTTAATTCAATATGATCTAGGATCTTAACTGAGAGAACAACATGTAAGGCATATCAAAAACAAGAGACAAGAGACACAAAGCATTTCACAAAGGTGAAAAACCCCACAACTTCCTCAGAGATATAATAAGCACCAATACAAAGATCACAAAGATGAAACCCCAAAAGATAGATGTCTCCAGCAGCTACTCCTCCTCCACTTGTGCACACTCCTCTCTCTCAACTATGCAAGTTGGATGTGTAAGTGAATGTGCAAATAGAGTGGTGCAAACACTCTATTTATACTTTAACTTAACCTGCCATTTACCCTAATTGGGTCGACTCCCTAAGGGAGTCTAATAACCCTTCTACTTAACTCATGTAGGTCCAACCCCTCTAAGGTGGTCTAATAACCCATCAAATATAAGTTACGACACTTACAATATAACTTGCGACACTTGCAAATACAAATGACGACACTTCCAATCGGAGGAATAATACATCTCCGTTGCAGATACAATAAAGTACAAATGTAATACATACAATACACAAGTGAATATATTCGGAAGTTACAAATACATCAACACTCTCTCTTAACTAGTAAGGTATTCTCTTGACACAGGTCATCAACATATAGGCACTCATCTTCAATACTAGAGCTAGATCATCGTCACTGGATCACTGGAGAATCAACCTCACTGCTACTGTACTCATCATCTCGATCACTGGTGCTATCTCTCAATTCTACTCATCATAGGAAGTTCTACAGAGCCATCCCTTTTTCATGCTGGATGTAGGCCTAGCCTCCATGTAGGTCTTCATCATCTCTGCGAGTGGCCCATCTGGTGGAATGTCAGGACTGATTATGTCCATCTGCAAAACCTCGAAAGAGCATCCCAGGACTAATTATGAGCTACTACTGAACCTATAGTATCTCCCTGTACTTGTTATATGCAAACAAGCAAAACCTCGAAAGAGCATCCCATGACTGATTACATGCCAAGCACAACCTGCAAGATCTCCTAGGGAACCATCAGATGCTATCAAGAAAAACCTTAAAAGAGCATCCCAGGACTAATTACGTGCCAAGCACAACCTGCAAGATCTTCCAGGGACCTATACATGCCACTGCACAAGCAAAACCTCAAAAGAGCATCCCACGACTGATTACATTCCAAGCACAACTTGCAAGATCTCCCAGGGACCTACTACATGCTACTGCACAAGCAAAACCTCGAAAGAGCATCCCAGGATTGATTACGTGCCGTGCACAACCTACAAGATTTCCTAGGGACCTATTACATGCTACTGCACTATCATGTTTCCTCTTAACCATATTTTTTTTTATTGGTCTAAAGACCCTAGTGTGTTACTTATAGATATGCCACTAGGTGGGATTTTACTGAAATGCTATAGTCCTACGAACTATATGCACCCTTTAGTCATGAGTGTCGCAAGATAGAATACACTTCCACAGGTGGAATGCACCAGAGGTCTAGTACGTCGACATGAAGGAACATACCAGCCTCTACACATGCATCAGTATCATGTGCTATCAAGGAGATATAAAGAAATAATAAATGGATTAATAAAATCTCTTATACACCAATTTAAATGCTGCACCCATAATGTGTGTAAACCATTTATATCCTCGGTCCCTTGATAGGCTTACCATACATACATATATACCATTCATAGCAATATATATATATATATTTGTCTGCTACATATAAATTTTACCAAATAATAACATAATCAGCCATTAGCCACTTTATGGCATAACTAGCTATATCATAGATTATTGAATGGCCACAGGCTACATGGAAAAAGGCCATGGATTAACACCTATTTCATATGTGATAATATCATGAGTATATATATATACGTATAATACAACCAACACACAAATCACTAAAATCAACACATACCAAGATCTGATTATAGTCACAACACTTTGGAATGGACTCTACCCCACTATGAATATGATGTTATGTTTCTTAATACAAAGTTGATGCAAAGTTGTGAGTCCAAATAATACTAAGGCAAGGGTATAGGTATATATAAATATTATATATGTATCTCTATATTTATACATACAAGTATTTAAATTAGGCATTTCCAACCTAACGCTTACATCGCCATTATATACCAACTTCAACGAAGGTTTATAATATGTATAGCATATATATTATATGATGTGCCTTTAACTAAGGCTTACCTCGCCATGCATACCAAGCATAAGGAGCAAAGTTTAAAGCCCAAATATCTACTATGGTTCACACATAATAAACACATACGACATAAAACAATACGCGTGGAACGTTGGGCGCTCATGTGAGTCGACCCTACCACCATAAGTTTAATACTAAGCTTAAGTCATAATGCTAAGCAAAGAGCATACAACCACATAATACAAGTAACCTCCACGGAGGTGACCATAATCCACGCTGCCTCGACGTGGAGCTAAGGTGGAGGTACAATGTAACAATCCGACATTTAAACTTTGAGAAGGGAAGAGGCTACGCAGTTGTCTTACCTGTCTTGGTCAACGGTGGTCTGTGTGGCGGGGTGGCTAATGCCACTCACCCTTGACCAATACCAAAACCAATTTTAAACCCGCGTTGTAAAGCTTTGCTGGTAGGTTGACAACACCTCCTTCACGTGGATGAAGGATGTAGTGGTTGCATCATGGAGTGGGGGACGTGGAGCAGCTAGGTCGCTCCATTAATGGAGCTTCCTCCGTAGCTGTGCTCGTAGGTTATCCCGCCAAAACGCAATGTACTAGCAGTTGTTAGCATTGAATGCTTGGAAGCTTTGGATGGTCGATGGCGATCCACCCCTGCACATGGATAAATGAGAAGAGTTTGACATCGTCGATCAGGATGGTGGATTTTCACACCAACCCCACTTTGTTGTACATTAACTCAAATCAACACTGGTGGCAGTGGTTAACTACCTTCACTACCCAGTGAAACCGTGTTGAACTCGTTGAGCTATGACTTGTTGGGTCATTGTTTCAATTCAGCCTCGAGACCCTTCGGCTCTGTGCCACCAGAAAGGTAAGATATGGATGGTCATGGCACCTTTGCTGTCGGGTAACTCACTGAACCAGTCCCAACCACCACGCTGTCACATTCATCCACCCATTAGGTAAATGTTGTTCCAAGTTCAATCATTTCAAGGATACAATAGCATTCATTGACTGTTTTTAACTATGCATACGTTGTTGATTGTCTTACTAACACCCTTTACACTTGTAATGTGTTTCAGGTACCGTCGGAGCTGAGCTGTGTAGCAACTCCCTCCATCTACACGGTAATGTACAATGTCACTCGTATGCATTCGTTGTTTTACTGTTGAGATTTTCGTTACTTCTTGTCATTTTCCCGGTAGGTTTAACCTCGACCTCGTGCTAGTGCAGGTAGACCACGCTCAGGGGGAGTGGAGTGCACTCCGGCAAGCTTGCAACTGCTTAAGTGAGATGTGGAAGGTTAGCGAAGTTACCAAGTAACTTGCCAACCAACCGCCTCGGGTTTGGTTCATCCCGTTTGTGGGGGCCGGGTTACTTAGAACGTTTGGGTTGCTGACTGTGGTTAGGGTTCCACCTTTTGTTTTGTGCATTAAAATGGAAAGGCCATTGGTCGAGCCTATAGGGGCATCTGGCCTATGTACGAATGGTCCTTGTAACCTCGCTGTGCCTTAGTCAAATTCATAGGGAAGTCTCCACAATTATGAGAATATGCTTTGAGTTCCAAACTCATTGTCGTGAGCATTTAAGAATTCACACGACGCACTGCCCTGGGCAGCTGCGTCGATACCATGTAATTTGTAACACTTGTTTTAATGGAAAATATTTCAGCATAAGACATTGTGTCATATGACTTGTATTTATGTACAATACTTGTAAACGTTAATGTATGCTAGGCACTGTGGACTAGTAACGCCTCCTTGCGTTTTTGGCCCAAAGTGTATGGTTTAACTTTGTATAAGAATGCAATGGATATGTTTAATACATGTAGGACTCTTACTTGTACTTTGATATTTAATTAGAATGCATACTGTATTTTATGGCCATCTCGGGCATATATGCGTTTATTGAAAGCATATAAGATTTACTGTGTTTATTTACATTTTTCAATGGAAATGCCTTTGGGCCTTGTAATTTTCAGTTTACATGCATTCAAGGATCGTATTCTCCCACATACACTAAGATCATTTATCACTCAATGAATGAGGGTTTGGTTGAAGGCAAAATGCCTACCCCACTTTCTTACGAAAAGGTTGTGTATTCGATCAAAGTTTCTCTTATCATCAATGCATTACGAATGACTACATATTTAAATAAATGCATGCTTCTCAAATGCATTCAGGGTGCTTGATCTCTATCACAACTTAGAGGTGCAATTTAATGCTTGTGTTTAATATCTCTATATGATTTATGGAGTCGCAGTATTCTTAATGTAATGCATGCGGGAAGATGAAATACACAAAGTATAATAAGAATACTGATGCCCTTTGGGCTAAGGGTAAAACCTTCGCTGCATATTATGAGTCTCTCATGTGTAGATGCAGTCATATAACTCCCATATTATATGCATAACATGGTATGTGGCGGCTAAGTCAACCACAATTGGTTTAAGCCATGGTCATATGGAACCACTTAAATGTTAATGAAATGAACCTACAATGTTTCTGTATAAATATTATTGATTCAACACTACAGCAGAATATAATACAGAATGCTTAGTTCATATGATAAACCCAAAATATGATACTACAGCAATACAATCCTTTAAACAAATGCATCCAGAAACTAAATCTTAGATGATCTATTTGTTCATTAACACTGTAGAACTAAACATTGAGTTTCTAGGGTTTTCTGAAATGAACTCTAACATTGAGGAGTTTATATATATAAACAATATAACGGCTAGGCATGTAAACCCCCAAGTTTACATGTCTTCCCTACTTACAACATTACAGTGCAAGACATGAGATCTTTATTAATACTGGAATATACTTAAATACAAACACTTGCAATATGAAAACATGCCTCAACAACCCTCAATTAGCACATGATTCATATCAGTATGAATTTAGATGTTGTATACACAGTATAGGGGTCTTAATGTTGTATATCTACTACAAATAGAATGTAGGTATTTTCACAGCCATCCCATAACACAAATATTCCAAATCTGTAAAGATGATCATAAGATAAACTCATTACAAATATCTATTTCTCTAGTTGAGATTCGTGCTCAGACTATCATGAAATAATACATCTACAATCAGATCTGATACATATACCATTCAACTGTAAATAAAATATACTTAGAAACATATATAAATATTATTCCAAACAAATACTCTACAAGTCAAAAGATAAACACTTATCTAAATCTGTTGACTAGTAGAACTAGGCACAAACCTCCCAGTCTTTGTCCAGCAAGATCTCCTTGCTTTCAGGTCACCCCCGAGCTGAGTTCATAGTCCCTGGGGTAGAGTATAAATTTTAGGTTACCCTTAACTTGTTATTCCCCAAGTTATTCAGAATATTTCAAGCTAGTAGGAAACCCAACACCCAAATCGGTATTCCTGAGCTCTAGAGTGCTCAAGGGGATTTTAAGCCTTAACCAATAAGAGAATCACTAACCATAGTCTATTTAGGTATATGCAGTAATCCTGCAAAAAATTGGGGCAGCTCTCCTACTTACGCACAATTAAGTGGCCAAGACCATACCAAACTATATGATTCTTTCTTATCTGAGTCAGTTTGGTCCTACGAAATCTTCCCTCAATTACTTGGCTTCAGGACCAGTTTGGTCCTCCCAAATTTGTCCTCCCTCACAAGCATTCATTGTCTCAGGTTGGTGTTTTCCCATTCCCATTGCTCTTGTGTATTCAACTCATGATATTGTGAATGCTACATAATGAATAATGAGAGTTTCAATGAGTTTTCACCTTTTACTCTATTAGGGGAATTTTCCTCATTATGTGAATTCTTGTAATTCATTAATCTCTCAATTCTTTTCTTTAGGGTTTTCCAATTGTCTCCAATAATAATTTATTATTATTATTATTAAGTGGCATTTTCCCTCCAACATTAGGGAACCGTGATTCCCTCTTTAATGTGCTAGTCCGCATGGTCAATAGAAACCACTTTTTCAGATTTCTAAACTTTCCTAAGTATAAATGAAATAATACTTAGCAGAAAATATAATAGGGTTTCAAAGTCCAAAATAGAGGTATTACATGCACAACCTGCAAAATTTCCACAGCTACAGAGCATCATCCGTATGCTCATGATCATATGGATCATCATTATAGAGACCATCATAGCGGAGCATCGTTCGGATGCTCATCACACAGCACTTACATCCACAGCCATGGGGAGGACCTTCCTACCACCATGCTTGGAAGGGCTTCTGCATCTGTGTCCCATCACTTCCTCCTGGAATTATCTTCAATCTGAAGAACACCAAGCCTCTCTCTAAAGTACATGAAATTCACCCTGGCCAGTGGCTTGGTCAACACATCTGCTATCTGCTCGTCCATCGCAACATACAGGAGCTTCATTGCTCCTCTCTGCACCATATCCCTGATATAGTGATTGATCTCAATATGCTTCGACTTGTCATGGAACACCGAGTCCTCAGACAACTTCACACAACTTTGGTTGTCACAGAATATGCAAGTAGCATCCAACTGGAGATCAAATAAATTTGACAGAAACTTCCTTAGCCATATTGCCTCACAATTAGCCAAACAAGCTGCGACATACTTTGCTTTGGATGTACTCAGTGTTACACAAGAGTGATTCCTGCTAAACCAATATATCACCCCTGATCCCATACTAAAGAAGCACCCCGAAGTGCTCTTCCTATCTGCAGCACTACCTGCCCAATCTGAATCAACATAACCCTCCATGTTAACCTTTTGATTCACATCATACTTGATCCCATAATCAACCGTACCCTTCAGGTACGTCAGAATATGCTTTGCAGCAATCAAGTGAACATGTCTCGGATCCGTCAGGAACTAGCTCAATGTGTTCACATCAAAGCAAATATGTTGTCTCATATTCGTCAGGTACATCAATGACCCAATCATCTGACTATACATCGTGTCATCAACCGACTCTGATGAAGCATCACTCAATAGCTTCAGGTTCGATGCCATAGGTGTGGCCATGGCCTTGCAGTCCATCCTCCCTAACTGCTTCAGGATCTCTACTACATACTTCCCTTGTCCAAGGAATATTCCATCTGCACTTTGCCACACCTCCATGCCTAGAAAGTAATGCATCATACCCATGTCCTTCATCTCGAACTCGGGAGCAAGCTTCCTCTTCGTATCAGCAATCAACCCATTCTCACCTATCACAAACAGGTCATCTACATATGGTAGGGGTATCATTGGATTGCCTTCCTCCACCTTGTAGTATAGGTTGGAATACACTTTACTCTTGGTAAAGCCCAAACTAGTCAGGAAGCTGTCAATCTTGTCGTACCATGTCTTGGGTGGTTATTTCAAACCGTACAATGCTTTCTTTAATTTGCACACATATGACTCCCTATCATGTGTCTCAAAACTGAGTGGATTCTCCACATACACTTCCTCTTCGACTACACTATTCAAGAAAGCCATCTTGACATCGATCTGGTGTATCATCCACTTCATCACTGTACCCAGAGAAAGTATTGTTCTGATGGAAGTGTATCTGGCTACAGTTGCAAAAGTTTCTTCATAATCTATCCCTTTTTTTCTGGGAGAAGCCATGAGCCAAAAACCTTGCCTTGTATTTCTCTATGCTACCATCTGCATCATGCTTCACTTGGAAGTTACAACAGACTTCCATTCTAGTCTTGGGACCACATCCTATACATCATTGTTCATGATCGACTGGTACTCCTCAATCATGGCATCCTTCCATTACTATATCCTTGATCCTGGGAACTTCAAATTCTTCAATATCTTGAATAGGTAGTTTTTCTTGAACTTCGTCGCTTTTTCTTCGGAACAAATGTCATTGTCCTTCTTTTGTAGGTGATTGTACACGATGTTTCCTACAAGTGAAATTCAATTGCATGATTAGAAACTTCTCATAGTTTTTAGAACCAATTCTTACGCATAAAAATATAAGTCATATAGTAATGCAATTATTTTAGCCAATGCTTCAATACAACATTCATCCATATCTCGTATTCATACGGTAACTTTCTAGATGCCTTCCATCTCTACCAGAACATTGCTAAGAGTGTGCACTACTCCCAACATGCCAGCAAAGAGGTTTCATTCTAGATAAGTAGCAATGGAATGTTGTACAATACCATAGGCCATTTACCTATTACTATATTAGTAGTATCTTGTTCATTAATGAAACTTTTCTAAAATGCATAATATACATCCTAAATCTAGGAACATAAGTATGTACATGACTGAACAACATCATTTAAGTAATCAAATATACAAGAAATAACAATTCAAATACTTATCTTTGTTTGGTTGTTGGGTGGACTCTCTCTCAATCTTTTCTTCCTTGCAGGAACTATTGGAGTCTCTAATAGTGTGCACCTCTTGGCACCCCAACAACTCCCCTAGATTTTTGTAAAATCGAAAGGGGCCTCATGTAAATTTTGTAAATACTTAGCTTTCACTTTTCTTATCTTTTTTGGTTTGGTAGGTGATTTCATGGCCTTCGTTCTTGATCTTTTACATTTTTCACTGTTTATTCTTTGGCTTGACTATCATGGCGTAAAATATTTGGTAAGCTACCAATATTTGTCACTGGTTGGTTTTCTTATTGCTCATGAATGTTTGCATATCCTTATTTGAGCTTATTCAAGTTACTTGCATACTTTGATTTGGCTTGATATGATCTTTTTTGAATTAGCCTTAATCCTTTTATTGAAAAACTGTCGTTTGTCAAAACCTTGGATTGTAGGACAAATTTCGATGATTTATTTAAGGCTTGTTTTATATTATTCGATAGCATCATCTTAAAAAGAATGTCAACGATCATCTTTTTGGAGTTTAGCATGATGTCTAATTAGGTATAATTATCTCTGTTCTTCGACAAATAAATCTGATACCTTATTTTAGATAGTGTTCTGTAGCTTATTCGAATTTTATATATATGAAAATATTGCAATATACGTAATTTTTATTTTTCCATAAAATTATATTGAGACATCTTCTAAGTCATATAATTCTACTCAAGATGGAATATCCACGTCACCTAAATTTACTAAAAGGAAGCTTTGAAAAGAGATGGATTTTGCATTGCCATCAAGGTGATTATTTTAATGGTTTAATTTCTCTTTTTAGGCAAGTTTGAAAATTATGCACGACCTTTTAAAGTCTCAAGTTTAAAGTGAAGATAAATAATCCCGAAAGATTTCTAGCAAGATGGTGCAAGATATCATTAGAGTCCATCTTATTTTCCAGAAAATGAATATTTGCATCAGGTTGTATATGGAGAAGATAATACGCGTCATCAAGACTCTAAGAAGAAGAGCATTAGTTAAGCCAGAATTCACTGCTATAAATCAGCTTAAAATATTGCTGCCAAAATAATTGCCTTCTGTTTGTTAATCGAAAATCCAGGAAGAGATTCTAACTTGTATTAAAAAAATATCTCACCAGTCCATAAAATATGCCACGTTTCCTTTCATCAGAATTAATTCACAACGAATATGTTGGTCTGCAATAACTAAACATGCCACACCTGGTGATTATTTAAGATAAGTTTTAATGCCTAGTTTACACCTGCTCACCGGAATGAAGTAGTCATGATATTGTTGAGATGAAACCTGGACATTAAGGGAGAGGTTTGCCTGCCAAATTATTGTATCACTTTGATCCTCTCGTCGTGAAATTACACCAAGCTATAATTGTTGCCCGAGATCGATGGAGGAAGACCAAGTTTTAATAAATATCTACAAAGCTTATTTCAAAAATAGACTTAGGGTTGCCAGATCGCAAATTAAAGGAGTTTAAATCTTTAAAGAGTCAATTACTATCAAACACACGCAGTAAAATTACGAAGTATTTTTACCATTTGTGAATAAAGACACTTCTTGGAAGTCGAAGAAAACATTATATTTTTGTTTCGATTTCTAGTTTGTGCTTTCATTTTCATTATCAATTTACAATCAGTTCTTTTAAATTTTTAGAAGTTGTATTTGATTATAATTTTTATATAGTTAATTGGTTTGGATTGCGGGTTTAAAAATAAGACAGTAATAATTTTTAGGAAGAATAACACATACAGGAAAATCAACTCAACGAGGAAGCGAGAATATTGGAAGGTTTTTCGTGAAATTTATGGAACCGACGGAAGCTAAGCATTCGGTTTTATCAGCTCAAACAGTAATGAAAGGCCAGATTTCCTATATAAATAGGAGATTTCTTTGAACAGATAGGGTGGTAGCTCTTCACAGAAAATCAGAAAACGGCCGTGTCTCTTTTCTGAAAAACTTTATTTCTTCTTTAACTGTGCTTCTGAAGGGAAAATTTGAGGAGATGCTCCCCGTAGGGAGAGTGCTGGAGAATTGGAGGAAATTTTCTTCCCAAAATTCTATTTTGTGTTCCTCTTGAGATTCAAGGATGGATGTAATAGCAACATGGTGTGGATCGTGATCAGAATTATTGTTTTGTAACAGAGTTCGATCATAACCTCTTCAATCTGGTTTGAGAATTTACTTTCAAATATATACAGAAACTCCAGTTTATATCCGCTGGCATATATATACTGTGCGATTATATGCTAGGTTGATCTTCATTATTCCTTGAATTGTATGTTATTCTTGAATCTGTTTAATTGATGAATGAGTATTTTAATGATGAAGTGTTGTTATTATTTTAATTATTCATGTTGCTAAAAGATACACCTTGTTTAAATTTAGAATGATAGATGTTGCATTATCATTCTTATTCAAATAATATTTATCTTAATACAGGTTTTAAGGTAACATTAGTCTTTTCAAACTTGCTCCTGCGGGATAGACACGATAGAAATAGATTAGTTAAATTTTAGTTTTAATTTAGAATTTTAGTTTTATTTCATACTTGAAAGCCATAGGTTAGCAGCAACCCAAATTGTTTTTGTTTTAGTAGCTGTTAACGCTGTGTTTTTCAACTTTTGAAATTTTCATCTTAGATTAGTCATGCATTTATAATTAGTTAGATTACATCTTTGAGATTTCCATTGCATTTTAAGAATTTGTATCACTAGTTTGTGAGACTCTCATTTTGAGAGCAAACCCACAAAGGTAACGAGGCTTTTGTTCCCATGAGATTTAGTCATTCCAAACACACCCAAGGCTGTTTTAAGCGCTTTGTGTGGACTATTTCTCCTTGTTGGCCTCAGGACAAAAAATCCAGCCAATGAGGCAAAAAATCCGACAACTGATTGAAAAAGGTTACAGAGTTCTCATGGCAAGAAAGCATTGTCTGATTAAAGACATATATCCAAGCAATCGCTTGGTAGACAAATTGCAGATGATAAGCAATCGCTTGTTTCCTTTGAGGATAAGAACAAACATAAAAGGAAAAACAACTCAAGTTGTTCATGGAATTAAAGAAACAGAAATTGACTGTGACAAGGAAGAAAAAGACAGCAACAAAGAAATACAAGCAACGTTTCAAACAGAAATAAGGGATGAATCCTGGTTGTGGCACTTCAGATTTGGACATCTTAATTTTGGTGGGTTAAATTTATTGCACATGAAGGATATGGTGAGAGGATTGCCATTAATTGAAAAGCCAGAAAGAGTTTGTGAAGGCTATATTTTTGGCAAACAACACAGAGAGACTTTTTTAGTCAAAAAGTCATACAGGACTCGCACACCACTTGAAATTGTGCACTCTGATATTTTTGGACTGATGTAAACACCGTCCTTGGGAGGATGCACTTACCTTCTCTCATTTATTGATGATTTCACAAGAAAAACCTGGCCATATTTTCTAAAACACAAATATGATGCGTTTGGTTGTTTTCAGCAGTTCAAGGCACTTGTGGATAAGTAGAGTGGTTATAGCATCAAGATATTAATAATAGACAATGGTGGTGAGTATTCTTCAAATGATTTCTTCAACTTTTGCAAAAATCATGGCATACAAAGGCAATTCACTGAGCAATATACACCGTAGCAGAATAGTATCGCAAAGAGGAAGAATAGAACCATTATGGAGATGGCATGCAGTATGTTGGAAGACATGCATCTGTCAAATGAATACTGGGTTGAGGTAGTGGCAACTGCTGTATACATCATGAATTGATGTCCGACGAAGATTCTGAAGAACAAAGTTCCGTAGGAAGCCTGTACAGGTATGAAACATAGTGTTTCGCATTTAAATTTTTTTGGTTTTGCTGCATACGAACATATTCTAGATGAGCTACGAAGGAAATTAGACATTAAAGGACAAAAATGCATTTTTATTGGGTATTTTGAAGACACAAAAGCATACAAGTTGTATGATCCTGTAGCAAGAAAATTTATTATCAGTCGAGATGTTCAATTTGTAGAAAATGAAGCATAGGATGGAACCATAGAGAAGAATCTTAAAATTGTGTCTCATGTTGAACATGATTACATCACTGAAGATGTGGTTGAGACTCTGCATGTGAATTAGAATGTCACAACTCCATCTACTCCCAGGACAACACAACATGTTTTGTCACAAGGAACTCCGACACAAGCTGCATTTCAAGCTAGTTCAACAAGCACACGAAGAGCGCATCAAACTCCATCAAGCAGTTCACGAAGTTCGACATCATCAAATCCGACAAAGACAAGAAGTGTGCGTGAGATGTAAGAGATTGGTACACCCAATTCATTCTTAGTTTTTGCATTATTTTCTCAAATTAATGATCCGCTAACATTTGAAGAAGCTATTGAAGATAAAGTTTGGGCACAAGCCATGGATGAAAAAATAGAATGCATTGAGAAGAATCAAACATGGGAATTATTCAATGTCCCTAAGGACAAGGATGTGATAAGCGTCAAATGGATTTATAAGACCATGGAAGATGCTGATGGAAATGTGCAGAAGCACAAGGCAATATTGGTAGTAAGAGGGTTCACACAACAACCTGCCATAGAAATCAATGAGTCTTTTGCAGTTGTACCACGAATGGACACTATTAGAATAGTTTTGGCCATCGCAGCACATAATATATGCATGTTTATCAAATGGATGTTAAGTCTACATTTTTAAATGATTATTTGGAGAAGGAAGTATATGTAGAGTAGCCACAAGGCTACAAAGTCCCAGGACAAGGACACAAAGTATACAGGCTGAAAAAGTGTGAAGAACCTGCAACAAGGAATTAATCAAAATACACAAGATAGCAGGAATAACAGAACTCAAAATCACTTTTATTGATCGCAGGCCACTTCGAGGGGGCAACCTCCTTTGAGCAAGCTCAATACAAATAACTTCATGGTGCCTTCATAGACCTCAACACACACTTATAAACTAAGTCTAGGAAACAATACTATGGGTCAAAACCATGGACCAATACAAACTATGGATCAACAATACTACGGGTGACTTACAAAGCATATGTGCCAAACAACAGTAACACAAACTATCGATCAACAAATACTACGGGACGACTTACAAAGCATATGCGTCCAACAACAATATACTAACAAAGTAAAGACATGGGTTCCTAACATCCCCTCCCCCCTTAGAAAAAGCTTTGTCTACAAAGCTTTAGATGTGGAAATTGTTGTTGAATCTGAAGGAGTGGTTCCCATGTAGCATCCTCTGGTTGCATGCCGTGCCACTGAATTAAGACCTCTGTGATAGAGCGAGAGCGAAGCTGACAAGTATGCATATTGAGGACAGCCTCCGGCTCCAAAAGGATGGAGCCTTCATTATCCAGTTTGGATAAAATAGGTTGTCCTCTGATGTTGGTGCCAAGAACTTTCTTTAGACAAGAGACATTAACTACTGGATGAATGCGGGAAGAAGGAGGAAGTTCCAATTTATAAGCAATGGACTCAATCTTCTGAAGAATCCGATATGGCCCATAGAACTTTGGAGTGAGCTTATGACTCCCTTTGTGTTTCAGGGAGGATTGCTTGTATGGATGGAGATGGAGAAAAACTATATCACCTGCTTGAAAAGTGCACTCAGAACGGTGCTGAGCGGCTTGTTGCTTCATGTGATTACTTGGCATGTGAAGATTGTCCCGCAAAATGCAAAGAGTCTGATCGCAGTTGCGAAGGATTGTGTCAACTACCTGAACTGGTGAACTGCTGGGGGTGTATAGAAGAAGAACTGGCGGTGCCTGACAATAGACTGCTTTATATGGGGTCATTTTAGAGGTAGTTTGGTAAAAGGTATTGTACCACCATTCAGCGAGAGGGAGCCACTTTTCCCACTGATGTTGTTGTTTAGAGGTGAAGCAACGAAGATAAATTTCCAAGCATTTATTGATAATTTCAGTCTGACAATCTGTTTGTTGGTGATACCCTAAACTCATCTTCAATTTGGTGCTAGTGTGGTGAAAGAGTTCTGTCCAAGAATTACTTGTGAAGGTCACATCACAATCCCAGACAATGGAAGAAAGGATGCCATGAAGATGAAAGATCCGGTCTAGGAAAATTTGAGCGACTCAGGAGGCTGTATAGGGATGGAGGAGAGCACAAAAATGACTATATTTGGAGAGGTGATCAACCACAACCAAAATCATTATCTTCCATCTAGACTTAGGGATCCCTTCAATGAAATCCATAGAAATATCTGTCCAAGTCCGTGTCGGTATGGGCAAGGGTTTGAGCAATCTCGGAAGGAGTGTCATTTCACCCTTATTGCACTGGCAGGTATCATATTCAACCACCATCTGTTGAATTGTCCTTTTCATGCCCTGCCAAAAGAAGTTACGCCCTGCCCGCTCATATGTTTTGAGGAACCCAGAGTGCCATGTCGATGGAGAAGCATGGAGTTCATAGAATACAGCCTGTTGAATATCTGTGCTTTGGGGAAGCACCAGACGACCCTTGTATCTCAGGGAAGCACCATCCCAAGAGTAATGTGGTACAGCAGAAGGGTTGTTGGTCAAGTATTGGATGATTTGAGATAATGAAGAGTCATTGACATAGCCCTATTGAACATATTGTAACCAATTTGGAATAGGCATAGAAATAACTGAAAGAGACCCTTGGTCATCAAATGTACGAGAAAGAGCATCCGCCACAATATTGTCCTTACCCTTCTTGTAAGTGTTCTCATAGTCATAACCCATGAGTTTTATAACCCATTTATGTTGTGCTAGGGAGGATACACGTTGTTCCAGGAAATATTTTATACTCTGGTGATCAGTCTTGATGCAAAAATGATTTTCTAATAGGTATGGGGGCCACTTCTGTACTGCATGCAAAATAACCATCATTTCCTTCTCATATGTATAGGCAGCTAAATTATTCCCTGAAAGGGATTTGCTGGTGAATGCAATGGGGTGTTCATCTTGAAGGAGAAAAACACCAAGTCCATTGTCGCAAGCATCACTCTCAATAGTGAAGGGCTTGGAAAAATCAGGCATAGCTAGAACAGGTGTAGTACACATAGCTTGTTTCAGTTTGTCAAATGCACACTCAGTAGCATGTGTCCATATAAGAGCATCCTTTTTCAATATAGTAGTTAATGGAGTTGAAATCTTCCCATAATCCTTAACAAACTTGCGGTAGTAGCCAGTCAACCCCAAAAAACCATGAAGGCTCTTGCATGTCTGAGGACACGGCCAATTGTTCATGGCAATGATTTTGGTAGGATCCACGTGAACCCCTTTTGCTGAGATAATGTTCCCAAAAAACTCAACCTCCTACTGTCCAAAAACACATTTAGACTATTTGGTGTGGAGATGATGGTCAGAGAAAAATTTCATTACAAGATCCGAATGCTAGAGATGTTCAGCCCAGGTTTTACTGTAGATGAGGATATCATCAAAAAATACTAGAATGAATTTCCACAAGTAGGGCTGGAATATTTTATCCATCAAGGCCTGGAATGTGGAAGGAGCAATAGTGAGGCCAAAGGGCATGACCAAAAATTCAAAGTGGTCATCATGTGTGCGGAAAGCTGTTTTAGGGATATCGTCCTCATGAACCCGAATTTGATGATACCCAGAACGAAGATCCAACTTGGAGAAAAATTGAGCACCATGAAGCTCATCAACAACAAGAATTGGAAACTTATCCTTGATAGTGAGGTGATTAAGTGCTCGGAAGTCAATGCAAAGGTGCCATGACCCATCTTTTTTGTGGACGAGAAGAACTGGTGAAGAAACGGAACTAGTGCTTGGGCGAATAATACCTTGCTTCAATAAGTCCCGAACGAGCATTTCAATCTCTGTTTTTTGGTGAAATGGGTAGTGATAGGGCCTGATGTTGGGAGGAACGCTTCCAGGAAGGAGATGAATCCAATGGTCCTCTAGCCTTGAAGGTGGCAATCCCATTGGCACAGCAAAGACACCGGTATATCGATCCATAATTTGTTGTAGATCCAAAGGAGTAGTGGAGACCGCTGATGGTTGCATCTGAATGGAATGGATTTGAGCGATGACACCATGTGAATTCTTCTCAAGGAGTTTTTCCATGTGATGGGAGCTAATGATGCGGAGAGATCCTGGTTGTAAGCCAATCAATGTGTGTTTTTTTCCATTGGGGGAAAACTGCATCCAAAGTTCGGCAAAATCCCATAAGATGGGGCCAAGTGTGCGTAGCCATTGAGCGCCCAAAACCACATCACATCCGCCTAAAGTCAAGGAAAGCATGTTAGAGCGCAGGTTATAATCTCCCATAGAGATATGCACATTACGACACTTCACTTTGCAAGGTAAGGTCCCCCCATTAGCAACCATGACTTCAAAGTTGGAGCAAGGATGGATAAAACAATCAGCCTGTTTGGCGACCAGAGGGTTAATGAATCTATGAGTGCTACCAGAATCAATGAGTATTGTAAGAGGAAGCTTCTTGAAGTAACCCTTGACCCACATGGTTTGGGGGGTGGTGATTCCAGCTAAAGCATGGAGAGATATCTCTGGGTGGCCATCCTGAGACGGAGGGTCAATAGAAGGCTTGGGAATGTCGACCTAAGCATCGATTGTATATGGAGCTTCTTCACCAATTTCAGAGGCATGAGGAGAATCCATATCCAAGAGATAGAGCTTTTGCTGAACACATCTATGTCCGCGAGTGAATTTCTCATCACAATTATAACATAGCCCTTTTTCTCTACGTGCCTGCATCTCAGTTTCAGACAAATGCTTTATAGGAGTTGGTCGAGGAGCTAGCGGGATGGAAGGTTGTTGAGAACACATATTTCGGAAGGGAACAAAAGTGGATTTTGAGCACTGTTGGGCTGTAATATTGTCTTCTACCAACTTATCCAACCCCGGGGATTCCACCATTGTGTTGGGATATAACATTTTCACCTCAGAGCAGATTGCATCCTTTAGACCACTGATAAAACAACTCCAGTAGAGGTCATCAGGAAATCCTTCAGTTTGGTTGGCTAGTTTCTCAAATTCTATTTGGTACTCTCTCATAGTGCCAATTTGGAGAAGTTTAATGAGGGATCCTGTGAAGTCATCAAAAGCACTGGGACCAAATTGTTGCAAAAGGAGCTGGCAAAAATTTGTCCATTTTGGCTCTTCATGAGCCTTGATGTACCAACGGTACCATTGAAGAGCTTCCTATTCAAAATTAAAGGATGCAAGTGGAACTTTTTTGACATCAAAAGTATTATGCAGACTAAAATATTGTTCTGCACGATCGATCCATCCAGTTGGATCAGTACCATTGAAGTGAGGAAAATTAAGCTTTGGACCATAGAAATTGATGGAAGAAGAGAACCCATTTTCTGATGAAGACTCGGACTATCGTTTGTTGTTCATGGCTGAATGATGAATATGGAGGCCGAGAAATTTTTCATCAAGATCCTGGAGTTTGGCTTGGATTTGGGAAAAAATCTGAAGGGTAATTGGGGTTTGACTAGGTTTTGGACACTATCGAATGGACAGGGAAGCAAAAAAGGAGGATTTAAGAAGCAGGGTGAAAGAATGGGAAATTTGGCAGTGAGGGACAAAGAAGCAAAATTAGGAAAGGAACTCGGTGGTAAAATTTGAAGGTGATTGGGCGAAATTCGAGGAAGTTATGGCAAACCCTAAAAATAGACAAATGTGGGATTTCGGGATTTGGGAAGTGGAATTTGGGATAGGGTCCTCTGGAATGAAATATGCAGAATGGGATTACAGGGGTTCCAGGGAAGTTTCAAGGGAAACGAAGTGAAAATAAGGGAGATATGGAGAAAAAACTAAAAGCAAGGTTTTTTTTTTTTTTTTTTTTTCAAGAATGGAGCAGCTACGATGCAGAATGGGTCTAAAACAGATAGATCTGCAATGGCATAGAAGGGACCGTAAACAAATAGATCTGCAATGGCACGGAAGTGATAAAAAACAAAGGGATCTAAAAGGGTGCTGAATGGATCGAAAATAGCTGTATCTGAAATAGATCTTAAACGGCTGGATTTAGAACGACCTTTAGAATGGATCTAAAATGGTATGGAAGTCATCAACAATAGTTCAGCTGAAAATAGATATGGACATCAAGTATGTGTGGCTTCCTAACAGTTCAGGGATTTCACTCGACCACCAATGTTGTCTGATGACTTGCGTATTGGGGCAGTACGACTCACTCGACGACTCAGGTAAAATTGATAACCGCTTTTCCACAAATGACAACGCTTGGTTTACCTCATGGGTGGGAACTAGTCAATCAAGTAGGGGTCATTGCCCTTTTCGCTGGTAGGTCCTCTCAATGGGCCAGCTACTTGGGGGTTCCTGTGGTACTCCTCACAATGAGTTTTAGGGCTTATGCCCAAGTACTTCCCACAGTTAAGCGGATAGGGATTATTCCCAGATCCGAACTTGCAACAGATGCGAAAAAAAATTTTGGCAGAAATTCCACCCAACGTGCCCAAGAAAGTGCTCTGATACCAGATGTGAAGAACTTGCAACAAGTAATTAATGAAAATACATGAGATAACATAAATAACAGAACTCATAATCACTTTTATTGATTGAGGCCACTTTGAGAAGGCAACCTCCTTTGCACAAGCTCAATACAAATAACTTCATGCTGCCTTCATAGGCCTCAACACACACTTATATACTAAGTCTAGGCACCAATACTATGGGTCAAAACCATGGGCCAATACAAATTATGGATCAATAATACTACGGGCGACTTATAAAGCATATGCACCAAAAACCAATAACACAAACTATGGATCAACAAATACTACGGGACGACTTACAAAGCATATGCATCCAACAACAATATACCAACAAAGTAAAGACATGGGTTCCTAACAAAAATGAATTTTATTGTTTCAATCATGATCCTAGAGCTTGGTATAGTCACATTGACTCTTACCTCATTCAGAATGGATTTCACAGAAGTGAATGTGAGCCAATGTTGTACACAAAAATCAACAAGCTAGGTAATAAGCTAATTGTTTGCCTGTATGGAGATGATTTAATATTTATTGGTGATTTTGGCATAGAGGTATTTAGATCAGTCATGGAAAGTGATTTTGAAATAACTAATTTGGGGCATATGAAGTATTTTTTCAGCATTGAAGTCCAATAGACTAAAAACAATATTTTTATATCTAAATCAAAGTATGTAAGTGATGTATTGAACAGATTTAAGATGTTAAATTGCAAGACAGCTCCAACACCAGTTATAACAGCTTTGAAATTGAGCAAGGATGATGATGGAGCCAATGTAGATCCCAGATTGTTTAAAAGGCCAGACATCATGTATGGAGTCAGTTTAATCTCAATATTCATGGATTCACCAAAAGAATCTCATTGGCAACCAGGTAAAAGAATTTTGAGGCATGGAAGTGGAGCAAAAGACTTTTGTATTTTGTATTCTACCTCGGAAAATTTTGAACTCATCAGATACACTAACAGTGACAATGGAAGCAACATAGATGACAGAAAAAACACGTATGCGAATACATTTCATTTAGGAATAGGTTTTGTATCATGGGCTTCAAAGAAACAACCCATTGTAACTCTTTCTTTAGCAGAAGCAGAGTATGTTGTAGCTATTAGTGTTGCATGTCAAGCCGTTTAGATGCAAAGGATGTTAAGTGATCTGTCGCAGAACTAGTAAGAACCCATAGTCATTTACTGCGACAACAATTCATCTATCGCACTGTCAAATAATCATGTGTTCCACAAGAGAACCAAACACATTGACACAAGGTATCATTTTATTAGAGAATTGATAAATAACAAAGAAATATGTTTAGAATTTTGTACGTCTGAAGATCAGGTAGCAAACATCTTGACCAAACCATTGGAAAAGGGCCTATTTCAATATCTGCGAAGTTGTTTAGGAGTGACAAGTTCTACATAGTGAACTTCGTCATGCATAGAGCATGTTTCATCTCTGAAACATTTTATAAAATTTAATTTTTTTAATGATTCCCATCTCCTCATAATTAAGGGGGGGTGTTGGAAAAACATAATTACGAGTTGATTGTGCATCTAGTCTACGTCAGATCTGTCAGTCACTCAGTCAATCTTTTTTCCAGTCTGCAATGTCAGTTAGTCTGCAACCAATCCGGCACATGTCTCATTGTATTTATGTAACTGTGTTTGTATCCTGCATTTAAAGAATTATTAGGTAGAAATTAATTGAAATCTTTAATGTAACTTAGTAGCTTCCACGTGAAGCAATCTCCAATCGGTGGTTATGCAATTCCTATATATAGAAGAAGATAATTGTAAAACAAGAGTGATATGTGTGAGGGAAGAAGAGAATAAGTGAAGAGAAAGAGTGAAAGGAGAAGAAGCTCATACCCATGAAATGTATGAAGAACCCAAGTTCTGTAAGAAGTGAAAGATCATAGTAAAATATCATCTCCATGTATTGTGGTCAAGTTGCTCTATTTTGATACGGTAATATATATAAGTCCATAGTTTTATGTATTCATTCTCAAGAATTTTGAATGTTGCATGTCATACATTTTCTCCATATTTACTTGTGTAAAAGAAATGAAGATTTACGAATAGTTCACAGTAGTAAAAGTTCTATTTTAATGAGGAGTAACTTCGCATAAGTTTCATTTTGTATTTTGGTTCTTATGTCTAGTTATGCGAAGTAAAAATGTGTTGATGAAGTTAAGAAGTTACGCGAAGTAAAAAGGATCCTCAAGTTGAGAAGTCCGTGAAGTAAAGTATTTGGCGAAGTTAAGAACTTCGCATAAATGCGAAGTTAATTTCCAACAAGCTAGTATTCGACAAAGTTAAATTGCTTGGTGAAGTGAAGTCCTCAGCAAAGTAAAATTTTGGGTTCCCTATTGTATGATCGGCGAAGTCCAAAGCTAAGAAAAAGAAAACTTTCATTTACTACGCACTTCATCTTTTTAACTATTCGGTGTGCTTTTCCCTTGAGTTCTTACATCCATTTGATAGTTTCCTAAGGGCTCAGCATAAGAATTAGCCTAAATCATGATTTATGATTACTAAAGTCAAATTCAGTGCCTTAATTGTTAGTATGTCGATGTAATTTGCATCTTAACCTATCGATAAACAAAAAATGGGTGAATAGCTTAATTCTTAAAAAATTCACATTGGCACATAATTATCTAAAGTGTAGCTTTTGCTCTTGATTAATAAAACTGATTTATAAAAGAACTTAATCCAAATAAAAGTCCAAATAACAAAAAAAAAAAACATCTTGGAAAAATGAACCATAAAAACATATTAGAAAAATGAAACAAGGACAACTGTCTTATAGTTCATTTAAATGTTAGAGGCATATAAATCCAATGACATTATCCCAGATGTTAGAGGCATATAAATCCAATGACAACATCTCAAAATGACTTTTAGATAAATTAAGACCACTACAATATCCCAAATCCAAACTGACTTTTAATAATGTAATCATATACATTAAATCAAATTATGTACGAGGAAGAATTTGATGCCAATAGGATTTCAAAGTTCCTCCTCAGCTTCGATGCCTGCATGGTTTCATAATCCTCCTCCACCTTTTGAGTACAAGGCTCTGATATTTGGGAATCATGTGAGAGTAACTACAAGCAAGTATTCCCTTGCAGTTTTTTGCTATAGAAATTTGGGTAGTATTTTTCGTATGTGAATCTTCTAAACAAATCATGCCCATTGTCAATGGATGTCAGTGCATGAGCAATGATGGCATTAGCAGAAGGGCAGTAAAAATTGGGAATTGAAGTGTGTCTTTTTGAAGAGCTCACCGCACAACAACACGATGCAACACAATCCACTCCTATATCTTCTGTTGTTGAGAGCCTACACTGACAAATGCATTTTTCTAGACGGATCGTAGGAATAGTACTCCATTTGGTCTTCCACGGGCATTCTGAAAAACTTCTCCGATACTCCTAGCATCTTGTCGATTTGAAATTCCATGATTGATTATTTGTTTATGCATACAATGTAACAACTCAAAAATCCATAAAGAATTTTTTTATATATATAGTATAATTACCCATAAAATTCAGAGTTTAGCATTAGTTTTACTTCCTTACTTTGTTATATGCTGGAATGACATTACTTTCGAGGAGTGTATGTTTAACTTGATTATTTCCAAGTGTTAAAAAAAATGACGTTTATATAAATTTTGTTCATACGACTCATTATCACTATTTCTAAGTTCCATAGTGTTAATGTCATAATACTTATTATGTTATTTTTGTGTGAAGGGTGTTCTTGTGATGACCCTTGGCTTACTTAGCTTTTGTGAAGCTATTGCATGTTGATATTTTGTTCATGTCTCTAGGTAAGGGTTATAGTCAAAGCTGAGTTAGAGTTTTAATATTAAATACCAAGGTTATATAATAACCTAGCTATGTAAAAGGAAATGATAATAAAAAATTCCACTATAGGGAAGGACCATCCTAGTTTAAGGATTTGATGACCATTAAACAAGGTGAGCCGAGAGTATTCAACTCTAGGAAGAGGTAAACTACATTCGATTTTAAGTGGAATACAATTGGATAATTTAAGGGGCCACGTGAAGATTTGACAGCTTGGCTCAAACCCTAAACCCTAACTTCGAAAGGGTTGCTTCGATAGTCTTTGGTTCATTTGCATTATGTTGGAAAGCCAAGCTCTCAGCCGCCAAGGTTGTGGAGGACTCCACACAGAGTTCAGTTTGATGGGTCACAAAGGTAGCTTGTTCGATTCATCGTGGTTAACATGATACTGGAGATAACTCTTACGCAAAGGTAATGTTTAAAATTTTATTTTTGAAAAAAACATTTTGAAATCTTAACATAAATGAACAAATGCTAATGCTCTGCGTTTTGTGTAAAGCTGACAGGAGGTTCATGCTTCTTTGAAGTGCCATGGTCATGTGTTACGAGTTTTGGAGAAGAAATATCTAGGGTTTGGAACTACCCTAGTAAGCCTCGGGCCTTCCTGGAATATCCCGTTCGTGTTGTCTGTGTTAATAAGGGTTTGGTTACGTTTTTTATTTACCCAACATAAAATGATGGCAAATTTCCTCTCTTTCGATTGTTATCGGTTAAGATTTAGTTTGTTGCCATTGTTGACCTATTTTAGGGTTACTGTGTCGGTTTTAAGGAATCCATGATGGTGACCCATAAATCATTGATGTAATGCAAAGGCTTCTGGGATAAAAGCCTTGGGTTGGGGTTTTTCCCAACATTTAAGTTGAAAGCCTATGGCACATATTTATAAGTTTGTTTCTGGAACTCGATAACTTCTAGACCTTGGGGCTTGTGTGGAAGGATGTCCTTTGATCTCTGCAATATATGCAAACCCTTACAGTAATATTTTGGATAGATAAAATTTTTATACAATTTCTTCGTTTTTACTTCTATTTGAAAAATCATGGTGGTTTGAATTATTAATTCTGTGTATGAAAATGTTAATTGCAAAAATGGGGGATTTTGTTTCTTTTTAAAATAGAAACTAGGCAATGCCCTGAATGTAGAGATATGCCTGTTTAAGGGATTCGATCCCAATAGATTTTATTTGTAATTCCAAAATTTATAATATGTTTATACTCTGTTTGTAGTTTATTTAGGTTGGAAGTGATCTATGTTTATTAAAATGAAATGAAGGATTTCTTTATTAATTTAAAACTGGGCAAAGCCCTGAGCTAAAAATGTGCTCGATCAATTCGATGAGTAACCTATTTTTTAATCTGATATTATAAAGGAACATGTATTCATGTTTTTCTGGGCTATGCTATGGCCGTGGAAATGTATACTTTATGAGTAAAAGATGGCATTGTGTTGTTTTCGCGAAGTTGTTTCTAGGTTTTTTATCATGTTTGTAATAAAAAGAGTATGACCCTGAAATTGATTAAAGGGACTGTGTTTTGCTAAAATAATTTGTTATCTTAAACTAGGCAAAGCCCTAACTGTAACTTGTATGACTAGTTAGATCGATTGGCCATTGATGCCAGTGATAACTTAGCGTATTCTGTTGTTTGTTATTTATGCATGAAGTTTATTATGATATCGCCTAAACTGGAAAGGTTATATTAATTATGGAATTCGATGTAAAAACCCTGACTGTAAGGTTTTGTGTTTTTAGTTTAAAAGAAAAATACGGTGAACCTTTATCAAACCTGTCGATGATGGCTATAACGTCGTGCTCCTGGTTATAACTTAAATTATACTAATTATGTGTTGGAACTTCTTAGTTTATAATAAATTAATGAAAAGCAGAGAGTACATTTGTATAATTATATAAAATTATTGTGTTTCGATATTGATTTTTTGGTCTTTAAATTGAATACTAGATGTTTATAGAATATGAGCTTATATCTAAACATTGGTTTATTCTATGATACTCTGAAATCGGAATATAATATTTGAGTCTTTATGTTAAAAGTTTTTATTTATATTTTCACTCTATAAGCTACCTGTTCTCGATTTGACTTAACAATATTAATAGTAGATGATATATATATGCTTTCCTAGGTCTTTGGGTCAGTTTTTCAATTAAATAAGCTACCTTCTCAGTTTCTCCTATCTTGGGCAACATGACTACAATTTTAGGGAAGATGCCTCCTGCATCAGTTAGAAAGTGAATGTTGTAGCTGCTGTTGGTTCGGAGAGACAACAACATTCAAACATAAATTTCTGGGCAAATTGGGGGTGAAAAACTTCTTACAAACAACGCTTTTTTACAGAGCTACAGCTCTAAAAAAGACACCAGAACAGGAGCGAATCCTCTTCTTGTATTATCCTCCTCTCTCTAAATAACAAAATACAATTACCGAGAATATATAAAACTAGGCAATTCTTTTCCCAACTCCCAAGAGACAAAGCACGCTGTTTCTAGATACTTCTACATCATATAAAATAGTGCCTTCTCTAGAGACTTCTTCAGCAAGCTACTTCCTTACGAAGTTACAAGTGCCACATTAAATTGGCATTCCACCTACCACATTAAATCTACAACCACCAATTGATTACTTGCGATGGGAGGAATTAACTACACCTTCCAATACTCCCCCTTAATTCCGACCATAATGAGTTATATCAATTACAAAATTTACAAGAATACTAACATCTAAAACATTTAACTGGAATGGTTCAGCAGTGCCTCTAAGGGCTTACAAAAACACATTTTGACATACTTTTTAACCCAATTGCCTGCTGGTCTTTGTATCAGCTAGGCTTACAAAAAAAATATCTTACTATTCTTGTTTGCTACAAGTTGATGCAGCGGTTTCTTTTTCTTTCATTTGATCCAGACCTTGAACTCTAGAATTTTTCTCGTCTTCTTCTTCATTCTCACTTTCTTCTTCATCTTTTCTTCAAGTTCTTTGGGCTTGATTCTTCCATCGATATCTATAAATTCTTCAATGGACTGCTACCATGTATGTTCATTGACAAATTCATTTGCATCCCTATTGTTTGGATCTATCTCAAGTGCTTTCTTTATGCCGATCTCTGCTAGCTCCAAATTTGCTGTCTGAATGTACGCTTGTGCCCTTCTGTATAAAGCCTTCACATTTTGAGATTCAATTTCCAAAACCTTTGTACATAATTTTTCTGCCTGAGTGTGATCCTTCAATTTGAATTTACAAGCTACATTGTTCAGATTACAAGTGACCTTTAAAGGCTTAGATTGCTTCTTCTCTTCCTCACTGAATGATGTGTCATATTCAATATACTTTGCAGCCTTCTCATATTTCTCGGAAGACCTAAAATACTTTTCGACCTTGAATAATGCATTCCCTTCTTCTTTCGTCTTCCGAGCTGCCTCTATCTTTTCAACTGTGTCCATGTTCCATGACTCTTTCTCCTTTACAAATGAAACCAGCTCAACTTCATAAATCAAAGAGGACTTCGCTGGAAAAACTGCCAAATCCGTCTTAATCTTAGTTTCATAACCATATTCAGGTGCTACAGTCACTAAAGAAACTTCTCCTTTCTTCATTGTCATAACTGCTCTATCTAGTCCATCAACAACTTGCTCTTCTCCAGTCATAAATTCGAATGGCTCTTCATCATATCCTTTTTCCTCGAAAATAGTACCATCCTCTAAGTTGCCTGCGTATTTAACTTTCACAACTGCCCCATCATTAGGTTTTTCATAGCCTTCTCCTTGCTTCAGGATTTTCTTCAACACTTTCTTATCATTAGTGACTCCTTCGACAACCTTCCAAGACACAAGCTTAAGATCTACCATCAACGTTGCATTTGGTGGAACGGCCACATCGTTTCCAATTGCTTCGCGACCTTTATGTCCAAAACCATCCTAAGGCTTCATTGTTAAGAACACTTTTTCAACAGATTTATCATATTCTTCAGATCTGTTATCTAGTTGTACATTCTCTATGTAGTCTTCATCATTGAATTATTGAATTTGTTCTTGCCGTGCTTCAGAAATATCATTGAAATTTTTTAACATATCAATCTCTTCTTTGTTCTCTACGAGAGCATTTCCACTAACCCTTTCTTCATTTGTTGCAGGTCTATGACTGCCTTCATCATTCAAGTTTTTTATATCTATTGTAACTTCCGTGCTGCCTTCAGCTAAACTTCTAACGGCTACAACAACAGTGCAGTTCATTTCAACATAGTTTGGCTATTTGAGCCATTCTTCAATGAGCTTCAAATCAGGGTCAAAATCAGCAATGAAGTCCTTGCATTCATCTTGAACTATCATGTCGGAAATTTCTATGCAAACTGGAAATGTTTTGTCAGATTCTGCAATGAAAGTGCAGTTTTCATCATCTTCATTTTCCTTCTCAGCTGCCGATTGATTTCTATTTGTACCTGCGCATTCACAAGCAATAGAAATGTTATGAAAATCTTTTTCCCTCATGGGCATGCTATTCCAGAGCTCTTCTTCTTCTTCACATTCAGCCTCTACTGGTTGTCCTGCAACTGCTTGAGTTGCTGATTCACAATTTTTTGCTGCTGCTATGGAAGCTTCATCTTCTTCAATATCATCTTTTACTTCTTCATCCACTTGCGGCTCTGCACAGTGGGATTCACTGTTCTCAAACTTATCTGGCTCTGCTTGGCTGACAGAGTCCTCAACCATTTCATGCAAGCATTCAGCTTCTACTTCAGCAGCTTTGACTAAGACTGCTGCATCCTTTTCAACTATTACAACAGTTTTGTCTTCATTTGTGTTTGGGGAAAGTGCTTCTGCTGATATAGCAGGTTCTTCAACTTCATTATCCACAATTGTGTGGGGTTCACCGAATTTCTCAACAGCTTCTATGGCTGGAGTTTCTACTGCCGCAATGGCAGTTCCATCTTCATATTCATCCACAAGTGCCTCTACATCATGGGATTCACTAACAGCTTGGCTGTCTTCTGCTTCAACTACTAATCTTATTGCATCGAGAGCATTGTCAACTTCTTTACATTCAGCTGGAACTAAAATTTCATCACCATTCATTATATTAAGTATTGATTTCATTTCTTTTTGGACTGTTATCTTTTGAGCTTCACTTAGAATTTCTTCATCATATTTTGGCCCTTCTTCAATTTCAATCTCTACCTCAATTGCTACAATTTCTGCAAGATTTTCATCAATTGCATTTGATGAAGCATCTAACATATCATCTTGAGGGATTTCGAAACTTTTAGTGTCTTCATGAGCTTCATAGAGCTCAACCTCATGACCAGCAAGAGTTTTCTCCTCAACTTCAAATTTAATTTCGTCTTGTGTTGCAGTATCAGCACAATTGCTTTCATCTTTCATTCCACCAACAACAATGTGAGCTTTGTCAATTTCTTCAAATTTACATTCTGCTTCTGTTGGGTGCTTACCAATATTATTGACAATGTTCTCAACAGCTACATCAACAGAGTGACTGTCAACTTCATGTAACTCAGCCTGATGCTGGTCAGTGTTTCTCCCCCTCACATCAAATTCGCTTCTTAATCTTTCCCAAGCATCTTTAGTGCTGGTTGCATCAGCAACAATGTGAAAAACACTACCTTTCATGGCTTTGTGAATGAGATATAATGCAGAGGCATCACTTGCCTCATCATAAGGTTCATTACAGTCATTTTCAACACAATTTAATCCATTACATTCTTTTTCAACAAAATTTAATAACCCTTCTGCACAAAGCATAGTTTTCATTTTAATAGTCCAAAACACATAATTCTTACCTGAGAAAACTGGAATTGGCGGAAAATTATGACAGACTTCTTCATTTTTCATCTCTGCTACAGCATACAAATCTACAATGCAAGATTTGAATCTCTTTTCCTTCGACAATTTGAGTCTTCTGCTCTTCGCCATCTTTGTCTTGGATTATGTTGAAAAAGCACCGAGCTCCCGCTCTTCTAGTCTCAATTTCTTTAAACACGGGAAACAACCCTTTTCTTCTACATGGCTAAACTTTTCCAGTGCAGGAACACATGGGATTCCTTCTATAAACGGCCAATTTAAATTTCATTCAAGGTGATTTCTTCGAATCTTTAGCACGGCTGGGTTTCCAATGCACCGGAGACAGAACTCAACCAGTGGCCAATTGGGCTTCAATAATGACTTATCTCTTCCACGATGACTAACCTCTTCTATGCAGTCTGCCCAGGGTCTTGTTCTGAGTTTGCACAACTCTTCCACTGGCTATAGCCCTTCAAATTCATCTTTCCGGTTGCACTCAAGTTCTGAGACTCTTCAGAGAGGCCTGAGCTAGGACTCTTCATCACACAGCCTCCTCTAGAATTCTGCGTTCTCATCCATATGAATGGCGTCTCTATCTCTTGCGCGGGGCCTACACATAAATTTTACTGCATAAATTACATGAGAACGAAGTCAACACAATAGACAATTCACGGCTACGCCAGTCATGGCTCATCTCCTCAATGCGAGGCTTAAGTACATTTTGCCAGTGGCTCAACAGGAGGGAAACAAAATGATAAGCAGAACCCTTCCATCTTCAGGCGTATGCACTCAATTGGTGGTCAGCATACTTCAATGAGTTCTCTTTTTCCCAAACGTTAACCCCTTCTCTTCACGCCGACAGGGGGATATTAACAATGTAGAATGGGTGTGTAAGATCTAACCCTCTCATCCCCTGCACATGCCTTGACCTCGACACGAAACCCTCTAATGCTTGTTTTGAATGGGGTCTTCTCCCCCTTATGACAAGCTTGGCTGCTTTACACAGCTATGGGTACACAGCAAATCTTAGAGCACAACTGACTCAGTTCAATGACCACATGGCACAACTTTTTGTTAAACACCTGCAACTACTTCCCCTTTTTTTAACTTACGTGGACCCTTGGTCTCTTTCCTTTTTCTCGGAGCTGGGGCTCTCTCACATATAACTTTCCCACATTACACTCACTCATAGGTGCCTCTGTCTCTCAGGCCATCTCCAACAGCAGGTTTATGGGCTTGTAAAGAAAAAAAAATGGGTCTGCCTCAATAAGTACGCAGCGTGGGGGGTTCTTGCAGGGTAAAGTGTCAAAACCCAAAATATCTGAAAAATTTAAAAATTTTAAATTAGCAATTAATATTAAGAAATGCCTCCATTTATCTGTTTGATTTGTTAACGTGAGCGTAAATGTGTCTGAAAAGATCTGTTGTTATACTTAGATTTTGTTTTGAGTTTTCTTTAACGTTCCTGATTCTCTTTCTGTTTTTCATCCACAAGGGGGAGTCTTCATAGCGGACTGGGCTTACTTAGCTTACGAGCTAATGCATCCAATTGTCTTTCTCTTACAGGTATACAGGTAAAGTACGGGTCGCTGCAAATAATTTTTATAGCAGTATAATTCATTTAACTGTATCGAATCGTTCAGTAAAAACATGCTAGACAGGTTGTCAAGTGTTTAAAGGTAGAAATCCTTCCCTGTAATATTCATGTAATCTTACTGATAGAGAGTTGAAATTTACATGAGGGTATGATAGCTATTGTTCTTGATCAAATGAATTAAGCATCCCTATGGAGTATTGTTTTCTTTGAATTTATCATTGTGTTGTAATAATATCTCTTATCTAGCACTGTATAATGTCACTGGATTACGATAATTAGACCACTTTTACTTATCCGTTATTACGGTATGATGCCAAGTTAATAGACTTGAAATATAATTTCGATTTACACTTTGATTGCACAGGAGACATTTGTTACCAGTCTTCTCCTATCATGTCATATTTAAAATTAGACTTTATTTAGACTTTTACAGTTTCAACAGTAAAAGACCTGGAGTTACCAATATCTATTTTTTTTTTATTCCTACCAGTTATAAGGCATACTGTCAGGTTTAAGTAAATTACTACACCCAATACTACTACACTGTAATAGAGTCTTGAATGAAATGCATTATCTGTTGTCATTTTCATGAACCTAGGGTATGTGGAAATGATTGTTTTGAATCACTTGTAACTTTCATAATGCAAAACACTTTCTCTACGTCTAGAATATTTCAAGACTAGGCTTTGAACAATGGTTATAGAACACTAATTATTAAGTCAAGGTTTAATCTATGCATTGTCAGAATTGAGGGTTTTATCTTATTGTTTTTATCGTTGACAGATAACATAGAAATTATGTTACTTCAATCTTTACGTAACACCATGAATGGTTCCATTACTCATGCTAAGATTTTTATTTCTATAACAAATGATGAAAGTCTCACCATAACCTTGAACATATAGATAATTTATAACTTCGTTGTTTGTAGGGCAAACCATTAAGTTCACTAGGCGACATTCAAAGGCATTGTTAACATGGATTAGAAAGTGGGGTAAAGATTTTAGTGTCTCGACCATATTAGAATATTCTTCTTGATTATCCTTTGGTTATAATGTACACACCCTATGATTTTATTTGAAACTCCAATGATTTAAACTCGTCGTGGAACATTGATCCTCGACCCACTGCATGGAAATATTTGGGGTGCTACGTGGTGTCTTTTGAACCACGTGATGGTGATATAAAAGGTTGACTGAACCCTAGCTGGGCACTTTTTCCTCGCCTTCGGGCTCGGTCCTGTAAACCCTCCTGTCCAAGTTTTCACTGATGGCTCTGGAGTAACAGCTCCCATGTTGCTACAGTATCCTCGGGCTTGTCTATTTGTATCGTTTTGAGAACCATTAGAGTTATTGTTAGCAGCTATTGGGTTTTTATGAAGAAGTAGGGTTTACCTCTGTTGCTTCTAGTTCCAACCCTTTCACGGCGTAACTGTGAATTCAAGGCTCAGTTGTACAAGTATTCCTTCCTGGAAGGTACTCTTTGTTTCAACCTGGTCATTTCCTTGGCGACGAAGGTGGGGTTTACTTGGCTCATGGTTAACAAACTATCTCCTGTAAATGCATCTGCGTTCGACACTCTGGTAAGCTATCAGGTTTTTAAATTTGTTGTTTAAAGTTACATGAATTTATTTACTCTTGAAGCAAATACCTAGAAGGTTTACAATCTTGTTCTTTTGTTGCAGGTTCAAGCTCCACTTAACTGATGGATGGCACTAGCTGTGACATCTGGCATTCCTGGGTAAGCTTGGATCTTACCATGGCAAATTCCTCCTTGTGGGTTGTTTGGGCAGTAGGGTTTGGGTTTGACTTAAAAGTCACGGCAGCCTTGCAAAAATCTTGTAACTGTATAATTTAAATGAATAGATAAGGGTTTAACCCTGCCTTGGGTTTGGATGTATGGCTTCAGTCAGTGTTGTGGCTATTGTACTCCTTCCAGCACTTAGTTTGTTTTTATACATAAGGATTGTAATGTAAATTAGAAGAGAACAAGGTTTGTGAGCCTGTTCTGTAGGTGAGGTTACGGCCTCCAGGTTTTCAATACTATGTTCATAAAATTTTTGCTTAGGGTTTTTACCCAGGGTTCGTAATATAACTTATTATAAGGTTTTTTGCTTGTACCTGGGAATTGTTCGTCACATGCATTTTTGTTCTAAGTTAATTCAACAGCAAGTAAAATCTTAAGTTTGTAATCCACTTACACAGTGGATTTGTGTCTTGACTGTATATGAAATTATTGCATTAACTATTTAGCAAATGCGTTGCTTGTTCAAATGGGAAATGGGAACTATTTTACTGTTGGAGAAGTCAGTTTGAATGTTTAAGCCTTTTAATACAATGCGACTCTATTGATAAAATTCTTGTGTAGGAAACCTCGGCTGTGCCCATAGGTGAATCGTTGTTTTAAGTCTCAATTGTTTATTTACTTGTAATGTCTGGAATGATAGGTTCGATCCAAAACAACAACGATGGTTTCGTTTAGGTGTTGAATTCTGTAGTTACGATTTTTGTTTTAAACGTTTATTCCATTGTTTTGAAAATGTTTCTGTTGATAGCTGAGGAAACAAGTGAATGATATTAATAAATAGTTGAGCTTGATAGCTGAGCAAAAATGATTGTTCTGTAGTTATTTGGTTTTTAAATTAGTAACTAGGTTTACGAAATAAGACTCTGTCGAAATGAGAGTCAAATGAAAGATGTTAATATAAAGTTTAAGCTCGATAATGAGCTGGAAAACTGTTCTAATTGTTTGGTTTGGTATAGGTTTTCTCTGCTAATAAAATCTTTATTATTAAATACCTGGAATGATAGGGTTTCATTCAACCACCCTCGGTCGTGATTCCATTTAGCTACTCAAACTATTGTTGTGTTTAAGATTCTGTTGTAATAGGGAGTTTGGTGTAAGATATTAGGATGATGTTTAAGCTCGACAACAGGGTTCTGTTACTTCTTTTGTTTTCAATATTAACTAGATTATTTAACAATGTTAGATTATTTGTGATAACTTCCTGCTAAGGTTTTACTCAAAAGTTTAACTATTATGTAAGGACTTGTTAAATCTTCATTAGGGTTTGTTTATTAATTCACTTAATAAACTACGACCGGTTAAATTATATCTAGGGTTTACACTAACAAACAAAGTAGATTATATCAAGAATGCTAACTTTTTACTGCACTAAATCCTATTCAGACATAAAGTAGATAATTATAACATACGTTCATATCTACTCAATCAACAGCAGGAATAGGTGGCAGAACATGTTTCAAACTGTAGACAACAACAGCAATGGGAGGTTGTTCCTCCCTACCAACTCCTGGAGAGTGCCCAGATAGCACTTCTCAGGACCCTCGAGCTTGCTCTGGTCTCCCTGGCTGGAACTAGGTGCAGCAGAATAATTCACTCAGCCAAAACAGCTATACTGGAACCAAGTTACTGCAGCATTCCTCTCCAAACAACTTCCTTACTGTTTTTCCCTCCTCCTCAATGGGAATCCTGAATAACATTGACCTGAATGTATTCTCCCTCCAGAACAATGTTAAACCCCCAACTCAGTTCATTGAGTACTATTTAAAAGATTGCCTAGGTCTTTGTTGGGTTAACTGTCATTAATAAGCCACCTGCTCAAATTCCACTTTCTCGGGGAATCATGACCCCAAATATAGGGAAGTCGCCACCTGCAACTTAGGAAGTGTTTGAGGATGTTGCCACTTATCTTTTGGTTGTCCACCTAGTTCCATCCACCAGTTTGACCAGTAACCTCTTTTAACAGCTCTCCCATGCTGTTGTCTCCATAATTTATTTATTAATAATAAAATATTCTGATTTACATTCCATTTCTAATGACTCTGCTGAGTCATCAATTCCTACTTAGCAGTAAATTTAACATAATGTCTCAGGAATATAATAAAATAATTACATTACTTTTACAAAATTGGGGTATGTGACATACACACCCCCTTAAAATGTAACATCGTCATCGATGTTACTTATTCCTCATCCTCAGCCACCTGCTGGAATAGATTTGGGTATGCTTCCCACATCTTACTTTCCAGTTCCCAGGTAGCTTCTTTAGGACTAAGGTGCTTCCATTGCACCTTCAGCTGTCCAATTATGTGGTTCTACAGAGTAATTTCCCTCCTCCCGAGGATACAATCCGGTTCCACTAGAACTTCCCCTTCTGGTTCTACCTGTAAAATGTTCCAATCAATAACATGAGTAGCATCATGAACATATTTTTTTAGAACAGAAATATGAAAAACATTGTGCACTTTTAAATTAGGTGGTAATGCTAGCTGATAAGCAACTTGACCAATCCTAGATAAAATTTCAAATAGACCACAGTAATGTGGCGCTAATTTTGCACAACTCCCCATTCTTAGGGAGCTCTTCTTTGGTCTTACCTTGATGAACACATGTTCACCTACCTGGAACTCTTTAGGAGTTCTTTTCAAATCTACCTGACTCTTTTGCCGATCCTGGGCAATCTTCAAATTTACCTGCACTTGTTTCACAATTTGTTCCATTTTTTTTAATAATTCCGGACCTAACACTAATCTGTCTACTGGATTACTCCAAGAGATAGGAGTGTTACATTTACATCCATACAGAATTTCAAAAGGACTGAACTTAGCTGAAGATTGGTAGCTGTTATTATATGCAAATTCTGCTAAATGTAAATAATCCTCCCACTTACCTGGTTGATCCTTAACATACATTCTTAGTAGATCTTCTAATACCCGATTAACTCTTTCAGTTTGTCCGTCTGTCTGAGGATGGAAAGATGTGTTGAAATTCAGTGTTGTGTTTAATCCTTTAAACAAGGATTTCCAGAAATTTCCTGTGAATTTAGGATCCCTGTCCGAAATAATAACTTTTGGGACCCCATGTAACCTAAAAATCTGTTTCAGAAATATATCAGCTATATTTTTAGCCTTGTAAGTGGTTTTTACAGGAATAAAGTGTGCTTATTTACTTAATTTATCTACTACCACCATAATTGAATCATTCTGATTTTGATTTCTGGGTAAACCGGTAATGAAATCTAAACTTATTATTTCCCATTTCCAACTAAGAATAGGCAAAGGTTGTAATAACCCTGCTGGATGTTGATGTTCTGTTTTTACTTGTTGACAGTCCAAACATCTAGCTATATACTCAGTTGTTTCAGATTTCATATTAGGCCAAAGATAGTCTTTTCTCAACATGGTGATAGTCTTCTGGTAGCCTGGATGCCCTGAGTAAGGGGTTTTATGCACTTCATCCAGAATTAGTAATTTAACCTTGGATACATTAGGCACATACAGTCTGTCCTTAAACAATAGAAATCCATCTTTGTTTAGGCTATAACCCTTTATTAAACTTTCTGTAGGTTCTTCTTTAGCTGTAGCCTGTAACTTCTGATAAATTTCATCTGATTTTATCCCTTCAAACAACTGTTCATTTAAATGAGAGGTATAAGTACTGCTAGCTGATATAAAATTCAGCATTGCATTTCTGCTCAAAGCATCTACCACCTTATTTTCCTTTCCTTTTAGGTGCTGAATTTCGAAATCGTATTCACTTAAGAAGGCCAACCATCTTGCTTGCCTTGCATTTAAGTTAGGCTAATCTAAAAGGTATTTTAGACCCTTATTATCAGTCATTAAAGTAAACTTTATGCCTATTAAGTGATGTCGCCACATCTTTAAGGCATGAATAACAGCAGCTAATTCTAAGTCATAAGTGGCATAATTCTTTTCATGAATTTTCAGCTTCCTGGACTCATAGGCAATGACATGCCCATCCTGAGTGAACACTCCGCCTAGCCCGTCATTACAAGCGTCGGTGCAGACTACAAAATCCTTATTAGGATCTGCTATTCTTAGAATAGGCGCAGTTGTTAATAAAGTCTTTAATTTCTTAAAGCTTTCTTCACACTTCACGTTCCAATCAAACTTCTTGTCTTTCTTTTGCAAGGAAGTGATTGGGTTGGCTATTTTTGAAAAGCCTTCAATGAATCTCCGGTAATAACCGGTAATTCCCATGAAGGACCTAACATCTGTTACGTCTTTTGGTACTGGCCAATCCTCAATTGCCCGGATCTTTTTAGGATCAACTGAAATCCCTTCCTTTGTGACTACATGACCTAAGTACTGGATTTCATCTTTGAAGAAATCACACTTACTGAACTTCGCAAAGAGCTGTTGCTCTCGTAGTTCCTGTAAGACTATCCGTAAATGTTCTTTATGCTCCTCTTCATTCTTAGAATAAATTAAAATGTCATCGATGAATATGACAACAAATTTATCTAAGTATTTGTGCATTATGTTATTCATTAGGCACATAAAGACGGTTGGGGCATTAGTAATCCCGAATGACATTACGACAAATTCGTAATGTCCACACCTCGTTCTGAAAGCTGTCTTAAATATGTCCTCTTCTTTAATCCTCACTTGATGATAACCCGATCTCAGGTCTATCTTAGAGAACACCGTAGCTCCACGTAGCTGATCAAACAGATCATCTATGCGAGGCAACGGATATCTGTTTTTAATCGTCATCTTGTTCAGTTGACGGTAATCTATGCAAATTCGCATAGTTCTGTCCTTATTTTTAACAAAAATTACTGGTGCTCCCCAAGGGGACACACTGGGTCAAATGTAATTCTTATCTACTAACTCCTTTAACTGAGTTCTTAATTCCTTAAGCTCCAAAATATTCATATGATATGGGGATTTTGAACTGGGTACAGCACCTGGTACTAGTTCAATTGTGAAATCTAGTTCTCTCTTGGGAGGTAATCCTGGGATTTCCTCCAAAAAAACATCCATAAATTCATTTATTATAGGAACATCCTCTACTGTTTTCTTGCTTAAATCAGCTTCAGTTGCCTCATCTGTAATAGTTACAACATAGGCTTTGCACCCTTTTCTAACTGCCCGTTTAAGTTGCAAAGCAGAAATCTGCCTGATTACTGTTTTCCTAGGAATACCCCTAATAGTCACGGGCTGTTCGTTACTGTTTACACACGTAAAAGTTTTATTGTAACAGTTTAAAACTACTTTATGCTGTTCTAACCAGTCCATACCAATAAGTATGTCATACGAACCAAGTGGAAAAATATTTAACTTAACAGTAGTTTTGAAATCATTCATATCTAGGACACATTCCTTAACATAACAGTTTACCTTCCTTTTTGACCCAGTGGCTAGTTGTAATGACCAAGAATTATCAAACCTTTCAACAGTCAGATTACATTTTTCTACTAGCTGGGGTGAAATATAACTAAGACTAGCACCTGGATCCACTAAAATAGTTACAGGGATTTTGTTAATCATACCTCCCACTTCCACCATGGAAGTTTGATAGTCAGCTTGGCGGTTCTCCAATGCTGCATTGATTCGGGGCATTGTTCCTGCAAAGTCTCCAACAGTCATTTCATCTTGTATAGTGTGAATATTGCTGTTTGGTTTCTTCCAATTTGGGCAAACTGAAGCATAGTGTGGGCCATTGCACTCCCAGCACTTAATAGGCTCTTTTCTTTCAAAATTCTTAGAGTAATTTCCATGATTGTTAGAAGCCTCCTTGCTGCCCTTAAAATTGTTGGAATGATTTGCAGCTCCATTTTTGCTCCCCTGGAAGTTTTTACCATTAAAATGGTTTCCGTTCTTGTTATTCTTGAAATTTTTCTGGGGTGTAAACTCCTTTTTCCTGTACTCAAGCTGATTACTGTTCTTTTTAGCCTTCCAATTAGATATCCCTTCTTTCTTTTTATTTTGTTCAAAACAGAAATTAGCCTTTCACATAGCCTCTTCCAGAGTTTTGGGGTTGTCATATTCAATTCTATCCTTGATATGATATGGCAGACAGCTAAGAAACCGTTGTATTTTTTGTTTCTCTTCGACAAACTACAGCACATATCTTAACAGACTTAAGAACTTACTGTTTAAGTCCTTCATAGTCATAGATCCTAGCTTCAATTCATAAAATTCCTTGGCCCTCTCTTCATAGTACTATTTAGACAAAAATTTCTTTTTGAAGTACCTTTTAAAGGTACTCCAATTTACTTCTTTTTCTTTGATCCCCTTGACCCTTTTCAAGTCTTGCCACCATATATATGCCTTTCCCGAAAGGTTATAGATGGCCATTCTCGCCTTCAGTTGATTGGAATAATTGTAGATCTGAAAATATTTTCTCATCCCGGATAACCAGGATTCTGCCTCTTCTCCTGTCTCAGATTCTCCATTGAAAGTTGGGGGTTTTATTTTCTTAAACTCCCCGGAAATCTCTTCGTAAGGTCTGAATATCTTCTTTTTGTTATACAACTCAGCCTCACTGCTGTCACTAGTGGTGTGATAGCTGTGTTGTTCCTTTCTTCCTTCAGATGACGAACTGCTGTCTGATTTAACTAGTTTCACCCTTTTAGACCCCTTTAGATGACTAGCTCCTTCAGATTCAGCTCTTTTGCTTCTTCCTTCTGTCTGAAATTTTTCTATCAATAATTGATTTAACTACTCCTGAGTTTTCAGAATCCTTTCGTTATCCTTCTTGACTGTTTCTATTTCAGTCTTTAAGCCTTTTATGGTCTCCCTCAGTTCTGAGGAGTGAGCAACTACCTCCTCCATCACAGGTTCTCTAGACATATGCCTTGTCTCAGTGTTTGGAGATCCTTCCTCAGCATATTCTCCTAGCGTTTCCATACCTGCCTGTTAGATTCAGAAAAAAGAAATGTTCTGTTCATGGTCACTGTTTTGCGGAAACTAGATGAGTCACATCAAGGCCTAGTATTTGAACCATGCTCTGATACCACATGTGAAAACCCAAAATATCTGAAAAATTTAAAATTTTTAAATTAGCAATTAATATTAAGAAATGCTTCCATTTATCTGTTTGATTTGTTAACGTGAGCGTAAATGTGTCTGAAAAGATATGTTGTTATACTTAGATTTCGTTTTGAGTTTTCTTTACCATTGCTGATTGTCTTTCTGTTTTTCATCCACAAGGGGGAGTTGTCATAGCAGACTAGGCTTACTTAGCTTACGAGCTAATGCATCCAATTGTCTTTCTCTTACAGGTATGCAGGTAAAGTACGGGTCACTGCAAATAATTTTTATAGCAGTATAATTCATTTAACTGTATCGAATCATTCAGTAAAAACATGCTAGACAAGTTGTCAAGTGTTTAAAGGTAGAAATCCTTCCTTGTAATATTCATGTAATCTTACTGATAGAGAGTTGAAATTTACATGAGGGTATGATAGCTATTGTTCTTGATCAAATGACTTAAGCATCCCTATGGAGTATTGTTTTCTTTGAATTTATCATTGTGTTGTAATAATATCTCTTATCTAGCACTGTATAATGTCACTGGATTATGATTATTAGACCACTTTTACTTATCCGTTATTACGGTATGATGCCAAGTTAATAGACTTGAAATATAATTTCGATTTACACTTTGATTGCACAGGAGACATCTGTTACCAGTCTTCTCCTATCATGTCATATTTAAAATTAGACATTATTTAGACTTTTACAGTTTCAACAGTAAAAGACCTGGAGTTACCAATATCTATTTTTTTTATATTCCTACCAGTTATAAGGCGTACTGTCAGGTTCAAGTAAATTACTACACCCAATACTACTACACTGTAATAGAGTCTTGAATGAGATGCATTATCTGTTCTCATTTTCATGAAGCTAGGGTATGTGGAAATGATTGTTTTGAATCACTTGTAACTTTCATAATGCAAAACACTATCTCTACGTCTAGAATATTTCAAGACTGGGCTTTGAACAATGGTTATAGAACACTAATTATTAGGTCAAGGTTTAATCTATGCATTGTCAGAATTGAGGGTTTTATCTTATTGTTTTTATCGTTGAAAGATAACATAGAAATTATGTTACTTCAATCTTTACGTAACGCCAAGAATGGTTCCATTACTCATGCTAAGATTTTTATTTCTATAACAAATGATGAAAGTCTCACCATAACCTTGAACATATAGATAATGTATAACTTCGTTGTTTGTAGGGCAAACCATTAAGTTCACTAGGCGACATTCGAAGGCATTGTTAACATGGATTATAAAGTGGGGTAAAGATTTTAGTGTCTCGACCATATTAGAATATTCTTGTTGATTATCCTTTGGTTATAATGTACACACCCTATGATTTTATTTGAAACTCCAATGATTTAAACTCGTTGTGGAACATTGATCCTCGACCCACTGCATGGAAATATTTGGGGTGCTACATGGTGTCTTTTGAACCAAGTGATGGTGATATAAATGGTTGACTGAACCCTAGCTGGGCACTTTTCCCTCGCCTTCGGGCTTGGTCCTGTAAACCCTCCTATCCAAGTTTTCACTGATGGCTTTGGAGTAACAGCTCCCATGCTGCTACAGTCTCCTCGGGCTTGTCTATTTGTATCGTTTTGAGAACCATTAGAATTACTGTTAGCAGCTATTGGGTTTTTATGAAGAAGTAGGGTTTACCTCTGTTGCTTCCAATTCCAACCCTGTCATGGAGTAACTGTGAATTCCAGGCTCAGTTCTACAACTATTCCTTCTTGGAAGGTACTCTTTGTTTCAACGTGCTCATTTCCTTGGCGACGAAGGTGGGGTTTACTTGGCTCGTGGTTAACAAACTATCTCCTGTAAATGCATCTGCGTTCGGCACTCTGGTAAGCTATCAGGTTTTTAAATTTGTTGTTTAAAGTTACATGAATTTATTTACTCTTGAAGCAAATACATAGAAGGTTTACAATCTTGTTCTTTTGTTGTAGGTTCAAGCTCCACTTAACTGATGGATGGCACAAGCTGTGGCATCTGGAATTCCCGGGTAAGCCTGGTTCTTACCATGGCAAATTCCTCCTTGTGGGTTGTTTGGGCAGTAGGGTTTGGGTTTGACTTAAAAGTCACGGCAGCCTTGCAAAAATCTTGTAACTGTATAATTTAAATGAATAGATAAGGGTTTAACCCTACGTTGGGTTTGGATGTATGGCTTCAGTCAGTGTTGTGGATATTGTACTCCTTTCGACACTTAGTTTGTTTTTATACAGAAGGATTGTAATGTAAATTAGAAGAGAACAAGGTTTGTGAGCCTGTTCTGTAGGTGAGGTTACGACCTCCAGGTTTTCAATACTGTGTTCGTAAAATTTTTGCTTAGGGTTTTTACCCAGGGTTCGTAATATAACTTATTATAAGGTTTTTTGCTTGTACCTCGGAATTGTTCGTCGCATGCGTTTTTGTTCTAAGTTAATTCAACAGCAAGTAAAATCTTAAGTTTGTAATCCACTTACAGAGTGGATTTGTGTCTTGACTGTATATGAAATTATTGCATTAACTATTTAGCAAATGCATTGCTTGTTCAAACGGGAAATGGGAACTATTTTACTGTTGGAGAAGTCAGTTTGAATGTTTAACCCTTTTAATACAATGCGACTCTATTGATAAAATTCTTTTGTAGGAAACCTCGGCTGTGCCCGTAGGTGAATCGTTGTTTTAAGTCTCAATTGTTTATTTACTTGTAATGTCTGGAATGATAGGTTCGATCCAAAACAACAACGATGGTTTCGTTTACATGTTGAATTCTGTAGTTACGATTTGTGTTTTAAACGTTTATTCCATTGTTCTGAAAATGTTTTTGTTGATAGCTGAGGAAACAAGTGAATGATATTAATAAACAGTTGAGCTCGATAGCTGAGCAAAAATTATTGTTCTGTAGTTATTTGGTTTTTAAATTAGTAACTAGGTTTACGAAATAAGACTCTGTTGAAATGAGAGTCAAATGAAAGATGTTAATATAAAGTTTAAGCTCGATAATGAGCTGGAAAACTGTTCTAATTGTTTGGTTTGGTATAGGTTTTCTCTGCTAATAAAATCTTTATTATTAAATACCTGGAATGATAGGGTTTCATTCAACCACCCTCGGTCGTGATTCCATTTAGCTACTCAAACTATTGTTGTGTTTAAGATTCTGTTGTAATAGGGAGTTTGGTGTAAGATATTAGGATGATGTTTAAGCTCGACAACACGGTTCTGTTACTTCTTTTGTTTTCAATATTAACTAGATTATTTAACAATGTTAGATTATTTGTGATAACTTCCTGCTAAGGTTTTACTCAAAAGTTTAACTATTATGTAACGGCTTGTGAAATCTTCATTAGGGTTTGTTTATTAATTCACTTAATAAACTACGACCGCTTAAATTATATCTAGGGTTTACACTAACAAACAAAGTAGATGTTTGAACTACAAATTATCGAAATGATAATAACTCTGTAAATTAATTGTCCACATCTTATTTCTATTCCTATGTTCGTTTAGACGAGTTGTAATTCCAGAAAATAATTTACTGTATACTGAGCCTCTACTTATCTATTTCACTATTGTATTAAACCAGGTTTAAATATCACAATAACACCCTATTGCTGACAATAATAACAAAGTATAGCACGCATAAAACAAATACCTTAACCGTAAGATAATAATGATACTAGGAAATTTCTAAGACATATTAACTCTGCAGAATATATCTACTAATAATTCAAGAATGCTAACTTTTTACTGCACTAAATCCTATTCAGACATAAAGTAGATAATTATAACATACTTTCATATCTACTCAATCAACAATAGGAATAGGTGGCAGAACCTATTTCAAACTGTAGACAACAACAGCAATGGGAGGCTGTTCCTCCCTACCAACTCCTGGAGACTGCCCAGACAACACTTCTCAGGACCCCCGAGATTGGTCCGGTCTCCCTGGCTCGAACGAGGTATAGCAGAATAATTCACTCAGCCAAAACAGCTATACTGGAACCAAGTTACTGCAGCATTCCTCTCCAAACAACTTCCTTACTGTTTTTCCCTCTTCCTCAATGGGACTCCTGAATAACATTCACCTGAATGTATTCTCCCTCCAGAACAATGTTAAACCCCCAGCTCAGTTCATTGAGTACTATTTAAAAGATTGCCTAGGTCTTTGTTGGGTTAACTGTCATTAATGAGCCACCTGCTCAGATTCCACTTTCTTGGGGAATCATGACCCCAAATATAGGGAAGTTGCCACCTGCAACTTAGGAAGTGTTTGAGGATGCTGCCACTTATCTTTTGCCTTTCTACCTAGTTCCATCCACCAGTTTGACCAGTAACCTCTTTTAACAGCTCTCCCATGCTGTTGTCTCCATAATTTATTTATTAATAATAAAATATTCTTATTTACATTCCATTTCTAATGACTCTGCTGAGTCATCGATTCCTACTTAGCATTAAATTTAACATAATGTCTCAGGAATATAATAAAATAATTACATTATTTTTACAAAATTGGGGTATGTGACATACACACCCCCTTAAAATGTAACATCGTCATCGATGTTACTTATTCCTCATCCTCAGCCACCTGCTGGAATAGATTTGGGTATGCTTCCCACATCTTACTTTCCAGTTCCCACGTAGCTACTTTAGGACTAAGGTGCTTCCATTGCACCTTCAGCTGTCCAATTATGCGGTTCTACAGAGTAATTTCCCTCCTCCCGAGGATACAATCCGGTTCCACTAGAACTTCCCCTTCTGGTTGTACCTGTACAATGTTCCAATCATTAACATGAGTAGCATCATGAACATATTTTTTTAGAACAGAAATATGAAAAACATTGTGCACTTTTAAATTAGGTGGTAATGCTAGCTGATAAGCAACTTGACCAATCCTAGATAAAATTTCAAATGGACCACAGTAACATGGCGCTAATTTTGCACAACTCCCTAGTATTAGGTAGCTCTTCTTTGGTCTTACCTTGATGAACACATGTTCACCTACCTGGAACTCTTTAGGAGTTCTTTTCAAATTTGCCTGACACTTTTGCTGATCCTGGGCAATCTTCAAATTTTCCTGCACTTGTTTCACAATCTGTTCCATTTCTTTTAATAATTCGGGACCTAACACTAATCTGTCTACTGGATTACTCCAAGAGATAGGAGTGTTACATTTACGTCTATACAAAATTTCAAAAGGACTGAACTTAGCTGAAGATTGATAGCTGTTATTATATGCAAATTCTGCTAAATGTAAATAATCCTCCCGTTTACCTGGTTGATCCTTAACATACATTCTTAGTAGATCTTCTAATACCTGATTAACTCTTTCAGTTTGTCCGTCTGTCTAAGGATGGAAAAGTGTGTTGAAATTCAGTGTTGTGTTTAATCCTTTAAACAAGGATTTCCAGAAATTTCCTGTGAATTTAGGATCCCTATCCAAAATAATAACTTTTGGGACCCCATGTAACCTAAAAATCTGTTTCAGAAATATATCAGCTATATTTTCAGCCTTGTAAGTGGTTTTTACAGGAATAAAGTGTGCTTATTTACTTAATTTATCTACTACCACCATAGTTGAGTCATTCTGATTTTGATTTCTCGGTAAACCGGTAATGAAATCTAAACTGATTATTTCCCATTTCCAACTAGGAATAGGCAAAGGTTGTAATAATGCTACTGGATGTTGATGTTCTGTTTTTACTTGTTGACAGTCCAAACATCTAGCTATATACTCAGCTGTTTCAGATTTCATATTAGGCCAAAGATAGTCTTTTCTCAACATGGTGAAAATCTTCTGGTAGCCTGGATGCCCTGAGTAAGGGGTTTTATGCACTTCATCCAGAATTAGTAATTTAACCTTAGATACATTAGGCACATACAGTCTGTCCTTAAACAATAGAAATCCATCTTTGTTTAGGCTATAACCCTTTATTAAACTTTCTGTAGGTTCTTCTTTAGCTGTAGCCTGTAACTTCTGATAAATTTCATCTGATTTTATCCCTTCAAACAACTGTTCATTTAAATGAGAGGTATAAGTACTGCTAGCTGATATAAAATTCAGCCTTGCATTTTTGCTCAAAGCATCTGCCACCTTATTTTCCTTTCCTTTTAGGTGCTGAATTTTGAAATCGTATTCACTTAAGAAGGCCAACCATCTTGCTTGCCTTGCATTTAAGTTAGGTTAATCTAAAAGGTATTTTAGACCCTTATTATCAGTCATTAAAGTAAACTTTATGCCTACTAAGTGATGTAGCCACATCTTTAAGGCATGAATAACAACAGCTAATTCTAAGTCATAAGTGGCATAATTCTTTTCATGAATTTTCAGCTTCCTGGACTCATAGGCAATGACATGCCCATCCTGAGTCAACACTCCGCCTAGCCCGTCATTACAAGCATCGTTGCAGACTACAAAATCCTTATTAGCATCTGCTATTCTTAGAATAGGCGCAGTTGTTAATAAAGTCTTTAATTTCTTAAAGCTTTCTTCACACTTCACGCTCCAATCAAACTTCTTGCCTTTCTTTTGCAAGGAAGTGATTGGGTTGGCTATTTTTGAAAAGCCTTCAATGAATCTCCGGTAATAACCGGTAATTCCCATGAAGGACCTAACATCTGTTACGTCTTTTGGTACTGGCCAATCCTCAATTGCCCGGATCTTTTTAGGATCAACTGAAATCCCTTCCTTGGTGACTACATGACCTAATTACTGGATTTCATCTTTGAAGAAATCACACTTACTGAACTTCGCAAATAGCTGTTGCTCTCGTAGTTCCTGTAAGACTATCCGTAAATGTTCTTTATGCTCCTCTTCATTCTTAGAATAAATTAAAATGTCATCAATGAATACGACAACAAATTTATCTAAGTATTTGTGCATTATGTTATTCATTAGGCACATAAAGACGGTTGGGGCATTAGTAAGCCCGAATGGCATTACGACAAATTCATAATGTCCATACCTCGTTTTGAAAGCTGTCTTTAATATGTCCTCTTCTTTAATCCTCACCTGATGATAACCCGATCTCAGGTCTATCTTAGAGGACACCGTAGCTCCATGTAGCTGATCAAATAGATCATCTATGCGAGGCAACGGATATCTGTTTTTAATCGTCATCTTGTTCAGTTGACGGTAATCTATGCAAAGTCGCATAGTTTCGTCCTTCTTTTGAACAAAAATTACTGGTGCTCCCCAAGGGGACACACTGGGTGGAATGTAATTCTTATCTACTAACTCCTTTAATTGAGTTTTTAATTCATTAAGCTCCAAAATATTCATACGATACGGGGCTTTTGAACTAGGTACAGCACCTGGTACTAGTTCAATTGTGAAATCTAGTTCTCTCTTGGGAGGTAATCCTGGGATTTCGTCCGAAAAAACATCCATAAATTCATTTACTACAGGAACATCCTCTACTATTTTCTTGCTTAAATCAGCTTTAGCTGCCTCATCTGTAATAGTTACAGCATAGGCTTTGCACCCTTTTCTAACTGCCCGTTTAAGTTGCAAAGCAGAAATCTGCCTGATTACTGTTTTCCTAGGAATACCCCTAACAGTCACAGGCTGTTCGTTATTGTTTACACACGTAAAAGTTTTATTGTAACAGTTTAAAACTACTTTATGCTGTTCTAACCAGTCCATACCAATAAGTATGTCATACGAACGAAGTGGCAGAATATTTAACTTAACAGTAGTTTTGAAATCATTCATATCTAGGACACATTCCTTAACATAACAGTTTACCTTCCTTTTTGCCCCAGTGGCTAGTTGTACTAACCAAGAATTATCAAACCTTTTAACAGTTAGATTACATTTTTCGACTAGCTGGGGTGAAATATAACTAAGACTAGCACTTGGATCCACTAAAATAGTTACAGGGATTTTGTTAATCATACCTCCCACTTCCACCATGGAAGTTTGATAGTTAGCTTGGCGGTTCTCCAATGCTGCATTGATTCGGGGCATTGTTCCTGCAAAGTCTCCAACAGTCATTTCATCTTGTATAGTGTGAATATTGCTGTTTGGTTTCTTCCAATTTGGGCAAACTGAAGCATAGTGTGGGCCATTGCACTCCCAGCACTTAACAGGCTCTTTTCTTTCAAAATTCTTAGTGTAATTTCCATGATTGTAAGAAGCCTCCTTGCTGCCCTTAAAATTGTTGGAATGATTTGCAGCTCCATTTTTGCTCCCCTGGAAGTTTTTACCATTAAAATGGTTTCCGTTCTTGTTATTCTTGAAATTTTTCTGGGGTATAAACTCCTTTTTCCTGTACTCAAGCTTATTACTATTCTTTTTAGCCTTCCAATTAGCTATCCCTTCTTTCTTTTTATTTTGTTCAAAACAGAAATTAGCCTTTTGCATAGCCTCTTCCAGAGTTTTGGGGTTGTCATATTCAATTCTGTCCTTGATATGATATGACAGACAGCTAAGAAACCGCTGTATTTTTGGTTTCTCTTCGACAAAATACGGCACATATCTTAACAGACTTAAGAACTTACTGTTTAAGTCCTTCATAATCATAGATCCTAGCTTCAATTCATAAAATTCCTTGGCCCTCTCTTCATAGTACTGTTCAGACAGAAATTTCTTTTTGAAGTACCTTTGAAAGGTACTCCAATTTACTTCTTTTTCTTTGATCCCCTTGACCCTTTTCAAGTCTTGCCACCATATATCTGCCTTTCCCGAAAGGTTATAGATGGCCATTCTCGCCTTCAGCTGATTGGAATAATTGTAGATCTGAAAATATTTTCTCATCCCGCATAACTAGAATTCTGCCTCTTCTCCCGTCTCAGATTCTCCATTGAAAGTTGGGGGTTTTATTTTCTTAAACTCCCCGGAAATCTCTTCGTAAGGTCTGAATTTCTTCTTTCTGTTATACAACTCAGCCTCACTGTTGTCACTAGTGGTGTGATAGCTGTGTTGTTCCTTTCTTCCTTCAGATGACGAACTGTTGTCTGATTTAACTAGTTTCACCCTTTCAGACCCCTTTTGATGACTAGCTCCTTCAGATTTAGCTCTTTTCCTTCTTCCTTCTGTCTGAAATTTTTCTATCAATAATTGATTTAACTGCTCCTGAGTTTTCAGAATCCTTTCGTTATCCTTCTTGACTGTTTCTATTTCAGTCTTTAAACCTTTTATGGTCTGCATCAGTTCTGAGGAGTGAGCAACTACCTCCTCCATCACAGGTTCTGTAGACATCTACCTTGTCTCAGTGTTTGGAGATCCTTCCTCAGCATATTCTCCTAGCCTTTCCATACCTGCCTGTTAGATTCAGAAAAAGGAAATTGTCTTCTCTATGTTTATGAAACAGAAATACAAGTTAGTACATTATATATATATATATAAATTTTTCTTTTCATGGTCACTGTTTTGCGGAAACTAGTTGAGTCACATCAAGGCCTAGTATTTGAACCATGCTCTGAGACCACGTGTCAAAACCCAAAATATCTGAAAAATTTAAAATTTTTAAATTAGCAATTAATATTAAGAAATGCTTCCATTTATCTGTTTGATTTGTTAACGTGAGCATAAATGTGTTTGAAAAGATCTGTTGTTATACTTAGATTTCGTTTTGAGTTTTCTTTACCGTTGCTAATTGTCTTTCTGTTTTTCATCCACAAGGGGGAGTTGTCATAGCAGACTGGGATTACTTAGGTTACGAGCTAATGCATACAATTGTCTTTCTCTTACAGGTATAGAGGTAAAGTACGGGTCGCTGCAAATAATTTTTATAGCAGTATAATTCATTTAACTGTATCGAATCGTTTAGTAAAAACATGCTAGACAGGTTGTCAAGTGTTTAAAGGTAGAAATCCTTCCCTGTAATATTCATGTAATCTTACTGATAGAGAGTTGAAATTTACATGAGGGTATGATAGCGATTGTTTTTGATCAAATGACTTAAGCATCCCTATGGAGTATTGTTTTCTTTGAATTTATCATTGTGTTGTAATAATATCTCTTATCTAGCACTATATAATGTCACTGGATTATGATAATTAGACCACTTTTACTTATCCGTTATTACGGTATGATGCCAAGTTAATAGACTTGAAATATAATTTCGATTTACACTTTGATTGCACAGGAGACATCTGTTACCAGTCTTCTCCTATCATGTCATATTTAAAATTAGACTTTATTTAGACTTTTACAGTTTCAACAGTAAAAGACCTGGAGTTACCAATATCTATTTTTTTTATATTCCTACCAGTTATAAGGCGTACTGTCAGGTTCAAGTAAATTACTACACCCAATACTACTACACTGTAATAGAGTCTTGAATGAGATGCATTATCTGTTGTCATTTTCATGAAGCTAGGGTATGTGGAAATGATTGTTTTGAATCACTTGTAACTTTCATAATGCAAAACACTTTCTCTACGTCTAGAATATTTCAAGACTGGGCTTTGAACAATGGTTATAGAACACTAATTATTAAGTCAAGGTTTAATCTATGCATTGTCAGAATTGAGGGTTTTATCTTATTGTTTTTATCGTTGAAAGATAACATAGAAATTATGTTACTTCAATCTTTACGTAACGCCATGAATGGTTCCATTACTCATGCTAAGATTTGTATTTCTATAACAAATGATGAAAGTCTCACCATAACCTTGAACATATAGATAATGTATAACTTCGTTTTTTGTAGGGCAAACCATTAAGTTCACTAGGCGACATTCGAAGGCATTGTTAACATGGATTATAAAGTGGGGTAAATATTTTAGTGTCTCGACCATATTAGAATATTCTTGTTGATTATCCTTTGGTTATAATGTACACACCCTATGATTTTATTTGAAACTCCAATGTTTTAAACTCGTCGTGGAACATTGATCCTCGACCCACTGCATGGAAATATTTGGGGTGCTACGTGGTGTCTTTTGAACCAAGTGATGGTGATATAAAAGGTTGACTGAACCCTAGCTGGGCACTTTTCCCTCGCCTTCGGGCTCGGTCCTGTAAACCCTCCTGTCCAAGTTTTCACTTATGGCTCTGGAGTAACAGCTCCCATGCTACTACAGTCTCCTCGGGCTTGTCTATTTGTATCATTTTGAGAACCATTAGAATTACTGTTAGCAGCTATTGGGTTTTTATGAAGAAGTAGGGTTTACCTCTCTTGCTTCCAGTTCCAACCCTGTCACGGCGTAACTGTGAATTCCAGGCTCAGTTCTACAAGTATTCCTTCCTAGAAGGTACTCTTTGTTTCAACCTGCTCATTTCCTTGGTGACGAAGGTGGGGTTTACTTGGCTCGTGGTTAACAAACTATCTCCTGTAAATGCATCTGCGTTCGGCACTCTGGTAAGCTATCAGGTTTTTAAATTTGTTGTTTAAAGTTACATGAATTTATTTACTCTTGAAGCAAATACATAGAAGGTTTACAATCGTGTTCTTTTGTTGCAGGTTCAAGCTCCACTTAACTGATGGATGGCACAAGCTGCGACATCTGGCATTCCCGGGTAAGCCTGGTTCTTACCATGGCAAATTCCTCCTTGTGGGTTGTTTGGGCGGTAGGGTTTGGGTTTGACTTAAAAGTCACAACAGCCTTGCAAAAATATTGTAACTGTATAATTTAAATGAATAGATAAGGGTTTAACCCTGCGTTGGGTTTGGATGTATGGCTTCAGTCAGTGTTGTGGCTATTGTACTCCTTTCGGCACTTAGTTTGTTTTTATACAGAAGGATTGTAATGTAAATTAGAAGAGAACAAGGTTTGTGAGCCTGTTCTGTAGGTGAGGTTACGGCCTCTAGGTTTTCAATACTGTGTTCGTGAAATTTTTGCTTAGGGTTTTACCTAGGGTTCGTAATATAACTTATTATAAGGTTTTTTGCTTGTACCTTGGAATTGTTCGTCGCATGCGTTTTTGTTCTAAGTTAATTCAACAGCAAGTAAAATCTTAAGTTTGTAATCCACTTACACAGTGGATTTGTGTCTTGACTGTATATGAAATTATTGCATTAACTATTTAGCAAATGCGTTGCTTGTTCAAACGGGAAATGGGAACTATTTTACTGTTGGAGATGTCAGTTTGAATGTTTAAGCCTTTTAATACAATGCGACTCTATTGATCAAATTCTTGTGTAGGAAACCTCGACTGTGCCCGTAGGTGAATCGTTGTTTTAAGTCTCAATTGTTTATTTACTTGTAATGTCTGGAATGATAGGTTCGATCGAAAACAACAACGATGGTTTCGTTTAGATGTTGAATTCTGTAGTTACGATTTTTGTTTTAAACGTTTATTCCATTGTTCTGAAAATGTTTCTGTTGATAGCTAAGGAAACAAGTGAATGATATTAATAAACAGTTGAGCTCGATAGCTGAGCAAAAATAACTCTTCTGTAGTTATTTGGTTTTTAAATTAGTAACTAGGTTTACGAAATAAGACTCTATCGAAATGAGAGTCAAATGAAAGATGTTAATATAAAGCTTAAGCTCGATAATGAGCTGGAAAACTATTCTAATTGTTTGGTTTGGTATAGGTTTTCTCTGCTAATAAAATATTTATTATTAAATACCTGGAATGACAGGGTTTCATTCAACCACCCTCGGTCGTGATTCCATTTAGCTACTCAAACTATTGTTGTGTTTAAGATTCTGTTGTAATAGGGAGTTTGGTGTAAGATATTAGGATGATGTTTAAGCTCGACAACAGGGTTCTGTTACTTCTTTTGTTTTCAATATTAACTAGATTATTTAACAATGTTAGATTATTTGTGATAACTTCCTGCTAAGGTTTTACTCAAAAGTTTAACTATTATGTAAGGACTTGTTAAATATTCATTAGGGTTTGTTTATTAATTCACTTAATAAACTACGACCGGTTAAATTATATCTAGGGTTTACACTAACAAACAAAGTAGATGTTTGAACTACAACTTATCGAAATGATAATAACTCTGTAAATTAATTGTCCACATCTTATTTCTGTTCCTATGTTCGTTTAGACGAGTTGTAATTCCAAAAAATAGTTTACTGTATACTGAGCCTCTACTTATCTATTTCACTATTGTATTAAACCAAGTTTAAAAATCACAATAACAGCCTATTGCTTACAATAATAACAAAGTATAGCACGCATAAAACAAATACCTTAACCGTAAGATAATAATGATACTAGGAAATTTCTAAGACATAATAACTCTGCAGAATCTATCTACTAATAATTCAAAAATGCTAACTTTTTACTGCACTAAATCCTATTCAGACATAAAGTAGATAATTATAACATACGTTCATATCTACTCAATCAACAGCAGGAATAGGTGGCAGAACCTGGTTCAAACTGTAGACAACAACAGCAATGGGAGGCTGTTCCTCCCTACCAACTCCTGGAGAGTGCCCAGACAGCACTTCTCAGGACCCCCGAGCTTGCTTTGGTCTGCCTGGCTGGAACTAGGTGCAGCAGAATAATTCACTCAGCCAAAACAGCTATACTGGAACCAAGTTACTGTAGCATTCCTCTCCAAACAACTTCCTTACTGTTTTTCCCTCTTCCTCGATGGGACTCCTGAATAACATTCACCTCAATGTATTCTCCCTCCAGAACAATGTTGAACCCCCAGCTCAGTTCATTGAGTACTATTTAAAAGATTGCCTAGGTCTTTGTTGGGTTAACTGTCATTAATGAGCCACCTGCTCAGATTCCACTTTCTTGGGGAATCATGACCCCAAATATAGGGAAGTTGCCACCTGCAACTTAGGAAGTGTTTGAGGATGCTGCCACTTGTCTTTTGCCTATCCACCTAGTTCCATCCACCAGTTTGACCAGTAACCTCTTTTAACAGCTCTCCCATGCTGTTGTCTCCATAATTTATTTATTAATAATAAAATATTCTTATTTACATTCCATTTCTAATGACTCTTCTGAGTCATCAATTCCTACTTAGCATTAAATTTAACATAATGTCTTAGGAATATAATAAAATAATTACATTATTTTTACAAAATTGGGGTATGTTACATAAAGAGTATGGCTCTATTTCTTTTACATGGAAGCATACAAACCATGACTCTGCCGCTCTTTACATTTTCTTCCTTGGGATTCTCCTTCAGGCATTATAAGCGGTAGCCCGATCTCTTCTAATTGACATGGGTACAGCTGCTTCTCTTAATTGGCATGACTCGGTCACTGCATTTTTTTTTTCTCACTCACTTAGCACTATAGGATGGCTATGTGGGTTGTAGGGATAAACAACCTGAACAGGGATTAGACCTCTCATAGGCAGGATTCAACATTGCTCTGATACCACTTGTTGGTTCAGAGAGACAAGAACATTCAAACATAAATTTCTGGGCAGATTGGGGGTGAAAAACTTCATACAAACAACGTTTTTTTTACAGAGCTATAGCTCTAAAAAAAACACCAGAACAGGAGCGAATCCTCTTCTTGTATTATCCTCCTCTCTCTAAATAACAAAATACAATTACCGGGAATATATAAAACTAGGCAATTCTTTTCCCAACTCCCAAGAGACAAAGCGCGCCGTTTCTAGATACTTCTACATCATATAAAATAGTGCCTGCTCTAGAGACTTCTTTAGCAAGCTACTTCCTTACGAAGTTACAAGTGCCACATTAAATTGGCATTCCACCTACCACATTAAATCTACAACTGCCAACCGATTACTTACGATGGGAGGAATTAACTACACCTTCCAATAGCTGCCATTTCTCAATTTGCCTTCTACACTAGATCACTCCTCCTAGATGAACACTCTTCAAGAGTCCTCCTTGGATAGGTGTCTCTTCTTTTATTTATTAAATAATAAAATATTCAATTATAGTCATCTTTTACCATCCTTGATTAACAACATAAGACTTTACAATAACTTTTAAGATAATGTCTTTTTAAAACATAAAATGTCTTTAGTTCTAAATAGATTACATATAACAATAAGTACCAAAGAAGATAATGTTTAACCATTTCATTGCTTCTTCAACCTGACATAATCTTACGCATAAACATAAATTGTCATAAGAATATGAAAGACAAATAAAATCAACACTAACACACCTAATTTGTCTGGTCTAACTTAGAATCATTTAAGAGAGGACGTCGACAAGAGGTATGGAGTCCAAAGAGAGGACTACTTCATCAAGCCTTGGTCGCTCAGTGGGAGGTCTGATGTATTTTTGTGGAATAGTGGGAGGTCTGATGTATTTTTGTGGAATCTCAGAATAGTTTCTTCCATCAAACATTAATCACATTGATGGTATCTCTTTCTCTTGGACATAGCCGCTAGCAACTACAATTTCCATGGCAGAAATTTAGTTGCACTTTTTGGCCATAGCAGTCAACAGTAGCAACCACACTTGCAAGTAGCCAACAACTCCAAGCAAAAAAGGATTTCCACATTAGTTGCACTTTTTGGACATAGAAGTCAACACTAGCAACCGCATTTGCAAGGAGCCATAACAGTGGACACTAGCAACCCTAATGCAACATCTGTAGAAAATATTGTAGAAAATATTGAAAATATTAATGCAACATCTGTAGAAAATATTGAAAATATTGATGGCACTTGTAATGGGTTTTATTTAAATAGTCTAAAAAATTAACTTAAAATTTATTTATTTGTTATTAGTTATTTATTATTTATGAGTAATTGTAATCATTGGTTATCCATGCTTCAACTATATGTTATTACCAGTTTCTTTTAGTTAAAAGATTGTTTGCCACAAATTTTATGGGTTATTTATGGATAAGTTACAGTGATTTTGTATATTCTTTTTTAAAAATTGTTTATTTCAAATTTCCATATTAAACAGCTTTAATGAGGAGTTATCCATGTCTAGCTACATGTTATCACCGCCCTCTTACCATGATAAGAATTGTCCATTATACATTCATGAGCTAGAAGTTATGCATTCACCAACTATTAGTTATTGTTTATATAAACTACTGTAATAAAATCAATCTAGAAAGTATGCTTGTCTCACCCTCCTATAATCTTGAAAAACCTTAAAATACCTATCCATATAATTACTATTTCTATTACAATTTACCATTTTCAAAAAGCAGAAAGCAGCATGTCGGCATAGCTTTCTGTGACATCTAGTGGCTCCGGCGTTCACTGGATTCTGAGATGTGGCGCCCACCACTATTGGATTCTATGAATTCTATGCGCCCGCTGGTACCAAACTAAAGAGTTGTACAGTAGCCATCATCAGGTGGAGAAGCCAAGGAGATGGATTAATACACAAGAGGATTAATGCAATTGCACACACTTGCTTGAAGGCCTGGGATAACTACCACTCAAATTGCTTTGTTTTTTTGGTGATTTGTTTTCTAGATCAGGTTATAGAAACAGGTGGCTTATTTACTGCAGAATCATGTCATGGAACTGTGTTTTGAGGAGTTTTGGCCTATTTTAAGATGACCCGTTGAAATTCCAAAAAAATAACTAAAAAAAGTGAAACGAAAAAAGATGAAATTATACCTCACTGAAAAATTTTCGGTCACCAACAAGAAGCGATTTGAGTGCCAAATATCACGCCTTGCTTGAATAGAAAGTACAAAGGGGAACTCAGCGGCTGCGGCTCAAGCTTAATTGAGCTCCGTTGTGAAGGAACCTGGCAGCAAATAACACATCTTCATTTATTAAATTAATATGACAGAATACGTCTTAATTAATCCTAATATGGCATATTATTCACTATTCAGTTTTAATTAAATGAATACCGTTCAATTTCTCCATATAAATAATAAATGGAAGCAAATGTATCAAATCCCACCGGTTTACACTACAATTTACATCTAAATTTTCTTTCGAAAGAAGCCTACTATATAGTTAGTTGTTTCTGAACAAAATTTTCCGAAAATTCTGTGGATATATTCCATTTACTGTTTTGTGTTTTATGTAAAAAGTAAAACCCTCTAAAACGTCGTAACCTTTCGCCTTTTAATCCTATAAATTGATCAATCCGGAGCTATTGACATCAAAATCAAGGGCCTGGGCTTATTCGTCAACACAGCGTTCAGATTTAAAGTATCCGATAATTTCAGTTGGCCAAACGTCGAAGTCAGATTCTTCAAACTCAAAGCTGCCCTCCGTTTCTGATGGATCCACAAACTCCCGAGCAGTCTGGAGATCGTATTTGTCAATATCAAAGCTGCTTGCAGTTTCATATAGATTTACGAAGCACAGAACAGTTTTGTCCAGCTTCTAATTCTCAGTTCGACCGTGCAGCGGAAGAGTTACAAAACTTACATCTCAGCGGCGAAGATGAAGATGCGGTAAATCCCACGAGTCCTGCATCCTCTTGCGCTTCCTCCTCTGCTTCATACATACACCCTCGCTCATCGTGTGGTTCCTGCTCCCTTCTAACAATTGCTGCTTCTTCATCCCCTTCATCGCCATATCATATCCAGTCTGGAAGTCATAATGGTAAATTTAAAAACTGCCCCCAGCTTCATATAGAAAATGAAGAGTCTTACCAATCTTGGAATTCTCAGTTTGGCCATGAACTGGATGAATTGTTAGAAAACATAAATCCCGATAGTCCTGCATCCTCTGGCGCTTCCTTCTCTCCCCCTCCATCTCCAGGTTCTGCTGCTTCATACATACACCCTCGCTCATCTTCACCAGTTGCTGCTTCTTCATCCCCGTCATCCCCCGATGAAATTCAGTCTCGAAGAAGTAAACGTCAAATTCAAAGCTTCCCGCAGTTTCATATCGATTTACCAAGCAAAGAACAGTCTTGTGAAACTTGGAATGCTCAGTACAATGGTGAACCATAAGAGTTACAAATCTTACATATCAGCGGCGAAGATGGCGTCTCTGCGGCAGGCTATCTAAAGGTCAATCTATCTAATTATATGACCTTTATGAGTAGTCATTTTTTTTTATGTAAATAATTGTTCATTACAATTTAATATATATGATTGCAATTATTAACAAGAGAACAATGAATATGAAATGTTTTCACCATAGTGAAAACTACTACCTTATAGGATAAATTGCACATAAAGTATGACATCATGAAAAGGGTTTGAAAATCAAGATAATTAACCTCTTCTAAAAATATCCCCTATCAATCAACCAAAAAATAAGAACCATGTTCCCTACGCTTCTACTAATAGAATTGGCCATGGGATATTGCATTTTATCAAAGAATGAAGGACATGAATATTGTTAGGACACATAATGTGTGGTTCATGATAAATCAAAAAACATAGATCATGTTTGGATAGTATTCTTTCATGAATCTTCATCCAACCAGGAAACAAGTGTTGGAGTTATCCTAAGTCCCCCTATTAGTGAGATGATTTCCGTATCTTATAAGTTAGACTTTGAAGCCACAAAAATGTATCATTAATCCTCGGTCTTCATATTGTTAAGAAAATGGTGATTACCAAGATTTCAGTGATTGGAGACTATGAGATGACGGTGCAACATATTAAACGAATTTATTAAACAAACCACACTCGGATGAAGGCTTATAGAAATCGGGTAGGGATATAGAAATCGGGTAGGGAATATGATAGAAAATCATTTTTATGATTTTAACATTATTATTTTTCCCAAATATTTCAATTAGCAAGAAAATCATTTTACCTTAGATTTAGTATTTTTAAACCCACCAAAGGACCACAACTAGGGTATGAGGTAGAGAGGTATATGCCCTCAATTCCTAACAATTTGAAATATTGGAAATTTTTTGAGGATGAACAATAGATAAGGAGATTCATTGAACTTGTAGGTGAATTTTCTACATAAAGAAATGATTAGGATGAAGAAAGAAAATATAAAGAGTTATCTAATAAAAAACTGCAGTGAGTCCCACAATTGATAAATCACAATGTTTGTCACCCAATATTGCAATTAAAGAATGATGTTCTTGTGAAACCTATCATGTTAAAGCTGAGAATTGGAAGATTTCAACATAGCAACACAACAAGATCCAAAATATATCAAGATTTATAAGTTATTGATTGTTAACATAAAATTAAAGGTACCTCAATTTGTTTAAAGAATATGTTGATGTGTTTGCTTGGAGATATTAGGACTTGAGGACATATGATACCTTTGTTATTCAACATGAGATACCTTTAAAAATAGGAGCTAAACCTTTTAGGTAAACGATGAGACAAGAATATCCTATTATCCCTCCCATTATTAAAAAAGAAGGACATTATTAGAAGCTAAAATTGTAATTTTTTGAAAGAATCTAAGTGGTGGCCAATATTAGGCCTCCTCAGAAGAAGAATGGATAAATAAGGATTTGTGTAGGTTTCAGAAACTTGAACAAATGCTCCTTCACAAATAATTATCCTCTACGTAAGTTGGGTCATATCCTACAAAAGGTGGTAGGGGCTAGTAGGATCTCAATGAGGGATGGATTATCAGGATATTGTTAGGTATATATGCATGTAGAAGATAGAGAAAATACAGATTTTGCCATGCCTTGGGGTACTTTTATATATTACACTTCGAAATATTCATACATAACAACTAACATCAAACACCCTATCTCTTGCATCCATGTTTCAACACCCAATTTTCTATCGGTCTTCCCCATCACGCTTCATCTACCACACTCTTCTTCACGATGCTGATGGTGTATGTTGACGCCCTCTTGGTTGCTACAACATATCATCACTCAATTTTTTGTTGGGGTTAATTCATCAGTCCTCCCCGTGGGCTTGTTGACACTTAACCATTTTTCTCCTTTTCTTCTCGTCACTTCCTCTAAGATTCTCTAATCTAACTCCAAGTAGTGGAAATTAATAATGTAGATGCAAGCATAAATTCTAGATGTGTGTTGTAGCAGGGCCATTACTCTTACCTGCGGGATTGTTTCAATGTGATTTATGAATCACCTTACTTCTTGATTGAATGTACTTAATGATCGTTGAACCACCATGAATCATATCTAGCTATACTAATTGATGGTGAAACAACCGTTTTCCATTTAAATTCGATCTAACCTAGGACATCCTTGTGCCATGCAACTCCATTACTGCACCGAATTACTTAAATTCTTAGGTACAGTTATTGGAGAGATAATTACTCCCAATATCCCCCCCTTCATTATATCTTCATCATTAACTCACTAACTTCTACTACTACCTACAACAAGATAGCTGAAAAAAAAAACTTATAAGCCTAGCTATGAGTATTTTTTGTGACTTTGTAAACCTGGAATTCAAACTCACAACAACTTACAACTGCACACACAATGATACAACATCCTTTATCATACATATATGGGTTTTAGCTAGTCACTATCACTAATATACTTAGAAAAAACAAAGAAACTACTACTGCAAACTTTATAGACAAGAGGGATAAACAAAACAAAATATTTATGATAACAATTAAAAATTAAAATTTCTCTTCTTCGTCCTTCTATAGTGCCAAACCCTGAGCCATACATATGGAATCAACCTCTTCAACTTATCCTTCATCTTCATCATGGTCTTCAGACCCTCTTCTGATTCATCACAACAATAGGTTTCAACTTCAACAAAAACATTCTTCTTAAGACAAAAATGTAGTATACCATGCACTCCATGGGAAACCTTCTTCATATTACCATCTTTAGCTTCAACTTGGTAATTCACCTCATGTATGAGCGATTAAAAATGGGTTAGAGCTACAACCCCTCCCCCTGTTGTCTTACATCCAAAACTATTGTCAATATGACCATGTTGTTAACATAGAAAACATTAAAAAAATTCAAACTTTTCCTTATTTTCCATGAGGTCTTATGTGACTTTCCAAACATAATGTGACTTTCCAAACATAATACCGTCAATCCTTTTTACTTGGATTGAGACTTCAACAAAATCCTATTCCGAGAGTCCTTCTTCAATATACATAGCCTCACAAATTTTATTTTTATTTTCATTTTCAAGGATGCTCAAAACATGTACACACTCACATAGGCTATTAGTAAAAACAACAAATATATAAACAATTTTTTTTTCTTCTTTTCTCTATGGAATTTTCCGAAGGTCCATGCTCATGTTTGCTTCCACTGTAGTTTCTATGGTATTCTCAACTCTTCCACATACACACACACACAAGTACCCAAGTCTTTCATCTTTATCGTATGCATTTTTCTAAATTATTGGAGGTTCTTCAAATGTAACTTCAACACTTTCACAATGTTGCAATCTTCTTTGTAGGTTCATATTTCATGGATTCTATCACACCCTCATGTATTTCAATCCCTTCTTCATACTCATCAAATTTAATTATAGGTTCTACAACCTCATCATCATTACCTTGTACCATTACCCATGTTTCCTTTTACTTCTTCACGAGTGCCTGCATTTGTACATTCATCTATTGTACTTTTATTTTCAAAGAGTGCATCCACAAGTATTTCAACACCCAGTTCTAAATCCTCTTCCTTAACCTGGAATTTCTCTACAACTTACACTTGTTGCACTTACACTTTTCTCAAGTGCTCATCCTCAACAAAAGACATATCATGATCAACATTCATTGTTGGATTCTCTTCACAACCATAATAGTCCAATTGACTTACATATGCAAGTGGGATCACTCCACTAACATCATCCACTTGTTTTACTTTCCCAAGTGGGATAACACTACTATTCAATAATACATCAATTAATTTCATTTCTAACTGCAACAGTTCCTTATCTAACAAGTCTTTTTCATCATATCTGCTACATAGTCAAATGTAATTACTTGATCATTTTCATTTGTATGTGACGTACATGCCAAATCGTTTTTCTCTTTTCTATCCTCTACAACAGCAAGGTATCTAATATATTCATGTTTGATAATTGCAACAACATCAGTGTTGTAGTCCACTTCATTATATCTTGTTGCAGCTTCATTAGAATTGTTGCAATATCTAGCATTCATACTTGCAAAATCAAGAAAACCATTAATAAAATCAATTGTGCATCTTGGCACATCTTCTTTTTCCCTTTTTTTCTTCTTCATCCACATGCATATTGGGGTTTACAATTTTTTCATACAAATATACCACTTCATGAGCGGTTTTGTTAGGAACCCATGTCAACCCTTCTCTTTAATTTGTTAATATATTGTTGTTGGACGCATATGCTTTGTAAGTCGTCCCATAGTATTATATGTTCCATGGTATTGATCCATACTATTGGACACATCTGCTTTGTGAGTTGTCCCATAGTATTATATGTTCCATTGCATTTGTCGATAGTATTGGCGCATAGAATTAGTATATAAGTATGTGTTGAGGCCAATGAAGGCATCCATAATTTATTTGTATGGATATTTCTCAAAGGAGGTTTCCCTCGAAGTGGTTCGCGATAAATAAATCTATTCTATGTTCTGTTATTTTTTATATATCATGCATTTTCATTAATTAATTGTTGGAGGTTCCTCACAGGTTTCTTCATTATCTTCATATTCACCATCCACATGCACATATGCACATAGGGATAGGTTAGTTATTTCAATGGAAACTTCATCAAAATCATGAACAATACACCTTGATGGATTCTCCCAGGCACAAATTGTTGCAAAAGCAATTATGCAATCCTCTTCCATAGGTAATTGAGCACTATGGGATTCAAATTCTATTATCTACACACACTCTATTTTGCAGAAAGAGAAATCACAATCCTCCTTTCCTTTACATATCTCTTCTCCAGAAGAGTTCATCTCAACATTCTCAAGTTTTGTTACTCCTACAAAAGTTACAATGGGATTTTCTTCCATGACCTCTTCACTAACCTCAACGTCATCCACTAGCGTAAAATACAATGTGGAATTCACCACATGCATGGTTGTCTTATGCTTCTACTATAGTATCCTCCATATACTCTCTTACAACCAAAAGCTTAGATAACCATTGGTCAACACCACTCCCCCTTACATCAGACTCTCTTTTCAAACTTTCCCATGCCTCTCTAGAAGTGGTTTCTTCAGCTACAAAATTAAACATACTATCATCAAATATTGTTGGATGAAGGATAATGTTGGCGAATCGCTAGCCTCATCACAAGGTTTATCACATCCATTCACAACATTAAATTCCACAGTCCTTCACAATGAGGGAATGCTTCCATCTCAACAGACCAAAGTTTAAAATTCTTACCAATGAAATGTGGAGGTGACCCACAATCGATTATGTATGCATCATATTTGACTTGGAATTCTTTATATTCATGGCTTATGGGGTACTCATCTACAACTAGTACCTCCCTATAATATTCTACAAAATACTCTTCCACAACTCTTTCATTTATCCTCTTGATTTGCTTGAATCTTCTCTATAGACCCATATCACCTTTTACACGTTTCTACCTAACAACATACACCTTAACCATGTAGTTCAAAACAACACTTTAGCCTCTTTAGGACTAAATCATATGACCCTTATACTATGTCCCTCTTCCAAAGTCACAAATCACAAATAACCTCGAGCTTCTACTAGAATTATCAGAACACAACACACTGCACAACACAAAAAGGCTACAACTTGCAAAAATTTCATTTGCGGCTTCAAAGCATCTAACCAATTACACTCAACTTAGTCATGAGGAGTTCTAGAAACCACACATGAGATACACTTCCACTTGACTGGACTAACACTTGTAATGGCCAACAATATTAAAAACTATCTCACTCACTTTCACTATAGACAAACACCAACAACCATTAAACCGAACTCACCAAAATACTAGTAGGACTCACAACTTCTACTACACCAGGGACTTTCATCCCACAAGTACACTTAGAAACTTCGGCTGAAAAAGATCTCAATATACCCATAGATACATAAATATTAATTTCTCATAATTGGAGCAATATTAACACACAACCTACATCGGGATTACTCAATTTGTCTACAACTTTACTCCCAACTAGAGGATAACCAAGCTCAACAAGATCAAGAGCACAACTGGTTCAACACACAACCAAAAACTAGGGACTACAACCGAGACAATAATCACAAATCACCTGATGGAGAATGAGACTCTCCCATGAACCTTACTAGTTGGATAAATATGAACTATACCTAGCAACACATAGCCCAACACCATTAAAAGTGCTCTATCTTCAGCTCCATATGTTGGACTCAACTCCAAATCTGACTGGTGGAGACTAGCTTGACACCATTAAAACCTTCTCTAACACTAACAATTCAGAATGGCACAAAGATAAAACTAGCTTTAATACTAATTGAAGGAAGCAACTAGAGCTTAAACCAGTTGTACCACCCATTAAATAAACACAAGCAAGTTTCTAAAATCCCTGTACATACACACACATAAAAACACACAAAGCAGATGACTAAACAAAACCAAATTTTCATTCTAGTCTCCCCATAAACAAATTACATTTTACATATTTATACACAGATGGGGAAGTTTTCATGGAAACTGGAATTCTCCATTAGGCTAGAATCCATTACAGGCACAAATACCAAAGCACTTACAAAAATACTAATGTAATATCCCGATTTCGACCCCATTTCATTAAAATGTAAATGATGTAATATTGTTATAAAATTGTGGTGAGGAGCTCAAGGCCAAGGGCCCTCCATCGATTTATTGATGCATATGGTTTATGTGCTATCTAGACACATTGGAATTTCAAATATTATGTAAATATACATTTTAATAAAATACCCACAACTAGCTATGCAATGCAACAAGAGATGGGGACATGATTTTACAAGGAATTGGGAGGTAAATATTCAAACCCTTGGAGCCAATCAAGTCAAGCCAGGTGTCAATGAGAGAACCCATAAAACCCTCAACTACCCATGTTGACTTTTTTACCCAATCATTCATTTCTCCCAAGAGTTGGGTGAAGTAGTGAATACCTTGGGGAATGGAGAGGTATGGCTGTCCAAATTCGGGTATGGGCAAGCCACCCTTCATAGAAATTCGTGTTTGGATTCTTGGGAAAGAAAAGAACCATGAAATGGTTCCCCAAGCCATTATTCACCCATCAGTTTTTCTCTTTCACGAGTTGGGAGATACCTAGGTGTTTTCCTTCTACATTTTTGTTGGTTTTCCCTTGTTTTCTAGCTGGGGAGAGGGTGTTTTTATGTTGTAGAGCTGCTGGGAGGAAGGTAGCTTGATTTGGGGTTTCATTGAGGCCGTTTTGGCCATTAGAATGCTCATAACATGTGGGAGAAGTCGTTTTTTCTCCCTGTGGTCGAATTGCCCTTTCCATAGCCTGTTTTGGTGTGCCCCTGATTTGGGGGAAGCCCATAGCCATCTCGTTTGTAAATCCCATTCTCAAAATGTGTATCCATGCCCAATGATTGTGCTTGTTGTGTGTAGATAGGGTATGTTGGGGTATGGGTTATGGGTATCCATTGTTTTGTCTTGAGCTTGAGTGCAAGCATCCAGAAATGAAGAGGGTTCAGATTTAGCATGATAAACCCAATTGTGGACTAGCTTCGTTTAGATGCAATGAGTATTTGGCTGTGCATGAGCTTGAGTGTCCTCTTTTCCTTGTAGAAATCATGCCCAACTCGGGAGTGTTCTCTGAGTGCTAAAAGAATACAGGCTGGGTAGAGACCTATGGTTGGGTGGAACGTTGCAATGACATAGCTAGTTGCTTGAGATTATTTCACAATAAAGATGAGTGTTTTTCTATCTATGTGTTTTTCCTATGAAATGCTTTAAATTGATGACTGTTATTGATATGCTAAATGCATATGAAATGTGTGTGGATGAGTTTTATTTCCGCTGTTCATGTTGGTTTGATTTGCATATGCACACATTTGTTTTATTCGTGTGAATCTAATGAAATGGGCTGAGTTTATGTAAAAGCCCTAGACTTTGGTATCATGTTCCCTTTCTCGAATTCGGTCCATGGTAGGAGACATGACAACTAACATCTAATTAAACCATTAGGCTTCACAAACCCACAAAATCATGCCATGTGTCACCATGTGACAAGATCTTGAAATTTTCCTTCGACATTAAAAAACTGAGCCTTAAGTTTTCCTCTGATTCAAGCCTCTAATGATATTCCACATGCCACTTTGTGACTGGCTATTTGGTTATCCCTTTCATACTTTTATTTGTGATTACCATTTGTATATGTTGATACAAAACTCCGCTATGATAACACATTTCCCCTTAGGATTCTTCATCGACCTTGAATTCCATCGCACCTTATTACATCATCGATACATCTCCTCAATGATCAGTCGGGGTTCCTCCATTGGTTCTCTCCTAACTGGAAACTCTATGAAACAATGATATGGTGACTCCAATAGACACATGTCCTCCTCTAATTCCATTAATACATTCCCCATTGGAATTCCATTAGATACACACTCAAAAATTTTGTTGATATCAAATAGTGATGACCACACAACTTATGTCACTTGTCATCATGTTTGGACTTCTCATTGTTCCTCCAAATCAACTATTTGTTTTTTATATGTGTCAACTAATATTTAACACCCAATATCCTGCATCCACTTGTTTACAACCAATTTTTTATCAGACCTTCCCCATCTGAGTGCCTCCATTGCAATCTTATTCACTACACCAATGCTCTATTCTAACATTGTGAAGAACCTACAATAATTAATGAATGAAAGCACATAAGATAGCAGAAATAACAGAACTTGGAATCGCTTTATTGATCGCAGGCCACTTCGAGGGGGCAACCTCCTTTGAGCAAGCTCAATACAAATAAATTCACGGTACCTTCATTGGTATCAACAAAAACTTATATACTAATTTGAGGCGCCAATACCATGGGTCAATACCATGTGTCAATACAAACCATGGGCCAATACAAACTATGGATCAACAATTACTATGAGACAACTTACAAAGCATATGAGTCTAGCAACAATAAACTATGGATCAACAAATACTATGGGATGACTTACAAAGCATATGCATCCAACAACAATATACTAACAAAGTAAATAGAAGGGTTGACATGGGTTCCTAACATCCCCTCCCCCTTAGAAAAATCTTTTTCCTCAAAGCTTTAGATGTGGAAATTGATGCAGAATCTGAAGGAGTGGTTCCCCTGTAGCATCCTCAGGTTGCATTTAGGGCCACTGACACCTTTTGAGTTTCAGGGAGGATTGCTTGGAAGGTTGTAGATGAATAAGAACCATATAAGCTGTGTGAAAAGTGGTCTCAGAATGGTGTTGATCGGCTTGTTGTTTCAGTCGAATTCTTTCCATGTGAAGATTGTCCTACAGAATGAGAAGAATCTGATCACAGTTTCGAAGAATCAAGTCAATTTCCTGAACTCGGGAGGTACTGAGGGTGTATGGAAGAAGAACTAGCAGTGCTTGTCCATAGACTGCTTCATATGGCATCCTTTTAGATGTGGTATTGTACCACTGGAGCGCTTCTTGGAAATCCATAGAAATAGGTGTCCAAATCTATGTAGGGATGGGAAAGGGTTTGAGTAGTCTTGAAAGGAGTGTCCTTTCACCCTTGTTGACCTAGCAAGTATCATAGTCAACCACTATCTATTGAATTGTCATTTTCAGTCCCTACCAAAAGAAGTTACATTGTTCCCGAACATACGTTTTGAGGAACCCAGAGTGTGCTACCAATGAAGAAGCATGGATTTCATAGAAGAGATAGCCCTATTGAACAAATTGAAACCAATTTGGAATAAGCAAAGAAATGGATGTAAGAGAAACCAGGTCATAAAATGCGCGAGAAGGAGAATATGCCATCATATTGTCCTTACCCTTCTTGTAAGTGATCACATAGTCATAACCCATGAGTTGGATAACCCATTTCAAGTGTGCTAGGGAGGAGACCCGTTGCTCCAGGAAATTTTCCAAACTCTGGAGATCAGTCTTGATGCAGAAGTAATTCCCTAATAGGGATGGTTTCCACTTCTATACTGCATGCAAAATAGCCATCATTTCCTAGTGAGATGTAGATGCGGCTAAATGCTTACTGGAAAGGTCTCTTGAAGGCGGCAAGCCCACTGGTGCATCAAAGACACCTGCATATCTATCCAAGGAAGTAGTGGAGACCATTGGTGGGTGCATCTGAATGGAATGGAGCTGAGCGATGAAACAATGTGAATTTTTCTTAAGGATCTTTTCCAGGCGATGTAAACTGATGATGCGGAGAGACCTTGGTTGTGAGCTTGTAAATTTTTGTTGTGTCCCATTGACTGAAAAATGCATCCAAAGTTCAGCAAAATCCCATAAGATGGGGCTAAGTGTGTGTAACCCTTGAATGCCCAAAACCACATCACATCTGCCTAAGGACAATGAAAACATGTCGGAGCGCAGGTTATAATATTCCAGAGAGACACTCACATTGTGACACTTTCCCTTGCAGGGTAAGGTGCCCCCATTGGCAACCATGACTTCAAAGTTGGAGCAAGGATGGAAAAAACAATCAGCCTATTTGGCGATCCGAGGGTCAATGAAGATATGAGTGCTACCAGAATCAATGAGTATGGTAAGAGGAAGCTTCTTGAAGTAACCCCTGACCCGCATTGTTTGGGGGGTGGTGACGCCGGATAAAGCATGGAGATATATCTCTGGTTGGTCATCCTGAGATGGGGGGTCAATAGGTGGCTCCTGAATGTCAACCTGATCATCCATTGTATCTGGATATTCTTCACCAATTTTAGAGGCAGACAGAGAATCCATATCCAAGAGATAGAGATTTTGTTGAACACATCTATGTCCCTGAGTGAATTTCTCATCACAATTATAACAAACCCCTTTTTCTCTGCATGCCAGCATCTCTGTTTCAGAAAAATGCTTGATAGGAGTTGGTCAAGGAGCTGGTGGGATGGGAGGTCATTGAGAACTTGTATTTCTGAAGGGGACATAAGTGGGTTTGGAGCATTGTTGGGTTGCAATCATGTCTTCTTCCAACTTAGCCAACCCCAGGGATTCCATCATTGTGTTGGTACAGAACATTTTAACCTCTGAGCGAATTTCATCCTTAAGACCACTGATAAAACAACTCTTGTAGAATTCATCAGACAATCCTTTTGTGTGATTAGCTAGTTTCCCAAATTCTGTCTAATACTCTTTCACAGTGCCAATTTGGTGAAGTTTAGTGGGGGCTCCTGTGATGTCATCAAAATCACTAGGACCAAATTGTTGCAAAAGGAGCTGGCAAAAATATGGCCATTTTGGCTCTTCATGAGGCTTGATGTATGAACGGTACCATTGAAGAGCTTCATGTTCCAAATGAAATGATGCAAGTGGAACTTTGTTGACATCAAAAGTATTATGCATACTGAAATATTGTTCTGCACGATAGATCCATCTAGTGATATTAGTACCATTGAAGCGAGGAAAGTCAAGCTTTAGACCACAGAAATTGCTGGAAGAAGAAAATCCATTGTTTGATGAAGACTCAGACCATCATTTGTTGTTCATGGTTGAATGCTCAACATGGAGGCCGAGAAATTTTTCATCCAGATCCTGGAGTTTGGTTTGGATGGCTGCAAGTGCTTCCTCCATAGTTTTTGCTCTTATGCATGTGACAACCATAACCAGGAGTTTTTTTTTTTTTTGGGGGGGGGGGGGATGGGGAGAAAAACACAAACATAAGCTTATTTAGTAAAGGGAAATTTGGATTTGGGAAAAGCTCGGATGGGTAATTGGGGTTTGACTAGGTTTTGGACACTTTGGAATGGATAGGGAAGCAGAAAATGAGGTTTTCAGAAGCGGGGTGAAAGAATGAGAAAATTTGTAAGAGAGGGACAAAGAAGCAGAAATAGGGAATGAAAACGATGGCAAAATTTGAGGGAAATTGGGTGAAAATCGGAGTTATGGAAAACCCTAAAAATAGACAAATTTGGATTTTTGGTTTTGGGAACTGGTATTTGGGATAGGGTCCTCAGGAATGAAATATGCAGAATTGGATTGTAGGGGTGTCAGTGAAGTTTCAGGGAAAACAAAGTTAAAACAAGGGAGATATGGCGAAAAACAAATTTTTTTTTTTTTCAGAATGGATTTGAAACGACTTTCGGAATGGATCAGAAAGGGGGGGATCTGGAACGGATTAGAATGGATCGAAAACAACTGGATATAAAATGAATTTTAAAATGGATCTGAAATGGATGGATTAGAACAGGCTTTCGAAATGGATCTTCAACAGTGTGGAAGTGATTAGCAACAAATGGATCTACAATGGTGCTGGAGCAATTAGGAACAGTTCAATTGAAAATAGATATGGACCCCAAGTATGTTCAGCTTCCTATCGGTTCAGAGGATTCACTCGGCCACCAATGTTGTCTAACAACTTGCGTATTGGGGCAGTACCCCTCACTCCATGGCTCAGGTAAACTTATAACTGCTTTTCCACAAACGACAACTCTTGGTTTACCTCACGAGTGGGAACTAGTCAATCAAGTAGGGGTCATTACCTTTTTCACTTAGAGGTCCTCTCAATGGACTAGATACTTAGGGGTTCTTGTGTTACTCCTCACAATGATTTTTAGGGATTATGCCGAAGTACTTTCCACAGTTAAGAGGATAGGGATTATTCCCATATCCAAACCTGCAACAAATGCGAAAACAATTTTTCTAGAAATTTCACCCAGCGAGCCCAAGAAGGTGCTGTGATAGCAGATGTGATGAAACCTACAATAATTAGTTAATGAAAACATATGAGATAGCAGAAATAACAGAACTGAGAATCGCTTTATTGATCAGAGGCCACTTCGAGGGGGCAACCTCATTTGAGCAAGTTCAATACAAATAACTTCACGGTACCTTCAGTGGTCTCAACACAAACTTATATTCTAAGTCTAGGCGCCAATACCATGCGTCAATACAAACTATGGGCCAATACAAACTATGGATCAGCAATTACTACTGGATGATTTACAAAGCATATGTGTCCAACAACAATAAACTATGGATCAACAAATACTACGGGGCGACTTACAAAGCATATGCATCCAACAACAATATACTAACAAAGTAAATAGAAGGGTTGACATGGGTTCCTAACAAACACCCTCCTGGTTGTTTCCATGTTTCATCGCTCGATTCGTTGTCAGGGTTATTTCATCGAAACTCCCTACCAGCTTCTCGACACTTAGCCGATTTTTCTCTTTTACTAGTTCCTTAGGTTGGGGGGGGGGAGGCATCAAAATTTCGAATAAGGGAGCTACAACACCCAAAATTACCTTTTAGTTACAAATTCACATTAAATGGGTCAAATAAATAATAATAATAAGGAAAATAAGGTGGCATTGGATCACGAGGGCACATAAGAGGTTGCGGGACCCACATGTGGAAAGATTCCCCACTACACTTGGCATCATTCTCTCACCAATTCGATTCCAACGTGGAGGGTAATGTACTTAGGGGAGATGAAGAGGCAATATTCATGTCAAGAATCTAGGAATTTTGAGTTGGAGTGGAAGAGTAACTCCCAAGGAAGAGGAAGAGGCATTCTGACACTTGTAGCTAGATTCCATGGCACCTATAATAACAATGATGAAGGAATCTATGAAAAATATGACAAATTCAGACCTGATTGCATACCTGTGACACATATGACATATCATGGATAAAAATAGCCACCAATAGGGTGCATATAGGGATTTATGGTCCGCCAAATTTCATAATTTGAATTGGGGTGAAGAGGAATGCAAGGAAGAAGTGGATAAGTATCTAATGAGAGAATCTATCACTAATTCAAGTTTATTGAAGTATCTTGGAGGGAATTCGACATCACGAGTCCAGATGAGGTTAATAAATGAGGAGTATTACAAAGGATATGAGCTTTTGGATCATTTTTGTGTTGCACTATTGGGGAGCTTAGGTTGTCCTTGCACGGTGGATGTTCATCCTCCCTTCCATTGAACCAATTTCGAAGGTGAAAGATTCATGTTATATTTGGTTGGATGAGAGGCCATTCAGATCTCTTATAATATCTTAATTAAGGTGTTTTTATGCAGGTTCAATTACCCTTTTAGTTCGAGCTCATCGACCATTTATTTCTTCACCATCCCTTCTCAATCTTCTCTCAATGTCCATATTCTACTATTGACTACGCACTCATAGTTGTGTTGTCTTTGTGGAGGATGATTTATTCACTCCATGGTCATGTTATATGATGTATATCTCTGTAATAGGCTTCACTTTGGATCCATATCTTGAAATACCATACCTTTCATGTAATATTTCCAAAGAAAATCTTGATTCGAGCTAGTTTCTCCTCTATCTTCACAAGGAGTTTTGTAGTGTCACTTTGTATCTCTTTTAGATCAAAATTTTCTGTTTTTTTCTAATGTTTCGATATTCATATGATGTAATATTTATAACCAAAATTTGATGTGCATACCCCTTAATTTTTTATTAAATATTGGGAAACAAATCTCATGTCTGTTGTTAACAATTTTCTCACAATTTCAATGTCTTACAACATGTTGTTTTATGGGAGTTATAGAAGACCCTAAAAATGATGACTCAATGATGTATTTTGGTTTCTGTTTATATCTTCTATCACATATAAGTCTCTTTTAATAAAATAGGGAAGGTCTTACAATTTTTGGAAGCCCAAAATTTCTTAAACTAGTGGGGTTTTTAACCTTTGAATTCACCTAGTATTTTCCCCTTCCTTCCTCCTTGAGAAATGCAATCCATGAATTTTTCTAATGAATGTTAGTGTCTAAGATGTGCATTAGGATTTAGTAATACCTACCATTCCCATTCATACATAATTTGAAACCATTTGGGAGCATTTGGGATTTCACTAGTCCAAGGTTAAAAAATTGGCCAAAATTGAATAAATTTCCATAGAAGGAATATTATAGTGGTATAAGAGCATGGTACTTGAACCAATGCATTGATTCATCCATTGAAGAAGAAAATTGCATCCATGTCTAATTTAGATTCATAGTATGAGCTGTATGAGGAGGATGAGCAATATGATGATGGCTATGATGAGCAATATGAAGAGTACTGCAAACAGTATGCATAACCTTCTTGTAGTACCTCTACCCAATTCACATTCATAGATGATGATGGAACTACTATTCTGATCACTTGTACAATGAATATGAAGAGTGGGAGATCACACCACCAAGGAAATATCCTTTGAAGGAAATAGCATGGTGGAGGGAAACTTGCAAAACCCTACCCCAACAATATCAAGACTATAATGTTATTATGAAGTCATCCTCAAAAGTTTCCTTTGAATTTTTTGTGGATGCTTTGTTTGGATATAGGCCCAAGAATGAAGATGTGGATTTAGTGAAGAAATTTCTATTCTCTTCTTGCAAAATACCTTGGAGAGAAAATCTATCATGTCCCCTCAACAATGAACATTAGATCAAGATCCTAACCCAACCAATCCCTTGGGTTGAGGAGACAACTTCAGTATCATGGGGTTAAATTTTGGTATTCCGGGAAATTAATTAATTAGGAGTGTGCATTTAATTTATCAAAATTTTGTTATCCACTTGGAATTATTATTTATGATGCATTTAATATTTTTAATGTTGAATAAATGAAGATAATTTTCCACTAGGGTGCATTAGTGGATAAGGTTGGTTGAGGAGAGACTTGGAGAAGAAGTCAAAGAGAAAGCACATAAATCTAGAAAATCAAGAAAGAGCAAATAAAGGAAGAGCAAATCCAGAAAAGAAACATAAAGAAGAGATCATCACACAGGAAGAAAGTAGGAAAGTCATAAGAGAAGAAAAAGAAGAAAAATCCAAAACAGAAAGTAGAAAAGCAATCAGAAAAGGAAAAAGGAGGAAAGCAAAGCAAGAGAAGGAAAAGGAAGGAAATCTAGCTTTCCTTATCCACTCAAGGAGGTCACATTTGCTATAAATACTTTCTCATCAAGTCACCCAGTCTCCATAAATAAACTAGTGCACACCACATTCACATCTTTTGTTAGTTTAATGTTTGGGTTGAGAGCAATTGTGCCTCAGAGACTTGGGAGATGTACCCCTAGTCCAAGCTGGGAGATGTGCCCCTTCTTTCTGTGAGAGGATTACGGTATTAAGCCATTTTCACTGATTTTATTTTCAGATCCTGTAGCTGATCAAGTCGAATTTTAAGTTCAGAAGCATCTTCATCCAGTTCAGAGTTCGAATCTCCAGGCTTCCTAAAACATTCTAGAGATAGATTCTTGTGTAGAAGGAGAGAGATCTTTCTATAATTTTTTGAGAGGCCTATTGGAAAAAATATTATGTAATTACAGTGAATGTAAACCTCTTATATCATTCCTTCCAATTAAAATTACAAAAGTCTGAATTATTCTCACATTTCTCCACCCTCTCTAGATTTGTATAGAAATTGACTAGTTTTCAAACTATGTGGAATAAATGAATGAGTAGATGTAAAAATGAGTTGATTTATATTAATGGAGTTAGTTAACATGTTATATGACACCATCCATGTCTTAGTTTTAGAATTCATGAGCCTTCAGTGATTGTTTGGAATCTCTTGAAAATTACTAGCTGTGCAATCCTAGTAGGCAATTTTTATTGTTATTTTGTGAGAGTTGATTAGAAATTCATATAACTTTATGGAATTTCATTTGAATATGTAATTACTGTAATTTAATTTTATTTAGCCGCTTTGAGCAGAAACACCCATCCCTATTCGCTAGTCAAGTTTACACCCATACTAGCATGCATATGCTGAGGAGCCCTGGAGCATTGGAGTAGATTGCATATTTTCTAATATTGAAACATCAATGGTATTAGTACTTTGTGTATAGTTATTATCTAAATGTCAAATCCTTCCTTCCACCCAAATATTTTGATCTTGTCCAACCTCAGTCAATCTAGCTTCCCCAACCAGTGTTCTAATTCATTTTGTGAAGTAGAGAGTTTATGTATCACTAATCATAGTTGGTACATTAAATTTTTATCAGAGAATGGTCCTCTGAACTTTCTATTGAATTAATTCTATGAGTCCAAGAAGATATTCATATTCCAAGAAAAAGGTCCTTTGTCAGAAGGAGAAGAGGAAGAGGAAATCAATTCCACTAAAGGGAAACTAATAGGAGAATCATAGATGTCTCAAAATGAATACAAGGAAGAGTTCAAACTCTTTTTTCAATGTATGATGAAAGGGATGAAAGAAATATCTCTCAATATTTTTCAATCCAGGAAGGAGACCAGGGAATTCTCAGCTTAGTAGGTAGGAAGCAAGATTGCATAAGGGAGTAGCAAAGGTACCCCACATGGCGAGAGGAAGAGAAATGGTGGCAATATGTCCTAAAAAACTAGGCCTCACAATCACCCTAATGAATTCAAGATGGAATCTCCATCTTAATCGATGCCTACTATGCCCAAGTTCACTGAATAACAAAGAGAAGAACCTGAGGTTCGAAATGGAGGTCTTGCTTCATGGGAGGACAAGTATGTTAAGTACCTTACATTGAATGAAGAATGCATAAGTGATTTACCATTCAAAGACTTATTTGATTTGCAATATAAGTCCAACTCAAGAGGAGGCTTTAGAATGAAAAATCATAACTATGAACTCATAAATTCCATTGGTAACATTTCTTTACCCTATTTTGATGGTTCTAAAAAATGTACTGCTAACTCTTGGATTCAGAAAATTGGCACACATTTTCAATTGAATCCTATGGCCGATAGAGATGCCATCAAAATGGCTACTCTACACTTAGATGGAGAAGCAAAAGATTGGTGGTTTCATGGGCTAAAGACTCTTGGGAATGATCAAGTGACCACCTATGAAGATTTCAAAAGAGGGTTAGCTCAAAGATTCAAAAAAGAGATCCTGAGATCACCTTCAAAAACTAGCACATGTGAAGCAAATTGGAACCCCTAAAGCTTACATCTCCGAGTTCCAAAAATTACCTGTGATGGTCTCTGATATTTCAAAAGATAGGTTGATCTTGTTGTTTAGTCAAGGGTTACCAGAACCTTTGAAACGCTTGATGATAGCTTACAGACCCAATACCTTGCAAGATGCACTAAGTCGAGCCAAAGACTTGCAAAACTCTCTTCCAAGGACCATATTCCCTCCAAGGGCTATTGGTCCAAATCAGTTCAAGAACCAAAGGCCACCCATGAAGAGCGCTTCTTGAAATTTTAGAAAGGATAAATATGATAAGGATAGAGATGAATTGAGAAGAAGGAAGCTATGCTTCACCTGTCAGGAGCCATGGGCTCCAGGACATAGATGTGCCATTGAGGTTTATTCAGAGAGCGAAGCTAACGAAGAAGAAGAAGAGGACCCAGTAGATGTAGAAGTGGCCTATGAGACTGCAAAAGAAGAACATACTCCCAAGGTGGGCAATATTGCAGTCCTCTCAGGAGTGCCTCACTACCATACACTTAGATTCAAAGGAGTGGTTCAAGGACACTTAGTCACTGTGTTAGTGGATGGAGGAGCAACACACAACTTCATTGATTCAAATATGGTCGAAAGGAGGAAGATACACACTGAAAAATTTTGAGGATTCACTGTTATCATTCCAGGTAATCATTCCATGAACTGTTGTAGATGGATTCCTAAATTTCATATTTGTGTAGGAGAAGATACCATTACATATAGCTTTTATGTAGTTGGTGTGGTTGACACTAACATAGTTTTGTGAGTACAATGGTTGATTTCCATTTGGAAGCATTCAGTAGACTACAAAATTCTTGAAATAACATTCAAGGGAGAAATTGGAAAAGAGGTAGTGTTGAAGAGGATCAACACCTACCCAAAACAAGTGGTAAGTGCACACAATATGAGATCCATACTAAGGAATGGAGATATTGAATGGTTTGCAAAATGCCTAATCACCACAAAGGGAAACTCATTTGAAGTAGCCCACTATCATAAAGACATTCAAAAGTTGCTCCAAAAGCATAAGAAGGTGTTTGGGGACCTTCCTCATGGTAGGCCTCCATACTTAGGAGTGGAGCATAGGATTGATTTGGATATAGGAACCTCACCTATCAAGGTGCACCCCTACAAGCACCCAAAAATATTCAATGATGAGATAGAGAAAACCATCAAGGAAATGCTTGAATTGGGGTTCATTAGACCGAGTTCAAGTTCTTTTGCCTCATCAGCAGTCCTTATGAAGAAGAAAGATGGGACCATGAGGATGTGCATAGAATATTTTCTGCTAAGAGCATCTGCAACTTTATTCTCTTTAGCTTTGACATGCTTAATCTCAAAATCAAATTCACAAAGAAACTCCATCCATCTAGTTTTCCTAACATTCATATTTGGCTGGTCAAACAAATATTTCAAGCCTATGTGATCTGTCCTAAGCTCAAATATTCTTCCCAAGAGATAATGTCTCCATCTCTTGAGAGCATGAACTATGGATGCTAGCTCTAAATCATGTGTGGAATAGTTCCTTCAATATTCATTTAACTTTATTGACTCATAGAAAATTACAAACCCTTCTTGCATGAGCACTCACCGATCCCTTCAATGCAAGCATCTGTGCACACTACAAAATATTTCTTTGGATTTGCAATATTCAAAATAGGAGCACTAGTAAGCAATTCCTTAAGCTGTTGAAAGCTTCTCTCACATTTTTCAGACCATACAAACTTGATATTTTTCCTCTGCAATGATGTAATTGGATGAGCTATTTTGGAAAACCCTTCAATGAACCTTCTGTAATATCCTGCAAGACCCATAAAGCACCTGACATATGCAACATTCTTTGGAGTAGGCCAATCCATTATGGCTTCAATATTTTCCGGATCCACTACAATTCCTTCCTCTGAGATGACATGACCCAAAAATTGTACCTTCTCTTGATAGAAATCACACTTTCTATGCTTTGCATATAGTTGGTGTTCTCTAAGGACTTGCAATACCATTCTTATATGTTCATTATGCTCTTCTTCATTCTTTGAGTAAACAAGAATGTCATCCAAGAACACAATCACAAACTTATCCAAATACTTATTGAAGACACTATTCATGAGACACATGAATGTAGCAGGTGCATTGGTAAGACCAAATGGCACCACTGTGATTTCATAATGGCCATAGATTGTCTTGAAAGTTGTCTTGTGAATGTCTTCTTCCTTTATCCCCACTTGATGGTATTGAGACCTTAATTCAATCTTTGAAAAAACTCCAGATTCCTTCATTTGGTCAAACAAGTCATCAATTCTTGGCAATGGGTACTTGTGCTTGAATGTCACTTTATTGATCTTCCTGTAATCAATACACAACGTTAATGTCCCATCCTTATTCTTGAAAAATAACATTGGTGCTCCCTAAGGAGATACACTCGGTCTGATATATTCCTTGTCCATTACTTCTTGTAGCTATATCTTCAACTATATCAGTTCTGGTGTGCTCATTCTATAAGGAGCTTTGGAAATTGGTACTGCCCCTAGAACAAGATTGATGGAAAAATCAATATCTCTCTTGGTTGGCAATCCTAACACTTCATCTGGAAACACATCTTGGAACTCTTGCAACAACTAAAAGTATTCTATCCTTGGTCCCTTGTCCTCTGATGAATCTGATATGTGGATTTCATATAATTGGAAACCTTTCTTATAAAACTTTCTCAGCTGTAGGGATGAAATATTCCTTACTAAAACTTGCTTGGGAATTCCTCTTACCAACCTTGGCCTTCCCTTTTCATCAATGCATTCAAATACCTTCTCATAGCAGTCTATCTTAGCTCTATGTATTTCCAACCAATCCATACCAATTAGGGCATCATAACATCCTAATGGTAGGACATTTAAATTTTATTTTGTGAGGATTCCATTCAATTCTATGGGGTACTCCAGCACTACTTCACTTACCTTTCTCTTGGTCCCTATGGCTAATTGAAATAGCCAAGCCTTACTATGCTTTAATTTACTAAGAGATCAACCTTCAAACACCTTAGGAGACACATAAATATGAGTAGATCCTGGATCAATCAAAACAGAAATAGACTGTGTAGAAATCTTACCTTCAACTTCCATCACTGTTGATTGATGGTCTACTTAATTATCATCCAATGCTGCATAAATTCGAGGTGCTTCCCTTCCCATATCTTCCACTGTAATCGCTTCTTCTAAGTTGTGCAAGCTTCTGAGATTCTCCCTTTGATGTGTACATTCTCTAAGCACATGATTTCCTCCACATCCCCAACATTAAAGTGATCCTCTTGGTGCTTTTTTTGCTACAACTGTTGGCTTGGTTTCACTTCTTGCTTGATAGCCCCGTGGAAAATTTCTAAGCTGATTTCTAAATGGTGGCTTGAATCCATTTTTCCTTTGTTCAAACATCCCTCTGGAATTTCCTTTCCATGTTGGTTGAACCTATATTTTTATGTTCATAGCAATGTACTTCCATCCTAATGGATTCATTAAGGCTTAGTGGATTGACAAACTCAATCTTATCTCAAAATTTTTATGGTAGACTACTAAGGAAACATTGGATCTTCACTCTTTCATCCTTGATGTAATCCACATACCTCAACAATTCCAAAATTTTTTGGACATGCTCATCCATAGAATTTTTCCCCAACTTGAGTTCATTGAACTCTTTCCTCTTGTTATCATGATACCTAGCTGATAGGTATTTCTCCTTGAAGTTCCTTTTAAACCATTCCCAACTGATCCTTCTTTCATCGATCTTCTTCACTTGCATGAGGTGATCCCACCAAATTGAAGCTCTGCCACTTAGATTATAAATGGAAAATATGGCCCTTTCATTTTCTAAATAATCATGCATTCTGAAATACTTCTTCACTCCAAGAACCCATGCCTCTACCTGTTGACTTGTCTTTCTTTCTCCATCAAAGGTGGGAGGCCTTGCCTTCCTAAATTCTCCACGTGGGATCCCTATAAACTCATTTATTCTCTCATTTCTGCTCGAAGTATGCCTTGGACTTCTTTTAGAATATCTGGAGTCACATGACCTGCTAGAAAGAGATCTTGGAGAGAGCGTTATGTGATTTTTGCTCACAGGACTCCTTTTAGCGCTTGGATTCCTCTTCCTAGAACAACCTCTAGAGCGACTACTTGCATCTCTTTCTTCTTTGCAAGATGGCGGCATTGAGCTGGTACTTCTCTTCTTGCTCCTTCATTAATCTCTTGTTGAAGCTCACCATGGTTTCAACCAAGTTTGGGGGAGTTATCTACTCCCATCTTCCATTGGATTTGGTTTCAGTATGTGCTTTTTGCACATTTTTTGCTAGCACATCATCCTCCTACTCATACGGATCCTTGGCATAGTTTATGGTCACCAATTTCTCGCTTTTCCTATATGCTTCCCCTGCTCTACAATTCAACTACTACTACTGCAATCACTCTGCATTACATAGACATTTATCAGACATCATAAGAATAAATATAAGCGTAAAACTTCCATACAAATCTAGAATTTATTCACTGCACAACAACAACAATATTTTTTTTCAAAACAATTCCATAGGTACTTCTCTTCCAATAAATTCATTCACGGTTCGTCCCAAGTAGCCCCAGTGCTACAATGTGGGATCTAATACCACTTTGTAATGCCTCCAATCACCTTGGTGTCCTTCAGAGGTGATGGGATAGCTTGATACATTTTTTTTTCAATAATTCATTCCATTTTTACACACAGCCACAATGGCTCTTATCCGCAATCTGCAATGACATCTGATCTGCAATCCACAATCGAAATTCAGAAGTCGGATTTCCAAACTTACCCTTCCACAGAAATCATGCTCCTGACTTCCACAATCCGCAAAGCGGAAGTCGGAAGCTAGAAGTCAAATTCGCGGCTTCAAAAATTATACGTCCGACCTCCACAACCCACAACCTGCATGCGAAATCCTGGCCCCCAAATCATTGTCCCAGAAAATTTACTACTCTGACATCCACAATCCGCAACTCGCGTTGCAGAAGTTGGAAATCAGAAACCTCAATTCGTAATCCCAGGAAAAACCATCTTCTACAATCCACAATTTGCAATCCACTTACGTATGCAGAAATTCAGAAACCCAATGTGCCAACCCCATGGAATTCGACCTTCTAACATCTGCAATCCGCAATCCTTTTTGCGTATGTGGAAAGTCAGAAATCCCACCCACGATCTCTGTAGAACTCGCCCTTTCGACTTCCGCAATCCACAATCTGCTTTGTGGATGCGAAAAGGCAGAATTCTAGCTGCGCAAATCCAACTGTCGGTCCCTGACCTTTGCAATCTACAATCCGCATTGCGAATACAGAAGGTCCAGACCACATACCCCTACACCAACAACTTTTGAGGCTGGTATCTCCTTCATCCTTAGGGAAAATTGGAGAAGTTTGGTACCGTTGTAAATATCTTGGAAAGATCTATAGCCTGGTGTGATCCCCTATCACATCTGAGTGCTCTGACTTGGCCATTTATTTGGCTGAAGTCTTTTCTAAACTCTTTCAATGCATCATTACCCTTCTGCAAGGAACTTTGTCTACCTTTTTCCATGAATTATCCCTTCACCTGACCCAAAGAGGGATCATGAAACACAATAGGGGTTGTCTACTTCCTTTCCCCAAGTCCACATGAATTCAAGGAGTCCCTCATAAAAGTGAATGCAATGCATAACTAAACAAATATTATGGAACTAAAACTAGTCAATGCATATACAACCTGCAAGGTTAACATTACATTAAAAACTCATGCAATTGATGAAGCATTCAACATGAAATCAACCTCATAATTAGGCTTATACATAGTTCCATATTGAGCAATTTCATCTATTCATTCATTCAATAAATTGAGCATAGAAAGCATAACATAACATAAGGAAACTAGCATCATTTTACACCACAGAAAGCACTTATCTTGGAAATGAAGGTTCCAAAGCAACTCGCTAAGTGAGGGAAATGTTCCACCCAACCATAGGTCTTTGTCCAGCCTATACTCTTTGAGTTGAGAGACCACCCCCGAGTTGGGATGTGTATCCACTAAGGAGGGATAAATAGTCTCTCTCACAGTCAAGGGTTCTCCCAAACACATCTACTAAGACAACACTCGCAGTTGGGTTTATCAAGCATTCAAGGACTAGCAGAGGTGATTCTAAGCCAGTGAGCTCAACCTCATAGTTGTAAGCCTCTCAATTCACACTCACACAGTCTTGGCATCCATAATACTTACCACACCCAACACAAAGAAGTATTCCCTTTACTGTTATACAGTTCCTCTTGCCATACCTTCCCTCTAGTTCTCTTTAGGGTGGGAATAGAAAGTTCCAAAATCTGGATCCTTGAGATTCTAGCCTTCACTGGGTTTATCAAGCAACCCTACCCTCTGTCCTATCCTTTCTTTGTCTTTTACACTTAGGTTTTTCTTCACTTTCTATGGCCAAACAACTCTATCCTGCAGCTAGGTTCTCGGCCACCAACACAGGTTTGTATTGACAGTTTTCCGATCATTTCACATGCTACAAATTATCCCTAGGGTTCAGACGGATGGATTCCCATTCTTGATCGAGCTTCCCATACCAATTTATGAGCGGATTCGGCACCCAAAAACCAGGTTTTCTCAAAAATCATGATTCTTTTTTGCCCATTGTTCGACTCTCTATTCTCTGCGTTCAACTCTCGGTTCCTTCTCCTAATCGAATGGAGATCAAGGAATATGATTTCCCAAGGTAGAGTGGCATGCGGGTCAAGGTAAAACAAAGCCATACCCTGCCATATGGATTGCAGGGCCGCTCCATACTCCATTGACCTCCTCAATAGATTTTCTCAACCACCCTCTTACAGTAGAATTAAATGTGAGTAGAGGGAGTCAAATGAGTTCAAAAATTTACATGTGGCAACATGGGTTCCAATCCCACAACCCCCTCACCTCTCCCTAGTGGATACACATGGCCTCTTCTCATTGGTTTCCTCCTTAGCCAGTTTTCTTGGTATTTTATTACAATATTTATTATTTACATCATTTACAATATCTCATGGCTTAATAGCACATGGATAATCAAAATGTCAAATACTTGTCTTTTCAATAAAACCTTAACATCCTCTTGTGGGGCCTTGGCCTTGAGCTCCACAATAGGGAAAACACACATTGCATGTATGCAATATTTACATTGAAGCCAATAAATCCTAAGGATCAAAATATGGGTATTACATCATATGAGCCTAAGATAATTTGTTTGATCAACCAACCTAGGCCAAGTGGTTAGAATTTCTATGTGAATTTTACTTTGCAATAAAACATGTTAAGGGAAAGAAAAATAAACTTTTAATGACAATTTCATACAACAACTATAAGAATATGCAACGCTGGCCTCATATTTTGAGGACATTATGTGTCCCTCATTATGTGTCCCTCAATCATTAACGATGATATATGTCATGATGGAGAAATCAATCTCATATGCTTAAGATAATTTTTACCTAGTTATAGAAGGAAGGGAATAATAGTGACAAGCCATATATTTTATTAAATATGCCAAAACAAATTAGCATAAATAGCTATTGAGAAAAACTAATGGCCTATATTTCATATTGAGTAGATGGAAACATTTTCATGTAATTATACAATAGTTTGGAACATGCTTGCAAGACATCATGAAGATCATAAATCATAATGAATAAAAGTTTACATATGAAACAAATGTGACATCATGAATCATAATGAATAAAAGTTTACATATGAAACAAATGTGACATCATGAATCATAATGAATAAAAGTTTACATATAAACAAATGTGACATAAAGTGACCTTACATGCTAAAACAAAAATATGTAAAGATGGAGAGTTATTAAAGGTAATATCTAACAAACATTTGTATGTTTCCCTACATTTTAAAATAGAAACAAAGATGTAAAAAAAATAATGACAAAATACTCTAATTACGTATGTAAAATTAGCAATTATTTATGAGGTTAACAAACAAAAATTCTATAAAGATCAAATGATGTTCTATAAAGATCAAATGATGCTATGTGAGAAAGCAATATTAGTGTCAACAAACATACTAATCAATCAAAATATGTTATTTAAATTATAATACAATATAAAATTAATGAAATATTCAAGAGCTATACAGCAAAACATAATGATTTAAATATATATACACTTTGGATAGAATTGTAAAGAATATCTAAAACCACATAGCTACTTAAAAAACAAATCTTCAAATATAATATTCAAATTTTCAAATACAATTTGCATATGTAAAACCCAATGTCTAACTCAAAAGGAACTTGCATTTTTATTCACTTAATCACAAAACATTGTTTGGTTCTTTTAATTGTTTCAGAAGATATAAGGACATGTTCCTCGGAACAACGTGCACGCGTTAATGTTTCATTCAACCCAAATTCTAAAATAAAAGCAACTAGAGGAGGGATGCTAATAGTGGTGTAGTGTTTTTATTCATTTTGTGTAACTTAATTCTTCATGTAGCTTTTTTTCCCTCCAATTTTTTAACATATATACTTTGGAGTGTTCTCTATCTAACCATATTGGTTTTGAGGTGTAATGAATCCAAAATGATGCCACATCAACCACAAAATTCCAAGTTGTTTAGTACTAATGTATTTTAGTGTATTTTTGCTTGGGACCAATGGGTGAACATTGATCTGACTTAAAGTGGATGTGACTTAAAATAACATTTTAAATTTCAAATATTCATTTTATTTCAAATTGTAGAAGAAATATTTTTAATAAGTAATTTTAAAAATATGAAAATATTGACATTGACTTGTACATAAAATACTTTTATGAACCACTTATAGTAACTAATTTTTCCACTCTTATATCCACTGCCCATTACCAATTCACATACTGAAATCCATCCCCTATCTCTATAATTAAACAATAAATATTTACCAAAATGTGTGAAAAACTAGACTATATAAGCCAACGGCCAGCCTGTGTAAAGATTATTGATGGCAGCGAAAAACTAGATGATATAAAGATTATTGATGGCAGCGAAAAACTAGATGAAATAAGCGAAAACACTTTGATCAATTAGTCTACTACTTATTGTTTTTCATTTTGGATAAGATGGTTTTGCAAATTATACAATGATATTAAATATGTTTAATCTAATCTTGTTACGTTGAAATATGATAGTTACAGTCAATAATTATATAGATAATTATATTGATAGATGTTTAGATATTATCTGGGATTTTGGACTTCTCTAAGTGGATCAACAAGATTAACATGAGTGTACCAAGTGTACAATGGGGATTCATTTCATGTTAGTAGTATCTTGTTATGCTCAAATACATCTTGATTACAATTTAAATAAACTAGGTTAAGTGATGGTTAAGAAAATGGATATGTTGATTAAATAGTATTTGTTTTATGTTTATATTAATTAATTTAATGGTTAACTTTTATTTAACAACCAACCATGTTTACAAAATTAAATTAGTTATTCTAATCGATGTAATGTTTACCAACCACTCTACTAGTGGTTGTGCTAGTACTTACTAGTGGTTTAGAAAAAAAATGTCAAACCATAAAATAGATGGCAGAAGAAATTTCCATCCAACCAAGAAACTTAAACGGTTGAACAACCAACCATGTTCACAAAATTAAATTAGTTATTCTAATCCATGTAATGTTTACCAACCACTCTACTTGTGGTTGTGCTAGTACTTACTAGTGGTTTAGAAAAAAAATGTCAAACCATAAAATAGAGGGCAGAAGAAATTTCCATCCAACCAAGAAACTTGAACGGTTGAACATATATAAAAAGAAAGAAAAGAAAATGAACTGTTAGAACATATATAAAAAAAGAAAGAAAAAGAGAGAAATCGAATTATCAGAGCATTAAACTCGCTTTTATTGAACTCCAAAAGCATGATACCTGAAAATCTTTACATTCATTTCTCCAAAAGCATGATACCTGAAAATCTTTACATTTAGAAAAATAGGATTCTTATCCTTATTCGTTGTTCGCTGGTGCATGAAATAAACATATCATGAGACAAAGAGATCAAGATCACAATATCAATTTCAAAGTTCCCAGAATGATCAATCAAGCCAAATCCAAGCCGCCGTGCCTACGCTGATACACAGTCGTCCAATGGAATAGCACAGCCTAGGGCCGCGTTTACCATTTTCCTGATACAGCTTCTTCCAATCAAATGCAACAGGCCCAAGCTTCAAATAACTACGAAGAAGTTCTGCACAACAAGTTCAGTAATTAGGGTTTCAACAAATTGAAATAAAATCTAGCGAACGGAAAAACATAACATTAATTAGGGTTTGCACATAAATAATATATCTGAACAAGTTATTTGTGAAATTATAATAAAGAAAGACTATAATCCTCAATTTAACGATTCTGCAAACTAAATAAACGATTTTCAATCCCTCTTCAATAACCTACTACTGTTGCTCAATCTGTTCTTTCTCCCCATCTTCTCCACATTGTTCTTGACTGTGCTGTTGTTGCTGTGAAGTTTCAGGCAATATGTTTTCTGAAGAGCGAGTTGGTTCTATTGTTTCTTTCAAGAAGCGCAGGAGCTCCGTATTTTGTTCTACAACATTGCCCACATCGAACTGATATGGCCGATATGGGATGTTCGCTGCAGCATCGGCTTTCAGTTTGTTTAAAATTTCCGTACCAGAGTTCATAATGCTAACAAACGAAGTTAAATGTTTTTGATTAGGGTTGTGGATATTGGCGAATATCTGTGCTCCACCCATCAGAGTTTCTATTTCATGTGATGACGAAGAAGGAGGCAGAGTGTTTGATGAACTTAAGTATTGTGGGCCGGGATGTGCACCCAAAGAGGAAGGCATGAACATTGAAGTTGGGACATTGGGAAGAGATTGAACAAAATTGCTGCTGGGAATCTCAGGTCCATAAATGGGATTCTGGGGATAATTAGGGTTTAAGGGATTATACGTAGAGGAGGGAAGACTAGTTTGTAACGATGAGGAAGGCATGAACATTGAAGTTGGGACATTACGAAGAGATTGAACAAAACTACTGCCGGGAATCTCATGTCCATAAATGGGATTCTCGGGATAGTTAGGGTTTAAGGGATTAGAGCTAGAGGAGAGAAGAACAAAACTGCTGCTGGGAATCCCATGTCCAGGATTCTTGGAATAATTAGGGTTTAAGCGATTAGAGCCAGAGAAGGAAAGACCAGTATGTTGCGATGAGAAAATAATGGGATTGTCTTCCCTGTGCTGCTGATGTCCTACAAATTGCCCACTCCCAGGACTAAATCCCACAACGTTTGGGGATTTAATCGACTTTCTCCAGCTTCCGCAGCCCTGAAAATTGTTATATAATTCACCGCGATCACGAGCTAGCTCATAATCATCCAGATTCGTAAGAATGTCTCGCGTCCATGGTGAAACAGGCTCCTCGCAAATTTGCTTATTTATCTGGGAAGGAGAACCCTCTGCTGTTCTCCAAAAGTATCCACGCCTGTCCTTTGCCAATCTCATTGCCATATTCACCTTGCGAGAATCAAAGTATTCACATGCAAGAATCAAACTTCTTTACTGGAAGGTTAAGCCACTCGCAAGGAATGAATGTAAGCCAGCTTCTTACCAAAATCTAAGTGTTCATCTGCAAGAATCAAAGTTATTTAACGGGAAGGTTAAGCCTGTTGCAATGAATGAATGTAGGCCAGCTTCTTGCGACAATCAAAGTATTCACCTGCAAGAATCAAAGTTATTTAACTGGACGGTTAAGCCTGTTGGGAGGAATGCAGGTAGACCAGCTTCATGTTTGGTGTCGAATATTTCCTGATCGATAGTTTTATAGCGCTGAAGGGCAATTCGAAACGCTGACTCTCTTGTTTGACCAATATTTCCTGATTGATTGGGCCATAAGAGGGTCATAAAGTAAAGATATCTCTCGCTTCATAGCACAAATACTTAATTGGTGGCACTTATAGCACTTAATTAGTCGTTGAAGAACAAATTAAGTGTCACAAATAAGTCTTATTTTTTTATAATTGTTTATTTTGAATTTGGAATGATTGCTATAAAATCAATCTCGATAGTATACTTTTCTCATTCTCATGTAATCTAAGAAAAGCATAATTGCTAGTTTCGTACCCCAAATTCTAAGACAAACATCTATCATATCGAAAATCTAACTAATATGTATTAATTATCTCTCTGAGTAGTTGTAATCTATCACACTAGCACACCCACAAGTAAAGTGGTTGGTGAACAGTGATAGATGTAGTCAACCAGTTAATTTTGTGGAGATGGTTGGTTATCAAACAAAGGCTAAACATTAAACTAACACAAGCATTAAATTAATTAATATACACATAAAAGCAAATACTATGTAATAAACATATCCATTTTCTTAACCACACCTTAACTCAAGCTTATTTAAATATTAATCAAGATGTATTTGAGCATAACAAGATACGACAACCATGAAATGAATCTCTAGTGTAAACTTGTTACACTCACGTTAATCTTGTTGATCCACTCAAGGAAGTCCAAAATCTTAGTTTATATCTAAACACCTATCAGTATACAGATACTAATGGTAAGATTAATAAAATTTGTACACCCACAAGTAAAGTGGTACGTTTCTTAACCACCGATGGAAGCTTATTTAAATATTAATAAAGATGCATTTAAGTATAACAAGATACAATGACTATGAAATGAATCATGGTTGTACACTTGTTACAATCAAGTTAATGTTGTTGATCCCCTCAAGTAAGCTCAAAATCTTAAATAATATCTAAACACCTATGGGTGTAATTAAAAGGGAAAAAAGATAAGGGTAATAAATAGAGAGTTAAAGACCTAAAAATGATGACAAATGAAAGTTACTAATAAGAATGGTAAAGCAAAGTGAGATTAGTCAAAGGTTAAGATAGTGGATTAAAGTTTCCATCTGTGACTCAATTTATAACCATTTCCAAGATTAAAGTTCTTGTGTGTTTTTCTATCTATAAATAAGGTGCTAAGAACATAATAGCATAAATCTAGTACAAATATAAATATGAATACGAATCCATATAAAAATATATAATGAAAAAATACAATATAAAGTTATTTATATATATATATTTTTTTCTAAATTTTACAAAATTAAAAATATAAATAAAAAATTTAAGATTTTCTTTTAAAATTTATTTTTTAGTAAAAACAACTTCAAACATATTCAAGTACATGCACAAACAATACTGTAATAATTCTCACTAACTCTTGGTTAGACCGTTAATAACTCTAATTATTATGTTAATAATTCTAATTGTGTTAATGATTATAATCATTAACATGTGCATAATTTGATACTTTGAAAAAATTCCGAGGAATTTTTTGTCTTCTTGAATTCAAAACTTCCACGTAGATAGCTGGATTAAGATGGTTTTGTTTGTGTAGGTACAATGCGTTTATGAGATGAAAAAAACTGTATATTTTTACATCTATGATATATGTTTTTCATTGTACGCTTGCATTGTTTGTTTATGTAGAAAAATACGAATTCTCAAAGAGATTTACAAATAACTGGATAAAAAATTGACGGAGCTTGATACTACTTATCACAAGCTGAAAAATTTGGAAACCAAATACATAGAGATGATATGATTCAAATGGAAGCATAATCTTCACAGATTCAAGGCATGTTACTAATAGGTACTATTATTTTGATCTTTGGAGATAATATGAACTAGTGGAGCACATATCATAGAAATGGAAGCATAATCTTCACAGAGTCAAGGCATGGTACTACTAGGTACTATTATTTTGATCTTTGGAGATAATATGAACTAGTGGAGCACGTCAATAGAGATGGAGGGGCAAGTGAGGAGAAGACTTGGCAATGAGAGGCACGATTTTCAAAGTTTAAACCCTATTTTAAAATCATGCTATAACTAGTCGGGCACACTAGTGCATATTGCTTTCCATCTTTAGGCAATGTATACGAATTCACGATGTATACGAATTCGAATACAGATACAATACTGTCAACAATAGGATAAGACCGATTATCTGTACTACATAAAATATTCGATCATTTTCATACTCTTTTCTATACATGAAAGTCCAATACAACCAAATTATGCTATTATGGTTTAAAGTTGAATAAGTACTCTATTATACAAGATTTATTTAAGTGATTATAATTAGTGTTAGCAATGCACGCTCTTTGAAACGAGGCTGGATAGATCTATCCGTTACCAGGGAATTTGGTAAACTTATTGGGAGAGAAATGGAATGAATTTACCTTTGATGCTTCTAAATAAATGTAAAATGGAATGGCTTTACCTTTGATACTTCTAAATAAGTATCTATGGATTTTGTGAGGTTTAAAGATCATTTTAACGTTTCTTTTTATTAGGAGCTTCGAAATGCCATCAATAATCCTATGAATATAGGGAAGAGAGATAAATGCTCCAAGTATAGAATTGACATGGGATTGTTTGGGTCTTGGATGAAGGACATCATGGAAGGATTTGTTAATTTGTCCTAGAGGATAGACATTAGCCAAAATGGCCTTCATAAGGAGGGAATGTTCTTCATGATAATGATGGGGATAAGAAATGTGGATAACTCTCGTAATAAGGGCTTTGAGAACAATTGATTTTTGAGTAGGATGGTGGTGGGATTGGGCTTGTAGGTATCTATAAATGTATGTATTTTTATAGTACACATGATGAGATAAGGATCCATCCCATTGACAAGTGACTAACACATCAAGAAAAGGGAGCGAATCGCTCTACACAATTTCCATAGTCAACTAGATGTGAGGAGGGATATTATTGCACTGGTTTTAAGAAATTTGTTAAGAGAAGAGTGGTCATGCATCCATATGGAAAACAGTCATCAACAAAACGAAAGCAACATTGGTTTCAAGGAGAAATTGTTCAGTGCTAATGCTTCAAAGTGTTACATAAATATATTGGCAACCATAGGGGACAAGCATGAACCCATGGCCATGCCTTAGTTTGTTCATAGAATGTGTCTTTAAAAAAAAAGAAGGTAGGGGTAAGGGAAATTTTAATTAGTTTAATTTTCAGTATTGGCCAACTTCGAGATAATATCAAGGGTTTTAGGGGGCAAGAAGTTTGGTAAAAAGTGAAACAACATCAAAACTTACAATTAGGTCTTGTTCTTCAAGATGAATAATATAAATTTTATGAATGAAATTAATGGATTCTTTCATAAAAGAGGCGATTGGACCAATGAAAGGTTGAATTTTTCCTACTAAGAATCTTTACAAGGCATGGGTGGGGGCTCCAATAGCACTAACAATGGGTCTTAGAGGATTATTAGGTTTGTTGATTTTTTGTTAGCCATATATTTGGGGAGGTTGAGTATTGTGAGGAAGGATCCACTTCTTGACAAAGGGATCAAGGGGAGAGTGTAATACCCTAGTTTTGACCCCATTGTATGAGAATATGTAAATGATATTGTGGTGAGGATCTCAAGGACAAGGCCACACCATCAATTTTGTGACTATGTATCAACAATTAGATATGGTATAGGTAGATTGTGTTGGTTAGGAATAATAAAAATAGTAGTTGTGTGTGTGTGGGGGGGGGGTCTACATATACATGCATACACACACACACACACACACACACACACACACACATATGAAAACCCGCAAAATAACTATGCAAAGCAACAAGAAGAAAGGGGTACAATTTTCAAAAGATTTGGGAGATAGTTATTCAAACCCATCGGCCATTAACTACCAAGTTGGCCTATTAACTTAATCATTTAATACTTCCAAGAGGAAGTGGTTGAGGCAATTATTTCCTCGGGAAGGAGAAAGCATGTATGCTAATTTCTTTTCTGAGTCACCTTGCAATTTTGAAAAGTTGGGATTGTTTGTTGGACAATAGAAAACCTATGAATTAGAGCTCATCCCTCCATTAATTCATATGTCTTACTTTCTTGGCAGTTTTTCTGTTCTTCTAGCAGAGTGTGCATTTCTTGAAGGGGAATGATTCTTACCACTCTCGAGTTCTAGTTGGCTACAAAAATGACCGATGAGTTTCGTTCATGTAGTATGTTATGCCTAAGTTGAGATGCTTGAGTGCTCTTCCATTGTCAACGTGTTAGCATGAATCCACTAACTACTTGAGCCTTATGTAGGAATCCAAGAGTAGATGAGGGAGTTGGGATGTTCTTGATAAACCTAGTGAAGGATGAGACCTCCTTGGAAGATGATAGGGTTTGGGTTACCTTTCTGTGCACACACTATATAGAAAATGGAGGAAGGGGACACCTGATGGACTTTTGAACAAAGAAGGGGAGCTTCTTTGTGTTGTGTGGGCCAGGTATTGTGGGCATTAGGCTAGTTGAGACTTCTCAAGGTGGTTATAGATTTGCAGTTGAGCTCACTAGATTTGAAATCCTTTCCCTTAGTTATCTTATCCTAGTAAACCTAGTTGTGCGATGGATTAGCTATATGATTATGTCCATGTGAAAATGGGTAGATTGATAAACCTATGGGTGGGATGGCTTGGCTATGTGATTGTGTCCATGTGATAATGGGTATCATGATAAACCTAGATGTGGTTTCACTTGGCTATATGACTGTGTCCATGTGATAGTGGGTATCTTGGTAAACATAATTGTGGGATAGCTTTGCTAAGGTAGTATCAAGGGAATCCTAATAAACCTAATTATGGGTTGGCTTGGTTGTGAAAGTGTATGTCCATGACCGTGAATCAACCTTAGTAGTTCTCCTTTTCTTGTGGAAATTGTACTCTGCTTGAGGGTTGACTCTAAGAAAAAACAGTATGTGATATACAGAGTTCGTATAGTTGGGTGGGACATTGTTATTGTGTAGTGTGTTATGTCCCATATTGTCCATTGCATGCTTGCTAGGATATACTAGAGTGAAGGGTCTTTTTCCATTGTAAAAGGCCAAGTTTGGGATTGTTTATGTAAAAGTGTTGGTTTAGTAGGGATCAAGACCCATGGCTTAGTATTGGCAGGTCCTCTTGGTTTTTACTCCATAAAGTGTTGGATTAGTGGCATTGTCGACTACCCCTTGATGGGAGGATGTCCCCCATCATGTTGGACCATTTGTGCCTTGGATTGGTTCTTGGTGCTTCTTGGGATGGGACCATTAGGACATTTGTCTCATGGCCTCCTAGCCACACTCATGTTTACACTCATTATTAACTGCCACAAATCACAACATCATCAAGGCAATCAAGTTATATTTCTTGGAATTCGTAATTAAGTGTTAAAAATCCTACCTGTCTTCTAATGTTTTTAGGATTCATTTTTTTTTACTCCATATGTTAGTGATCTTTGGTGAGAGGTTCCTTGGGAAAGGTGTTTGTGTTATGTTTAATAAAATGCATATATTTACCATTGATATGAAGGACTCCCCATTGGCCTTAGGATTTGACCTAAAGTGTTGAGGAGCTAGGTTTTGGTGGCATTGGGATCTATCTCCTCTCATGCTTTCCAATCGTCACACCGTGATCCATGAACTTGGTCAAGGTGCTATCTTGAGAGGTAACATTTTTTGGCGTCATTGTTGGGGACACTCGAAGATGGTTGCATAACAGTTGGGGCAACTTCGTCAGGTCGAATTTTTCATTTCCTTGGAAAGAATGAAAAAATCAGTAAGAAATTTGAGGTAAGTTTTTGGTTTGGTACTTTGATGAGAGTATTGTTAAGGAATAACCTTGCAGGCCTTAGTTTGAAACACCACTCAAGAAAAATAAGAATAAATAAGTACATTTTGAGATAGAATCCTCATCTTTTGATGACCTTGTGGGATGTAGACATGAGCACATACATTGCTTAAGAAGAAGAGATCATCTTGGTGACTCCACATATTTTAGCATAAATAAAGAGATGATATGGCATTTTTTTATGAACCATGGTTGCACAATTGGTTTGATACACTATATTTCTCATGGATCCTAAGATATGCTAATCAATTACACGACTACAGTTGGAGGAAACACATACCGAAATTTCATGGACTTGACGATTCAACTGAATGGCATATTATATTATTCATGGGAGCTATTTCAATGATGAACGTGTTACATGAGGATGTTAAGATGAATATGTTCAAGATATCTCTTGATTTGTCCAACAAAGATGTGAAATTTGGTAAAATGGGCTTGCTATGAAAGTAATTCACTCACATGAAGATTTATCAAGGTATCTTATGTGAAATGGGATACTTTTTTTGGAGGGTATATTGAGTATCTGTCATGTCCCAAATTTGGCATTGGGTCACAATGGCCTAAGAAAATTGGCCATATTCATTAGAGTTTGTCAAATTGATGCTAAAGGTCAAATAATTGCCAAGGAGGAAAATTACTAGTTTCCTAGGTTTGGGGTGGAAGCTTTGGGATTTGGAATAATGGGGATAATAAATGATGTTGGAACATTAGGATGGAATAAATATTTAATAAAGTAGATAAATAAATATATACAATTGAAAATCAAAGTGGCGTTTGATCATGAAGACACATGGAGGAAGTGGGACCCACACAAACTAGAATTTGTGTGCCACATGGCATCCTATTTTTGCAATTTTGAATCCATGGGAAGCCTAATGTTGTTGGGATGAGTTATAAGGTCAATAATACTTTGAATGAGTCAATGAGGTCGAAATATAGAGGAAAAGTAACTCCCACGGAAGAGGAAGAGGCAATTTGCAGATAGTGAGACAATTGGGCTAGATTCCCTAGCTTTATGACAACAATAATGAAGATGCTATGACACCTATGACACAAATCAGACCTGAAGGCTGACATATGACATATATGGCATATCAGGCCTAAAAATAGACTCCAAGAGGGCGCTCAAGGGTGTTAGGGCAGCTAATATGCTTCCACATGTGATTTAGTGGAAGTGGGAGACTAGGAATTGTTGTACAAGTGGCGTTCTTTGGAATCTCTTCCCAACTTGAGTTGGCATGAGTCTCTTGGAAGGAATTCGACCCATGGAGGACATTAGAACTTTATCAATGTCAAGAACAAAGAATGAAATGATCTTTTTATCATTTGTAGAATTTTCAATTGCATTTGTGAAGAGGGAGAGCTAGTGGATGACTAGTTTCTTGCCTTAGCCAATTTCAAGGGTGAAAGATTCCCATCCAAGTTGGTAATTCGAAAGGCCATTCATAACTTTCATTTGGAGCTTTAATGGAGTCTTTATTTGTAGGTTTAAACTAAATGGAAGCTCATGGTTTCTTCTATTACATCTCACTCCTTCAACCATTTCCAGTTTTGGTGGCATATTCTTAATCCTTGAGGGAGGGCGTTTTTGGTGATCTATTGTAATCTTTGGGGCAGATTCTAATGCCCCATTTATTTTGTAATATGAATTAAATACTCTTTTCTTCATATCCAAAAATTTTGAGGTCTAAATTCCAAGTAGAAATGTATAAATCTCATTTTTAATGAAAGAACAGTGCCATTTCCCCACTACCTTGTTGTGAACCAATGTAATGTTGATCGATTTGATTGGATAAGTAAAATAATGATGGTTTATTGATGAATGGAATTTTATTGATGTATTATGCAAGTTTCATGTTCAGTTCTCAAGCATTTGAAGTCATTTTACTTAGTTTATTTACATTTGGAGAAGATTTGGTGTCATTTCCCCAAGGGTCGAACTAGTGATTTTTGTTGTTGTTTGGGAGAGGTTTGGAATAGAATTAATAACTAATGAATGGTGCATTTGGGACATTAATAACAACCTTGAGACATCGCCTACCTTTGTTCAGAAATTTGAGTGGGTTTGGAGGCATTTGGGAAGCCATTTTTCAGTACTTACCGAGGGGGATTTGAACCCCAAATTACTAGTAAAATTGCATACTTGGTCCAGAATCTTAAGAGAATTTGCAGAGATATTTTGGTGGTAATATATCATCCCTGAACATCATATTCAAGTCCTAATATCATTCATACACCTTCCTTGAATATTTGAAGGAATTTGGAGTCAATTTGAGACCTAGAGACCAATACTAGTCAAAGGGAAATTACTAGTAAAGTTCCCTACATTGGCCAGAATTGAAAGAGGATTTGCAGAAGTATTTTAAAGGTCCAAAAGCATCCCTGAAACACATATTTATGTTCTAACATCATCCATATACCTTCTCAAAATATTTGGGAGCAATTGGAGCAATTTGGGGACCTAGAGCTCAAAATTGGTCAAAGGTCTAACTAGGGAAAAAAGTGAATGATTGCCATTTTAATAAAATTCCTAACAAGGGACATTATAGTATCTCATTAAAAAAGATGCTTATAACCCATCGCTTGAAGATGAATATAATAGATCAACTCCTAGAAAGCTCTTAGGAAGAAGCCATTCCTGAAGAACTTTTGGTTGAGGATTTTGTCAAAGAAATCGAGGAACTCCATGGTGAAGATCAAGAGAAGGAGCTTGAAGAGGAAACATATTAAAACAAGAACATGTCCAAGAAGAAATCCTTAATGGTTACAAGGCATGGGTTCTTGTAGATATGGAAGGACATGAAGGAGATTTTGTGGAAGAATATGCCATTAAGGATTTTGAGGAAGCCAAGGAACACAATATCTCAATCCCTAGGCTTGAAAAGGATGGTACTTTTGAGGCATGAAGACCAATAATCCCTAATTGAAGAAAGTGAAGAAATAATGAGTTCTCCTTATTGTTTTTCTTAATACTCTTATGATATATTGTGCCTTTTGGAAAATGGCATGATTCCTTTGTGTGATGAAGAAGATGATAATTGTAGGAGGTTTATTTTCCCCATCTATGATCCTTCAAGGATTTCAAGTGTTGTACTTGATATTTCAAGGCACAAATGTTTCAAAGAATGTTTTCATTATTTTTTCCCGCTATATAGAAGCAAAGATATTCTAAATTTGGATAAGCCAAAGTTGTTTTTTATGTAGGCATGGAACAACATAGAAAGGGTTTTCATGAAGATCAACAAGAAGATTAAGAGGCTCTTAAAGAACCATTTCCAATTGAAAAGGGTGTTGGAAACATGGTTGGTGAAGATGTAGTTGATACTTTCTCGTGTTCTCCTTATGATGAATACTTTGGGTAAAAATTTGAATACTAGGTCCATGGAAAAGTTGACCAGGTTGATGAGCATGTCCGAGGAAAGATTGTCATGGATCTCGAAGAACATGAAATATATTTTGTTAATGAAATCCATGAAGATAATGAAGATGGTACTCATCATTTTTAGATGATGAAATTCAATGAGGTCAAGTCTCACTCAAATATGGGTGTAGTCTGATTGGCCACAAAAAATTTCTACACCTCATATTTACAAGTGATTCCTAGAGCACAGAATCAATTGGTTGATTCCCTAGTAGCATTTTCTTCTATTATTTACCCTCACAAGGTCATTCTAGAATCATGAATTAGTGTACAAGTAATTTTTATACTTTAAATTCCTTATAAATTTGAATATTGAAAAACTTTTTATGACGATGAGAAGATGCACAACCTTATGAACAACATGGAAAAAGTGTTTCAGCCTCATTATGTAGGATTCCTTATTTGTATTGAGGCTCATTTGGGGTAGCAAGCGCAAAATGGAAAAAGTGTTTGAGCCTCATTATGTAGGATTCCTTATTTGTATTGAGGGTCATTTGGGGTAGCAAGCACAACATGGAAAAAGTGTTTGAGTCTCATTATGTAGGATTCCTTATTTGTATTGAGGGTCATTTGGGGTAGGAAGTAGAGATCAACAAGCATGCTTATGATGATGATAGTTTTTAATTGAGCCATGTATAGGCTTGGAGAGAGGGGGCTTGTGGAAGGGGCCTTCTTCTTTGAAGGAACTTAAAAGAATTCAGGTTTGTGAACCCTTCCATTGTTCAACCCGCATTCTGATGGAGGTAATGGAATCTACTCATCTTCCCATTTACATGGTTTTGTCTTAGATTATTGCAAAAGACAATAGAAGAATCCCTAGCATGAATGATATCTTAAGGTGGCTTCACTATTGGTATGATTTCACTTGACTTATTTTTCTCACCATTCTAGAGTAGGTAGGTAGGTTCTGTTGAATATTGTAACTTCTAAGAATATTATATTTGTACATTAATTATTCCTGAGATGTTCCATCCCTCCGATGTGATTTTATTATGTATCCGGAGATGTTTATTCCTCCGAGGAATTGTGGTAACTAGGGTTGTTAGACCCACCATGTGGGGGTCGGCCCTAAAGTTAGGTTTTAGGGGTTATTAGACTTCTCCAGGAGAGGTCGGCCCCATTAGGTATTTTTGGTGGTCAGGAGTGTGTATAAATAGAGGAGGTGAACTCCTCATTAGATCACTGAGTCACTTGTGGAAAGTGGCGCACTTGTCTGGGAGATCTGCTAAGGAGGATTAGAAGGAGCGAGCACATCTTGTATTTTGGTTAATCATCTTATTGAGGAAAGCTTTGCTGGGTTTTCTACCCCATGAGGGTTTCCCACGGTAAATATTGTGTCTATCTTGTGATTATGCTTCTTTCAGTGATCCTGCTAGTCTATTTGGTTTAAACTTAACATGGTATCAGAGCTAGACTGAATAAGACATCTTTCACAAGATAAGAATACCTCTCTCTCTCTCTGCGGTGAAGTTAGGGTTTCAGCCCAAAGTTGGTATTATTGATTTTTGGTTGCATGGCTGGATAGACCTTTTCAATACCTTTCTTTTAAGCCCTAGATCGAACTTTTTGGTTGGGTAGAACTCCGGGAAAGTCAAACCCTAATTCTACCAAAAGTACAATACGTCAAAATTTGGTTTCAGAAAAAAGTTGGAATTTTTGAATTCTGATTACATGGCTGGATAGCCCTTCTCAAGAGCATTCTTTTGAGCTATAGATCGAACTTTTTGGTTGAGTAGAACTCCGGGAAAGTCAAACCCTAATTCTACCAAAAGTGTGATAAAATTCTGTTCCAGATTTCGGAAAAGTGAAAAGTAACTTTCCAGGTATGTCTACTCTGTCTCTTGGACTCCCCCAAGAGAAGATGGCTCCCAACACTAAGCTTGAGGACAAGCTAGAAGGTATAGAGAATTTCCGGGCATGGAAATACAGAATTGGTCTCATTCTTGAAGAGAATGATCTTGCCCATTATATCAAAGAAGAAGTTGCAGAACCAGAAGGAGAAGAAGCCAAAGAAAAGCACAGGAAGGATTTGATTAGGGAAAAGAGAATCATAGCTGATTCTATTAAAGACCACTTGATTCCCCAAGTGGCTTCCAAGAAGACTCCAAAGGAAATGTATGATGCCCTAGGAAGAATGTATGAAGGAAAGAACATCAATAGGAAGATGAACCTGAGGACTCAATTGAAGAGTACCAAGATGCACAAAGGAGAATCCATTCAAGATTACTTCTCAAGGGTTTCACAAATCAAGGAACAACTAGATGCAATCGGTGATACCCTTGATGAGGATGAACTTGTGATGACTGCTCTCAATGGTCTCACTAGACCTTGGGAATCATTTATTCAAACCATGTGTGCCAGGAAAGAAAGCATGAAGTTTGATATAGTATGGGAAGATTGTGTTCAAGAAGAAGCTAGGGTTGCAAACAGAGAAGCTCTTCTCAAAGAGGATGACCAAGCTTTGGCCACTCATACCAAAAGAAGAAGAATGAGTCATCTCAAGAGAGTTGACCACAAAGGATCTCAACACTTCTCTAGATCTAACAAGAGAAGAGGACCCAATTCAGCAAGAGATCTTTCCACAGTAGAATGCTACAATTGTCATAAATTAGGACACATCTCCAGATTTTGTCCTTCTCCAAAGAAGAAGTTCTTCCACAAAAGACATCATGCACATATGGCAGAAAATGACAGTGAAGAAGAAGAAGAAGAAGAAGAGGTAGAGGCAAGACCTAGAAAGAAAAGGTCTAAAGGAAAGAAAGAAGATCCAGAAGAATATGTCCTATTCTCTGCACTCTCTGGATCTGTATCTCCTGGAGAAGATACATGGCTCATTGACAGTGGTGCTTCTAAGCACATGACAGGACAAAGGAAGACTTTCTCAAATCTTGAAGAAAAGTCTTCTTCACAAAAGGTATCTCTAGGAGATGACTATCAGTACCCCATCAAAGGAATTGGTGAAGCTAGCTACAAGCTAGATTTTGGAACACCCTTGAAGATGAAAGACATCTTATATGTACCAGGTCTAAAGAAGAACCTCCTCTCTATCTCAGCACTAGATAAGAAAGGCTTTAGAGTGGCTTTCATAGATGGACAAGTACTCATGTGGTCCAAAGGAAAGACAATTAAAGATGCAGTTGTTATTGGTGAAGAAGAAGGAGGCCTCTATAAGCTAAAGGGTCATCCAGAAAGTGCCCTTGCTCATGAAATCTCTAGCCCCAGTGAGCTTTGGCATAGAAGACTAGCTCACATCAACTATAAATCCTTACCCTATGTAAGAAAGGTAGTCATAGGATTACCAGACCTGAAAGCTGATCATGATGGCTCATGTAAAGGGTGTAAGAAAGGGAAAAATATCAAGAACCCCTTTCCAAAGAGTGAAACAAAGACTAAGAACATTTTAGAGCTAATACACTCAGATGTATGTGGACCAATTCCCACCACTTCTCTAAGTGGGTTTGAATACTATCTTTCATTCATTGATGACCATTCAAGGAAAACTTGGATATACTTCCTGAAAGGTAAGAATGAAGTCTTTGGAAAATTTAAAGAGTTCAAGGCTCTAATAGAAAATCTTTCAGAGAAGAGAATCAAAATTCTCAGAACAGATAATGGCGGAGAATTTACCTCAAAGGAATTTGAGGACTTTTGTAAAGAAGCTGGAATTAAAAGGGAACTAACTACTCCTTATAATCCCCAACAAAATGGGGTGGCTGAAAGGAAAAATAGAACAATCATGGAAGCTGTGAAGACCATGATACATGACCAAGATCTTCCCATGTATCTATGGGCTGAAGCAGCCAAGACAGCAGTATATGTGCAAAATAGATTATCTCATAGTGCTCTTGATTTCAAAACTCCAGAAGAAGTGTTTACAGGTAAGAAGCCTGAGGTAAGTCATCTTAAAATATTTGGGTGTCCTGTGTACATTCACATTCCAAAAGAAAAGAGAACCAAGTTGGATCCTTCTGGTAAGAAGGGAATATTTGTTGGTTATTGTGAATCATCCAAAGCCTTCAGAATTTATATTCCAGGTTTCCATCACATAGAAATAAGTAGAGATGTAACATTTGATGAAGAAGCAGCTCTCAAGAAATCCAAGAAGTGCCAACTTGAAGAAATATATGAAGACGATACTTCTCCCAGGATCACAGAGGCTGTACCCATTCCTGAAGATGATTCTCCAGAGGATCATGACATGTTGGAACCACAAGAGCCTCCTACTTCAGACTTATCCAAGAAAAGAAGGCCAGCATGGGCCATAGATATTATTCAAGGGGCTGAAAGATATGGAGCTCCTGAAGGCTCCACTAGAGAAAGAAAGAAACCAAAGCTAGTGTCCAACTACATGGCCTTGATGTGTGATCTTGTAGATCAACTACCTACCAGCTATGAAGAGGCAGCCCAGAAGAAAGAATGGGTAGAAGCAATGACAGAAGAATATCAGTCAATAATGAAAAATGATGTTTGGGATATAGTACCCAAACCAAAAGATAAAAGTGTGGTTTCTTCCAAATGGATTTTCAAGATAAAACATGCTGCAGATGGTAGCATTGAAAAATAAAAAGCAAGATTTGTAGCCAGAGGATTCTCTCAGAAGGAGGGAATTGACTATGAAGAAACATTTGCACCAGTCGCTAGGTATACTTCAATTAGAACTATCATGGCACTTGCATCCATGATGAAGTGGAAATTACACCAAATGGATGTTAAGACAGCTTTTCTGAATGGTGTAATTGAAGAAGAAGTATACATAGAGCAACCACAAGGGTTTGAGGTTAATGACGGAAGAACTCATGTATGCAAATTGAAAAAGGCATTATATGGGTTGAAGCAAGCTCCCAGGGCTTGGTACGGAAGGATTGACAATTTCTTAACTAGCATGGGCTTTACCAAAAGTAAAGCTGACCCAAATCTTTATCTCAAAGTGATGGATGATGAACCAGTTATATTATTGTTATGTGTAGATGATCTATTTCTAACTGGAGATGAGAAACAAATTATTGAAAGCAAGAAGAAGCTTTCTTCAGAATTCGAGATGAAAGATCTCGGATTAATGCATTACTTCTTAGGCTTAGAAGTATGGCAAGAACCAAAAGGAATGTTTCTAAATCAAGGTAAGTATACTGTGGAGATTCTCAAAATATTTGATATGTTGGAATGTAAATCCATGGCCACTCCCATGGACTCCAACTTAAAGTTATTAGTTAACGATTCATCAGAATTAGTGGACATAACTCTATATAGACAAATCATTGGATCATTGATGTACTTAACAAACATTAGGCCTGATATATGCTTTGCTGTAAATACCCTAAGTCAGTATCTAGTAGAACCTAGAAAGGTTCACTTAATAGCTGCAAAGCACATAATGAGGTACCTAAAAGGTACTTTAGATTTTGGCCTATTTTATCTTGGAGGTCATGAACTCAGACTACATGGTTACTCAGATTCTGATTGGGCAGGTAGTGTCTCAGATAGAAAAAGTACTTCAGGTGGATGTTATAGTCTTGGATCTGCCATGATCTCATGGTTCAGCAAGAAACAATCTAGTGTGGCCCTCAGTACTGCTGAAGCAGAATATATAGCTGCCTGCTCTGCCAGCTGTGAAGCAATATGGCTTCGGAAACTTTTATCTGGAGTGTTTGACTTAGAAATGGACCCCACTGTGATCATGTGTGATAATCAAAGCTGCATCAAGATGACTGAAAATCCTGTATTTCACGATAAGTCAAAACACATAGAGATCCGATACTTTTATATACGAGATATGGTGCAGAGAGGCGAAATCAAGCTCGAGTATATAAGCATTGAGGATCAAATTGCTGATATCCTGACGAAACCTCTATCTCGAGTAAAGTTTGAACACTTCCGAGACAAGCTTGGTGTAGTTCAGAAGGACCCTCCTCGAAAGGGGGAGTAGCACAGTGTCCGACAACAAGTCTATCTCATCAATGATGAGGTTACCTATTTACTGCACTAAGTTATCTAGAATTATTTAGATTTAGGACTCTTATATTCCTTCTTTTGATGTTAGATGTATACATGCTTTTGATGTTAGTTTTGATGATAGATGTATACATGCTTTTGATGTTAGTTTTGATGATAGATGTATACATGCTTTTGATGTTAGTTTTTGATGATAGATGTATACATGTTTTGATGATGATGATACATGTTGTGATTATACATGTTTTGATGATAATGATACATGTTGTGGTTATACATGTTTTGATGATCATGATACATGTTGTGGTTATACATGTTTTGATGATGATGATACATGTTGTGGTTATACATGTTTTGATGATGATGATACATGTTGTGGTTATACATGTTTTGATGATGATGATACATGTTATGGGTATACATGCTTTGATGATGATGATACATGTTATGGTTATACATGATGATGATGATACATGTTGTGGTTATACATGTTTTGATGATGATGATACATGTTATGGTTATACATGTTTTGATGATGATGATACATGTTGTGGTTATACATGATGAGGATACATGTTTTGTTATACATGTTGTGAAGGGATTGGATCATTCCTGGACTTCAGTCCTAAAGAAGAGCCGTAGACGTATGTCTTCGAAAATAAAGTTCTTGATGAACATGTGAAGGGATTGGATCATTCCTGGACTTCAGTCCTAAAGAAGAGCCGTAGACGTATGTCTTCGAAAATGAAGTTCTTGATGAACATGTGAAAGGATTAAGTCATCCTTGGACGTAGATCCTAAATGCACGGTTGAGGATTAAGTCATCCTTGGACGTAGGTCCTAAATGCACGGTTGAGGATTAAGTCATCCTTGGACGTAGGTCCTAAATGCACGGTTGAGGATTAAGTCATCCTTGGACGTAGGTCCTAAATGCACGGTTGAGGATTAAGTCATCCTTGGACGTAGGTCCTAAATGCACGGTTGAGGATTAAGTCATCCTTGGACGTAGGTCCTAAATGAACGGTTGAGGATTAAGTCATCCTTGGACATAGGTCCTAAATGCACGGTTGAGGATTAAGTCATCCTTGGACGTAGGTCCTAAATGCACGGTTGAGGATTAAGCCATCCTTGGACGTAGGTCCTAAATGCACGATTGATGATTAAGTCATCCTTGGACGTAGGTCCTAAATGCACGGTTGAGGATTAAGTCATCCTTGGACGTGGTCCTAAATGTACGGTGGAGGATTAAGTCATCCTTGGACGTGGTCCTAAATGTACGGTGGAGGATTAAGTCATCCTTGGACGTGGTCCTAAATGTATGGTAGAGGATAAGTCATCCTTGGACGTGGTCCTAAATGAACGGTTGAGGATTAAGTCATCCTTGGACACTGTCCTAAATGTACGGTAAGGATTGGATCATCCTTGGACTTTGGTCCTGTAAACTGAGCCGTAGACAGGTGGTCTCCGAGAACATGATAGGACTGGATCGTCCCTGGACTTCGGTTCAAAAGGTACATGATAGGACTGGATCGTCCCTGGACTTTGTTTCAAAAGTTACATGATAGGACTAGATCGTCCCTGGACTTCGGTTCAAAAGGTACATGACTGGACATAGAGAACTGGATTGATCGTGTGATGACGATGCTGATGATCGTGTGATGACGATGCTGATAATCGTGCGATGAGAATGCTGATGACGATGCTGATGATCGTGTGATGGCGATGCTGATGATTGTGTGATGACGATGTTGATGATCGTGTGATGACGATGCTGATGTTCGTATGATGACGATGACGATGCTATTTTGACGATGCTGATGATTGAGTACTATCAACTCTGATGATGCTGATGTTCCAGTAACTAATCAAGTTACTGATGATGATGAATTGAAGAAAGCTTCCGATGATATATAGATGATGTAGTAAATGACTCCTTGCTCCTACAGATGTTGTTATAATATCCTTCTCGTTAAGGGGGAGTGTTGAATATTGTAACTTCTAAGAATATTATATTTGTACATTAATTATTTCGGAGATGTTCCATCCCTCCGATGTGATTTTATTAGGTATCCGGAGATGTTTATTCCTCCGAGGAATTGTGGTAACTAGGTTTGTTAGACCCACCATGTGGGGGTCGGCCCTAAAGTTAGGTTTTAGGGGTTATTAGACTTCTCCAGGAGAGGTCGGCCCCATTAGGTATTTTTGGTGGTCAGGAGTGTGTATAAATAGAGGAGGTGAACTCCTCATTAGATCACTCACTCACTTGTGGAAAGTGGCGCACTTGTCTGGGAGATATGCTAAGGAGGATTAGAAGGAGGGAGCACATCTTGTATTTTGGTTAATCATCTTATTGAGGAAAGCTTTGCTGGGTTTTCTACCCCATGAGGGTTTCCCACGGTAAATATTGTGTCTATCTTGTGATTATGCTTCTTTCAGTGATCCTTCTAGTCTATTTGGTTTAAATTTAACAGGTTCCATAGTAGATTTAACTTCATTTGGTTTCCACATTTACTTTTGCTCATGCATTGCACTTGTTGTTTATCGTTTAATTTTTATTTGAACAACGAAGGACAAAAATGTCTACCTCCAATTCATTTGACACATTTGTTGTTAGTTGTGTTTGTAAGTGTAGATGATTTTGAGGTTCTCATGCACTCTTGTAGAAGCGCAACATTTCCCATAATTGGATCTAGATGTTACACCCTGGATCATTTGCAACATGCTTGCTAGGATAGACCAGAGTGAAGGGGTCTTTTTCCATTGCAAAAGGCCAATTTTGGGCTTGTTTATTGTAATATGCTGAATTTTGGACTAACTAGTTTTGTTGTTATATTAGGCCACAACCCCAACACATATGTTTTATTTTCAGTATTGGGCATGAGCCCTAGCACCTATGATTTATTCTTTTATATATTGACATATAGGGCATGGACCCTGACTTACTTCTTTATTTGAGTGTATACTGGGCGAGAAAGCCCCAATGTTCAAATGATGTTCTTCAGCTTTGATATGGGTATAAACCCTAATATAATGAGATGATCTTTTGTTACTTATTGTGCATAGCTATGATATTACATGATTTGACTTAAGAGTGTGTTGAGCATGGACTCAGAAACACACATATAACCTACATACTAGGCATAAGCCCCAATGTACCTAGAAGAATGTTTATGTACTGAGAGTAAGCCCTGAGGTACTATTGCTTGGTTTTTCAACCAAGCATGTGCAAGGATGCACCTATTAACTTGTAATAGCAATCTCGAATGAAAAGAAAATAACAATAAACTTAATCTAATCTAACATTAACATATGCAAGGGAAATAAAGAACTAGATTGATAACAATAAGAAAATAAGACAAGAGATTCAAAAGAATTTGTTTTTGTATTATCTCAAATGGTGAGGATGATGGGTGTTGAGAAACTCCAAGGTTGAGAAGCTCCAATATCCAATGGTCTCTTCTTCTCCAAAGCTTCAATGGGATTCATCAAACTTGAAATGGGAGGGAATGGCTCTCAAAGGGAATTTGGCAGCATAAGGATAGGATGAAATGTGGATGAAAAGTGAGGAGCCCCTATCACCTTTTTATAGTTTTTGGTGATGGGGAATACCATTATGGTTTTGAGGAAACCAATGGTATTAACCAACATGGTTTAGGTCTCTTTTTCCCTCTTTTTCCTTTTTTGAATATTTTTAATATTTTTATTCCCTTTTAATATATTTTGGGAATTTTGGACCCTTTTTGAGGGGTTTTTGTGTTTTTTGAGGAAAAATACATATTTTGATGGGGAAAAGGTGTATTATGGTCTTTTTGGTGACCTTTTAATGGTTTTAGAGGCTCCAATGGTGGAAAAAGTGGACAAATGGGTCATGTGAATAAGGGAATGAGCTAGTGAGCACTTTTTCGGTGTTAACAGATTGCCCCCTGATGTGTGAGGGAAAGAGCTCAACGTATGGCCGATAGACATCATAGTTCTTTTGTATTTTTCCTGGGGTTCGGAGAAAAGAAGAGACGGATTGGAGACTGGAAAAATGGCCCCTTGGAAGCTACAAAAACTGAAAAAATACATGGCCTCAAAATGAATGAGGAATAATCTCTGATTATGGACGAGGCGTGCATACCCATGATCGTATCAAGACATATACATAACAATTAGGCCCAAGAAGGGAGACCTGAATAATACATAAAAATTGTTGGTACATCGTAATGGTCCAGAGGGGACACCATGCTGGGCTGTACTCATGATCATGCCATGGCTGATCTCAATAACTAATACACTGGAAAAAGCAACAATCGTTCTAAATAAGGTATCAGAAGGGTTGATGAATTGTTGAATCTGAAGGTGTCCAACGTCTGTAGGGACTCAATGACTGTGAGTCAACTTCTGAGGAGTATTTGTAACTGTATACTTGAGGGAGTATCAAAGTGGGGTACATCTGAACACTGTCGCCAACCACAACTCGGATATCCATAGGAAAATGTAACTGGTTGTTTCCTCAATTAGACTCTCAAATGTTGTAGAGTCAGGTGATTTCCAGGGTCTTCAACAAATAACTGAAAGGACCGAACCCTGTACGAGTCTCAACAATGCGATCAAGGTGTTGAAGTCGAGCATGTGAGAAACAATCATTTGGAGAGGCACTAAGGAATCCTTTCGAAATGATCCGTAGGTACTCATCACTAATGGTGATGAGTCCAAGGTATAGGGACCTCTGGGTCTATCCTCTAGAATAAGTTTGGTTGGCGTCGACAGAGGGAGACTAGCAACTATCAAGGCAATGGCGTTTCCTTGATAGGAGCACGAGGTGTACAATTGAAGTGTGGTAGTACTGATGGTAGGACTGACATAATGTAGGGATGGGGAATAGCTGGGGTCATATAGTGGGTGGACTCAAGCTTCCTTTCTTCAGAGCATGATGACATGGTTGACCTTGCAGCATAGGAAACTGACTTTTAGGTGTGGGGATCATACCTTAGGGGTATGTATTGTATACTGGAGTGACTTTGGGGGGACAAGTTGATGGATGCTTTTGGGAGACTCTCAGGGTGACATACTACAGAATGCTCTGAACAAAGGCGACCATACTAGGGAAGCTGCCTTATGAGAAGACATGATCTGTTGTGGCACCGAAAAGCACCATTGGGTCCTTCTTCGTAGTTTTAATGAGCTCGAAGAAGGGATAAAAGTGTGCTCTGAAATGGTACTATCCTATGGATTTATGTGAGCCCAGGACTGTTCATGCTAGTGAGTGCTTTCATTTTTAAGGAGTCTGAAAATGATAATAAGACTTTGAATTGGTGGAGGATTACTATCCTGTGGATTTGTATGAGCCCAAGACGGTGATTGCTCATGGATACTTTAATTTTTTGAGAGTCTGAAAGCGATAAGTAGACTCCATTGGTGTTCTTTTTCATATGTTAGTCTCCAAGGCCCGAAAAAGGATAAAATGATGCAGATGGAGAACTCTTCTAGGCAATGTGACTAGAGTATTCCTTCTTCGTAATTAGTCTACAAGGTCAGAAAAAGGGGTAGACTTATACCACGTAGACACCCTTTCAATAATTTTAGCGAGCATGAAGGGAAGCAAGATTGCTCGACGATCTTTTCATTGTTTTAGGAGTCAGAGAAGAGCTTAACATAAACTCTATAAGTGCCTTTTTCGTAAAAGAATTGTTCGACACGAAAAAGGGGTAAAATTATACCAAACAAAAAGGTTATCGGTGAGAGCAAGGAATGATCTCAAGCATCGTCATGAGCGTGGAAAATTGAATCCGGCGATATAAGACTCGTAAAAAATGGACTACGGCCGATGTGGCACGCAAACCAAGGTGATGAGGGGCATTTTGGAGAAATTCCCAAAAATTATGGGGGTGGAAGTGAAAAATGATCTCAAGCATCATCATGAGCGCAGAAAACTAAATCCAACGATATAAAACTAGTAAAAAACGGACCATAGCCGATGTGGCACGCAAATCAAGGCGACGAGGGGCATGCAATAAAATGCCCAAAAAATATGGTGGTGAGAGCGAGAAATGATCTCAAGCATCGTCACGAGCATGGAAAACTAAATTCGGTGATATAAAACTCGTCAAAAATGGACCACGGCAAATGTGGCATGCAAATCGAGGCGATGAGGGGCATGGGAAAAATGCCCAAAAAATATGGTGGTGAGAGCGAGAAATGGTCTCAAGCATTGTCACGAGCCCGGAAAACTGAATCTGGTGATATAAGACTCGTAAAAAATGGACCATGACCGATGTGGCACGCAAATCGAGGTGACAAGGGGCATGGGAAAAATGCCCAAAAAACGTCGAGCATCATCACGAGTATGGAAATATGAATCCGAAGGTGCAAATGGTGCGAAAAACGGAGGTCATAAGGACTCCATAATGGTCGAAGGAAATAACTAGGTTAAAAAATGGCTACAAATAAAGGTGAGCCCACCCAGCCAAGGATGTAGTGGTGGGGAGAAATGATGACCCGCGGGGGAAGAATGCTGGGTGTATCAAATCAAATCAAATATACAAGTGATATGTGACCTCAAAAATGGTTGAGATCACGCATGTGAAAAAGTGAGCAGGGTTAATGACCTGCCCCCATGCTATGTGCATGGGGTTTATGATTGTGGATCACATATGTGTTGGTTTGAACAATGGGGTAATTGAAATACCGAGATAGATGTGATGGGGAAGGTTCAAAATGATTGATCATGCCCCCTATCCCAGGGTCAAGGTAATCTATTATGCCCCCTAACTCAGAGGTGTCAATGTGGTGCAGATGTTGTCTCAGAGAGGGATCAATAAGGCATTGAGCAACTACTGGTGGGGGGGTATACCATGAGGTTGTGGGCCGTGGTGGCATACTAAAGCGATAATATGATGATCGGGGATTCCCCTTGCGAGGTGGATGCCCCCAGTATCTCTGAGGAGAATCACGATGATGATGAGCAGGCAAGGTTTTGGGCCTGCCCCCATGTTGTGGACATGTGGTTTTCTCGTTGATTTGAAAGGGTTGAACATGTGTGTCAAAGGGATCAATGGAAGGGGCCAACTGAACAGAGGGGTCTCCAGTGGAAACCGTGTAAATGGTGTTAATTTCTTCCGAGGAGGAAGATTTTGGGGGATATATTTTCTCAATGAGAAGAGGGGATATCTCTAGGTCAGCATTATTCAATTCATATAGAGCTGCTCTATAATTTGGTAGATCAGGGTAGTGATGTGAGTAATGGCCGTAAATGCCACATATTACACAAGGGTGATTGGTACGCAGTGATTTATCCAGTGGATGAGGAGGCAGTTCAAGTTTTACCACTGGGATACCAGTGTCGTCTTCCAACATATTCATGTGTTCTTGAAGTGCTGGTAACTGTGGACATTTATGGGTGGCATGGCCTATGTCGTCACACAAAGAGCACTTGGGGGGAGCACGAGTGGTTGAGGCATTCTTCTCCAGTTTAGGGGTCATTAGGGGGGTGCGGGTTGTGGGTCCAGTGGTATAATTTTGTGGGCCTCTTCCCCCAGTGTTTCAGAATGGAGGGGGAGCATTACTAGATGTTGATGACGTAGTCACCGTTGGGGGTGGTCGGTTCTGGATGTTTGCTACACGAGGGGGTGGACGGTTAGAAGTATTGATGGGTTGCACCGGTTGTCAAATGACATTCGGTGTCGGGGGAGGGGTTGGGGCAGGTAGGTACCACAAAGGTAGTCCTAATCTTAATCCTAGGAGATTAAGTGTAGCCATGACTGGTGTGTTGATGGCGCCTGAAGGGGGAAATAAAAATGGGATAGTATGAATTGGTGTGGCTCCTACGTGAGTTGGCACTGAGGGTGGTTGCGGGACTAAAGCGGGTTGTTGGTTTGGTACCTGTGTGTTATGCGAGAGGGTGCACAAATCAGATATCTTGGTTATATTCAAAGGGGGTGGGATGGATTGGAATGTGGAAGTCATAGGTGCTTCCAAGTATAATCAGGGTCTGACTATGGAAACGAACGATGTAGGTGCATTTTGAACTGGTTGTTCAATCATAGGGAGAACATTTTTAGGTGCAGCGGGGGCGTATTGGTTTCAATGCGTTTGGAGATTCATGTTGGACGATGACATTATAAGGAGATGATGAGTACTTGAATCCATCGGTTGGTTTGTGTGTGCAGCATATGTGATTTGTTGTTGTGGTGATATGGTTCCTTGAGGAGGATCCAACGGACAAGTGTTCGCCACTCCTTGTGTGGGCAAAGGATTCTGTAGCACCATGGGTTGTGGTTGAGGAGGTGGCGCTAGTTGTGTCGCGTGCCCTTGGCATTGGGCGTCATCAGACCACAGTTGGCGCGCTCGCTCCAAATGGGGGCAAGTGTCTATGTAATGGCCGTATGGGGTTCTTACCCTGTTTCGGTGGTCGATCAGGGTTTTGGTTGGCGGGGGTAGCGTTGTTGTTGTTTGGAGGATAAGTCTGAGTGATTGGAGGTTGTGGTGCAGCAAGCACTGCCTGTGGTGGGTAGTAACCCACTGGGGCTTGTGAGTGAACGGGAGCATGTGTGGCCTATTGATGGTAATATGTAGGGGGTGCAACCAGAGGTGAATAGGCTGAAGGTGTGTGACCATAACATTGTGGTGGACATGAGGGTCCATGAGTGTTGTGGGGGTGGGCCATGGGAGCATACGAAGTTGTAGCTCCGGAGTGAGATGTGGCTTGCAAAATATTGGGGTTGGTATTATTGCGCATAATGGAAAAGGGTTGGTTGTGGGACGCAACTTGTCCAATGATGCCGTCTGCAATGTGGGATTCCCCCGGCACGTCAGTCCGGGAGGAATCACTGCGGGGAGAATCAGGAAAACTGGCATACAATTAGCCACACTGGGCGTAGATTAGATCAAACTACTAGGATTTTAGAATGGCTTCTTCTTCCGACTGGGGTCGTTCAGAAGCTACATCCTTGGCTATGAGAGGGAGGAGTGAGTTGAGGAACCATTCCAAAAAGATACGGTTGTCAAGCTTTATCTTGCAGAGACTACAGCGCTTACGCCACTCATGGATATGATCAGTGATGTGTGTAGCGGTGTTCTGTCTACAAGACAAAAGTATTTCCACTCCTGCATCATAGCGTACAGGTAGTTGAAAGAACTGAAGGAACGTTGAGGCGAGGGATGTAAAAGTGGGGTGTGTCCCATGTGGCTGCTCAATGTACCATTTGGCTACAGATCCAGTGAAAGTTGTTTGTAAAAGTCTGAGCCGAATGGAATCATCTATTATGGAGTTTGAGGAACACCATAGGTGAAACGAGATGATATGGTTCTAAGGGTCTTCCCTAGCTTTCCCTTCAAACTTTGGAATGTCTGAAGGAGCTTTGTGGGCATGGGGGGCCAAGTAGGGTCATGTCGGATGGGATCATTTGTTAGCCTAGCCAAGTCTGGTAGGTTAAGGCTAGCCATAAATGACAAAATGGCGGAGGGGTGTGATGTTGTCCTGGGGACATAAGTACTGGTGGTAGCATTATGTATTAGGCCACTGGCCCCTAGGGGTATATTTGTCGTGGGAGGTATATGTCCTCCACCTAAATGTATGTGGGAGGGGCCAACACCCCCAACTGCCACATGACTTACAGATGGGTTTGGATTTGGTATAGTAGACCCAGGATTTGGTATGCTGAAAGTGGTTGCAGTCAAAGGTATACCTATAGCAGGTGTAGGTCCTATGTTGGGCATCCATAGAGTAGATGTAGTTCCCATATTAGCCATGCCTAGAGTGGAAGTAGTTCCCAGGTTGGGCATACCAACATTGGTTGTGGGAGTGGTGGCCAATGTGGTAGTTGGGATGGTGGAAGACGTTCCACCAATAGTCCCTGTGTTGAAAGGGTTGGAAGAAAAATTAGCCATAGGGCTAGTGGTTGCACTGTATGTCGGATTTTTGGATTCTGCCTTAGGATCTGATGTGAAATGAGGCGCGTAAGAATCGGATGACGGGGCTCTATTATGATGACGTGTGGATTCAAGGGAACCATACTAAGGGGGGCTCCCCAGAAGCGCCGAGAACGTCTTGGGGAATCAATGGTGACAGTTTTATCAAAAGACTACCAGGTAGTGGTGAGTGGAAATCTCTAAAGCCCTAATGCAACTGTGTGTGCAAGAGGGGAGTGTAAAAAATAAATGGCACTTAGGCCAAAAAAAATCTCAAAACACTTACTATAATAGTTGTGCTATAGTAAGTGGAGCAATAAAAAAATACAGTCAAAAAACCAACATTCAAACGGCTTCTAAAAATAGAAAAAGGTGTACTCACTAACCAATAGTGGGTAATGGATCATGTAAGCACCTAACTAGAAGTGGTATTATGACTCAACAAAAACATATCCTCTCTAAGGTGATGAAATCCAAGTCAGAAAATATGAGTAGTGGAATCAAAGGCTAGATATCCCCCTACCGGGAGGGACACCAGGTAGACAATCCTAAGAGTTTGGCGACTAAGATTACCCATTCATGACACGTTCGGTTGGGTGAATCTGTAGTTTGGTTCTATCGCCACTGTACTCCCATAAGGGTGGTACAACAAGAACTGCGAAAGGTATCCTTCGGTTACTGAATGGATAGAGGTATTCCACTCAAGCTTTCGGAACCAGTTTGGATACTTCAACCCTCCTAAGGGAGAGGCCTTCCCGATAAATTGGTGTTAAGCCATGTCAACAAATAATAAGGGATTTGGGTACCCTAAATGTCAAATCACTATGTCTCAAGATGAAACATGAGTGAGGGGTGTTATTTGGATACTTATCCCCTCAGTCCTACCTAGCTACAAAATTATTTTTGTGTTCCCCAAGTGGGGTTAGAATATTTGTTGGAGTTAAGGTAACTTTTAAGGCTCACTTGAAATTATTTTGACAGATTGTGTGCTGGTGTAGGTGTATACCAAAACAATGTGCCTCGCATGGGTGATTTAATCACAAACTAAAATGATGAATTCGATTTGCAAAATATGACAGCAATTTAAATGTAAATGCTATGGTAAACTTTTCAAAAAGGTGTCATTTTTCAAAATATTTAAAGTAAAGCAAATATCATAGAAATAAGTGGTATTCTAATCCTTTGGGCAAAAATAAATAGCAAATTGAAAATTTGGTTTTAATTTTGCAAAAATGAAATTGCTTTACAATTTTTCTTTCACTAAACTAATTTTTTTTAAAAATGATGAAGTAAAGCAAAATAATAGTAAGAAAGATCAATATGTATTGCTACAAAATGAAACAGTAGGCTGTTCAAAAGTGCAGGGAAGATGGCTGGAAAATATGGGCCAAAATGGGTGAACGGAAGTGATAAATAACACTAAAATAAAATATTAGAGAAATTTCTATGAACATTTTCTTAAATCTAATAGCATATTTGGATTCCTTGTTCGAAAACACCCAATTTGGAAAAACAAATCGTCTCAAACAGAGTTAGGGAGAGGGAGATATGGCCGTTTGAAAGTTGAGTCGCGCTGCCAGAAAATTACATGTTTTGGGCTAAAAGTCATGATGGGCATCGCGGGTTTCAGGATAAAAGTTGCGATGGGCATTGAAGAAAAAAGCCGCGATGTGCAGCATGGAAAAAGGCCAAAAAGCTGCGATGGGCAGTGCGGAAAAAGGTCGAAAAGCCGCGATGGGCAGCGCAGAAAACAACCGAAAAGTCGCGATGGGCCACGCGGAAAAGAGATGCACAGCCGTGATGAGCCGCGTGGAAAAGAGCCCAACAGCCGCAATGGAGCGGACGGAGAACGTCGCCGAAAAATGAACCCAAAAATTTAAATTTTGGGTTGTTTCGGGCTGCAGAAAGGGCCAATGGCTAGGGCAGCTAGCAAGAAGCTAACTAGTATGGCAGATCTACAGTTTTAAATGGGAAAAACTACTAAAATAAAGATCTAAAGCAAAAATTTAAAGTTCGAAATCTAGCGGAGTCGCCAAAAACTGTTGCTTGGTTTTTCAACCAAGCATGTGCAATGATGCACCTATTAACCTTTAATAGTAGTCTCGAATGAAAAGCAAATAACAATAAACTTAATCTAATCTAACATTAACATATGCAAGGGAAATAAAGAACTAGATTGATAACAATAAGCAAATAAGACAAGAGATTCAAAAGAATTTGTTTTTGTATTACCTCAAATGGTGAGGATGATGGGTGTTGAGCAACTCCAAGGTTGAGAAGCTCCAATATCCAATGGTTTCTTCTTCTCCAAAGCTTCAATGGGATTCTTCAAATTCGAAATGGGAGGGAATGGCTCTCAAAGGGAATTTGGCAGCATAAGGATAGGATGAAATGTGGATGAAAAGTGAGGAGCCCCTATCACCTTTTTATAGTTTTTGGTGATAGGGAATACCATTATGGTTTTGAGGAAACCAATGGTATTAACCAACATGGTTTAGGTCTCTTTTTCCCTCTTTTTCCTTTTTTGAATATGTTGAATATTTTTATTCCCTTTTTTTTTTTTTTGGAATTTTGGACCTTTTTTTAGGGTTTTTTGAGGAAAAATACATATTTTGAGGGGGAAAAGGTGAATTATGGTCTTTTTGGTGACCTTTTAATGGTTTTAGAGGCTCAAATGGTGGAAAAAGTGGACAAATGGGTCATGTGAATAAGGGAATGAGCTAGTGAGCACTTTTTGGGTGTTAACAGGTACATTGAGTGTTGGGCATAAGCCCTAAAGCACTCCAAGCTTGATAAACGAATACCGGATCTGAGGCCACTTGAATATTCTAGATGTGCATCACAACCATATTCTAGCACTAGTGTTGAGCAGGAAGCTCTGGAATTTCACTAGCGTAACGCCCATGTGAAAGTGTTGAGTTAAAAGGCTCTAAAGAGCACTCGGGGTTACTAAATATCAAAGTGTTGAGTCGGAAAGACTCTGAATAGCACTTTTACTTTCATCACATTTATTTAATTTGATTAAATTATTCATCTTTTATCTATCATCATATACTACGGGAACTACCATGTTAAATGAGGGAATCCGACATGCAAGAGAGAGACTAGAGGTGCCTATCCGATCTTACCGAAAGACCGTCTAAAGAAGTGGACCTTACCCTTAACTTGTTAATCAAAGTATCATGTGAAGATACAAGATTAAATATTATTATTAAGAATTTTAATAAATAATTATGTGATTATTTATTTATAAAAGACATTTATTGCATATAGTTTATGCATAGTGGGATGCCACATTATTTAAGAGTATTAATATTTAGTGGGTAGCCACATTTGTAAATAGTATTAAAAATGTATTAATACCTAGGTTAGAAATATTATTATTGTAATTATTGCTCTTATAATTATTATAAACAGCTTAAATCAGAAATCACTTATAGTTAAAACAATTGAAAAACAAATACTAGTGCAAAAAGACTAGATAATTATTAAATAATATCTTTTAAATATTAATTATTTAATTTAAAGAAACTAATTATTCCAACATTCATAATTCAATACTTCCCTCCTTAAGGAGGGCAGATCCCAAGTTTGGGGGATCATTCTTTTTCATTATCATTCTATTATGGTAATCAGAGAAAAGTATTCTACTCCAAGAAACTGAAGTAGCCTTATATAATAATTCCAGATCTGAACCAGGAGTGAACCGAGGGTCTCTGTCTCTCATTGCATGTTGGAACCAGCTCGAGGGGATCCAGTTAGAACCAGGAATGGTCTAAGGGTCATGGTTGGGAGGAACATGGTAGCCCCAAATCTATCCAGCTAAAGAAATCATCCTAACATGTTAGCTAAATACAACAGGTTCTGCATAAATTACTGTTTGAGTGTGCAGGTTTCTATAGGAAAGGATCAAGTGCCAAGTAGCCAGGATTCTACAGGAAAGGATCAAGTGCCAAAGCAGCCATGTATGTGGTATTAATTGTTTCCATTTTCCAGTTATAGTAGACATATGCTTTTAAAATAGAATTAATACTTCAGCATTGTTCTCATTTCAAATATTATCAAACTTAGAGGTTTGGCCCAGAAACTAGTGGAGGGTCTAGCAGGTCTAGCTAAGCTAGCCTGTGCTAGACATCGCACCATCATAAAACATAGAAACGCTTTCATTGTTGATCGAAGATTTTTATAACTGTGCTTTTCTCTTATTATTTTCCTAGGCTATGGTTATTATTGTGATTATTATCTCCTTAAGAATAATTACGTTCTTGTTTGAATCGTTATAATAATTGGTAGAGCAGGGCTTACTTCTACTTTCAGTTCCTGATTACTATAATTTTTCTTTCTAGGCTTGAAACATACTAATTAAAAACCATAGAAGAACATCAAAGAAACCATCGAAACTCTTAACCACATCACACATAAAAACGTAGGCTATTCATTGAAATCGTTTTTATTATTCTCTTCTTTTCTAAACCAAGGTATCCTACACCCCACATTATTTACATCTAAACGATTTTTACCAATAGTCAACCCATTACAAAGAGACAATGCATCAAGCATTACAAGGAAATATGACTGCAAACATAGGCTCAGGAATTTCATGTCTACAACCTACTTTATAATCTTGTAAACCCCAACGATTACCATTTCAAGGAACAAAGGCCCACAATCACGTAGCTTTTCACCTATCATTCTCTTTAAACATATCAACCTACAAGTCAAGAGATCAAACCCCACCCACGACTTTACCATTTGACCCTGATATCATAATAAATGCCCATAGCATAGTATTAACATAACGACCCATATTATCTCAAAGGAAAAACGAACCGCAGCTAGGGTTACAGCTTCAACTAAAACGCAAGAGGTTTTACATAGTCACGTTTCAACCAAATGAGTCTTACAATCGTCAGCACCACATCCACTTTCAATCAAAAAAATACGCATTAACATATAGATGAGCATTATATACAAATGTAGGATTTGAGATCGAATCCCTCTACCATTCATTCATTTAAAACCCTTCTTGTTTCTATCTATTGCAAACACCAGAAACACAGTAGTAAGAACTAAATCTTAGAGCGTTTCAAGCTTATAAATTTAGCTTTAGGGTTACGATTCATCTTGTCAAACATTCACGATGAGTAATCTAAAACTATAATGTCCCTTTTTTAAAATTTTATAAAAATGCCCAATTTTCCACTTTTTCCCCAATTTTGACCTTTGACTAGTTTTGATGCCTAGGTCCCAATTTTGCCCCAAATGGTCCCAAATCTTCAAGGAAGGTTTATGACTGATATTAGGACTTAAATATGATTCTCAGGGATGATATAGGGCCACCAAAATACCTCTGGAAACTCTCTTAAGATTCTAGCCCAGGTATGCAATTTTACTAGTAATTTGGGGTTCAAATCCCCCTGGGGTAAGTACTGAAATTGGCTTCTCAAATGCTTCCAACCTCCCTCGAATTTATGAACTGAGGTATTTAATGTATTAAGTATGTTAATAAGGTTCCCAATGTACCATTAATTGATTATTATGTCTGTTCCAACCCTCTCCCATTCAGCTGCAAAAATCCCCAATTCGACCCTTGGGGAAATGACACTATTTCTTCTCCCATTGTAATTAAACTGAGTAAAAATACTTCAAATGCTCAAGTACAGTACATGAAACTTGTAAAACACATCCATGGTAGTCTATTAATCACAAATGTATCAGAGAATCATCCATTCATTCGAAACCATCGACATTATAATGATATACATCAATGTAGTGGGGAAATGGACATTGTTTGCTCATTAATCAACATTTTTGCATACAACCAGTGGGTATTTCGACCTGATACTTTCTGAGTATTAATAATAGAGAATATTAAGCTATTACAATCATAAATACATCATGATAAGCTCTCCCAATGAGTACAGAGCTCACCAAAAACGCCCTCCCTTGAGGAGCATGAATATGCCATCAAAACTGGAAATGGTGGAGAGAAAGTGCTGCACTAAACCAAATGACAATATTTCCTATAGTTGATACCTGCAAATACAAACTGCATTAAATAACCATGAAGGACCTGAGTGGCCTCTCCAAACACCAACTTGGATGGGAATCTTTCACCCTCGAAATTGGCTAAGACAAGAAACTAGTCATCCACTAGCTCTCTCTTCACAAATGCAATTTTTCTCAAATCATCAAAAGCCATTCTCATACTTGATTTCTACATTTTATAACCAACATTAGCCTTCTAAAGTTCAAAATCCTCTCAATAGCTTCAAGAGATTTCCACTTAGGAAATATTCCACATTTGCCACTTGTCTCCTAGTTCCAACCTTCCACTTTCTCCCAAATTCAAATTTGAGTCTCTTTGGCTTCTCCCACTCCCATGAGCGCCTTCCTTGAGCCTATTTTTGGGGCTGACATGTCATAATGGTCAGATGTCAGAGGTCAGGTCTGCAATTTATCATAGTTGTCATAGATTCTCCATCATTGCTGTCATAAGGGCTAGGGAATCTAGCACAAGTGTCCACAAACTTCCAATTTGACTCTTTATCTTCCATGGAGGTTACCAATCCATCCCAATTCAACCTAATATGCTCAATGCCATGTGTTATGATTTACCAACTCACCCAAGAGTGTTCACCTTCCCATGAATTCGAATTAGCAAGAGAGAGATGCCACGTGTCATTGAAAAATCAAGCTAGTGTGGGTCCCACACCCTCCAAATGTCTCCAAAACCACTTGCCACCTAGAATTCTCTTGAATTTATTTATTTACCCTATTTATTAAATACTTGAACCCTTTCGAATGTCTAAACATCATTTATTAGCTTCCTTATTACCATTCCACATGTGCCTATCCAACCTAGGAAACTTGTAGGATTGATGGGATTGTCTTACTATGCAATTATTTGAATGGGGACATTACAAAAACATTTCGAAGACCTTAGATGCAGACATCATTCCCTTTTTAACAAACAGAGTACCTCATCCTTTCTCATTTTAAAACATGAAGACATCAAATCGAGAACCCACAGGGTAGAGCAGCCATGAATTAAAAGCCCAGAAATTATACATTTCTTCACATTGTGCTAATATATGTTCAAAACCCAAATAGAAAATGCAGATTGTAGTATGATTGTTCAAAACGTCAAATCCATACAACAGAAGTTTATCATTCCCTTAGACCAGTTTAGATCTTCCATAAAGCCCATGGACCAAGCCATGACATCATGTCCCCATTTAAGACAATAGATACAAGGTCCGGCCAAATGGCAACCTCCAGACTTCAAACAAACTAGTGAGCCAAGGGGCTCCATGAAGTCTCCCAAAAACAAACTTACAGTACCCCTGCCATGACTGCGAGAGGAAAGAGCAACGATGGAAAAAGTCTGGACTTACCCATGAAGTCGAATGTCCTGACTACCTATAGCAAACCACGCAGAAGTGCTCGCCACCCTTCACCTGTCATTCATAATTGTGCTCTAGTTAAACCCCGAGGAGTATAGACAACCAACAACTAAATATTGAGGTAGAGAAAGGGAAATAACGTTTAGCAGAGAAACATCACCTGAGCATTGGTATCATGTTACTATTATCCATTGTTTCAACAACTACCATGTTCCCTAACCATGAGCATAGCTCAGGTCAGGCACGAGAACCCTCACTCAAAAACGCAACACAGGATGGAACCAAGCCAAACGAGAACGCAGAGTGACCTTCACTAGTGCCAAACCCCAACACATCAAAACCCTCCATGCCAACTGGTCTCACAATGTGTGTACCATGGGGGACAACTTTTATCCACCAACTCACCATTAATGTGAATCGAATGACCCCCAAGCACCATAGTATAAGATCATAGAAATATATCGACGAATTTGGTAGTTTGCAAGCAAGCTGTCCATAGTATTACACCGTCAAAATATAACATTACACCATAGTTTTTAACCATAGCCATGTACACTTAGGTCATTCACCTTTTTAGAGCTCTACACTTCAAACACATAACTTTGTATTACATGGTGGTAGACTGACAAAATAATAGTTTCCCCATAGCATTACCTGCACATAAACAAGGAATAGATATATTAGCCAAATGCAGACTAGAGCCTTCCAAGGCTACCCTTACCTCTCGGCAGCTCTGCCGGGGGTACTCCTTCCCCTTTGTTACAAACCATCAGTGCCCCATCATGGGCCTTAAATTTCATCAACAAGAGTCTGTATCACCTGAGGTAACAATGAGACTTTTATAATATGCACATGGATCTTTAAAAACAGTAAGGAGGAAGTTCTTTTATTAACACTCTAAGCATTGGCATACCGACAATAGATTTACCTTACCTATACTGTTTATCGCTTCCGCAAAGCCAAAGAGACTTACAACCAAGTGAGATTATGTTATTCAGGAAGACTTAGACTTTTTAAGATACCGCAAATAAGTACTGATGCATGTCTTATCAGTGCTAAAGTTAATTTACGAATCATCATCCTCAAAATAGCTTGTATTACATTAGCAGAAAATTTTAAATTTTACTATTTTTTTAGGGACATTACATTTATGTAAAAATGTTGGTCTAGAAAGGCTCCATACCCATGGTCTGATCATGGAATATTCTCTTTCTTTTCATTCTAGGAAGTGTTGGATTAGTATCATTGTTGAAAACCCCATGAATGATGGGAAAAAGTTCCCCATGATGTTGGGTCATTTGTTCCTTGGGTTGGTGTCTAGTGCTTCTTCAGATGGGCCCATTAGGACACATGGCTTAAGGGATACTGGCCACACTCATGTTTATTCTATGTATAAGGTGATTGGTCAGTTAATGGTTGGCATACCCAATTTAGCACACCTAATTTATGCCCAGTTGGACCTTCCTTTTCTTCTATGACCCCTTGTCTTGTTCTACATGTGCACACTTTATCATGATGTCAACTTCAAGAGATATTTTCCTTGATAAAGGGGATGGAATTGAGGGGTATTCTACATTACTAGGGTTAGTTGGGGCATGAAATCCTCTCTGTGCTCATCACTTCATCTAGATGAATCCATTTTCACTATTTTATCAATATTTTAAGTCTTTTACGGTTTAGTTCCACATAGCTTGTGGGTGACAAATCCTAACATTTTAGTTATTTTACTTTTTAGTAAGGTAGAGTCTAAAGATAGATAAGTATAGGAAGCATCATATAAATAATGCTCCTAGCATTCATTTGTAACAAGACAAGAGTTATGCCCGCACAGGTGTGGCTCATTGGTGGTTCACTTGATATGAAGTCACATGTTGTAAATTGGAGGTCACGAGTTCAAATCACACCCGGCGTGTCCCATGATTGCGGGGTGTGTGGGGCACCTAGGGGTATAGTGGTAGCGGGATTGGATCCTTGGAACCCGTGTCATGCTAGTACCAACCCAGTCTCTAGTTGTCGATTCCCCTAGCACAAAAAAGAAGAAGACAAGAGTTCTAATTATGTACTTCTTTATTTTCCTCTCGCTATATTAGAGCTTTTAAGTGGTGCACACAAGTGGGCCAAAGAATTGAAACCTTAAATACTAAACCCATTCACTCATACTTAAATTATCAACCCAAAAGTTCACTAAAACATAAATAAAGCTTAAGTGCAGACTTCAAACATGCAAGACGAGAATGTTGAGCACTTAACTAACAACTAATTCCTATTCTTCAAAAAGAATGAATTTCTTAAAAATAGAATATCTTGGTATCACATTATTTCACACTCCTTCCTATTCCTTCCACGATGGCGAGGCTCAATGTTACCATCAAGCTAAAGAACTAGAATGTCGCAATTGACTAGTCACAGTGTGAAGAGTTTTAATTCATGAGAAAGAAAAACATTTTCGTGAGCATAAAGAGAGAATTGAATTATGGGAGAAATAAAATAGTCATAAAGCTAAAGAACTAGAATGTCGCAATTGACTAGTCATTGTGTGAGGAGTTTTATAGTTCATGAGCAAGAAAAACATTTTCGGCATAGAGAGAGAATTAAATTATGGGAGAAATAAAATGCAATAACTAAAATAAAAGTAAATAAATGTTGATTTCATATAAAAGTGCTTGTAATATATAAAAGTAAATAAATGTTGATTTCATATAAAAGTGCTTGTAATATAAAAATGTTGAAATGTTACAAGAAAATTATAGGAAAGCTACATGATTTTCTATTGTAACTGTAATCTCAATCTTGAAATTATTAAAATAAAGTAAAGAACTCAAGGGAAATACATGAAAGGTTTGCAAGTCCTTCCCTTGAGTGAGCCCAACTCTTGAGTGAGCCCAATCCAAGGGAGCTCTTAGAACCCTTTTTAAGTGAACCCATTTAAAAAGTAAACCTAATATAGGTTTTCTTCATTAAAATTTCACCATCAATAAAATTCCACCATCAATAGTAAGGTAGAAAATGCCACTTAATACAAATTCACTTTCACAAGTAAGGGAAGAATAGAAAAAATCTAAAAAGAAGAATAATATGATCTAATTTCAACTAAAATATCAAATCCTACTTGTATTCTTACTTGAGTAAACCCAAAATAATGCCATGAAATCAACTCCTTGATTTGTGGAAGTTGCCCTAGTTAACTTAAAACCTATATACTAGTTTTGTGGGATTGACTATCCCTTAAGAAATTTGACATTACCTCCATAATTTGACTATGTATGACTATAGAGTCCTTCTCCATAGATGGCATCTAGATGAAGATGAAACAAAATCCATTAAATCTCTCAATTGACTTATTTTGTCAAGTGAACTTGTTGAAGGAGATTAAACTGATTGTTGTGACTTGATCTCTTCCACTTTACTTCAGATATCCTATAGCTAGAACTCCACCATAACTCAAGAATATAAACTTTCCAAAGAATGTCTTAATATCATAGCGTTTAGCACGACCTAATTCCTTTGACATGGGATGTTCGCTGCAGCATCAGCTGTCAGTTTGTTTAAGATTTCCGTACCAGAGTTCATAATTCTATCAAACGAAGTTAAATGTGTTTGTTTAGGGTTGTGGGTATAGGAAAAGTTCTGTGGTTCACCCATCAGAGTTTGTATAATTCTATCAAACGAAGTTAAATGTGTTTGATTAGGGTTGTGGGTATAGGCAAAGTTCTGTGGTTCACCCATCAGAGTTTGTATTTCATGTGATGACGAAGAAGTGTGGTTCACCCATCAGAGTTTGTATTTCATGTGATGACGAAGAAGGAAGGGGAGTGTTTGATGAACTTAGGTATGGTTGGCTGGGATATGAACACAAAGATGAAGGCATGAACATTGAAGTTGGGACATTGGGAAGAGAATGAACAAAATTGCTGCCGGGATTCTGGGGATAATTAGGGTTTAATCGATTAGAGTTAGAAGAGAGAAGAACAAAACTGCTGCTCGGAATCTCATGTCCATAAATAGGATTCTTGGAATAATTAGGGTTTAAGGGATTAGAGCTAGAGAAGGAAAGACCAGTATGTAGCGATGAGAAAATAATGGGATTGTCTTCCCCGTGCCGCTTATGTCCTGCAAATTCTCCACTGCCAGAACTAAATCCCACAACATTTGGGGATTGAATCGAATTTCTCCTTCTGTAGCCCTGAAAATAGTTATATAATTCACCGCGATCACGAGGAAGCTCATAATCATCCGGATTTGTAAGGATGTCTTGCGTCCATGGTGGAACAGGCTCCTCGCAAATTTGCTTATTTATCTGGGACGGCTAACCCTCTGCTGTTCTCCAAAAGTATCGACGCCTGTGCTTTGCCAATCTCATTGTCATATTCGCCTTGCGAGAATCAAAGTATTCACCTGCAAGAGTCAAAGTTATTTAACGGGAACGGGAAGGTTAAGCCTGTTGCAAGGAATGAATGTAGGCCAGCTTCTTGCGAGAATCAAAGTATTCGCCTGCAAGAATCAGAGTTATTTAACTGGACGCTTAAGCCTGTTGCGAGGAATGTAGGTAGGTCAGTTTCATGTTTGGTGTCAATATTTTCTGATTGTTAAGTTGTATTTAGTGAACGAGGTGTTTTATAGTTGGGGGAGATGTTGTAACTTGTATGTAGTCTGTATGTAGCCTTACATCTAATAAAACTTAAAAAGTAATTTTTTAATTAAAAAATAATTTAAAAAATTCATGTTTGCTCATAAAATAAAAAATTATGGAAAGTATTTTAAAAAAATTCATGTTGGTTCATAAAATAAAATATTATGAAAAGTAATTCAAAAATAGATGTTTGTTTATAAAATAAAAACATAAAACTTAAAGCCGGATCTATAAATCAAGAGAGATCAAATTTCTTGAATTTAAATTTAAAAAAAGAAATACAGCTCAAGAAATTAGATCTCTCTGGGTGCTTGATAAATACGGATTTAAGATGGATCTATGCTGATTTTATAGCACCGAAGAGCAATTAGAAACATACATAAGATCAACAAATCTCTTATTTCACTAATATTTCCGAATTGATTCGGCCATAATAATACATTGCGAAGGCTCATTATTTGGCTGCATCGTACAGGATTCTGTTTGAAGTAAAAATAATATTTCAAAAGTTTCAAGGGTTATCACAATTGTTCATAAACCAAAGATGATCCCTCCCTAAAATATATTTAGGGACTCAATTTAAAAAAGCCTAGAGGGTTAGCCGGGGTAACGGTTAAGTCACCCCAATGTTGGGGATCTTGATCCTGCGTTCTTATTTCTAGATGGTTTGTCATATAATTGGGGTCACCGTTACTCTACTTAAAAAATTGGCCTCTTGATAACTCGTTTAAAAAATTCTTTATTATTAAAAAAAAAAATTCAATGGAAATATATTGATACATGTTATTTCTAGAAGAATTATGGTATGGTTAGAATTACATTTATTACATAGGGGCTTAATAAGAGCATCATGTCACTTACAACAATTAAATCTAGGTATGGAGAGTTTCAAAATATAAATACCTCTTGGTGACTGAGTTTTTGGATTGTTGAGTGTGTCATTTTAATGTTGTCTTTACTTGGTATCTCATAAAGCTTAATGTTGTAAAAAATGGGAAGATTATCTAGATTTAGTTAATTAGAAAGATAAATAATGATTAGATAGGGTGAAAATTAATAATTAGTTAAGTGAAATTAATAAATTATTTGTTAATTAATGTGAAGTAATTAATAAAAGTATATAAATATGTTACATGGAAATTAAGGGATAATGATGGTTAATAGTTAATATTAATAAATTTAAAAGAGAAAGAAGGTAACTAGATAGTTAAAGGTGGAAAAATGATGAGAAATGAAAAATTAAGGACACTAATGGTAAGGAAAAGCTAGTTATTTTGTTGGTTTGTCCAATATAGGATTTCTCATAAAAATATGGGATTTCGTAAACTTTATTGAGATAAATGGATTGGTTTTATAATTATTAATTTATAATAAGAAGGAAAAAAAATTCAGTACAACTCTAACCTAGACGACAATTTGGAAGAGCTCAATAATAAATAGATAAAGTGAAAAATAATAATTGGGTAGGAAAAATTAATAAATCATTTGTTAGAAGTAATTAATTAAAATATATAAATATGTTGCATGGAAATTAAGGGATAATGATGGATAATAGTTAAGACCAATAAAATTAAAAGGGGAAGAAGATAAGGGCATTAAATAGAGAGTTAAAAGGCTTTAAAATGACGAGAAATTGAAGCTAGGATTTTGGTTTGATCAAAATAGATGAGGTGTTTAGAGCATAGTAGCATAATTTGAGTACAAATATGGATACATATATGAATCGATACAGAATAAATACGTAACAAAAAAAATTTAGTACGCAAAAATGTAATTTCCCTATTTTTTATAGCACCGGGGAGCAACCACTAGCCCATTAGATCCCCATGTGTCCTAGTGGAAAATTAAATAAACTAGTTAGGGATAAATTTTAGTCTATGGTTATCTAGTATAATTAAAGTAAATCATGCACAACTAATGTAGCCCATATTTTCGAATAATTATTTATTAATTAATTGTGTGAGGAGTTGGAAATGTCTATGTGGCTGAGGAGGGTGCATTTGATGTTAAGTGGAACCAATGAGTTGTATTCCAAAAAGGAAACTCGAAGAAAAAAAAGAGAAAATCAATAAATCAACTAAAAAGCTCGAAGGCAGCATAAAAGAAGGAAAGCAAAGAAAAACAGAAAGCAACAAAAAATTAGGAAAGAAAAGAGAAGCATAAAGTAGCAGAAAAGTAAGAAAGCATTGGAAAAGCAAAAAAGCAGTAGAAAATCACAGAAAAATAGGAGCTACCAAAAGCAATAAAAGCATACTAAAGGGGGAAAGAAAAGAAAGCAAGGATGTAAGATAAAGCTGCAAGTCCAAGTTTATCGTGTGATGGCGCGTTAGATGAGGCTAATGGTCCACATTCAATGTATCTTAGAATCCAACCAACTTATAAAAGGAAGAGGAGCACACCCCTTCACATCTTTTTTCATTTTAAGTATTTATCTTGAGAGCTCTTTGCATCTTAGAGGCTTGGGTGAGGTGCCCTTTTGCATTCGTGGATCTAGATGAGAGATTGAGATATATTTCTATTGGAGTTTGAGAAAGATAATATCCAGTCCTTTTCATGGAGTTTAATGCTGCCATTAGAATTTAATTGGAAGTCTAAAATTCTTGGAATATTATTAACACTAAGAGGGCGGGTGAGTGAGTATTAGCAAATTTATTGACAATTTTCACTTCTTATCAAACATAGACAGTATACATATTATGCATTCAACATAAAAAAGAGCATTAATCACATATGCTCAAAACACAGAACACAAGGTTTTTACATGGAAACCCAAACGAGAGAAAACGACAAAATGCTCTCTTATATTATAAAAGATTCTCCAACACCAACTAGAAGAAGGATCCAACCTTATGATTTAAAGGCTACAACCTAGAGAAAGCCCCAACTCCCTTATTTAGCAGCACCAACTCGAAGGAGGCTTCGACCCCTTGGTTTTACAGGAACCAACATGAAGGAAGCATTGACTCCCTATTCATTTCCTCATCCCGCTGCCCTGATATGTCGGTAGAGAATACTTATTTTCTATTCTACTGATATGTGCACTCTTCATATTTATTGCAATGCATTCTATTGTGCACACCGGCTATATACTTGGATCTTGCAATTTCTATATTGTACCACAGTTTACTTCACTACACTTAAGTTCTCATGTTTCATAACCTTCTGTAATCTACGCGTTGTTTTGTCATATTGTTTATGCTTCTGTGCATATGCAAACTCAACTAATACTATGCATCCTCCATTGTTCTGTAGTTCTGTTGCTGCACATCTGTATCAGATAGACTATGACCTTCTGTGCACCATTTGTGATTCTACCTTTTTTTTCTTACACACTTAGTCATACAATACATTATTTTGCACATCATCTGTTGTGCTTCATTTCTATCTTCACACATCTGTCTCGGATAAATCACTTCATCCTATGCATCATTTGTTGTGATGCATCTCTGTCTTCGCACATTTGTCTAAGATAAATAATATCATCCTGCGCATCATCGGTTGTGATACATCTTTGTTCTTGTGCTTCCGGCTCTCTTAACCAAATTATGTTGTTCTAGTTCAATAAGCCATTCATACCCCAATATTAGAATCTTTCCAAATCAGAGTACTACCACTTCCACATCTTCAAGTTTACTTCAAATCTCAAACTTTGCTTCTTATTTATACTTGGCATGCGTAGACCGTATGTCAACAAGTTGGTCATAGCATCCCTTCTTCCTTGCTTCATGATCAAGCTTGATTCACGCTTTTGCCAATTTTCATGATCTGCACCACTAAGGTATCATGCCATGTGTTTCTTAGGAATACTTGATCCTTTGTGTAGTGGGCCTTGTGCACTTGTGCACCACTTCATGTGTGGTCTTGCTCCCTTGAAGTACCATTTCGTGTGGGTCTTGCACACTTGAATTGTCCAACCGCCACTTACTTCTAGGATTCTTGTGTGCTTCAAGACTTATATACTTCTTCTAATTGGTGGGTCATGCGCACTTCAAGGACTTACATACATGTCCAAACACTTCTTTCTCCCAAACCTCTTGCACACTCCCAAGACTTGTCCAACCTTCTATTTGGCATTGCCTACGACTAGATGGAATGAGTCTTGTGCCCATACCTTATGTACTTCATCAAAATTGATGTACTCCAATTTGGATGCACTTCCTCAAAATATATTTCATATACTTCTTCAAATTGGCACAAGGATACTCAATCCTCTTTGACATCAGTTGACATAAATGACAACCAAAGTTCAACAATATCCCCCTTTTGCATTGATGTCATCACCTCATGAAGTTGTTCATTTCCACACCTCATGAAGTTGTTCTCATCTTGATCATGAATTCCTATATTCTATTTGCACACAACGCATTACTCCCCTTGTCTATACTCCCCTTGTGTTCTTGCTAGTTTTAACCATTTCTCTTCTATGCAACCTTCTATAAGTACTTTTTTTTCTTTTCCATTTCTACGTAGATCCTTGTTTCTGATGCATGCTTCATGATATATCCCCTTTGTTCCTCTGCATGACCACTAATCAATACTTCTCTACTATTTTTCATTTACGTGCATCTCACTGTTAGTGCTTCAAGCTTCATGATATTTATCTCCCTGTGACATTTATGGAAAGAGGTTCTTTCCATGCGTGATTTGATATTCTCCTCTACACTTATACTTTGGATTTTTCACTTTCCTTCATACATCTACTTGTTTCGATTACTCCCCCTATATTCGTGCTCCATTCCTTTTCCTTTCGATGGATTTGTTGTGTAGGGCTAAGTTATAATGCAACCAATACATTTAATATTGTCTATGTAACTATCTCGAATATCCTCCCCTTGTACAATTTCCAACTTCATTTTATCATGATCTTCCCTTCCTCTCACATAACATTATTTCATGCTTATTTATTCATATTTTTGTTGCACTCATTGTGTGTACTATAGATTTCCTTTTGATTTCAGTTTGCATTATCTTTCATCCCGACTTCTTCCAGCATTCAACTTTTCTTTTTGTCATATCTACTATGTTGTGATAAGTCGTCATCACATTTTCTGACTTTGCACATATTGCCATATTGTCCAAAAATTATTTCTTAATATCGCACATGCTTCCTTCTATCATCTAGCTTGGAAACAAGTTGATGTGACTAATAACTCATTCGAAAACCCTAACGTGTTGTCACTGTACTCGAGGCTTTAGGTGTCATTATTTCGATCACATGAAACAATGAATTGGATTTCGATTATTTTCCATCTTTCCCGAACTCATTAACTCATGCAATAAATTTTGATGTCTCCTTAGCAGCCTCAAATCACGCAGTCATGAATGCATTTAACCTCAAGCTCTCTTCAATTTACTTTCACCCGCGTGGAGAACCACCTTCCAATTCTATACATGAGTTGAGTAAGGCCCGGTTCTTCATCCTGGTCCATTCCTTATCAAGCTTGTTCTAAGTGTCACAGCTTCTGAGTACTACGTCTTCATCCACCATGTCCTCTTTCTTTTAAAAATTCAACAATTTGTTTGATAGTCTTCGATTAGTAGTTTAGATGCAACATGATGAATTTGCAAGACTGAAAGTGGACATGGGAATTTGGTAGTCCCAAATGAAATATTATGATTTCATGTGTTGGTATGCATAGTCTCAGGTTAACTAGAGTAATACAAAGGGGTTGTCAAGTCTAAGAAAGAGATTTGACTTCCTAGAGAAGTAACAACAACAAATTCTTGACTTGCTGAACTTGATCCAGATGGAACAGTGCATTCCAATGCATCATCTTCATCCATCTAGCTTTGTCCATTACAACAATCTTCTAATTCCATCGAGCAAGCTACAGTGGATCTTGAACTCTATCTATCTCATCAACAAACAAGTCATGATGTGGAGTTGGAATTCGAACTTTGGCTCTAAGTCAACCTTGAAATTCTCCATTTTGATCAACACATCTCCCATCGGTGTAATGTAATTTGATTGTTATTAGCCTTAGCCTGCTTTCTATTGATACTTCAACTCTGTTTTATGCAACAAAGGTCTGATGTAATTTTCTAAATGCAACTTTTGATTATAATATAAACTTCTGATTAAGAATGTCGTATCTGTGCAAAAATTATTTGTACCCTTATTTCTATAGTCACATGTATGAGCTCTTTGTGAAACAAATTTTACTTCAACACATTTTTTAAAATAGCTAAATATATGTGCATTTCCTTTTAACCTTTACGTCAATGCGAGAACAAAATTTAAATGTTTTCTAACTACAATACATAGTAATACATTCCTTGAATTCCTAATGGATAGCGTGTTGAATTCAAGGATATTACATGATCTCTTAGTGACTAGCAAGATGGGAAGCAATCACTTGTTGCTTGAGATGATCTTGGGTCATTTGCTTCAACCGTACATGCTTGAGGAATTTTCTTTACCCATTTCTTCATGTGCACACATCACTTTTGATATTGTGCCTTACTACTTTTCTTTTTGGTCCACATGCTGTTGTTGATGTTATTTCTATCTGGACACTTTACTGTTGTTCGGAAATATTGGGCCTTCTGTCCAAATCCATCACAAGTATAACTTCTCGGCGTCCATTATAGTTGCACGTTATAGTTACAGTATCTCGCAATAAGTCCATTATAGTTTCACCTTGAGCACATCAATGTATTTAACCTTTTTCTAACAGTGTAACGAAAATAATTGTAATCATTGAAGGAATTATCATACATGAATGACTTCATTTGATTAGGACTGTACTTGTTGTTGTAGACCTTCTCAGTTGTTTTGTTATAGCTAAGTCCTAGTTTTTCTACTAGTGATCTCTGGTCATTCAATTTATTATTCAGGATTGATGTGTTGTTTTTTAATTTTCTCTCCATTTCTATATTAAGACAAGTTTTTACTTTCATGTATTTGTGTAATCTGGAGTATCAATGATGTGACCTTACCCTTTTATCTGAGCTAGTTTTTCTTCTAAGTAAGAGATCTCTTTACTCCTTTGCTCAAGTTGACTTGTCAGTAATTCATTTTTCTTCTTTGACTCTTCCAGTGATGTCTTCAATACCGATTCCTCCTCTTCAAGCTTCCTAATTTTATCTACTACGCAACTTAGTTGTTTCTCAAGATCCATTAATTTTTCACTTACTTTTTGTTGGTTGTGGAGCCAGATCTTCTAGTCTCATAGATGATGATTCAGCCGTACTTGTACCCCAGGTTTGGTTATGATCCCAACACGATCCCCATGGGGTACATGGTTTGGTTTTGGGTCGTTTCGCCAACAAATTTCGGGCCCATGGTTTTGGGTAACCCGTGGTATTTTCCCATTGTATTTCCCCTTTATAAGAAAGACATTGTAATATGTCTAGGGTTTATGTATTAGATTTTATGCATTGTAAAGATCTCTGAGATCGTGAAGGGAGACTCTAAGACACTGAAGAGGAAGTGCAGTGGCTGTGCTGCAGGTTGTTTCCCTTCACCTTGTTGGATGGTATAATAAAAAGGAATGGAAATTTCAATGTGGACGTAGCTTATCTTGGGTGAACCACGATATATCTGTCTGTCTTGTAATGTGTATCTGTGATTATATTTGCATTTCTGTTTATTGGTATTGCTCTGCGATCCTGTTTTTCTAACACTTTTTTTCAAGAGAATCTTGAATAACCTTGGATTTCTTGACTTGTTCTTCATAATTTGACATCCGATCTTGCAAAAGTTTGTTGTTATTTCTTGACTTATTTAATTCCTCCAAAGCACTAACCAGTTCATCCTCCTAGCCAACTTCTATAACGTCTTCCTCTTCAGACTAAATATCTAATCCAATTTCTGTGATAGGTTTTGGAGGTGAATTAAATATATCACTAAAGAAGTACTTATCGAGTGTTCCTGATTGACTATGCCCATTTGATATGTCTTTATTTCTAGACAGAAAACACTTTTTCTTTTCTTTTGTGCCTTCACCTTCAAGAAATTCCATAAAGGGAACTTCTCTTGGGTTATCATCGCAATCACTTTCTTCAGAGGAACTGCTTTCTTCCTTGGAGTACAAACTCTTCCCTTGTTTAGGGATCTTCTTTCTGTTCTCAGATATGTCCTTTGGGTGTGCCATCCTTCATTCATTGTAATTGGCAGCCTCTTCACTGTCACTATCTCTATCTTGTTTATATGGACATTTTGAATGAAAATGGCTTACTCTTCCACATTTAAAAGATTTGAAGGGTAAATTATCCTTATACTTGCCACGCATTCTTTTCAATTTTCTTACAAATTTTTCCTCTTCCTCATCTGATTCATCAAAAAATATTTTTTCATGCTCGTGTTTTTCTTTCCTGGTGGCTTTGAAGGCTGCTTCTTTCCTGGTGGGATTTTCCTTTTTGGTTCTTATCTCATACACAATAAGGATCCTGTGAAGATCGTCCTTTGTTAACCTGTCAAGATAAGATATGTCCTCTAACACAAACACCTTTGAGTCAAATCTAGGAGGCAGAGTTCTCAGTATTTTCTTCATCTTTCATTTTCAAACACTCATAGTCCAAAATACATCTACAGCTTTTCCTTCTTGACTTTTTCATCTCCATCATAGATATTCTTGAGTTTGTCTCATACTTCTTTTGTTGAAAAACACTGCATGACCTTAGTGAATTTAGAGTCTTCTGGACCACATAACAATGCATTCCTTTCTCTCTCATTGCTTTCATAATGTCTTCTTTCAACTGGATCAACTGGAGTAGTTGTGGGAACATTGTAGCCATTCTCAATTGATTTCCTTACCTCAGTAGTAAGGGAATGCAGATATACCTCCATTCTTATCCTCCAGAAGGTGTAGTTTAATCCATCAAATTTGGGTGCTCTGTTGGTGGAGAGTCCTTCATTTTTGTCCATGTATGTGCAAAGATCTACCTTCTAGATGTTAAACTATTACTAAAGACACCCGCTTTGATACCAATTGTTGGAATCTTATTAATACTGAGAGGGGGAGTCAATCGGTATTAGCCTGCATATGAACAATTTTCACTTCTTATCAAACTTAAACTGTAGTAATATTATGCATTCAACATAAACAATAACATTCATCACATATGTGCAAAACACATAAGATAAGGTTTTTACATGGAAACCCAAATGGGATAAAGCCACAAAATGCTCTCTTATATTATAAATATTACATTCATGGGAAGCACCAAATTTTGAAATTTCTCCAACATCAACTGGAAGGAGGCTCCAACCCCTTGATTTACTGGATACAAACCTAAAGGAAGTACCAAATCCCTTATTTACCAGGACCAACTAGAAGGAGGATCCGACTCCCCAGTTTTCAAGAACTGGCCTGAAGGAAGCATCGACTCCCTATTCCTTGCCCCATCCATCCACCCTGATATGCTTGCAGAAGATACTTTTTTATTGTTTTACTGATCCACACACTCTTCATATTTACTACAATACATTCCATTGTGCACACCTACTATGTAATTGGATTTTGCAATTGCTATATTGTACCACACACTTTACTTCATTGCACTTTGGTTCTCATGTTTCATAAACTTATGTAATATACACATTGTTTCGTCATATTGTTTCTGCTTCTACACATTTGCAAAATCAACTGATACTACGCATCCTCCACAATTCTGTAGTTCCATTCTAGTGCATCTGTATCAGATAGATTACATTATTCTACGCATCATCTGGTGTTCTTCATTTATGTCTTTGCACATCTGTCTCAGAAAAATCACTTCATCCTGTGCATCATTTTTTGTGCTGCATCTCTATCTTCATGCATCTATCTTAGATAAATCAACTCATCCTGCACATCATCAGTTGTGTTGCATCTCTGTTCTTGCACTTCCAGCTCTCTACTAGATTATGTTGTTCTGGTTCAATGAGCCATTGATACCCCAATATTAGAAGCTTTCCAAATCAGAGTACTAGCACTTCCACATATTCAATATTACTTCAACTCTCAAACTTGTATTCTTATTTATACTTGGCCAGTGCAGACTGTATGTCCACAAGTTGGTCATAGTGTCCCTTCTTCCTTTCTTCATGGTCAGGCTCGATTCATGATTCCACCACTTTTCATGATCTACGCCACTAAGGTAAAATTCCATGTGGTTCTTTCACATACTTGGTCCTTTTCATAGTGGGTCTTGTCACTTGGGAACCACTTCGTGTGTGTTATTGTGCCCTTGAAGTACCATCGTTTGTGGGTCTTGCACACTTGACTTGTCCAACTGCCACTTACTTCCGGGACTCTTGTGCACTTCAAGATTTGTATACTTCTTCCAATTTGTGGTTCATGTGCACTTTTGGGACTCGCATACATTTCCAACCACTTCTTTCTCTCGAGCCTCTTGCGCACTCCCAAGACTTTTCCAACCATCTCTTTGGCATTGCCTACGACTAGATGGTTTCTGACTTGCGCACATATCTTATGTACTTCTTCAAACTGGATGTACTTATTCAAACTGGAACAAGGATATTGAATCGTGTTTGACATCAGTTGACATTAATGACAACCAAAGTTCAACAGAAATCAACTACAATATGGTGTTATCAAATCTCAAGATTGATTTGAAGAGCGCAGTAGCAGCAGTGTCTCAAAGTGGTGTATTTTGGCTACTGAAGTGAGACGATTGAGAAATTACACCCCTTGTGAACTATAAATATTGTTCATGTGTATTATAGGGTTGTAATATGTTTTTCTTCTTCTTATTGATTTGATCCAATAATAAAATACTCCCTCCTTACTATCAATCACACTATTATTGCTTCTAAGTTACAATTTTTGGTGAATCTTTGATATAGTGTTTGTTTGGATCTCATTGATATCTTAATGAACCTATGATTATCTCATTTAATATTGTTTCTTTTCATTAGCATGTATTTGGCCTCACCTATCACGTTTTCTTTAGAATTCATAGCCTTTGGAAGTCATTTGAATTGGACTGAATTCACAAGTGCCCTATGGTAGAGAAAATTTTACTAGTTTTTTGTTTTGGTGAATTTAATTGTCAAAAGTGCTTATAAAATATGATATGAAGGTCTAGTTAGATAAAACTAAGTTATTTGAGTCCATACACACCCATAGAACCTAAATTAGGGAGCATCTATTACCATTTGAATTTTTTTGAATATTTTATCCTCCACTAGTCCAAGTTTGGAATATTGCACCTAACCATTTTCTTTTCAATCAAACCTTTGTCTATCAGGTCTAATAGCTCCCATATCAGGTTGGGAACCTTTAAACGATTATATCAACGATTTAGTTAATTCCACTACTGCACCAGAAGCATTGGATTTACCACACAATTCATGGGGCCATTTCCTTGAAGCCTTTGGGTTAGCCAAAGGGGTCTACCTAGGTGTGATGCACTCCCGAATGTGAAACTATCAAAGTAAGGTACTTGATTCCACCTGTATCGAGTCATTCACATATTTCTGGGTCGAGACCAAGTCTTCTTGGATGTTTTGAGAAGGTTTGGCATTGTTTGGGATACAAACTAGTCCAGTGATGTGTCAAATCCATCCTCTGTGTGTCCAAGTAGTCAGTTTTGGAGTTCGTGTGTCTAGATTTAGGTATGGGTACATTAAAATGGTATTAGAGCATGTTTTTTTGCACTTTTGAGCAGATTTACCAATCTCCGTTGCTAATATACATAAGAAAAGTTGTAGAATGAGGCCTTTACCAGTAGCCATTGAAGAAGACCTTGAGTATTTTGAAGAAGAAAATGAAATCTACATAGATGGAGGTTCACATATGTCATGGGAGGAGGATGAATTCTTCCATGAACCAATACACATAAATGATAAAAGGCTTGATCCACCAATGTCTATCCTTTAGGAGGAATTAACAACAGGGTTAGTAGCAAGTGCTAAAATGCATCACTGCTATCATGAGTATCTAGATTTGCATGAGAATATTTGTGCAGATATTCCCTTCAAAGATTATTTCACTTGCAAGTATGGATTTTGGCCTTAGAATTTTGATGAGGATTCTTTTGATATCAAAAAAACATACATAGAGGAACCAAGTGTTCTTAGGAAAATTGTTCTTATAGAAGGGGAAAAACTACCAACATACTGGGGTATCATGCATACATATAGAGTTCTGCAAACATTGTTATTAAGCAAAAGGATTAGGTTTTTTAGGAGTATGCACCTTATTCTTAAGGTCGATCCAAGATTTCTCCTTGTTATTGCGCAACTTGGGCAATAACAAAATATGATGATGCTATTATAGGCCCAAGGTATTCATCCAAACCGTCTCAAGGTACAAATCCTAACCATGTGAATAAATGAGTTGATTTGGAACATGGAGGACACTGTCTGATTACCGACCATTGATGTGGACCATTAAAAAACGCGAGGGAACCCACCAATAATGAAAATGGGGCTCAAGGTGCCTAGTACATTCTAACAAGTGTGAATAAGGGGTCTTGAAGTCGAACACTTGAAGAATCCATCGAGTAGGGGACATTGATGTATTCCCACTATTCAATGGCGAGGGAAATCGCCACTAATGACTGAAATCCCCAAGGTACTACCCAAAACTCTAAACTTCATTCCCACAACAAGATGAGTTGAAGTCGCTGGGAATAAGTCCATTGGAAGGGAGGCCTTAAGGCATCCTCCATCATCCAACATGAGATATAATCACAAGGTTGATTTGATCTGGAATACGATTGAGTACATCATGAAACATACTGACACCAAGGAATGGACGACACATTAGTTCAAGGTAACTGTAGAATGCCCGACACAAGGGTTATCCTTGAACATTGAACACAACACAAAAGTGACCTAGGAAGGTTTGCAGACAAAGGGACCATGATATAAATCTATAATGTATGAGACATTAACAGATTCTCCATATGATTGGAAGAGTAACCAATCGAAGGAGTAAAAAATCTAAGATCAGGTTTATCCTTAGGAAAAAACTAAAACCAACTTATTTGAAAGACTTAAAAAGGTGTTGTGTTCAAGGACAATATTGGCTTGATTCCTTTATACTGAAATATACTTGACATTCTTCCCTTCCCTTTTCTCTTTTTGTTAAAAATCTCCTTCTTGTTAGTTTTAATGAGTCCAAGAATGCAAACTCAATAGTCCTTCTTCATTTTTTAAACAAGCTCGAAGAAAGAGGGAGAAGACTGCTTTGTATAGGTCCAACCATGTATAATTTAACAAGTCCATGGAAGGGAAACTCAAGACCTTCTTCATGTTTTAACGAGTTTGAAGAAGAGATAGACTAGTACTCGATCTGTTCATGCTCGCTGGTGTTTTAAATTTTAAGGAGTCTGAAAAACTTAAACAATAACTCCATACACCTACTCGTGGATTTTAGTATCGAGCCTGAGTTGGTATATGCTTGCCAGTGTTTTCATATTTAAATATTCTGAAAAAATTAAACGAGAACTCTATATACCCTCTCGTGGATTTCACATCGAGCCTGAGTTGGTAAATGCTCGTTGGTGTTTTCATATTTCAAGAGTCTGAAAACCCTAAAGAAGACTCCTAAAGGTCATTTTTTGTAAATTTAGTCTCCTCACCGAAAAAGTGTAAAACAATGAGAGAAGAACACTTCTAGCCACGCATGACTAGACTATACCTTTTTCGTAAGTAATCCACAAAGATCTGGAAAAGGGGTAAACTTATATAAAAGTGGATGATTGTTCAAGTCCTTTAACGAGTTTGAACAAGAAAAGCATGGTCGACAATCTTGTTAAGTTTTAAAGTGTCTAACAAGAGCTTAAAAGAGCATAGTGCTGACTTGAGGCATAATAGACATAAGAAGTCAGCTCTTGCTGAACATTCAGACTTAACAGGTCACCATATATGTTTGGAAAATGCCAGAGTCTTAGCTAGGGAAGACAACCTAATAAAACGGAAAGTTAGGAAGAAAATTTAAATCAACTTAAACCAAAATTGCCTTAATAGGGATGATGGCACAAAGCTCAGTGACTCTTGGAAACTGCTTCTTCACTCCCTATAAAGTAGAAGATCCTCATGAGTTAATAACCTAACCTAATATAAAATTAAAATTAACATTTAGAAGATAATCACATCCCAAATAATAGCCTCTGTAAGAACATAATAACTTTATAAATTAATCACCTTCCCTAGACATCACTCAACAATCCCATCTTGTAGCCTTCACATCATTATCTGAATTATAAATTAACTTAAAAATTATATTATTCTAAATCATAACTACACTATTAAATTATAATTCATCATGAAACCTCACACTATATAAAACATCATATTATACTATACTTATTCTATTTTATAACATAGTATACTTTTATTATTATTATACTACATTATATTATATAACACCATATTACATTAAAATTATAATTCAAGAATTACATCATTAAATTAGTTTAATATTATTAAAATTATAAATTTGATAAAATTATTTAATTCACAATAAGATCTATAGGATAAATTTACTTGAGATTAAATTATTATATATTCTTTAAATGTTAGAATTCAAAATGATAAATTTACCACTATACTACATACCAAATTATAAATTCGCATCACCATTAAGATTCACACACCATAATTTTACAATAACATTAATCTTAAGAAAATTTCATTAAATTAAGACACTATATTATAATCTTACACTTAATAAATACAAATTGAGTTTCACATTTACATTATACATTATATTAGTATAAAATTATATTTCTCTCACATTTATTTTTACATTTAAGTTTTTTCCATTTTCATCAACTTCCTTAAGCCTAATAAGCCGACCAACCTTAAGGAAAAAACCCTAAATTAAATTATTAAAACTAAGAATCATTGTTTCATATATTTATGGATGTTTCACGGGGGTCTTTATCCTTGCAGGGTTCAACTGTCTCTTGATGATAATCCCGGAGTAGGGATCAAAAGGTCGAGTTTCAAATTCATTTAACGCAACTCCTCCTCACTCATCAAGAGCTTAAAAGACTCTATATGGAACAGGGAACTTAATATTAGTTAAAAATGATATGCAATGTGTAAGTTCCTTGATACATCAACTGACGGAAATGCTGTAGATAGCATGAAGACGACCAGATTAGTAGAAAATGACATATAAAGATGAACAAAGGAGATTTCAATATGACATAAAGTGATAGAAAGATCTAAAATGTTGAACTTAACTGACATACCAAAAGAAAAAAAACCTCTGTATGGTCATCCATTGCAAAGATAGTGAGAAAGTGCCTTTTAGTGATTCACCTAATAAAAAACAACTTGAAAAAAGTCATTAGGATTAAATAAAGTTAAAAGAATTTTGAAACTATATGAAAGTGGGTAAATATTTGAAATATTTTTTTATAAATAGTGTCAAAATGAAAACATAACTTAAAAAGTCATTTCATTGGAGCAAAGGAGAAAACAATCCCCTTGCTTCAACCGCCAATAGCGATCAATCCGGGTCAAGAAATCAACTTCCACCACTTGAAAGTAAGTTCCCTCTTCCTTGTCTATCAATTCAGTCCATTCTTTTAGTTTTTTAATGGTGTTTTTGATTTTTTATATGAGTTTAAAATTTAGGGCTTCGTACCCACGAGTATGGCTATCACTAATATACAATGAGAGATAAATGACTAGGCGACTAAAAAGGTTAGTCACCATAGTTTTTTCAAGGGATGAACGACTGAAATTGAGCAATTTTAAAGAATCCAACAAAAAATGACTAAGATAAACGACTAATTTAGTCAAGAGATAAAATATGTGACTAGATAACAAGTGATTAAAATAAAAATGACTAACATAAATGACTAATTTAGTCATGGAAATATAAATATTACTAGCTAACAACGATTAATGTGAATTAGTCGTTTATATTGTGAATTTCAACACAATTTAACAAATTGCCTTTGACCCAAGATCACAAAAGTTCCTATAAACATAACCACTAATTCCAAGCAAGGAGAATTCAAAACACATGCGGGTAAACTGAAAGGAGAGGTCAATCTTACCACTAACCACAAGACCCTTATGTGCCTATTGAAGATGCCAATCACCTTTCCGAGAGTAGGAATTGTAAATGTTGTATTTTCCCTTGATCATCGCCATCCCTTGCATGGGATATATCCCACCTTCATGCTCAAACCCAATTAAATGGGATTTAAGACCCTCTACCAAATGTATCCATTTGCAGGTTTGAGGATCAAATATGCTATATGACATGAGTGCTCCCTCGCGTAAGTGAAATAGATTTTCCTGTCCTTTGTGCTTGTTGGAATGCCAGTTTTCTTCTAAATTAATTAATCTTAAGGGTGGGTCTTTAGAACTAAGTCCCTTTGCGCGTTTGATTTTCCGTATGTAGATTTGGCTTATTAAGAGTTTCATATAAAGCATTAATCACTATAAAATCTCTAAAATTCTAATGATATTATTTGGAGGGAACTCTAAAACACTATCATAAAACACTATGACAATTTACAATGTTGGATCCTTGTCAAGTACTTGTAATGTAGGAATTTGTTTCAATCATCCAAATCTAATCCCACATCTAGAAAAGTGAAGCTAGTTAAGTAGATAATTATTGTTGATTTTATAAATATGAAAAAATGCACAGGAAATATTCAATGCCCTTCATGTATTGGCATAAAAAAAAACAATCAAATTAAAGATAATATGGTAAACTATTTTTAATGATTGATCACAAAGAAATGACGATGAAATAGGTAAAATTTATTGTTTTTCCACTATTTCTAGGACAAATAAATGCGAAGTTATTGTATTAGATTATTACATTTCAAATTGATTACTAGCATTATATAAAGTAAAAGTGAGTTTTTTGTGTTCATGCTAATAGGACCTTGGTTCATTAAACTATGACTTGAATCACTTTTTGGTTTACCCTACCAAAATGTAACGCTAGACAAGGATGATTATACACATAAGTGTTGGTTTACTTTCATATAATAAATCGCCATTATAGCTATAACCTAAGCAAGAAAACTCAATTATGTGGTGTAACCCCAAAGCTATGGGCATGCTGTGTTAAAAAACTTCCAAAAATTGTAGTTATTTTCTTATAATTTGGTGTAAAAATGTTGATATCCTATCTCCACCAATAACTATCCTTGATGTTGCACTCAAAATGGTGATAATATCTCTCATAGAAAAAATGTTTAGGAATTCCTATCCACATCTCTCATATGAAACAATTTATCATTACTTGCCATTGCATAAAGGTTATTATTAACTTTATATGCATACAATGAGAAGACCTTACATTATGCAACGGGTATATAATATTTGTGAAATGGGCTCACAAATCTTATTAAGCAAGAGGCCATATTTCCAACATTGACTCAACATTGGTGTGATTGACTAAAAGTTTCATAAGACATTTATAAAATTACAATACTAATTTGCTAACAATGTTGTAATTTTGGTTTTAAGATATATATGGTGTGAATTCTAAGAATGAAATACTTTTATATTATCCATAATAGCTATTTAATTCATCAACATTTCAAATCTATAATAGAATTCGTCACAAAGACAAAGATAATAGAAAGAGTTCTAAGATTTGATTCAATATTATTCAGAAAGGTGCAAAAGCTACCATAATTCATAGGTTGACTAGCCTAATTATTTCATTTTATAAAAACTAAATAATATATTTATCTATATTTGAATTGAGTGACTTTAGTAATTTATTAATATTAATAAAAAATAATAAAAATATATACAAAAAAATCCATTTTCATTTCCAAATCTAGAGTTTCCCGCTAATGGAACCCTGCTAAAAAATAAAAAAATATATAGAAAACAAATCGCAAACATGACTTCTCTAATAGTCCAGGGGATCTGCATTTTGAACAAAAACCTAACAAAATACTTTCCACTCATCAGAGGTATGAACTAGGGGCTCTACATTTTGAACAAAAACCTAACAAAAGAAGTTCCACTCATGAGATGTATGAACTATATGCATATGGGTGCTTTGAAAACTTTGTATGTCGTGCTCGGAGATGCAACTATTACATTTGAGGAAGTTGTCAGATGTGATGGTTATGGTGGATAGGATAATCCAATAGCTATGCCTCATGCTTCTCTTTGCAGCCCTAATTTTTATCACCATTATTTCCTTTTCCACAGTAAAAATCGAATCCCTTTTCATTAGGGATCAGTAAAATGCAGGCCCATATTGGGGCCATAGAAGGTGGCCAGGGCCATAATTGAGAAGGTCCTCCGTATATGGTCCTCCACATGCCAAGAAAACCTCCACATATTTATGGCCCTAGCACAGCATAATCAAGATGGTTGTCAAGGCCATAGAGGCGCCTAGAAAACTGTGTAAAATTAGGGCAAGCAGCGAGAGATAGAAGGATTCCTAAGTTGTAGGAATCATTTACACAGATCAAATTAATGAAATCAATGTGTTTTGTCTCCAAGTATGAGGTGTTATTCCATCTATGTTAATCTATTGATGTGTGGGTTTTAATCTGGGTGTGATTGAAGATTTCAATGTATAATAATTTGAATTAATCATGGCTCTGCATGAATGCCTTGGACTATCAGAGAAGTCATGTTTGAGATTATTTAATTGTTTAGTAGAAGTCTTGTGTGTGTATGAAAATAACTATAATAGCGATTATAAAATGAAGTGGGGACATAATCGAACCCAATGCATACAGGTGCACATGTTGTGTTGGGTCTTTATATGTAACGAAAGTTTTTTTTGCACAAGTATCATCCAATCAATGATCCGGGTATCAATGGGATTTGAGCCTGTGAATTTCTTCTAGGTCTCAGGGGGTCTCTTTTGTCCTTGTATATTCTATTTGATCCATTGTTGAGTAGTGTAAGTATACTGAGATCGAGAGCTCCATGTTCTCCTGTGGTGTTGTATGGGATTTTGTTGAATTCAATAAAAAAAATTCATGAGTTTCGAAATCTTGACATCTTGTCGGCAATTGCTATCGCCTGCCAAAATGGTTCTATGTTTCGTGGATCTCGATCCCTGTCTTTATACCTGTTTTGGGCATTGGTTTAATTCTCATGATTCCTAGTTTGGGTATTAATCTGGTATTTATTACTGGATTGATATGAAATGGAAACTACTGCAAGCCACAAATGCTAAGGTGATGCAGGCCTTTTTTGTTAACACTATGCACATCAGTTTCACTATTTAGATCTAGGGCTTGTGTTGGTTGTGCAAGTGAACTGGTTTCGTGGGATTTGATTTGTGATCATTTGTTGGCGATGATTGGACAATAGAACGTACCTGCTCAACCATAGATAAAAATTATGTATTGATCTCTAGCTTTGTATATTTCATCGGGACAGCAAGACTTTCAGCATTTCTGGGACAATCTGAGTTTCTGTCCGTTTTAGTCATATTTCTAGTGAGGAATTTGTATCAGCAGGGACCTGTAATAATCAAAGTTGCATGGATGATTAAGGTCCAAGTTCCCCAGTCTCGATATATCTGCACATGTTTGCAATGATGCCATGATGTTTGGTTGAGTTACTTCCTACTTGTTTGGTTGAGTCACTTGCTAGTCAAATTCCATTTTAAAGGTCGTTTTCCTGATCGGGTATAGAGTCTGGAAACAATATAGAATTGTTGACATTTTATGTGTGTTGATCAATCTGTCTGATATCACTTGCATTTTCTTTGGTTAAATTAAATTGTAGGTTAAGCTCTATGTTTTTCATCTTTTATCAGGAGTTTAGAACTCTTTGTCACCATATGTCACACAATCAATGTAGTTCACACAGGAACTCTATGTCAGAGAACATCTTATTGTCTATTTGTTTCCATTGGCTAAAATACCTTTTCCAAAAAATAATATGTTAACCATCAAAATTTCTTTAAATATTTGTGAGATTTTTCCATGTTAAATGTCAAGACTTCAACAACCATTGAATTTGCATTATGATTCTGTATGTTTTTCTTTGGTTTGAAATATTCTTTGCTTTAAAAATTATTTTTATCTACATTTCAGATTCTGCTGTAAGAGCTTACATAACCGTTACAAATATATATCTCTGATATAGAGTCCATATTTTCATTAATAGCTGCTAAATGTACCTACCTGGAGATATGATAGTAACAAACAGACGTTCATAGTGCTAACAAAAAATTGAAAGTTGCATTTACACTTATTATTGCTAGGGTCTATTGCACAAGTCACCTCAAAACAAAATTAAACTCGACCATCATAACTATCACCGAAGGCTCACACTCACCTACCTTACACTCTCTGTAACCAATATTGTGCACCTTGGAACACAACTTCACAATTCAGGATCTCACAAACTTTGTGGTAGCTTGGCAACTTCACACTTGCACTTGCACTTGCACAACGTTTACATAGTAGCTTCACCGCTTCACATTTTGTGGTGTAGCAGCTTCATACTCAATATGACTTCAGACTCTCTGTAGCTACACACACTTCACATTCTATGCCATTTCAAACTCCAAATCTTTCAATTTGCATAGTGGGCATAATATTTGACAGCTTCACACTTCACGCTCAAAATAGTATTGTACCTAAACTCTTCCCCGTGTTTGATTTTACCAGACATGGTGGAGACCTTAGCTGCTTTAAATTAGCAATTACTTCTCATGGTGCTAATCTATCAAAGAATAAGAGTGTAGGGAGCATAAGGCTGCACAAAGTAACAACATCTAAAATGGACAGATGCATCAAATCTCCATGTAGAATAGTAAAACTAATTATATTTTTTATGGATCATTTTGTGAAAGTAGAAGTAGAACTGCCTGATCATCTCACCTAGGGGTAATGTGCAATGGCAATTCTCAGGAAAGGTATGTCCTCATATAGAGGAGCAAATGGACTGGTAGTAGTGGCTAGTTGGGGAAATATTATGCACCTTTGTCCCTAGCCATTAGCCACATTGCCTCCAACCAACACATCCCACTGATTCTAATTCTCATTAGTTACAAAGCAGGTCTAAAATGCATGGACTGGTCCAAGATTAGGCTAACGGAATTCTCAAAACCAATTATGAAAATCATTATAAGAAACTGCCATTTTCTAACATGTCTGCACATTGACAGAAGGTCAGTTGTACCTTTGTTGGTAGAAACTAAGCAATTCTTGATACCAAAACATGCAATCATGGTACAATATTCAATGGACGCAGCAATTGGTCATAAATTGAATTGTGCAATTATGATAATTCCCCATTAAGGAGTAGAAACATCACATGGAAAACTGGTGTTTTTGCAATGATGCAATCAGAAGGATCAATCAACAGTGGGCCCTATATACGCTAGTAAACAACCTAGAATTGTAAAAAATATGAACAAAGGGATCTCATAAAAGAAATTTTCCAATGTTGTGCAAGAAATTAAAGTTTAAAACTATATATTACATATGAAAGACTAGGGAATTGATCATTATTCCTAGGTCAGTTCCTGTAAAGATAAAATTACGCAAACCTTAAAACTGAGAAGGCCATCAGGGTAAAAGCCTTGAAAAAGACATGGCTGAACTCCTTTTTCAATATATCAACATTTCGTCTTTGTTTCGGATTGAATTTTTCATTGATTCTTGCTACAGAATAAAAGGCACCTCTTAAACTCTTAACACCAACTGAGAGCCAAATAATTCCAATCCCAAATACAATATTCATAAGCTTTGTGCCATCAAAGAGTGCATTGACAGAAAACATCTTTGAAGCAACATAAAGCATGATTCCAATTCCACTTCCAGCAAGTGCAACAACAAGTTGATTCAGCAGCATCAACAGCTCCTCTTTACTAGATTTTGTCAATTCCAAAACACTTGATGCTGTGGAATCCTTGTTGAATAGCACTGAAAGAATGACTTCATATGTGAAAACTCTCCATATTTTGCACCACGAGTTTCTGTAAGGGTCGTCTTTATTTCGAAGAGAAGGTTTGCAACAGTAGTTAGTTTCAATCCAGTGGACAAATCAGTAGCCATATCTGGGGAAATTCCTGTCCACGTGTTCCTAGAATGATTTATTCCATGCGGCCAGACTATTGTTATTTTTCATTGCAGGGATTCAACGCTACATTAGTTGTGGTGGTAGCTCGTTGGCCAAGTGAAACTTTAGCAACTTTACTGGTTGGAATGAAACTGGCTGTTGCAAGCAATAGTGGAGCCTATACACTAGCATTTCCATCCCATTCATGTCTTGATGAATCATTTTCTCAGTGAATAGCCTAGGCATTTCAAACTGTCTTTGCTATTACCCCAGCCCAGCCACTGCTTTGAAAATTCTGGTGCAGTAGCCATAGTAACATCCTACTCAAGGTGAGAATTTCAATGAATTGTAAGTCCGTAAACTTTCTCTCCAGCTGCTACATACCAATTTGGACTGCAATCATCTGGGTTGTTAATTGTTGGTGCTCTAAGGAAAAGATGCTCCAAATATTTCTGAGCCTCGTCAACTTTTTTCTGAAGACAAAAATTTGCAAATATGTCTTTTAAGTTCCTTCTTCATGTATCCTCTTTCTGTAGTTGGAGGGTTGCTCAGTTTTTCCATGACCTAGCATAGATTCCATGCTCTGATCTACTTTAATTTCCTTTCCTGTCTTCTTCTTTTTATAGGAAACTGTTTGGTACTCTTGCTTTGTAATAACATATTTTTATGCAGCAATTCCATTGACCTACTTTTTTGGTCATTAGTTGGAGATTAATAAAATTATCTTATCTTATCTAACGTCATATCCAGACTTGGAATGATGACGATGTGGTATATATTACGATGTGGTCTTAACTGTGGGGAATACAAACAGAACAATGGTACCCGTTTGGACATGGAGGGGGAGCAACCACAACTGTGTATAGAAGCAGTTCATCCCAAAAGGAAAAGAAGGGCAGGCCAATGCAACTTGAGGAAAAGTCTAGCATGGGACAAATCCTTCTTCACTAGTGAAGGTCGACCAAAAATCTTACTGTTATATCTACTGTTATGTTCTATGCTATATTTGTTGTGTTTTCTTTGAATTTTTTATGCTATTAATTGGAATTTTATTGTACTCTATTTGCTTGTGTGCTATATTACTGTTTTATGTAGAGTTCTCTATCAATTATCTTTTGCAGGGGTTCTCAATCCTGAAGAACTATCACTTGTGAACAAGACTTTCAAGAAATCCAATGAGACCGTGTTACCTGTTATTGAAGAGGGAGACTCTGTGATAAGTTCTTTTGGTTCAAACAAAAGCCTTGGGGAAGAAGATCCGGCTTTACAATATCTCGAAGAAAAACTATTTACAAAGCTCCAATCTTCAAAGCCTAAACTTGATAATGAAGTTGATAAGATATGCAATGTTTCATATTGTGAAACATCTCATGCTCAACCATTAGGACTTTCACCATCCAATGTAAGGTTTACTAGTAATAGTTTTGGTGTTGTATTATTACTGCAGCGTTGAATCCCCCCATCACAAACATTTGATTCTCTTTCTATTTCTTGTGTTTTTTTAGGAAAAACATTTATCTACAGAGAAAAGGCACATTGCCAGGAAAGTTCTTGAGACTCCTTCACAGAAAAAGGATGCCCTTGGACCCCAAGCTTCCTTCACATATCCATTTTTGCATGTTAGAAATTGTGCTGATTTCTTATAGTGCCCATCTTAAAACTTAGTTAGTAAGAAAAATGAGGTATATATAATTATCATTATTCATGCATAACCAATCACTGCCTTCTGCTACACCAACTAATTGCTTCCTCACGGAGATTAGTGACATTTTCTTTCATCAACTTCCTCTCATTGACATCTCCAATCCAATCGACATCACTATAATCAACTAGGTCTATTCTTTGACTACTATTTCCATCACTAGGTCCATTACTTCTGCTACAACCAACACTAAGATTATTTGTTCCTTTCAATGCCAAAAGATCCTCTTCATTTGTGAACCAATGATTTAGGTCAGGATTCAACAAAATATATTGACCACTCCAACTACATGTTCAATCTCCAGCCTTATGTAAACCTTGGCATATGTTAAACTATCAATTACATGATAATAAGGAACTCTAGACATCTGGACCACCTCCTCATTATTTACTAGTTCCATCTCCTTTGGTTGGACTTGATAGGTTTTGCAGATTTGCAATCACTTATCCCAAATTGTTCAATGATACTGCTTAGGTACTTCTCTGGGTCAGAACATTTTTTTGGTTCAACCTATCTCTGGTCATGTGAATACCCATGTAGTAGAGGAACTTAGCAATATCCATCATTTTCAAATTGAGACGATAATTACATTTTGGTCATGACCACTAATAGTACCATGTTAGAGTCTTCTAATACGAGATCATCGACATTCTAGACAATTACAATGAGATAGTCTCCCTCTATCTTATATGGGATGCACTATTTGAAACTACCATGAACAAAGCCATTCTAAAACATAACAGAGTGAACTTCTTATACCATTTCTCAAGTGATTTCTTTATTTCATGACTCCAGATTCCATACCAGGACTTCTGCAATTTGCACACTAAGCACCCCTTCCCCTTCACCTCAAAGCCTACTAGTTCCATTTAAGCTCCTTCTCAAGTTCACCATTTAGGAACATAATCATCATCTGATGTACCCTTCAGTCCAACACAACTGCTACTTCCATTAGTGACCTAATGGATCTCGTCCTCACAGTTGGTGCATACATTTCTTTAAATTTGATTTCCTATTAGCTCGAGTGTTACTCTTGAGTCTTTTTGTAATTGAGAAGCTTCTAGTTTGCTCTATGAAAAAGAATAAAATTGGATTATTTCTTCTGTAGTCGCATTAGGCAACCTTCTTTCTTGATGAACATTAGCAATAAAAGAAAACTGTAGCTTCAGTCTTTTTGGTAATTAGCATTGCATTTGAGTATATGGAAGATAAAGATAATTGGTTAGCTAATGCATCATTTCTTTGGTTTAATCAATTCTATTCTATCCATTTAGTATGAAATAGTTACGTGGATTAGTGGTTGAAGATTGTGCACATAAGTCTGGGGTAAAGATATGTCTTCATTCCAAAGAAACAGTAGAATACAAATCTTTAGTTTGGAAAACTAGGGTATACTACCTTAGACAGGATTCTTTTTGGCCGCAGTTACAATATCAAATATTTTCTTAATGTATCTAGGTGGTTACGATTGAAATTTACTGGAAAGTAGCATAGCAGAATTCACTGAGGCTAAACATATATCAATTATTACTGAGGACATTTTAGCTTCTTGTGTCATTTAAAGATGTATTATCTATGTTTTGGATGGTCCTAAGCAATAAATGTATTAAACTCACTCTTTTGACCTCTGAGTGATAAGTTTGTAAAATATGGATTGCCTGACATTATGAACTTGTTGTAAATTGACCTGTGAGATGAGCTCAGAGTTTTTCTTGCTGTGGATGTTTGTACTGGAAGTGGTTACGATTGAAATTTACTGGAATAAGGTTACTGGAAAGTAGCATAGCTGAGAGTGGTTACGATTGAAATTTACTAGAAGAAGGTTACGGGAAAGTAGCATAGTTGAGAGTGGTTACGATTGAAATTTACTGGAAGAAGGTTACTGGTAGCATAGCAGAATTCACTGAGGCTAAAGTTATGGCAATTCTTACTGAGGACAATTTAGCTTCTTGTGTCATTTAAAGATGTATTATCTCTGTTTTGGATGGTCCTAAGCAATAAATGTATCAAACTCACTCTTTTGACCTATGAGTGATAAGTTTGTAAAATATGGTTTTCCTGACATTATGAACTTGTTGTAAATTGACGTGTGAGGTGGTATGAGAGTTTTTCTTGCTGTGGATGTTTATCAATGCTATGCAAAGTCTCACAATTTATCAATTCTTATTTTGGTAAATTTGTGTGGTATGTTGCACATTTGTTGACTGTTCATATGTTTCACTTTTGTAGATGGTATTTTTAGTTTTCACAAGGGAAGCATTGGGTTATCTTGGCAGTTGACAATTTCTTGCAGAACTTACCTCTGGTGCAGATTCAATTAATGGCCTTATTAATGCATTGATTGACCAGGTACTACTGCTAACATGACTTTTTTTAAACTGAAATGTAGTCATCTCTAGTTGATTGAAGTTATAAGCTTGGATAGTTCATATCTTTCTGTCCACATGGTTATTGTTTTAAAAAAAGTTCACACAATTTTCGTGCATACTGATTTCAAGAGATCCTTTTTTGGCATTCTGCTGCATTAATTATTTTCTTCCTTATGCATAGGTAGTGGAAGTTGGTTCTGTTGGAAAAGATATGATGGAGGGAGTTCCTACATTCTTTGCACACACTCAATAGGTGGGTCATCATCCACAAGTTCATAGAGAAGAATTATACTTGAAAAAAATTCTAGCTAAAATTTATCAATTGTTGGTCAAGTATTTTTTGTAAGTGTAAGCTTTCTCATTTATCCTAATTAGTATTTGCACATATCTCATAGAAATTTACCCTCATTGCAACTCTTTGGGAAGAACTACCAACTTTAATATTAGACATTCCAATTTCTAACCTATTGAGGGAAAATGATTGAGATAAAGAAATACTTGCTTGTTAACAAAACATGCTAGTCCTTGATGCACTAGCAAAATAATTTAGGGCAAGGAAGTAAAAGAATAAAAGAAGTAAGCTTTATTTTTGTCCTTTCATGAGGGAAATGATCAATGAGATTGCCATGTTTTAATACAGACTCCAGAGTGTGACTACATGCCAACAAAAGACAAAGAATCCGATAAAAAAATTCAAAACAAGACTTGACCAACAAAAGGCTAAAGCAAAGGAACAGCATGAAACAACAAATAAATAACAATACTTATATCCACAACAGCCAAGTATAATCTTGTGTTTTAAGTCCCTTGCAATCCTATTCTAATGCTCTTATGGAGTAAATGTATTCCAATGGCTACTCTCCTAGAGTAAATGTATTTCAAAGGCCATGATCGATACAACAATATTATTGAATTGCTAATTATACATTTTAGTAAATAAAAGTAACATCGATTATATGTATCAGTGTTACCAGAATCGGAAACGGAAATAAATTGGCGAGGCAAAGAGTCAAAGTTTTGAAAAAGATCAGGAAAAAATCGACAAATACAAAAAAATAAATATATACACATTTTGAATTAAAAAAACATTTTTCATTGATATTCAAAGCAACCATGTCCATATACTGCTAGATATCAATAAATGTCGAAAATATATCAATAGATGTAAAAAATATATCAATTCTCATCCATAAGATCAATTGATGAGACCATATCCTTGATCTGACTCTCTGAGAGTGTACCGGGAGTTGATAGTGTACCTCATCATGCCACATAGTACAAAAAGTAAACAATGAGCTAACCTCTTGCTCAGAAACAAATTTAAACTTGATTTTCCAAAGAATGAATAAGGTTGAAATACTCAAAGAGTGCCAGACCCCTATGAAGGAAAAACGAATCAGGGACCCACGATCACCAAAAAAAGAAGCCAGCCAAAAAGTCCTGAAATAGGACTAAAAACCAATCCTGCAAATATCTCCATCCTAGGAAGATGTACTCCACTCTCTTTGACTAACTACAAACAGGGCACAGTTCATTCGAAAGACTACTCTTGACCAAATGGGCTTTGGATGGGATCCATGGATACAACACTGACTAAGCAAATAACTCCAACTTAAAAAAACATAATGGAGCACACACTATGACATTGATGAACCCTTCTCTCCTCTGGGTCAGAAGACACTCATTGTGCATTAAGGACCATGGATAGCAGATGTCGATGATAAAATAGTAAAATACCAAATAGAGTTGTCGGGAATCATACTGCAATAGAGGATGACAAAAACTCCATCTCTAATCCCTCCAGAAGGGCCTAGGCATCCCAATATTAATTTTGAAATTATCTTCCTTTGGGATGAGTCCTGAAGTCTCAACTCCATAGTTTCTAGGTGATCAGAGGAAACCAATCCATACTCTTGAACCAGATGGTGCTAATCATTCTAGGCACAAATCATTGCATCCCACAGAATCCCCTAGACAAAAATGTCCTTCCTAAACAAGGTTCCTTTCATTTTAAAGTTTATGCATCCATGGTTCCTTCAAATTCCAAAATCCTAGAAATTTTGGATTCCTTTATTTTAACTAAAAGGTTCTTTTAATCTTTGCAGGACCCTTCAACTCTAGGAATTGTGTTGGAAGAATTCAACACAACCTTCAAAAACAGTTTTTATCACAGTCATTTGGATGACTCACGTATGGTCTCAATTTACCTTCTTTCCTTGGCAGCCAGAAGCCCATATTTTAGCTCATTTATAGTTTTCGTGGACAAATTATTTGTTCAATTGGAAGTTTTGATAATCAACACTATTCTCATTTGCTTTGTCTGCATGTGCAACAAATGTCAACTCTTCATCAATTGCAGCAGTTGCTTCTCTGGTTTCATGGAGCCTGTATATTCTGGAAAACAATGGATCAGGAAGCAATACAGTTCTACATTCAATTAATGTGAATGAATCGCTTGTTGAAGAGCTAGTAGGATGCTCGTTGTCTTGTAAACCAAGTCTATCTTGTAGATTGGTCAAAGAGTTGATCACACCTACCCAATTTTGCGCAAATGACTATGTTGGTGTTATCATGGGAGACCCTTCATCTTCATATCCTGACTATGTTGGTGTTATCATGGGAGACCCTTCATCTTCATATCCTGATTATGTTGATGATATCTCGATTTATCTGGAATTTTCTCACAGAGTGTACCTCTATTCCAAGAGAAGACTCCTTTCCCTGCTCAAAAGATTGCAAAAATTTAGGTGAACTGTGTGTTGGATCAAGAATAGATCATAAAGGAGTGTGCATGCTTTTAACAACAAGGTATACACTATACAGTAACCTAAAATAACTTTTGCTTCATATTAGGTTTATTCATAATAGTATTGTTGGATATAGTTTGTTTGCTCTTAGACCTGAAGCAAGAATCCTTGTGTCACATGATTTTTTGTGATTTGGAGAGGTCAACTACTGAGTTCTCAGTAGGTTCCTTCCATATCTTTTGTCTTTTTTCCATATGTATGTCACAATCTGCCAGGTGCAGGGTATTTGCTCACTAAGCTGACCTTTTGTCCAAATATACTAATATTACCCCTAGAAAGTTGTAACTTGACTGAGTGTAAATGATAGTTTTTCCATTTTATTTATCATTTGTCTTTTCTTAATGCTATGCTGTTGTCCAAGTATGTTCCAACATATTCAACTCGTCTTACCTATGATTTTGATTCTTGGAAGGTTATTCATGTTCAGCCTAATGATACAATGGGTAAAGTTGACCCCGTCTAGACTGAAAGCTTTTGGAAAACTCTGGGGTTAGAGTTTACCTACAACAGAACCCCTTCTTTGATGAACTTATTTTGTTTTCAGGGTTGGTAGTAATTCTGGGATCTTGTCATCTTGTTTCATTTCCATTTATCTAGTGGCTAAGAGTACTTAGAGCTAATGCCCATTCTTCTTGATGTGAAATGGAATTATTAGTATTTTTTTTTTTACTATTCTATATACATTTTGGGTAATGAGTTGCTCCATTGGAGACTAAAGAAAATTACAAGGGGTCCTATCATGTTGATTCCAAAATTTCTATCCGATTTTTAAATTTTCTTTCTGAGAGGTTACTTTTTTCCCAGGATTTTTGCATTTTTGCATCATTCAACCATACAAAATAATGATTACCAAGTTACTATAGATACATAATGGCTTACCTTGTACTATTCTTTCAAGTTCTTCAACTTCTTTTATTAAGTGCAAAAATATATTTGCACTTAATAAATGCAGTTGAAAGACTTGAAGGACTAGTACAAGGTAAGCCATTATGGATCTATAGTAACTTGGTAATCATTATTTTGTATGCTTGAATGATGCCAAATTTGTTTGAATATCATCATTGTCAAACAATAACAACTTCTTAAAGGGTGCTAGCTCAATGGTAGAGCACCTACCTAATTATAGGCAAAAGATTGGTGGTTCGATTCCTCCGTACCTTATCATAAATTAGTGACTAAGAAAACGACTAAATTCGCATATATACGACTATTAGTAGCTAATTTCTAGTATCTTATAGCGGGACTAACGTTTAGTCGTATTTATCTTAGTCATTAATATGTTATCATCTAGTAGTTTATTTAGTCATATATTTGGTCATTAATTGTGGCAATCAATGACTAAATTAGTGTCTAAATCAATGACTATCAATGACTAAATCAGTGAATATCAATGACTAATACATCAACCAATTAATGACTAGTGAAATACGACTAGCTATAAGATAGTGGAAATACGCTACTATTAGTCACCGACTCAAAAATAGTCGTTTATAGTTGAATTTTAGTTATTGTTTTAGTCATTAATTCCTCATTTTGTACTAGTGTATGATAAAATCATGGCTACGTAGAAAGTGCGTAGGTTTAGCATAAGAAGACCCGCCGATATTCGCCTCTGTTGCAGAGGTCAAGCCGCAAGTACCATTGTTTAAAAATAAAAAATAAAAAATTAATGCATGGAAAGGGGTGAATGATGCAGGATGGTCTTAACCTGGAGGGAGAGGGAGCATGAATCCATGGATAGGGATTTCATGGGGGATCCACTCACCTTAAATGCACTATGAATATGCGGGCTTCTCAAATTTTTTGAACAAAAAGTATGCGTGCGCAAATGGACTTACTGAAAATGCTCGTCAACTACTGGGATGTTGATCATGGGATGTTTGATCTCCAAGGGTAGATGCTTGATATCACAATAGATGATATATATTTCATCACAGGTTTATCCCGCAGAGGTAAGGGAATCAACCTCAAAGGAACATTTCGAGGGGTAGGTGCTCTATCTATCCAAGACTACATCAATGCCTATTCCTCTCCTGGAACTAAGAAAAGCGGAATCCAAGTTCCAATTTGGTCCATTGCAAGCTTCCCACTGAAAGTTATATTGAGCACACTTAATAGGATCAAAGGGAGTGTCGTGCAAAATTTGGCCTCTCGAAACTATATGTAGATATGGGTTGAGTGTTTGAGTGGTGTGATATTTGATTGGTGTTCGGGCCTACTAGTGAGTATGAAAAACCAGTTTATAGAGTGTAAAATCGGGAAGAAAAAGAACTTCAGACATAGAAGTATCTTGTGTACCTTCTTCGAGAGAGAGTTACCTCTCTGAGTCCGGGGATGGATCTACCAATGTTAAACCCCCGCGAGCCATTGATGACTCGATGAGGAGATATCTTCTTGCGCCAAGGTGGTGGCGAGACTATCCTTTCATATGCTGATGAAGACTATATGGTGTGGTGGAGACGCCAAGTACCGATGCTTGAGCAATTCTCGTATGCAGGTATAGATTTCCAAGGAGATCTAGAGCTCATGCTTCCTCTAGGATCAGCCTGGGGAGAGATAGGTAAAAATGTGTTTATGTTTTTGAAGTTTTATTATATTTTTGTCTTTTTATATATGATTTTTATGATGAGTAAGAGTGTTGAAAAAATGTAATGTTTGCATATGTGGGGCCTATTGGCAGGCGGTTTGGTAGAGTACTACTGCAGTGATACTGCGACAAGGTAGAAGAAGACGCGAATGGCGATGAGCGGACAATTAGTTATGCATTTTGGGTCAATTGTACCGCGAAATGCGGGTTTTGGGTCATTTGGACCACATATTATGTAATGTTGAGTCAGTTATACCGCAAAATGTGGGTTTTTGGTCATTTTTGGATAAGTTACTTAGATGTTGGGTCATTTGTCCACAGTGTCAGTTAGGAAGTTGGTAGTAAGTGGACAAGAGTTGTAAGGAGGAAGCCTATATATAGATAAGAATTGTAAGTTTTGAAATAATAATCTTGGGCAAGGGAAGAACGTGAAGCTTGATGTTGGTTGTATGATTCCCGGGTATGTTTTGATGTCAAGAGTCATTGCGGAGATCTAGTGTTCTGCAGAGACGTTGTATCTGGGTTGACAATGATAATATGATGAAGCTATTTTGGTGCAATACCTGTGTTCAATTTGGTTCAGTTATGATAATGTGATATTGCACTATACGAATAATTCCATACTTCTTTGATGCAATACTTGCTTTACAATTGATGTTGTTGCAATGATGAATGTTTGGGTTGAATATTGCTTTAATATTATGTTTAATGCTTAAATATCTCTGTTGCTATGTTGCAATAAGTTTAAGTATCATAGCCACAACCATCCTCCTTCCTTCGGCGGAAACATGGTTCCGTCTGCTCTTCCTGGACACCTCAGGTGAAACCTCATCTGCTCTACAGGTGTTGTTGGGCAGGAAAAACCCTATTCGGGCCAGTGCTTAGGAAGACTGCGGTATGTGTCGACAGTGAGTGGGACCCCTGTCGACTGTCGTCGCGCTAACAGGGCCAACAAGGTTTGCTGGACATCCGAGGACATATGTATGGCCGACCTAGCTAGGTGCTGCAGATGTTATGCTGAGGCGCATTAAGGAAAATATGAGTCATTTGAATCATGATATCCCTACCTACAAGATGGGGTGGATGCCGCTAGAGATGCAAGACCACATTGTAGGGGTGCCCCCAGCCTGGATTAGGTTAATTAGGAAAGTAGTGAGGTTGGTCAGAGGTTGGTCATATGTTATAGGGAGGTCGTAGGGGATCTAGCTACATATGCTCCCTCTCCATAGGGAGAGTGATGCACATTATTATTTTTAAGATTGTTTATGCCCATTTTGTATATTTTGATAGTGGATGACTCAAACTCATGTGTATTTTTTGGACCATATATATATATATATATACAGTAGTGATTATATACATGCGTGCTTATGTGTTTTACATGTTATTGTGTGTGATACAAATGCCAATCCCATACATAATTTTCAAATGAATCAGCTAATGCATTTAAATTCCTTGGAATGTGTTGATATGTAATAAAATCAAAATGTCTTTCAAGCAACCTAACTCACAAAAACTGACGTAACAAAGAAGGACCTTGAACCCTATACTCACTTGACAATTGAAGTACTACTAACTACGAATCAAGTCAAACTTCCAAACGTGAAATGCCATGATGAATAGCATCTCAGAGTAACTCGATAACCACACTATACTCAACTACATTATTCGTCATAGGGTGCAAACAAGCACCTTGTTGGGCTGCTTAGCTCATTCTTAGACTGACCCGGGTTCTGCATACTACAAAGACCCAACAAACACCCTTCTTGCCAGCCCTTTCAGCAATAGCGTGCCAACAGACTGATGTCTCACTTAAGGTGAAGTTATGGGGTGGCTATAGAAGCAAGTTTCTGTAACCCGGTGATGCGCAGATAAAGAACAGGTCCTCTGAGAGAAGTCACACTTACTCTACATCCACTTCTAATACCACAACGCACTATGGAACTGCGCGCTAGTGATAATTACCCACACTACACTACACAACATCATAGAAGGTACTACACACTGGTGATAGTTACCCATAATACACTACACAACAACGTAGCTGGTACTACGCGTCTAGGTAGTCGCACACTCTACAAGCTGCGTTAAATTGGTATTTTCTATGCAACTACGCAACTGTGCACTACGCAGCCCCAACAGTACAGAGTCTGTTGAATTACTACTATCCCTTAACTATTAACTAGGCAACTACGCATTCATAACATTCAACACAAGTTCACCTATTTCATGCAGGCATTACCTTATACTTAATAGATATCATTTCCATCCTCATTCATTAACACTTAGCATGTTCAAGCATGTGTGTCCAACACTTAACATATTATTCTCATTAACATACACATGAAAATACATATAAAAGCATGAACATACACAACATGGAACAATCTCATAGATGCAATCACACAACACGAGTACTTACGTGGTTCACACCCTGGATGGGAGCTACATCCACGGCAACTGTTTTTTATATTAATGGGAAGGGTCAGCAGTTCCAATATGCGCACACAGCTACATACTCTTCTCTAAAATAGGCCTCTGCGCACACAGCTATAGAGGCTTTCTCTCTTATATTTCTCAACACATATTTACAATAATAATCTATCACTCTAGAAAAATATAACCCTTCCCTTTGCAAAATTTCCCCTTTTATAGATTGCGCCCGAATGTCACATATTTACAATAACTATGGGATAAAACCCCATAGTACCCTTAACCCCCCAAAATAGCGCGATTACCCCACTAACCATGCTTTTCCATAACTTCTCAGCTACTTTTCTTGTCCTTGGTCATCCTTTGCGTCGTTTCCTAGTCTCTGACGTCCTTCCGATAGTCGTCGACTATGACTGCACGATGCTGACTATACCCTGGTGCATCCTTTTCACTTCTCACCTGATCAACGTTGTTCCTCTAGCTGTCAGGACGCTGCTTCTTCCTTAACTGCTCCAACTACCCTGGACGTCCTTTGTCCTTCTGCCTTTACTATGGAAGCATGCCCCTTTCCGTCATCTTCGCATCGCTCCATACCCTGTTCCCGGGAATCGCGGAGTCGCTTCTCCCCAAAATAGGCCAATACTAAGCCTCGTCAAGTTCGTACCTATTCCTCAAAATTGTTGTTACGCTTCGACAAAACTGCGCTAGCCTTGAACTTCACTTCACCAAAACTGCGCCAACTTGGGCCTTGCTTAACACACCTTCCGAGGAAATGAGCTAGCTAGAGGATGAGTAAATAACCCAAGCTATTGAAGCCATCTGGCGAGTGTGGCGACTAGCGCCATCGACGAATCCTATGAAATACTCGGTTGTCATCTAAAAACACAATCCATGAGACACATAAGGCAATAAATCCAAAAAACAACTAACTCTAAAAAAAATGTACATCTATAGTACAAGAAAAAGCATGTTTGCCTAAGCGTAATACTTTTTCAGGTAGAGCCCATTTCTAGGCTCAGGAAACTTATAAAGATCATAATATGTTAGCTCATAATCTCCCTTCTTCAATACTTTAGAAACAATGTAAGGTCCAAGCCACATAGATTTAAACTTGCCTTCCCCCAAGGTGGATCCCAGAGAAAAGGAGGAATTCTTTCTTATCAGTGTGGCTTTAGAGGATGCCATTTCTCATGTGGCATTAGATCCATGGATATCAACTCACCTCAACCCTTCCTCTGAGGTTTTCTAGCACCAGGTGACATTGGAGGAGAATAAGATGAACAATGTGAAATCTCTGAGCTTCTCCTTTTTCATGTAGCTCCTCTTAGGTTCTACCATATGTCTCTACATGAGCCATCTGACCCCATCACTCTTCTTCTAGCAAAAATCCAAATATGGATTGGGATCAATGTAGGAAACCTCCTCCTTCACTTTTAGGACTGATATCTTTATGCAGATGCGACCATCTCTATCGTTTCAAGCTTGATGGGTGGAGAGAGGTTTTCCTTAGTGTAGAATTCCTCCAAATAATGCTCATTCAAAGATGTCATGAAGACAAATGGCCCTAGAGCTGCGAGTGCGAGGCCAAGATAACTGTCAAGATCAACATACATTGTAGATAATTATAAGGATATTCCTAAAACAAAATTGAAAGACTCACATGCTATAATCAATGGTTACAACTTTAGTAGAAAAAAACTCATATACAGATTCAATAGGTTTTGGTTGTCTGCATCGAGCTTAAGGGAATGGATAATTCAAGCTTAGGAAGTGGATCATGAGCTTTATATGTGCTCCAAGGGCTACTTCATTTCCTGCTTCTCAACATAATAGGATTACAATCATGAAAACGGATCATGGTTCTGGGGAATCTCGGGGATCCCTATGTAGAGATGGTTCCCTAATTTCAATCCTTTGTCTATCTCAACTATGTTTACACTAGTTTGGGTAATATTTTTTAATATCCCCTTTCATATATGGTCTCCATATTCTTTGTCTACTCTTGGCAATTCCCTAGGAAGTTTTATCAAGAGTGATACGAAAAGAATCTCAAAATACCTAGCAATGTTTTCCCATATTTGCATCGACTTAGATCTCAGCATGGGGATTCCTCACAATATCTTTATCAACTGAGGTGATTATAATCCCCTATAGGTCATTTCTTATTAACACACAACCCTTAGATGTTGATCATGTCAACAACATGGACACCTTCAATAGGTTTCCCTTCAGCCCAGTTCCCACAAGGAAAATATGACCGAAAGGATGGCAAGATGGAAAAAATAACAAGAGTAACTCAATGTCTCAGTGGGGTGGAATTTCTACAACTAATACACCTCCCTCTACTCCTCCATAACCACACCCTTCTTCAACATTATAATTTCCCCCAATGGCCCTAGAAAAGCCCTTTGTTCTCAAATAGGTGAACAATATGGTTATGGTTTCAGAACCAATCTTAGGTGGCTAGAAATGGCATCACAAATTGGACAATTCAGATAGAGACAAGGAAACAAACTTATTTCATAAGTAGAAAGTGGTTGAGATATCTTCAAATCAACTGGTTATACTAGCAAAATCATCTACTCTAGATAATTCTTCAGGGTGGATTGATGTTCAAAAGAAGAGAAAGGATCCACGCCCATCAACTCAATGAATGATATTTATCTTGAAGGTTTTGTTTGGTTTGTTCAATTGGATTATATGTTTCTTGGTTATGGATAGGTTGTTTTTTATTGTCCAGATTCTCTACAGGGAATTCCAACTTCTTATCTTTGTAACATTATGTATATGTTTCTTTGATTAATAGAAGGTTTCTCGTCCGAATTACAAAAACAAACATGATAACTTTTTGACAGAGCCATGGTTCAATATTAGACCTCTAGGTATAGGAAATTCAAGAATACAACCAATCCGATGACAATGTTATAATGGAAAAAAAATAGTGTGCTAGCATGTTCTTATAGAAAAATGAATAAGTAGGAAGGGTTAGCAATGGACTAATCATCATGAATGATGCACAAGATCCCTATGAACTTGAGGAAGTTGTCATGGGAGAAGATGTGCATGGTGATAATGCAAAAACAAAGTGTAATGGGAGGAGAGCATAGATCATGGCTCTAGAATTGGTTGAAACCATGAGAAGTTTTAATAACAAGTTGGCCAAGGAACAAGAAGAGAAACATAAGATAAATTCAACCATACTACAAATTCTGGAGGATCTTCAGTATAAGGCCCATTTGGGAGAAAATCAAAATAGTGGTAGCACGAACATGAAGAGTGTGGGTAGTCATTCTCAAGGAAGATCTTGAAGCCCAAGAAGAGGTTTACATAGGAGGAAAACAAGAAAATATCCCTCACACACCTCAGATAGCAGGTCAACTGAATCTGGAGATTCATTAGATAGTTCAAAATGCTCAACTAAAAGTTCCAAAAGAAGACTGTCTCATAGAGATAACCCCTATGGAGAATTCAAGAAGGTAAATCCACCTACATTTTATGGGGAAGTTTAGACAAGACAAGAGGCTGAAGCATGGCTTTTAGGAATGAAGAAGTACTTCAAATCCATGATTATTCTTGGAACCAAAAGGCCATAATTACCATTTTTAGCTTGAATGGAAAGATAAACTTCTAGAATATATGCAATTTTGGGTGATCAGTAAGCAATGTTCTTTGAAATTGGTACTAATATTTCCACACAAGCCATATCTATCTTGACTGACCTAAGGTCCATTCATAGTTATGTCCATCCTAAAATAGTATAAGATCTCTCTTCATAAAAGTAGATATGCCAAGTCATGGTTAGTATAGTTGGCCACATGGTCCAAGAGGAAAGTAAGAGAAGTAGTGAATGGTCTCTCTACTTAAGCAAACATAAATGTCCTACCGTTTAGATTGTATGATGCCCTTATTGGCGTGGACTGTTTGGAGAAGAATAAATCCAAATTTGATTGCTATAATAAAATTATTCAATGTACTGATAACAAAGGTTCCAACTAGTGAAAGGAGCACAAAAAAATCAATAATGTAGGTCTTAGCATTTCAATTAGGAGGATTCTTTAAGAAGAGCTATGATATATGGATCACAACCTTTAGAATGGAAACAAGCCATCCAAGGTGGTGCACAGCTGGAGGCTTGCTTATGGGGTGGAAAAATTGGCTTTACTAACCCACACCCCCAACCCGTGGTCCTTTGAGCATGTTCGCATTAATGGAAACAAGGTTTCCAACCACCTGTCTGATTTGGGAGTGGACATCCCGCTCCTCCTCCGGGAGGGCCCGTTGGAAGACCTCGCGAACATGGAAGGAAACACTAATTGTGACTAGTTGGAGGTCGAAGACACACGCGCAATACAGGACAATAGGAGTGACATGGGGACTGCTTCCATCTCTCATAGCAGGATTCACATGGAGCAAACGACTGACAGCTGGAATAAGGAAAATCCCCCACATGAGGACGGTGAAAGTGCGAACCAATTAAATGTCCGCCGTCGCTGCAAACTAGCATTTCAATACCATTCGATCGATCTCAAGTACAGAGGATGAACTTGGACATCCTACGACTCGAATCAGGCATGAGGAAGGACACAATCAGGTGGATGAATGCTCGTAATGGAGCCATTATTTCAGCATTCAAGGAAGGAAAGACATAAATTACTATAAGGATTTGGTGGAACTTAGTTCTTTTTCACATAAACTGTGGATCCATTCTGCTATGGATAACAGGAAGCTATAGTAAGTACCGTGTTAGTAAGCAAAGAGGTTACATACAAGCATATTTGGGAAGGATGAGACCCAGTAAACAATGTGGGAAGAAGGCCCTCTGCAACATGAAAAAGAGTAAATCCCTGGTCAAGAAGGAATAGAAGAAGGCCCTTGAAGCAACCTGTTTCTTCAGGGACTGTATCCCTACTATTATCAAGGATGAAATTGAACGGGTCGAAAAATATCTCTAGGAGAAGGTTCGTGCCATGACCTTGGGAGAATTAAGCGAAGAGGTGGGAGACTAGGTCCTGGGCCTAGGCTCAATGGCTAGCCACCTCTCGAATTATGACCGGTTGATGGTATCCTTATGGGTTATCAAAGGTCTTCTGGAAAATATCCTCATGGACCGTGAAAATATGGTTGCGGGTGATGAGGAACCTGTCCGTGCCTAGAAACCTCACTACCAAGACTCTAAGCTCATGCACCATAAAATCGACCTCATTGCTGGTAAAGTCGGCATCTCGCTCCATCCCGATTCTGTCTCGAATGCGAAGGTGGTCTGGTGAGAGTTTAGGTCCTCAACGATGATGTATAACCATATGCACGATGACCTCGCTACCCTCTCCACCACTGTGGCCAGAAACCGACAACAGTAATCTAAAGTATTTTTTGGGAATAGGTGCTCCAATGTGGGTCGAAATTTTTTTGTCATGCTCTGGTCATTTGATAGCAGTATATTTATATTTTCCTCTCGGAATAGTTTTCCTTTACAAATGTATAAAACCTACAATTCTACAGCAGAGACTTTTGATCTAGTGATAGGCAGTTCTTTTAGAGTTAGTCTTTGTCTTAGTCTGTTTCAAAGTATGAATGTTTTAAGTCGGTTTAGTAGCAGTCCAGTTTGGAAAAAGTATCTTAGGAAGTCAGCAAGTTCATTCGTTGGCTTGGCCACCTATTTTTGAACTTTATGTAACTCTGCTATATTAATGCAATTTTCTTATTTACCAAAAAAAAAGAGCTATCATATATATGTATTTCATGTATTGGACTCAATAGAGGATAGAGGTCTAAATATAGAGGATTATGTTGTGTTATAGGAATATAATGATGTATTCCTCGATAAGGTGCCAGGGCTACCTCCCAAAAGAGATATAGATTTCACAATTAACCTAGTTCTAAGATAAACTCTAGTGTTTGATCAAGCAAGCTTGAATTCTATGTAGTCTAGGTTGTTACAATTCTTAAGTGAATTTTACCTTGGAATCGAACATGTTAAGAGCAAGGAAAATAATTTTTTGATGCTCTTGGCATAAAATTTCATATATTAGCTACGATCATATGCAAGGATGACCTTAGGTTTTGAGGACATTATGTGTTCCTCAATCATTGACCCCTATATATGCCATGATGGAGTAATCAATCTCATATTCTTAAAATAATTTGCATCAATTTATAGTAAGGGAACAAAATGACATATTAGTGATAATCCATACATATATTTTATTAGATATGTCAAAAAGTAATAAGCATAAATAGCTATTGAGAGAAATTGATGCTTTGTATCTCATATTGAGTAGATCATAAATCATAATAAAAAGAAGTTTACATATGAAACAAATGTGACATGAAGTGACCTTAAATATGCTTAAAAGCAAAAATGTAAAGATAAAGTCTTAAATATTCTAAAAACAAAAATGTAAAGATAAAGACTTTTTAAACATGGACATCACTTTTTAAAGAAAAAAATTCTAACAAACATTTGTATACAATTGTATTTAAACATTACAATTAGTATAATTTGTTGGAGCATTTTCCAAGCACACATCATTTATTTGAGTCTTCGAGCTTAATTATCCACTTATACTAAGTATTATTGACTCCATCCCGTGTCTACATCATCAGTAGATCACAGTTTCAGTCATCGGATCCTCTTGCTACATTCTAGGAGCCAACTGGGCCACCTATTGAACCTCCTCCACCTTTCAAGGGGTGATTTGCATGCCTCTAGCACATTATTCATCCAACTGGTGAACCTAGGGTGCCTTACAACACTATTTGACTTTGTTTGGTGTGAGTCTCACCTAACACTGAGTTAAACTTTAGACATATGGCGCCCTCCCCTATTTTTGGGCAATCATTTGAGTTCTGCATTGAGCTAGACTCAGTTAGTCAGTTCAGAGTCAGTTAGAGTCAATTAGTGATTAGTTAAGTGGTTAACTGATGTGCCGAGTGGTGTTAACTTCCAAGTAAGCCACTCTCCTGCATTCAATTCAAATGACCACATTTGGAATTCAAATTGCTTGGCTTATTGTAGCTATTGTTACACATTGTAAACTATCGTCTAAGTATATGAGATTATTTTACTGTTGCAAACCTTCTACACAGTGTTTGCATACATTTTGCTGCATGCATCTCTAGTAACTATTGTGTTTGTTCCATAGATCTCTTGTGCTTGATATTTCACATGGTATTAGAGCTCATGGCGGGGACAAGCCAAATTTTCTGCACTGCATGGATTTTCTGCATTGGTGATTTTGCACTAGTGATTCTGCACTGGTGATTCTACACTAGTGATTCTGCACTGCATGCATATTCTGCACTTGCATCTATTTCCAACTCTGCAGTAGAAGCCGAGAGTTTCCACATAATTCCTGGATATTGATTCTTAACTCTTCAATATTGTTTGATAGTATGTGCCGGGTGTGATGCAACTTGAAAACTGCAGGTTGTTGACCTAATGGTTCTTGTTTGTTTGTGACTGCAGGTTTCTCTCAAAGATTACAACTTCTTTGATGGATATGAAAGCAATTAATCCTCTCTCTCCATTCAACTATGATGAGTGGAAACCAAAGATGATAGCATATTTGAAGAGACAATGTCTTTTTGATATGTGTATTGGTATTACGAGAGATTTTGATTCCTATCAAGAGGATATTGATTGGCTAAATGATTGTGACAGAGCCTTTGTAGAAATGTGTCTTGCTATGTCTCCTAGTATGCGCTACCTCATTATTACTATTGAACATCCAAGAGATCTCTGGACCAATTTGGATAGAGAATTTGGAAATCAGAAAGAAGAGGATCATGCTAGCCATTTGGAGAACAAGCCCAGTGATACCTCTTCTAGTGTTATCTCTATATATTTATCGGCCTCAACCATATCTCATGATAAAATTGTTCAAGATGAAGAAGAAACTGCAGATTCAACACTCATGTTCTCAATGTGTTCTATTTCAAATTCTAAGCAAGATAAGCCAGCTCATACTCTAGAATCTGAAGAGGTCCTCAAATCCTCTCTTTCACATGAGTTTGTTGGCGTGTAGAATGATGATCTATTGAATTTTTTGTAGGTTAAAACAGTTTTTGGAGGTGATGCATTCACCCTCCTTGATCATATGCTTCCTATGTTCTTCTGTTCGATCATTAGCACATGTTCTAAGAGTTTCATTGAACATGGAGGACACTACAATTCGCTTGGGTTCAATTCTCAAGCACATTTTGGTGATTTTGGTTTTGATCTCACCCCTATTCATTCAAATGAGATCACAAGAAACCATCTACCAATCCTTGGAGCTGATTTAACTTCCACTGATCAAAAGTTCAAGTTTAAAAAGCCTCCATGGGCTAGAATTTTGACTGAGAAGAGAAGATATTTAGATCCACAGAGTACTGAGTGCATCCTCATTGGATATGTTCAAGAATCAAAAGGCTACAAACTCATGGATATCAAATCCAAAAATATATTCATCGAGCGAAGTGTCAAATTTGAAGAATCGCTTCAAGATCTAAAACTAGTTGAGGAAGAAACTGCTGAATTGCCTCCTCTACAAGAAGAAGATTCGGAAGAAGATGATGAAAGTTCGTGTTCCGATATTTCTGATATTTTATCAGACATTAATGAACATGAAATATTAGGTTCAGAATCAGATCCAAATGATCCTCCTTAGTTTCCAAAGTGGGCAGCAAAGACTCTCAGTTCTGTTGGTTCTAACATTGGAAATCCTATCGATCCAAGGAGAACTCGAGCATACTTTCAAAGAGCAGGTATGGCTCTTTCATATTCTTATCCTTTGCTCTTTGAAAAAAAAATTTTGATGATAGGTTAAGATCCTAAATCATACTATCATTCCCACCAAAATCTGAGATGGAAAACCATCATAAATGAAGAGTACAATTCTCTTCAGAAAAATGCTACATGGGAGCTAGTTTCTGTTCCACCTGGGAGGAAATTAGTCCAATGCAAATGGGTCTACCGCAAAAAGGTTGCTGCAGATGGCTCAACCTGCAAATACAAAGCTAGGTTGGTGGCAAAAGGCTTCTCACAAGTTCATGGTGTGGGCTACACTGAAACCTTTGCACCGGTTGCAAAGATGGATTCTATCTGCCTAGTTTTGGCAATTTTCGTATCTAAGCACTGAGAAGTACACCATATGGATGTGAAGAGTGCATTTCTTCATGGAGATCTTAAAGAAGAGATTTACATGAAGAAACATGAAGGTTACATATCAAATCTGACATTAGTGTGCAAATAGAAGAAATCATTGTATGGTTTAAAACATGCCCCAAGAGATTGGTATGCAAAGATGGATTCCTTCCTACTGTCACAAAATTTTGCAGGATGCAAATCCGATCCAAATGTGTACGTACAGCAACATGAAGCTAATTTCCTGATCATTTTCCTTTATGTTGATAACCTTTTTATTACAGGAATCACTCTTGCTTCGATCGGCACTATAAAAACCGCACTACATCTAGCATTCGACATGAGTGATTTAGGCTTGCTAAAACAATTTCTTGTTTTAGAAATCACTCAAACGTTTGATGGAATCACCATATCTCAGTCAAAATAGGCTTCAGACCTTCTAAACAAATTTAATATTGCATATTGTAAAGCGACACCATTCCCATTCCTCTCAGGAATCAGTCTTGAGGATGGTGATTCTACATCGTTGGTGGATTTTACACTATACAGACAATTGATTGGTAGTCTTCTATACTAGACACACTCAAGGCCTAATATTTCTTATGCCATGAGTGTTGTGTCAAGGTATATGCAGCAGCCCCATGAGATTCATTGGAAGGAAGCCAAAAGAATCTTGCACTATGTGCAGGGTACTAGACATTTTGGCATACACTATGCTGCAGATTCCGATCTAGATTTGGTTGGATTCACTGATTCAGATTGGGTGGGTGATAGCATTGATTGGAAGTCCACTTCCAGATATGTTTTCATGATCGGAACAGGGCCTATTTGCGGGTCAAGCAAAAAGCAGACATCCATTTCCTTATCTTCAGCAGAGGCAGAGTATCGAGGAGCAGTCAATGCTTGCATTCAGGCAGTTTGGCTACAGGGTATTCTAGCATAGTTTGATATTGGTAGTACCGCTTCTACTGTCATCTTTTGTGACAATCAAAGTGCTATCAAGATCTCGATAGATCTAGTTCAGAGACAGAGGACCAAGCATATTAATATCCACATGCACTACATCCCAGAGCTTGTGCATGACAGACGCATTGTCCTGCAATATTGCCCTACAGAGGAGCAAATTGTAGACATATTCACCAAGAGCTTCACTGAGAAGAAATTATCTTACCTTTGTTCACTGGTGGGGGTGAGTTCTACTATGGTGAGGACAAATTAGATCCTTTAGTGTTCAATTTGAGAGGGGGTTTTCTTTCCCACTGGGTCTTCCCATCTTTCCTCACTTAGAGTTTTTTCTAGAATTGTTTGGATTATTTCTGTACTAGGTGACCTATGGCCATTGTTGCTAGGGCCATTTTATTATTTTTATACCTCCATGAGATTAGCTTAAGGAGGGGTGTTGGAGCATTTTCCAACCACACATCATTTATTTGAGCCTTCCAACTTAATTATCCACTTATCCTAAGTATTATTGACTCCATCATGTGCCTACATCATCAGCAAATCACAATTTCAGTCATAAGAGCCTCCTCCTACATTCCAGGAGCCAACTGGGCCACCTACCTACTGAGCCTCCTCCACCTTTTAAGGGGTGATTTGCATGCCTCTAGCGCATTATTCAACCAACTAGTGAACCTAGGGCGCCTTACTACACTGTTTGACTTTCTTTGGTGTGATTGTCACCTAACACTCAGTTAAACTGCAGACATATGGATCCCTCCCCTGTTTTTCGAAAATCAGTTGAGTTTTGCATTGAGTTAGACTCACTTATTCAGTTCAGAGTCAGTTAGAGTCAATTAGTGATTAGTTAAGTGGTTAATTGATATGCGGAGTGGTGTTAACTACCAAGTATGCCACTCTCATGCATTCAATTCAAATGACCACCTTTGGAATTCGAATTGCTTGGCTTATTGTAGCCATTGTTATACATTCTATCAATTAGTGATTAGTTAAGTGGTTAACTAATGTGCCGAGTGGTGTTAACTGCCAAGTAAGCCACTCACATGCATTCAATTCAAATGACCACCTTTGAAATTCGAATTGCTTGGCTTATTGTAGCCATTGTTATACATTCTAAACTATATTCTGAGTATATGAGATTACTTTACTTTTGCAAACCTTCTGCATATTGTTTCCATACATTTTACTACATGCATCTCTAGTAACTGTTGTGTTTGTTCCATAGATCTGTTGTGCTTGAGATTTCACATAATTATCAAACCAAGATAACACATTGGCATAGAACACTACCTTCAAAACCATTATTTGAATACTGTTTTAATAGAAACAAAATTGTAAATTGAGATAATGACAAAATGCTTTTAGTAATTGATGTAAAACTCGTAATTCTTTATATTCTTAACAGACAAAAAAAAAACCTCGAAAGACCCAATGATAACATGCAATAAAACAATGTTATTGTCTACCAATATCTTAATCAAGAAAATTATGTTATTTAAAATATAATATAGCATAGAGAAGAGTCTAATTAAAAAACTATCTTTTTAACCCATAATCCTTCTTAAATAGCAATGTATTAACTTTTTTAACTAATAGTCCTTATTAAATGGCCTTCAAAACCACATCTCAAGGAAATGAGCCAAAACTCTAGTTTCTAATTGAACAAGAGTGGCTGCAAGGCAACAAGTCCCGGCCTAAATCCATGGGTGAAGGAAGGGGAAACACTAATCCACTAACGGCATAGCCAAAGGCATTTGAAGATCTAGTTTCTAAGCTTCTAGTTCCAAATCTAATATCAATAAATGAACAAGCCCTATGCAACTTTACTGTAGATTTAAATCTTGTCAAAATCTATAGTACGTCAAGTGGCCAAAGAGTTTATAGTAGGAAAACAAGTGCGTGAGAGCAATGATTCTACTCCAAATTTAGCCGTGATGTGTCATATAGCCTTTTTAATATTGGGTACACGTTTTGGAGACAATGTTGGTTAGCTTTTATCCATTTATAATATTAACACTTGACTCTTATCAAACTTGTAACATCATGCTTACGATTTATAATAATTAGCATTACAAAAAAGGTTTTATTTGAAGTGTATAACATACGGTTTCTTTGAAAGTGGTACACACCTTAGCAAATATACATAAAAGTGTTTATATATATAAATTGGTTACACCTCAAGACTTATGTTCAATGTTCATATGATACCTAAAACTTTTAATTGATCATAGCCTTGGGTTATATTTCCATTAATGCAACCTTAAGTGAGATTCATGTCCATGATCATGAAGGTCGCTATGAAGTAACTTAAGGACTTGATTAAATTGAGGTTGATAGGTCTCAACTCGAGCTGTGATCACTGAAAGACAAACATGTGGAGTCCATGCATAACATCAGCGTACATGGATAAGTGCTATTGTCTCTTGTCCCGAGTTTTTTTCTCATACTCGACTTTGGAGGGCTAGTTGTTGTTATACTGAATCCTCGAATTCATGGAACGATCCCTGCAATAGCTTACCAACCATGTACCTGGAAGCATTCCAGTTTATAATGCCTACGAGGTAATGCTACCCTCCATCTCTGTCGGTTTCTTGTTTGGGAAACAATAAGTTTCTCAAAGCACCCGCTCAATAATGAGTTCACGTGTAACATGTGGCCTGTCACTCCATGCATGGTAAACGGTAATGAAATTGTATAGCTATTGGAGTCTGAATCAGTGGATGAGTGTGAGCAGAACCAGTTCAGGTTGAATCAACAACCAGTCTAGTATTATTTTATGTTATTTATTCGGTACAGGCAATATAGGCTGACAACAGTGGAACTATTGACACTACAGGAGGCAGCTAAACACTAGACTGATAGCAAACCTGCATTTCTAAGCTTTTTGTTTTGCCTAATAAAAAATGAATAATTGGTTTAAAATGAGCAGAGAAAGCGTTGCAATGGAAATTGCAAAGGCTACCCAGGTAACATCATGTATTATTGGAGAGGCAGACACTTGAGCATAGTCCCTCCATATAAACTATGGAAACTGAGGGCGTAAAAAAGTAAAAATAAGAATATACATTAATAGCACAAACGTGAATTGGAATATAAACTGAGGGCGTCAAAAAGTAAAAATAAGAATATACATTAATAGCACAAGCGTGAATTGGAATACGAACGGGATAAGAACCAATCCCAGAAATGCGAATAAGGATACAGCTTCTTATGAACAAACCCTCCAAATTCTATTTACAGAAGAAAAAAAATGAGAATACTCTTATGCCGTTTTTATGGATAGAACCATAAAATCACTCTTTTGAAGGGCGTAGAGGCTCAAACATAAGCCTTTTGGAGGTCTAATTCTGTGATTTATTTTTATATAATCCTGGAAACTGCCCGTCGGAAGGGCATTCAAGGCAAGGTAAACGCCCTTTTGAAGGGTAATTAGGGCACGCGTACATGGGAACAGCAGGTGAGATAATCCTCAAGCTTGGAAGTTCTAGTTCTAGTCTCAGTGAATTTGCATTTGCATTTGCTGATTTCTCGCCTTTAAACGTTGCTGTGTCATCCAGCAGCACGATGCAGTGCAGCCCTGCGTTCATTCCAAACAATATTACAGCAATGGATAGATACACATTACAACTTACAAAATTTCAAACTAAGATTAAGCATTCAGATAAGTGAAAAGCATAACATGTAGAGACATTAAGAACACCAATCATGAAAGTATCGAGGAAACTATCATTCCTACAAAGCTTAGAACATGTTTCAACCCACTATGTCAACTGCAAAAACAATAACTTCAAACAGAACCTAACATCATTAATGAGAAAAAAGACAGACCTGTAAGTGACAATTGCAGGCATTATTCTGGCTTTCAAAAGCGTATCTAAATCAACTCAAGGATTAAAATTTCTCACATGATCAATGCGGAGCTCTACACAATCTGCGCCATGTATTCGTGACAGCATCTCTTCCACAGACTGAACCACTAAGGGGATGCAGAGAAGACAACCATTTTGAATCATTTCTACCATTTTCAATGTAGAATGTCTGTCAACCAGCAGTTGATCACTAGCAACTTAATGCTCTTCCCCTTCCTTGATCACAAACTCTTCAAAGATATCCAATGCTTTCAGAGAAACAAATGCTCCATAGTTAATGATAATTAGTAGCAAGAAACAACAATAGCTAGATAATCATTTCTCATTCATCTGTATCGTATGGAAATCAAGCACAAGAACCTGCTCCAAGCACAAACAAACAAACATTAGATAATCATTTCTCATTCATCTGTATCGTATGGAAATCAAGCACAAGAACCTGCTCCAAGCACAAACAAACAAACATTAAAACCCTTTATCCAATGTATTCAAGACGCACTAGTTCTACCTTTCAAAGCAGTCGTGAAAACGCAGAGGAGGTCTGGATAGGGAGTAAGCTATCTCGTAGACTATTTGCACCCGGGACCCACCCGGGGCCGTCGAGGAGCCCATATTTAGTAACAATCCAAAGAACCATAAGACCCATTATATATCTACTATTGTTAGAAAGCCTTTTCCTAAAACCAAACATGCAAAACCGAAACAATCATATCATTATCCAGAACAGATTTGACTTCATCCATGTTATTTCTTTTATTATACTTTTTAATAAAGTAGGTTAAAAGATGTACCTTCTCCTAATTCTGGCCATATTGGGGACTATTCTACAAACTCTTATTAGAGAGCTTATCATGACGACTCCCAATTAAACAATGCAAGAAATAAAATAATGAGTACATAATTACATTTAAAGGAGTTTTTAATATTTTTATATGTTTGAAAAATAGTTAATAATAAAACTATGTTTTATAACAAAGCAAAAGAGAAAAAAATGTATTTACTAAAAAACAAACACAACTTTTAAATGAGTATCTGCACTCCCTACCCAAGTAGTCCCTTCAGAAGTACCAAAGCACATTACAATAAAATGCATAGAGGTTCTGCAAAGGTTTGAAATTTGTCAAACGATTACTAAAAAGGTTTGAAATATAGTTACACTTCAACCATGGTAAACAGAACATCCCATATTAAACTACAAATATAAAAATATGCAATTACCTCAAGTCTTATCCCATAATAAACTACAAATATTAAAATATGCAATCACCTTTGACTTAGAATTGTCAATTGCATCTTGCATCTTCCATTTGCTTGATAGTATGAAACACTGTCATGATCAAAGGATTACTATCAAGTTTATTTGTTTGTTGTGGACCATGGGTTTTTACCGTGATGCAGTATTGCTTTAAAAGAAGAATACAACTATTTGCAAAACAATTTGATTTTATATTTAAGGCCAAAAATTCATGTTGATTTAGTGCTCACTAAAACACTGCTTTTCATAAGATAATCTTGAGACATGTAATCCCCAAAAGTGGATGAGAAAAAAATTAAAAGCATAACTACAAACAGGGTGGAATGCTGCACATAAGCTTTTACCAGAAACAGAAAAATCAAGATGGGGTGCCAAAGCCTGTATCAAATAACTAACAACAAACTCTGGACCACCTGTACATGAATTGTACATGAGTTATAATCTAATTGAAAAGAGGATTGAAGCAAATCGGTAAACAAATTCAACCAAGTATGCAAAAATGATAGTAAAATCAGAATATACTGGCATAATCATGATTCATTGAATATACAGGCACGGTCCGCATATAAATTTATCATAGATTTAAACTAAGATCCATTCATAATGTAATATATATTTCAGCAATATATACTAGGATCCATTCATAATGTAATATATATTTCAGCATTATAGAATTAGTTTAAGTAATTAAACTAGGATCCATTCATAATGTAATATATATTTCAGCAGTATAGAATTAGGTTAAGTAATTAGGGTTTCAACAATCTAATATAAAATAAAGAATTGAAATAAAATCTAGCGAATTGAAAAACTTCGCATTAATTAGGATCTGCACAAGAACAAGTTATTTCAAAATTAAGACTACGATCTCCCCAGGCTCTGCAACAATCTGTATTTTCTCCCCAGCCTCTTCAACAATCTGTTCTTTGTGAAAAGAAATAGCTTCCGGATGATCCGCATTAGTTGACATTCTGTCCCCATCTTCAACAATATGTTCTTTGTGAAAATAAATAGCTTCCGGATGATCCGCCTTAGTTGACATTCTGTCCCCATCTTCAACAATCTGTTCTTTCTCACCATCTTCTCCACGTGGTTCTTGATTGTGCTGCTGTTGTTGTGAAGTTTCATGTAATATGTTTTCTGAAGAGCGAGCTGGTTCGATCGCTTCTCTCAAGAGGCGCAGAAGCTCCGTATTTTGTCGTACAACATTGGGCACATCGAATTGATATGGCCGATATGGGACGTTTGCTGCATCATCAGCTTTCAGTTTGTTCAAGATTTTCGTACCATGATTCATAATGCTATCAAACAAAGTTAAATGTGTTTGATTAGGGTTGTGGGTATAGGCAAAGCTCTGTGATGAACTTAAGTATTGTTGATCGGCATATGAATTGAAGGAGGAAGGCATGACCATTGAAGTTGGGACATTGGGAGCAGATTGAACAAAACTGCTGTTGGGAATATCACGTCCATAAATGGGATTCTGGGGATAATTAGGGTTTAAGGAATTCTGGGGATAATTAGGGTTTAAGGAATTCCGGGGACAATTACGGTTTAAGGGATTAGAGCTAGAGGAGGGAAGACCGACCGTATGTAGCAATGAAGAAGTAATGACATTGTCCCCCCTGACCCGCTTGTTTCCTACTAATTGTCCACTGCCTGAACCAAATCCCACAACGTTTGGGCATTGAGTCGAGCGTTTCCAACTTGTATAATCCTGAAAATAGTTATCTAATTCTCTGCGATCACGGGCTAACTCATAATCATCCAGATTTGTAAGAATGTCTCGTGTCCATGGTGAAACAGGCTCCTCATAAATCTGCGTATTTCTTCGGGAAGGATAACGCTCTGCTGTTCTCCAAAAGTATCCACGCCTGTCCTTTGCCAATCTCATCGGCATATTCACCTGCGAGGATCAAAGTTATCGAACTGGAAGGTTAAATCTGTGGCGAGGAATAAAGGTCAGCTAGCTTCAGGTTTGGTGTCGAATATTTTCTTCTTTTGACGGATTTATAACACTAAATGGCCAAGCCTTGCGACGATTCGAAGGTTTGGTGTCGAAAATTTTCTTCTTTGATGGATTTATAACACTAAATGGCCAAGCCTTGCGAGGATTCGAAATAACAACGTAGGGATGAATTTCGAACTTATTAAGCAAGTTCATCCTTCGTAGATAAAAGGATAAATACTGATTTTTTTTCAGTATAATTAATCTTTTTTCTGGTTTTGAGTTCTTAATGTGAGTTAATAGTATTAAGCTTTTAGTTATCTTTTTAATAGTGTAGTTTTAGGGTTAATATCTAACTAATAGTGTAATTCTATTTAAACATTATTCCTAATTTTTTATTTTTACTTTTTAATATTCAATGTAATTCAGGTTTAAACATTATTCTTAATTTATTATTCTTAATTTTTTAATATCCTAATTACTTAATAGTACATTAAATGTTTAAATATTTTTTATTTATTTTTGTTTAAGTATTATGTTTGACTATTATTTTTGGATTGATTAGGTTATAATCAGCATAGATCAATCTTAAAAGTGGATCTATATTCATACTAAATATAGATGTATTAAGGACTAGTGTTATTTTTTAATTACTTTTTATTTGATTTTATTTTTGGTACATAAAAAAATTAATTACTTTTATTTTTGGTACATAACTTGACAATGTTACACATCTCCCCATCTCAATACATTAATACATGACTAAAATTCACTATTACTAAATAAAAGTTCTTAATTTAATAAAAATTTAATTCAAAAAATCTAAAATAATAGTAAAAATGGTCAATAAACTAAACATGATATTGTATAAATGGTCAATAAACTAAACATGATATCTCCCCCTTCAATCATGCCCCAACTCGTTTAATAATAATATTAAACAGTTCAATTTAAAAAAGCCTATAGTGTTACCTCCTCTCCAAAGTTGACGTCATGGTTACCTTTGGGACTCTTGATTCCCACGTTCTCCAAGGAGTTCTTAATTTTAGATGGTATGTCATATAATTGGGGTGACCGTTACCATGGTTACTTTATCAAAAAAACGGGTTTATTTATTTTTAAAAGGTGTAAGTTAAATGATTGCATTTATTTTTGACGATTTTTTGTCAATTTTTTTTTAAAATTGTTGAAATTATAGTTTTAGGTTGTTGGAAATGCATAATCAAAGAGTCTTATTCAAGAACATTAAATTCATTTATACAATCAAAATTGCAATTTAAACAATAAAAAGTGCAATTTAAACAATAAAATTTGTAATTTCAATCAAAACCACATCACTAAATTCCCACAAAAATCATGAAAAAATACAAAAACTTGGACATTTTAAGTTACTCCCTTTTAAAAAATGGTTTGTCAATAATGAAGGGATTTTATAAATGTTAAATTGTAGAAATGAGTGTGAAGATTATATAGGTTTGAAAAATATAACCATTAAGATGGTAAAAAAATTATTAATTTATAATAAGAGGAAAAAGCCATATAAGATTGAGATAATTAGGAAAATAATTAATAATTAAAGAGAGAGGAAAATATTATGATTCACTTGTAGGAAAAAGACATATAAGATTGAGATAATTAGGAAAATAATTAATAATTAAAGAGGGGGGAAAATATTATGATTCAGTTGTTAAGCAATAGGAAGTAATTAATAGAAATATATAAATATGGGTCACGAAAATTAAGATAAGCAGAATAAAGAGGTAAATAAGTATTGCACCGTAAAGTTAGTAACAAAATAATTTAAAAAATTCATGTGGGCTCATAAAATAAAAAATTATGGAAAATATTTAAAAAAAAAAATCCATGTTGGTTCATAAAATAAAATATTATGAAAAGTAATTAAAAAATAGATCTTCTTTTATAAAATAAAAACTTAAAACTTAAACCCGGATCTATCAATCAAGAAAGATCAAATTTCTTGAGTTTAAATTTAAAAAAAGAAATACACCTCAAGAAATTGGATCCCTCTCTAGATACGAGTTTAAGATGGATCTATGCTGGTTAATTTACATTAAGAGGGAAAAAGGTCATGTTAAGAAATGTTAGAATCCAGATGATAATTACCATAACACATAATAATTAGATATGGAGGAAAATAATAAAGGGATAGGAGAAATTAATAAATTAGTTGTTAAAGAATGGAAGTAATTAATAAAAATATATAAATATGCTATATGGAAATTAAGGGATAATGATGGTTAATAGTTAAGAATAATAAAATTAAAAGGAGAAGAAGATAAGGGGAATAAGGAAGAGTTAAAGTGGAAAAATAATGAGAAATGAAAAGTTATAGATAGGAATGGTAAGGTAAAGTGAGATAAGTCAATGGTTAAAAGGCAAGTGAGCATTGCTTTATGTTGGATTATCATAGTGCAAAGGTCTTCTCTTAGCATTTCATTTCAATTATCTTTGTATCCGTGAGTTGAATGAGTTGACCTTTACCTAAAAATGGGTTTATTTACTTTTAAGAGATGTAAGTTAAAATTGTTGAAATTACAATTTTAGGTTGGAAATGCATAATCGAAGAGTCTTATCTAAGGACACTAAATCCATTTCTGCAATCAAAATTATAATTTAAACAATAAAAATTGTAATTTCAATCAAAATCACATCACTAAATTCCCACAAAAATCATGAAAAAACACAAAAACTTGGACATTTTACTCCCTTTTATAAAAAGGTTTGTCAATAATCAAGGGATTTTATAAAAAATTATTAATTTATAATAAGAGGAAAAAGTCATATAGATGTTAAGAAAGATTGAGATAATTAGGAAAATAATTAATAATTAGAGGGAGGAAAATATTATGATTTAGTTGTTAAGGAATAGGAAGTAATTAATAGAAATATATAAATATGTTATTAATAAAAATATATAAATATGGGTCACAAAAATTAAGATAAGGAGAATAAAGAGATAAATAATTATTAATTTACATTAAGACGGAAAAAGGTCATGTTAAGAAATGTTAGAATCGAGATGATAATTACCATAACACATAATAATTAGATATGGAGGAAAATAATAAAGGGATAGGAGAAATTAATAAATTAGTTGTTAAAGAATGGAAGTAATTAATAAAAATATATAAATATGTTATATGGAAATTAAGGGATAATGATGGTTAATAGTTAAGAATAATAAAATTAAAAAGAGAAGAAGATGGGAATAAAGAAGAGTTAAAGTGGAAAAATAATGAGAAATGAAAAGTTATAGATAGGAATGGTAAGGTAAAGTGAGATAAGTCAATGGTTTGAAGGCAAGTGAGCATTGCTTTATGTTGGATTATCATAGTGCAAAGGTCTTTTCTTAGCATTTCGTTTCAATTATATTTGTGTTTAGATACAATGAAACATAATTTCTAGTTTGTGGAAGGTATTTTCCAATATTTAGTGAAATTAGGGGGCTATGATAGCCCCCTCTCGAAGGAGTTCTTAATTTTAGATGGTATGTCATATAATTGGGGTGACCGTTACCTCGGTTACTTTACCCAAAAATGGGTTTATTTACTTTTAAAAGGTGTAAGTTAAATTATTGAATCTATTTTTGGTGATTTTTTTAGTTAAAATTTGGTTAAAATTGTTGAAATTACATTTTTAGGTTGTTGGAAATGCATAATTGAAGAGTGTTATCCAAGGACACTTAATCCATTTATGAAATCAAAATTATAATTTAAACTATAAAAAATGCAATTTCAAACAAAATCACATCACTAGATTCCCACAAAAATCATGAAAAAATACAAAATCTTGGACATTTTACTCCCTTTCATAAAAAGGTTTGTCAATAATTAAGGGATTTTATAAATGTTAAATTGTAGAAATTAGTGTTTATATAGATTTGATAAATATAACCATTAAGATGGTGAAAAATTATTAATTTATAATAAGAGGAAAAAGTCATATAGATGTTAAGAAAGATTGAGATAATTATGAAAATAATTAATAATTAGAAAGGGAGGAAATTATTATGATTCAGTTGTTAAGGAATAGGATGTAATTAATAGAAATATAAAAATATGGATCATGAGAATTAAGATAAGGGGAATAAAGAGGTAAATAATTGTTAATTTACATTAAAAGGGAAAAAGGTCATGTTAAGAAATGTTAGATTCGAGAGGATAATTACCATAACACATAATAATTAGATATGGAGGAAAATAATAAAGGGATAGGAGAAATTAATAAATTAGTTGTTAAAGAAGGAAGTAATTAATAAAAATATATAAATATACTATATGGAAATTAATCGATAATGATGGTTAGTAGTTAAGAATGATAAAATTAAAAGGAGAAGAAGATAAGGAGAATAAAGAAGAGTTAAAGTGGAAAAATAATGAGAAATGAAAAGTTATAGATAGGAATGGTAAGGTAAAGTGAGATGAGTCAATGGTTAAAAGGCAAGTGAGATGAGTCAATGGATAAATGAGACCTTCGAGCGACTTCTTGAAGCATGATGAGGTGGATGGTCATCCCTAAATTCTAGGTGAGCTGGCCTTTGGTTCCCTAACCTCAAAGGATGATCCCTTAACCTTCACCCCATAATATTCAACCTACTCTATCCACTTGGTCCTATAAATATGAAGTCCCTCTCCATTCCAAAGGGAGGAAAGTCTATAGTACTCTCACACTAGTGAAATTATCTTAGGTGGCTCTCTCTCATCTTTGAGAGGCTTACTTCATCTTTGGAGGCTTGGCTTGGTTTGGCTTGTTGGAAGGAAAGTTGGGATTTTAAGGCATAGGTTGTAACGTTCTTTTCTTTTGTACTCTCCTGTATAGAGTTAATACAATCTCTTCTCATATATATTATCGTGTTGCTCATGTGTAGAGATTACTTCCTTAACTGTTAGCTAGGATCAATCATATGTGATATCTTCTTTTACTATTTGATTGGTTCCACTAGTTCAATAGGACTTTGTAGCTATAGATCTGAAAGTGTTGGAGCATTGGATTAAGCAAAGAGCAAGAGGACTTGTGAATCCCAGGTAAGAGACCCATTTGTCTACTTGCATTTCTATTGATCTAGGGAAGCTGATTCTATTATGTGTTTATTTTTTCTAGATCCACTTGACTAGGGAGATCTGGCCTTTAAGTCCACTTAGGTAGATTGTTTGAAAACAAATCCGGCGACCATATTGGGGACATCTTTAGTTTTGATTTCAGTTTGAATGTGTTGTTCATTTATTTCTTAGTGAGCCATTTCTTTGCCTCCTGAACCCTCCCATGATCATATTTTCTTGTTGAAGGGTCTGTTAACTTTCCCTGATTCTATTTGGATCAGTATAAGGCCATTTGTTGTTTCAATGTTTGGAGATCTCTATTTTTTTCCATTGGTCATTCGCCTGACACACCTGAGTAGTACATCTTGTGTGCACAGTGTCCTCTTAGGCGCTTACTTCTTTTGAGCATACTACACCATCAGTGCATTTGAATTTCATACAGCTTGCGCCACCGACACTTTAGCCTTGTACATGTTGGCAGGCGATTTGATGAGGAAATGTTGCAGTACAGCCGATGCTGCGACACATTGGATGAGGGCGTGAAAGGAGTATTTTGTATTAAAGAATACCGCAGTTGTACCATACATTATGTAATAGTGAGTCAGTTGTACCATGATATGTGGGTTTTTGGGGTCATTTGGATCATACATTATGTAATAGTGAGTCAGTTGTACCATGGTATGCGGGTTTTTGGGGTCATTTGGACCGAGTTAGTAGATATTGGGTCAATTGTCCATAAGTGTCGGCTAGGAAGTCGTTTGTAAGTGGACAAGTACTGTAATGGCAGAAGCCTATAAATAGATGAGAGTTGTAAGTGTTAGAAGGGAGAGAGATGGAGATAGTGGAGGGATAGAAGATAAAGAAATGAGAACGATTGTGTTTTGCTTCTGGTATATGATCGCGATAGGAAGATAATGACGTTTTGGTACGCACTTTGTGCAATGTTGTGATGAATGAATGTTGTTTGATGCAATGTCTATTTACTGTTTCTATAATGATAAATGCTATGATTAAGTAATATATTCTATGTAGAATGTGATGTTAAATGTTCCGATGAAGTAATATGGTATAACTCCTTGCCGGATGTTTCAAGCTTCTGTTTAAGTACCGCAATAGAGTTAGTCTGCACAGCCACAACTTTCCTCCTCCCTCAGTGGAAACATGGTTCCGTCTACTCTTCCTGGACGTCTCAGGTGAGACCTCATCCGCTCTACGGGTGTTGCTAGGTGGGCTCAAACCTGCCCGAGCCGGTGCCCAGGGAGACTGCGGTATGTGTCGATAGTGAGGTGAACCCCTGTCAACCGAGGTCGCGTTGGTCAACAAATGGTTCCATTGTCGGGACTGTGTGCAGAGTAGAAGGAGGTCATGTTGTGGCACCCAACGAAGCCGAAGATACAAAAATGGTTTGATCAAAAGCTGCAGGAGTTTGCTGAAGAAGAAAGCCGGAACACGCGACTGACGGTAGATCACTGGGTGGGAAGATATATTCACGACGGTCTGCATGAATGGTTTTTCTGTGAATTTTCGGTCATTCTATATGAATGGTTGTCGAAGTTGAACTTCCAGAAGAGGAATTTCCAAGGTGGTGACCCAATGGCTTGGACCCCAGAATTGATTCAGGAAGTCAATAATAAGGCATCACAAGCTGTTGAAGTTTGGCTTGGTAGCATCTTGGAAAGATATATCACTGAATTTGTGGTAGACAGGAAGAAATCCTATAGTGAAGCTGAGAGATATTTCTTCCGTGGACCAAGGGGAAGATTTTTGTTGTTGCTCCAACTATCGATTAAGATGCTAATCTATGAAAAGGGTATATTAAAGATGCACCTTGATCAGTAGAAATCCTGGTGGGCGGAGGCCATGGGTACCGCGACTGCTGCGGAACAGTATATGGAATGGTAAGGGGTAGATGGGTGCAGACTATGAAGAGAGTGGTCTTAAAAGAGGAGGAGCGAGGTTTCGACAGGAGAAGAGGCAGAGGATGGGAGAAGGTCCTGCTGCAATCGAACCGGAAAACCATGAAGGAAGACCACATGGGACAAAGCGACCTCATAGTCCTGATAGGAACAACCAGACTATGCCCAGGATAGAGGAAGGACCAAACCCCAACACCAACGTACCCACACCCACACCTCCACTCACTGACTCTCAAATAGCAAGGAATACTACTTTGACACCGCCGAGTTTGTCAATTCCGCAGAAGTTAATTGGTAGTAGCACAGCGACAGGAGGAAGGAAGCCCAGGATGGCAGGAGCTGATGCTAAGTTATCGTTGTTCCATGGAAGTGCGACAGACAACCCAGAACAGTATTAGTTTTTTTGTGAAGCGGTTTTGACCATGAAATAGATCACCGATGCCGATGCTAAGAAAGGATAGTTAGCCACGACTTTGCGAGGTTGTGCATTAGATTTGTTCATGAAGTTCATCCTAGTCCCTACGGTGGCCCCAGAGAAGTCACTGGATGAGATTCAGGATGGGCTGATTGTTGAATATAGACGGCCTAAGTCAGAGGCCCAATACATTACTGAATTGAAGGAAATTAAACAGTATCCCAACGAGATGGTATGGGATTTCGACCAGCAATTCAAGACGCTGATGGAAAAGGTTAGTTTCGATATAAGCACCGTCCAACATAAAGAATGGTTCATTGCAGCGTTGTTACCCCATATTCGCCTACCGCTGATGCAGCAAAACATATCGATGCCTAGCAATGCTCTAGAGATTGCAATGCGATTGGAGATAATGCAGCTGGGATGTCGCAGATACAGACACAGCTCGCTAACCTGACTATACAGTTGCAATATTTGAAGAAGAACAAGGAACAATGTGATGAAGGATGGTGTACGCGATGCCGAAGAGAATGGAATACAAAGGATAATTGCCCATATTTCCATAATTACTTGGTTTCAGGTGGGCCAAACCCGTTGAATGGTGGCAGTATGTCGTGGTGCCACGTTTGTCACGTATTTGGGCACAATCATGATAATTGCCCATATATGAAGAAAATGGTCACAACCCCGCGAAATCTTTACTGCACATTCTGCAAGTCGGTAGGTCATGATGACAAAGATTGTCATGCATATGGGTTGCTACAAGAGAGGATGTGTGATTCATTTTATGTCAAGGACAATCAGTGTACCATGCAACAACCACCACTGCAACCGCAGATAGCCCAGTGCTACCACAACCACAGATGTAGTTTGCACCACAGCAACAGCAACCGCAATAGTTCATGCCGCAATACACTCCAATGCAGATGACTCCCCCATAGCCACAGTATGTATAGAAACCACAGTATGCACCACAAGGGAAATGGATTCCACCAGCACTGATACAACAACAGTTTAACCAACCTCAATACTAGCAGTAGGGCGGTTACCGGGGTGGATACAGGGGCAGACACAGTGGCGGATTTGGTCATGGAGGAGGAGGCCAAGGTGGTCGTGGACCTGTTCAATGTTACCATTGTGCGGTATGGGGGCATTATCAACACGATTTCCCATTGCTACAGAATCAGTGTATGTTTTGTTTTGGTAATGATCATACGGTTGAGAATTGTCCACAGTTGATCGCATGATGGTAGGCTGGGAACGCTCCGCAGCTATAGAATCAGGCCTAGCCACAGCAACCAGTACAGAACCCAGTGCAGCAACCAGTACAAAACCATTCCCCGTGACCACCATCGAACGCCAATCCAAATGTCAATCAACCAGGAAATCTACAACAAAACCAAACGAAGGGTGCAAATATTGCGACCATTTCTGCCGAACGGCAACCACAAGATGCTTTGGTGGCTATTGTCACTCGTGGAGGCAAGATGATTGGCGAAGATGGTTTGCGACCACTGATTCGGTTGGCTGGTCAGAAGACGGTACCTTTCGACATTGATACGGAACGAGAAACATTCCTGGAAGCATGGTACACCTTGGAGAAAGACCGTGGTAAGGCTGTTGTTTGCATTATGCCACCTGTCTTTGATACTACATCAGACGTTGATCGGCCACCACTACCAGGGACATTGCAAAAGTTTCTTGAAAGTTGTCTGTCATTGGACTAAGACCCGGCTGCCCTGGTTGAGATTGAGGGATGGTTGCAGCGATTTCTGAAAGGATGGCAACAGTCGGCAGTAAACTCCTTACAGCAACGAAAGACTGGCAAGGAAATGCGAATGAATATTCAGATTGGTGAATATGATGTTGACTCTTTGATTCTTGACCTTGGTTCGGATGTTAACATCTTAACCAAGCAGGCATGGTAGAAGATGGGGAGTCCCCCATTGAGCTGGTATCCTGTACAACTTCGGTTGGCTAACCATGAGAAGGTAACACCTATTGGGCGAGTTTCGCGGCTCATGATTGATATTGAGGGCATGAAGGCTTATGATGACTTTGATGTTATTGAAGTAGTTGAGGGAGGAAGCTCTTATCCGGCACTCTTGGGGATCGGATGGGCTAATGATAGTGGAGCTGTAATCAAATTCAAGAAGCGCATGATGACCTTTGAGAATCATGATTTCAGAGTTATAGCCCCGTTGGATCCAGCTGAAGGACGCCGCTACATGGAGCCTGTAAAAGATGACGATCTCGCTAGATGGGACCATGCATTCAATATATCTGAATATTATATTCATCCTACCACCTACGGTGAGTTGGAGTGGCATAGCGAGAACTTTGCGTCTTCTGACTCTGATGATGCATTGGAACATTGGCATAATCGAATGCATGAAATATCAATCTGGAAATGTGGTTTAGTTATGTGATCCTTATGTCGTGTTGCGACATAAACGATCACATTGCCTGTCTATGACGGGTTGCCTAGCCTAACCACCTTTTTAGCAGAATTTTAAGACCGCATCCCAGAACCACAATGATTGCTGGCCTTATAGGAAGCACTGAAGGCTACTCCAGCACGCTGGTGGGAAACCCATAAGAAATTCATTAAAGGTTGGTCACAGTGTCGAAGGTTGATGATGGTTCGGTTCGGTGATACTGAGGCTTATCACACTGGCAAGTATGATGGTTGGACTGATCCCAGTGATCATGTGATGGAGTGCCAACGATTATGGGTAGCGTGACCCAGAGACGAGTGAGTCCATGCTTTTGTCCATACTTTGGATGAGATATCGCGCTCATGGTACACTATAGCCGAGTTGCACCAAGAAATTACAACATGGGGGGATTTGACGATCTGTTTCACTCATATGTTCACTTTTGCGGATACCAACCCTGATGTCCATAATGCCCTGCAACTCATCCGCGACATGATATTTTAGGTTGTTCCAGTGGCCTACCCTATCGACCTGCACACTCACTATCAGATGTAGTCTCTCATGGAGTGCTTCAACATCAGTGGTGGCCCGGAGGACAATGACGATCCCCGGAATGTTAACATTCCCGAATCTGAAGGAAGTCGCGATGTAGTCCCACTTTTTGCGCCAAGTACTCCATTCAGTCAACCATTGCAGCTTCACAAGATGAATATCGGCACCGAGGCTACTCCCAATTTTGCTAATGTTGGGGATTATTGAGACGATGAGATGATGAGTAAGGTTACTGAGTTACTGCATGAGTTTCAGGATGTATTTTCCATGAAGTTTTCCGAAATGAAGGGAATCCTGGGTGATTTAGGAGAGATGAAGATTCCATTGAAACCAGATGCTAAGCCAGTTGGGCAGCGCTTTTATCGGCTGAATCTGTGACATAAAGAAAAGGTCAAGGTAGAACTTGATCGGATGTTGGATGCTGGTATTATCAAATGTGTGGAAGAGTCCGAATGGATCAGTCCTATGGTGGTGCAGGACAAGAAAATGGGCGAAGTGCGCATTTGTGTCAACTTGCAAAAGTTGAACGATGCTTGCTTACATGACCCTTTTCCGACCCCGTTTACTGATGAAGTACTTGAAGGAGTGGGTGGCCATGAGATGTACTCTTTCACTGATGGATTCTCTGGCTACCATCAGATTTGCATTGCTAAGGAAGATCACCATAAAACAACTTTTGTTACTGAATGGGGTTTCTTTCAATACACGGTAATGTCGTTTGGTTTGAAGAATGCACCTGCGATATTCTCCCGTGTCGTTGTTTCCGCATTCAAAGATTTTATTCAGAAGTTTCTGCAGGTATATATGGATGATTGGACCGTTTATGGATTGATTCGTGATCATTTGGCCAATCTACGGTTAATGCTTGAGCGATGCCGACAGCACCAGATATCGCTGAACTTGAAGAAATGTATTTTCTGTGCATTGTTTAGGATATTGCTGGGTCATATCGTGTGTAAGCAGGGATTGTTGGTCGATCCAGCCAAAATTGCGCTCATTTTGGGGTTGCAACCGCCAACCACCATTAAGCAGTTACGCACGACCTTGGGTCATACGGGATATTATCGCAAGTTCATTAGGGAGTATGCTGCTATTAATGCCCCTATGGAAAAGTTGTTGAAGAAGGATGCTGCATTTTCGTTGAACCCGGAATGTTAGGATAGTTTTGAAATGCTCAAAGCAAAGATGGCGTCGGCTCCAATCTTGGTCTTTCGGGACTGGAGTAAGGAATTCCATGTCCATGTTGATGCTTCATCGGTTGCACTAGGGGTTGTATTGGCTCAACCAGGAGAAGGCGACATTGATCATCCCATTGCGTTTGCCAGTCGGAAGCTGTCTTTTGTAGAATGCAATTACACTACCACAGAACGCGAAGGTTTGGCCATGGTTTATGTGCTACAGAAATTTAGGCATTATTTGTTGGGTGGCCACTTTAAAATGTTCACTGATCATTCTGCATTGAAATACTTCGTCAATAAGCCTGCGTTGGGGGCGAAGATCTGTCGGTGGCTACTTTTGTTTTAGGAGTTTGATTTCAAAGTCATTGTTAAACCAGGACAGTTGAATGTTGGACCAGATCATTTGTCACGGATTGATACAAGGGAGGAACCGACTAATATCGAAGATGGGTTTCTGGATGCCCAACTGTTTCACGTTGCCGCTGCTGATCAATATTTTGATGACATCCTTCAGTTTCTAGTGACCGGCACTACGCTGGATGACTTTACCACTACTCAGAATAAGCAATTGGTCGTCAAGGCTATTGACTTTCAACTGATTGCGGGAGAGTTGTATAAATTAGGTGCTGATGAAATATTGCGTAAATGTGTCTTGCTGCATGAGCAAGCACAGATATTGGCTGAGGCACATGGTGGAGTCGCAGGAGGACATTATGGCAGTCGGGTGACTACCCGGAAGGTACTACGTGCAGGACTTTGGTGGCCCACATTACATAATGATGCGACAGACTATGCGCAGTCTTGCAATGTTTGTCAGTGAATTGGTAAGTCGTCCAGACGAGACAAGATGCTGCTACTACCTCAAGTGACAATGCAACCGTTTGAAAAATGGGCAGTGGATTTTGTCGGGCCGATCAATCCACTACGAAAACACACAGGTGCGCATTATATTGTCACGGCGACAGAGTACTTGACCCGATGGGCCGAGGCAACACTAGTAGTTGATTGCTCCACCGCAACAGCTGCTCGATTTTTGTTTGACCACATTATCACTTGTTTCGGCTGCCCCAAGATATTGCTGAGTGATCAAGGAAGCCACTTTCTTAATCACACTATTAGCGCATTGACAGAAGAGTTGCAGATACAGCATAAGAAGAGTACACCCTATCACCCACAGGCAAATGGAATGGTGGAGGTGTTTAACAAGGTATTGGAGCATGCGTTGACGAAAGTGTGCAATGCGAACTGCGACGACTGGGACCTGAAAATCCCAACAATATTGTGGGCCTATCGCACCACATGTAAAAGGTTGATTGGTTAGATAGCTTTCAAGATAGTCTATGGGAAGGAAGCAATTATGTTGATGGAGTACATTGTTCCAAGTCTACGAATTGCGGCTGTTACGCGCATGGATGATGTTGCAACATTAGACAAACGTCTAGAAAAATTGGTGGAGCTGGAAGAGGATCGATTTATCGCTGGCTTTCACCAAGGGGTGGAGAAGGATCGTCAGAAGGCATGGCATGATCGCCACATCAAATGTAAATAGTTTCAGCAAGGCGACTTAATGTTATTATACGATAGCAAGTTTATGAAACATCCAGGAAAGTTGCAGATGCATTGGCTGGGTCCATATCACATCAATAGTATTACTTCAGGTGGAGTGGTTCAGTTGCAGTGATTGGATGGGGCGATGCTCCCCAAGCTGGTAAATGGTCACAGGTTGAAGCCCTATTGCTCAGGCTTGGAGCAGTGCAATGTCTAAGTCGCATAAAAAAAAATTTAAAAAAAAATAAGCAAACAAACAAACAAAAAGCGATTGTATGTGTTGCAGGTTGCTTGGTGGTAGATGGTGCACCAATAGAAGAAGGTATGTGAAGCAGAGATGCTTGTACTGCAAGTTTGAAGCAGTCGGAGACACATGGTAGCATTGTGATCAGGAATGACGACATATTTTAGGAGTTGTAATTATTACGGAGGTTTTGGGTGGTATGAGACAGTGTTGTGACTACTGTTCCACTAATATCTTGTCACCGCTACCCATCATCCCTGTACATGATTGCACCTAACAGATTCGGCTGGACTACCACAAGACAACGGCATTTTTTGCACATAGCACACTGGGCCGGTACAATCAACACAATATGAGGAGATGGCTCACACGTTGGCACGTAGGATCTTCGATGACAGTATGGTCATCCCCCCGGTTGTGTCAGGTGATGGGTTCACACATACAGATGAGAGGAAGTGGGACATCATTCCCACCGTCGTGACCCAGGAACCGTCTGGCTATAAGTAGTTGAGGCAGCTGGTAGTTTACTACAATGAAGTTATTCTGCAATAGAGTGGTTATGTTGGTTGATCAGTTTGCGAGTTAAGTTGTGAGGAATTCCAAGGAGGCTGTGGAAATGCTTCACTTTGTTTCTCGTGGCAGCACCACAGGGGCCCTATGAGCTCGAACGACGAGTGTCCCTGAGCACCTTGATATGTCAGGTGCACTTACATGTGGTCTCACCAAGCCGAGGACCGGTCTAGCATGGTTAAGTACGCAGTAGTTGTTCAAAGGATTGTGCTCTTCTCGACCCCTGAGCGGGTTGGGGTGGTATCTCCCCGCCCACAATAGGAACCAGTTGCCGGTGTGAAACAGATGTGCAAGAGTCCTCTACTCAATTCTCACCTTGGTACTGTTCATCCTCTTTTTCTTTCTATTAGTACCTTTCCAAGAGACTTGAGGATGAGTTTTGAAAGTACATGACAGCAAGTCGAGCGATGATAATTTTGCGTTAAACATACAGACGATGTTTAGTGTAGCAGAAGGAGTAGGACAACACTGCATGATCCAAATGGTAAGAACAGTTACCGAAACATAGTTTAGTTCAACGGCACTTTGTCCATCAGTTGACGTGGCTCGAGGGCGAGCCACAAGATTGTGTTAGGGGCCTGTTGGCAGGCGGTTTGATGAGGAAATGTTGCAGCACCGCCAACGCTGCGACACATCGGGTGAGGGCATGAAAGGAGTATTTTGTATTAAAGAATACCACAGTTGGCGGGTTTTGGGTGACTTGGACCATACATTATGTAATAGTGAGTCAGTTGTACCGTGGTATGCGAGTTTTTGGGGTCATTTGGATCGAGTCAGTAGATATTGGGTCAATTGCCCATAAGTGTTAGTTAGGAAGTCATTTATAAGTGGACAAGTATTGTAATGGCGGAAGCCTATAAATAGATGAGAGTTGTAAGTGTTAGAAGGGAGAGAGATGGAGATAGTGGAGGGATAGAAGATAGAGAAAGGAGAACGATTGTGTTTTGCTTCTGGTATATCATCGCGATAGTAATATAATGACATTTTGGTACAAACTTTGTGCAATGTTGCGATGAATGAATGTTGTTTGATGCAATGTCTGTTTACTGTTGCTATAATGATAAATGTTGTGATTAAGTAATATATTCTATGTAGAATGTGATGTTAAATGTTGCGATGAAGTAATATGGTATAACTCCTTGCCAGATGTTTAAAGCTTCTGTTTAAGTACCGCAATAGAGTTAGTCTGCATAGCCACAACTTTCCTCCTCCCTCGGCGGAAACATGGTTCCGTCTGCTCTTCCTGGACACCTCAGGTGAGACCTCATCCACTCTGTGGATGTTGCTAGGTGGGCTCAAACCTACCCGGGCCGGTGCCCAGGGAGACTGCGGTATGTGTCAACAGTGAGGTGAACCCTTGTCGACCGAGGTCGCATTGGTCAACAATACACAGTGTGCTGCTAGTGCTCTGAGCATAACTGTAGAGTGTGCTGGCCTTTCAAGCTTGGTGCTTGGTACCTTTCCTCTCTAAATTTTAATTTTGACCAGACCAACGGGCCTCTCTATGTTGTACCTTCCATTCAAAATCTTGTTTACTCAACATTGATTTGTGTTTGGGTTTGTTTGTGTTGATTTTTGGGTTCCATTTGGTCAAGTGAGAGTTTCGGTGGTGGAGGGAAATTTCAATCCCTGTTAGGAACCCATGTCAACCCTTTTATTTACTTTGTTAGTATATTGTTGTTGGACGCATATGCTTTGTAAGTCATCCTATAGTATTTGTTGATCCATATTTTGTCTTATTGTTTTTGGACGCATATGCTTTGTAAGTCATCCCATAGTAATTGTTGGTCCATAGTTTGTATTGGCCCATGGTTTGTGTTGACGCATGGTATTGACCCATGGTATTGGCGCCTAGACTTAGTATATAAGTTTGTGTTGAGACCAATGAAGGTACCATGAAGTTATTTGTATTAAGATTGCTCAAAGGAGGTTGCCCCCTCGAAGTGGCTTGTGATCAATAAAAGTGATTCTGAGTTCTGTTATTACTACTATCTCGTGCATTTTCATTTATTAATTGCTGCAGGTTCTTCACATCTGGTATCAGAGCACTTTCTTGGGCTTGTTGGGTGGAATTTCTGCCAATTTTTTCTTTCTGCATCTGTTGCAAGATTAGATCTGGGAATAATCCCTATCCGCTTAACTGTGGGAAGTACTTGGGCATAATCCGTAAAACTCATTGTGAGGAGTACCAAAGGAAACCCAAAGTAGCTGGCCCATTGAGAGGACCTTCCAGCGAAAAGGGCAATGACCCCAACCTGATTGACTAGTTCCCACCCATGAGGTAAACCAAGAGATGTCGTTTGTGGCAAAGCGGTTATCAGTTTTACCTAAGTCGTGGAGTGAGGGGTAATGCCCCAATACGTAAGCCGTTAGAGAGAATTGGTGGCTGAGTGAAACCCTGAACTGTTAGGAAGCCACACATACCTGGGGTCCATATCTATTTTCAGCTGAAATGTTGCTGATCACTTCCACGCCGTTTCAGATTCATTCTGAAATCCTTTCCAGATCCACCCGTTTCATATCTATTCTAAAAGTCGTTTCAGATCCATCCATTTTCGATTCATTAGATGTCATTTCAGATCCATTTGTTGCTGATCACTTCCACGTCATTGCAGATCCATCTATTTCTTCTCCCTTCTGCGTCATAGCAGATCCATTCTGGAAAAAAAAATGTTTTTCATCATATCTCCCTTATTTTAACTCTGTTTCCCTTTAAACTTCTCAGACACCCCTACAATCCCATTTTGCATATTTCATTCCTGATGACCCTATCCCAAATTCTACTTCCCAAAGCCAGAAATCTCACATTTGTCTATTTTTAGGGTTTTCCATAACTTCTTCAATTTTCACCCACTCGCCTCCAAATTTTGCCACCGTGTTCATTCCCTATTTCTGCTTCTTTGTCCCTCTATTACAACGTAATCTTCCACCTTCTGAGCATCAGCATTCTTTGGCCTGTAGGATCCATTTCAATGACTTAGATCCACTTCATATCCTTCAGACATATTATTTCCTCATTCTTCCTCTTACCCGCTTGTTGCATCACTATATCAAGTGTACCCGCGAGTTGCATCATTATAGCTTGCGGGTAGCATGTAAAATGGTAAAAATCACTAGTTTATTACTTTTTACTCCCACAAAGAGGTTATTGGGTGACCTTTGACCCTACATCTGCCCAATAAATGTCTCGATGTGTCCTTTCACCTACCTTTGAGAGGGCTATATATTGAGCACATATGGCTTATGGATGGGAGGAGAAAGAAGAGCAAGAGAACTCTAGTGGATTTATGCCCTATCTTGAGTCTACACTCATTGATCCTTGTAGTTGTGAACCCTTTATGTTCACCTTCCAAACTCCTACCATAGTTTGAGTTTTCCATTCATGGACGATTAAAGTGGTGGAGGCACAAGTGGATTGATCGAGATCGTGGTTCAGATTGGTTGCCAGCAAGAGGTCATATTACCTTGTACTTCTTCTTGTTTATTAATAGAAATACTCATATTCTCGTCGGTTAATGTTGTGAATGTTGTTTATTCTACATTGGGTTTCATTTTCTTATAATATCATGGACCATTGCTATTGATGATGTTAATTTTGTTTATTTTTTATATGTACTTGTTGTATATTGGTTGTCAAGACTAATTTGCAGATTCAAGTGCATGGATTGAAAGCTCCAACGGGGATCTACATCAAATGTTTGGATCAAGGTTGGTTACATTCTCCATTATCTTAGCATTGTCATTTATAATAGCATAATTATGAGAATTGAGTTAATTTCTTGTAGTCAGCTATTTGTTGTGATCTACCCCAAGCCATAGTGAGTTTTCTCCAACACAGAAATTGCGACTCCGCTGGGGAAAACATCCATGTTTGGGGATTTTTGAGCATTAGTCCTTAATTAGAGTTGTTGTTTGTCGGAGCTTTGTGTCACTGATTGGCCGTTAAGATACACTATAGAAAACTTGCTTTTTATGAGCCATTGGACTCTTTGTTTGCCCATTTTACTTTCCTCACCCACGAGCTAGCTTAACTATACCCGCCTCTGTTTACTCTACTGCTCGCGGGTACCCATAGATATTCCTTCGACAATAGCATACAACTCTGGCTTTTGTTGATTTATGACTATTGGTTGTTGTTGGGTTGGCTTTGGATGATCCTGAGTCTTTGTTGGCCTCTTTCTTGACTGTTCCATGCCTTGGTTGTGACCAGAACTCTTCGTTTCTCTTGGTTGAACCTTATTGGTTTTTTACCCATCTTTGGATTTAGCCTTGTTGGCTTCTTCCTTTTGAGCTCATTCCTTTGGCTGAGTCTTACTGTTTGGGATCTATTGGGTTGTCTTAGTGATCTTCTCGGCACTTCAGTGACTAAATAGTAGGATTTTACTTGCATTTTTCATTTCTTTATATTGAAAAATACAAAAAATACATACGGTTTTGCATTTTCCTTTTGCTTATAAGAGAAAATACAAAAAAAAAAATTACTTTCATGTACTGCATCTTGCATTGAGTGCTTGTTTCCTTCATTTAGGTTCTGCTTATGCATCGAAAATATAAAAGGATTGCATTTTTATTTCGAAATCGTTGGGTTGATTTTCCATGTTAGTGACATTGTTTTATTGGATAGATGAGTCTAGGATCGGACGATTTTGCATACTATTGAGTCATACACATCACTAGTTTCACGACCATATCCTTTGAGTAACCACAACCATTAAAATTAATGCTTAATCTTAAAATTGATTAGACCGATTTTATTTATAGGGTACACCAACTAGCATAGGTTTAGAGTCTTGGAATAGATCATTGTGAGTTAACAATCCAAGACTACTAGACGAAACCTTAGGTGTCTGACCATGGAATGGAGGAATCCATGGTATATATCGGTGTTCTCAGGAAGCTCTACTCAAACCAAAGTTAAGCATGAGGTCACGAAAGGTTGGTTGAAGGGATATCCCTCTGATACCGGCTGAATGTGGGAGATATTTCTAGGATTTGTCTGTATCTGGGGGGTACCGGATGTTCGTCCTCTTGTGCTTCGGGCTTAGCTACCCTGCCCATACGACGAATCCCACCTGCGACTGTCCCCCTGAGCATTGGTTATATTGCGGTGACCATAGTTTCCTTACCTAGGTATTGCATAGGGTACTTGCAATGGTTATGCTATTTGTGTCTTGAGTCAGATAGGGATTGGACAGCACAATTGTGTTTGTACAATGGACTTGACCCTGTGCATGTAGTGAAGCCTGGGTGCCTCTATAACTAATTATGTTACCTCCAACTATAGTTTGGGAGTCTCAAGCCTCTCCTAGGCGAGACAGACTGGCTCTAGTGTCGGGAACTCATTTAGCCACTCTGTTTGTCTACTCTTGGCTATAGTTTCTCTAGGTGTGTGCTTTTGATTTACTATTTTTGAGCGATAGTTGGCTGTAGGGGACGCTGTGATTTGATATTCTCTTTGGAGATATCGTGGCACGGAGTCCTACTCTCCGTCGTTCCTGTCGGTTAGCTAGTTTAAAACTGGTCGAGTTTTCACGCCGTGCTACTCGGAAACGCCAGTGGGCTCCCTCTGAGTCTTCGGATTCTTACGAGACATACATAGCCGACATTATGACGGCTGCACATTCTGACATAGAGGACATCCACACGATTCCATCGGGTGGAGTCGAAGATGCTTCAAAAACCCCCACACCTCGTGAGGCCTAGGGGGGTGATCCACCTGAGACTCAACCTGGTTCTATTTGGCTGAATCCACTTGAGAATGATTTTTTCGATCCTTCGAATCCGGATAATTATCTTTATGGGATGCCTACCTTACCTGAAGACAAAGATCCTGTGATCAACGTTACCCTGTTCTCACATAGTATGCCCGGTTTCAACACAGTTGATCCTCCCACTACTTTTGGTAGTGATGCTGGCACTAGTCATGGTGTTAGCAACACTGCACCCACTGGGGGTAATACCCTCGTCGGGGGAATCACGTTGTCCACTCACACACGTAGGATGGGGACTGGTCATAATCCTCCTAACAATCCTAATGTTGGAAGAAGAACACCTCCTGGGACTGCCCCACCTAATAGGAACACTGTTCGAAACATGACTCGCCATCCACCACCTAACACACATATCGCTACCTGTCAACCTAGGATCACTTTTGTAGATGTTAATGCTCCTCCTAACCATGGGGGTGAACATATACTACACACTTTTGCATCCACCACCACGACTAGTAATGCTAATGTAGGAGGTGGGAATATACCTTATCTTTATGATCATAACGCCGCCATTCCTACTACTCGTAGCACCAACGTTGGGGTTGGGCATACTTCTCATACTTTGGGTCACCACACAACTACTCATGCTAACCCTAATGCTAGGGGTGGGAACATACCTCACCATTATGGTCATTAAAACTCGATTCCCGCTACGAATAGTACGCATATGCCCCATACTTATGGTGGAAACCCTTACTACAACACAGTTGGTTCTGGCCACCAGTTCAACCCACCTCAATACGGTGCCCAAAACACACATATACCTGCTTACTCTCATATGGGTCAGGTCCGAGGAGGTTATCAACCTTATGGCCATGTTCAAGATTATGGTCCGCCAAGTCCTCATTATCAGTAGTTTAATGCTCATGGTCAAGCTTTTGGTCCACCTTATAATCCGGTTCCATTCAACCAACCTTTTATGGGAGCTTATAATCAAGCTTTCCAGCAGCAGCTCCCGTTCCTTGCACGCTTGAATCTTCTAGATCTTTTGAAGCTCATGAATGATCCAGTGTGTCATGACCCTAGTTGGCCCCCAGTCCCTACCAAGCTCACTTCAGACATTCCTAAGTTTGAAGGGAAAGGTGGTGAGGATCCAGGTGATCATGTCACAATGTTTCACCTTTGGTGCTCCTCCAACTCATTAAATCATAATTTCGTTAGGTTACGACTATTTCAATGCACCCTCACGTGGGTAGCTGCGAAGTGGTATGTGGAGTTTCCTGGGAACACCTATAGGGGACTCAACGAGATTGCTTTGGTTTTCTTGGACCATTTCCAATTGCTGGTTCGTTATGATACTGGTACTGAATTGTTGTCTACCTTCTGTCACAATAAGGCCACACATATTTCTGACCACGTTCAATAGTGGCACCGACGGAAGAGATTAGTGAAAGCCAACATTTCTTCAGAGTTTCTATTGGAATGGTTCCTTAAGTCTCTACTCCCATACATTGCTAAGGATGTTTCGATGTCCGGAACTGTGACTGAGGAACAAGCTATCTTGAAAGTCCAGCAGTTAGACCTACTATACTCTTAGTCTAGAATTTTATATGACATTATTCCTGACACACCGAGAACAGGACATGAGCCCACGTCAATTCCTGGACCACATGCCGATGGAATCGTGGGATCCGCAAGCACTCGCCCTATATACTTGGTATCTAATCAAATGCAAAGTTTGTCACTAAACCAGTCTACTCCTAGATAGGTTCACACCTTGTCCAGTTCCACTCCGTCCTCTAATGTACACAATGTGCAATCAACGAAGCTGTCAGGTAACCAACAACCTGGTGGTAAGAAAAAGGGGAGAAACAACCGTAGGGGTGGAAACAATGGGAATAACGATAATAGAAATCGCAATACTCCTCGTAAAGAGAATGCCAACCCTCCTCGGAAAGGTGGAAATGCTGGCGAGGATTGTAAACCTAGGCGTAAGGTGAAATTCCCTTGAAAGCTATGTGGGGAAGATCATCTTGCTCACTTATGTCCTTGAATCGAAGAAGCATCGAAGCATTTGGCATAGAGCCCCGCTGTGTTAAAGGATCCCCTTCCTCATCATCAAAACATGGCTTCGCATGCTCCCACCACTAGTTATGGACCTACTGAAATGACAATGGCATCTTCCAATACTAGTGGTTATGGATGTGTGAACACGGGTCAATCGGAGGTTTGTGTTGCTACTCGTCAACGCAATTATGGTGCACCACAACCTAATATGGGGAGTGAGCCTCCCCCTCCTCCTGAAAATTCCTTGCATATCGAGAAGCCCTCTAATATGAAGCGGATACCGAAAGGTGTTCTCAAGCGCTCTACGCATAATCCCAATGCTCGAGCCACCCAGAAATACTCCATTGTAGAAGATTTGGGCAGAACTCCGTGTGCCATGTCGGCTCTTGAAGTTTTGCAGGCCTGCCCTTATCATAAGCATGCCATTTTGAGTGCGTTAGGAGTTCAGGATGGGGGAAATCCTAGTGTTATCAAGTTCGATACTACCGATGTACAACCTCGCTTACCTTAACACGTGGATTTTCAAATCCAGGTGGTGTGCCTTCATAGATTTGTTAAATGTACTATGGTTGACAAAGGTGCTTCCGCATCAATAATGTCGTTAACTTATTGGAAATATCTTGGCTCTCCTCCTCTACTCGTGTCTAGAACCACACTCACTGCATTCGACGGTCGGTCTTCTAAGCCGCATGGAATTATCCCTTCCCTTGTTGTCTTCTTGGGATTGTAAGTATGTGCCTATTGAAGTTGAGGTGGTTGATGCACCCATCGACTACAACCTTTAACTAGGTCAAAATTGGATGTACGGTATGAAGGCTATCGCGTCCACTGTATTCAAAGTTATGTCACATCCACAATATCATAGGGATTTTTCTCTGACACAGAAATGGCGACTCCTTATCCTGGCAGAAGTCTATCCCTACATAGCGATAGTCCTCTATGGAAACGACCTATCGGTCCCACCAGCGGAAGAACTCTTCAGTATATGGTGATGCCAGATGGCCACCACCCTGTCGTATCAAGATCTCAACCCACCGGGTCAGGGATAGATCGCAGAGACTATGAGGAGGGACATCCACCCTCAGACTAAGCCCCGGAACTCTCTCAAAGAAGAAGTTGCACAAGATACTACCCTACCTGAAGTTTTTTGTCTTCCCTTCTGTGCATTCTGTCAGTTGTGTCTTCATAGACACCAGTAGTGTGGTACACCAATCGAATACTATAGGATGCATGCATTGTGATGCATAAAACATCACTGGCCTGGATTCCTAGTGCAGAGCTTTGGATCTAGTGATCCACACTAAGGCAGCCACAATGATCTTCATGCTCAGATCTACTATGGCATTGATGAGCACCTGACTTCCCACCGCTCGTGTGTCTGCAGGACAATACCACGCTATGTAATCATGGACGGTGATCCCACAACCTACAGTACAAGACCGAAGACTGGCCACCTCACCTCGATGAGACAAACCGGTTATAAAGTAGATGTCTTCCACTTCCAGTGTGACGATTTGCCCATTGAGACTGAAGTTCTATGCATCAACATCCAAAAAATCTATCAAGTGGTGGAGTAGTAGGTTTTGGGCCCTCAAACCTCCTATACTCCATAATTTATACAACCCACATGCTTGCAATGCTTGTTGTACGTACGACCTCATATACTTGGTCCTGCTCCCTCTCCCTCCACTCTAGAACCATCCTAGAGTGAGAAACAACAAAGATTTTGGTCAAATTCTTTTGCAAAATCATCTTCACGGTTGTACCCGCAGGCTACTTTGTATACAGGTATGGGTACCCATGGTCAAACTTTGCATTGACTGCGAGTATCGTGCCCTACCCATGACCCGCATAGTGATAGCCCATGGGTAGCAACGAAGCCATTTAGGGCTTGGCCAAACTAAAATTCCCACCACTGAAAACTAAAATGAAAGCATTGAAATGAAAGGTATGGATGATACTACCAACCTGCTCTGGACGGTTCGATGAACGATCGCTTGTAGCTCCCAGAATCGGCAACTAAACTTTCAGGTGAAAACTAACCACAAAGCTCCAAATGGATGAATAGTAAAAATGAATTGTAAATTGCAAATTTTTATTACTATTTATAATTTTTTGGACCCACTTATCTATAGTTTTTACCGTTTGATGTCATTATCGACTAATATCATGTCATGGAGTATAATTTTTAATCAGATTTCTTTGGCAAAAGTTGTTTTGGACCATTTCACACCTACGGCAAGTACGTTTCACACCTAGCATATAGGTTAGATGCCATTTCCACATGCATTATGCATTTGACCTTTGACCACTTTCATAAACCCTAGGTGCAACCTCACTTCGTAACCAACATGGAACCTTCACACTGCTATAGAAGTGTCATTATGTGGTGGTAGGGCTTTTCCGAACATGGGTACCCTAGTTAGAACCCCTTTTTTGCATTTTAGTGCCCATGCCGTTGTTTGTCCTTAGGATTGGGAGTCCTTTGTAGTTACGCCATGACGTTGTGATAAAGACTCATACTCTACTTTGTCTTATGTTGGCCATCTCCCTTAAGGACTCCCCTTAGTTATATCATGTTGTGATTGCATTGCATCATCCTGCTTGCCGCTTGAGCCTTGTGCCGGATCCCGCTCACTCAGCTGTTAGCCTTGTGCCTGAGCACTTTTCCCTATCGAGCCTTGCAGAGCTTCCATTTGTCCTTCACAATTTGATCACCCTCTTGACCCTGAGGGAACACACCCCTGAGTGTCCACATTCTGCATGCACTTCCTTGCATTGATCATAGGTATGTTCCACTGCTTCGGACTAGTCTGCTAGCTATTTGACACCCGTTCCCTCACTTGTTGTACCATAAGCAATTTTATTATTTTTCAAGCTTTTCCAAATATGAAAAAGACAAAAAAAATCAAATATTCCAAAAATCTGGATGAGGTTATGGTTACTACTTCTAGTTGGAAGCTGTTGTGTCGCCTGTGAACAGAGCATTCATTCCACTCCATACATTATGAGTCGGGACTATAGTTGGACCTTAGGAGCTATCCTTGTTTCTCAATTTACTCCATCGATTGGTTAAGCTTCCAGTCATTATGGAGCCCTTTTTGGTGCCTCCTGCATCGCACAATTTATATTGAGTCTATGCTGCCTGAGTCTATCCTTCTACTCATGATCTTGTTCAAAGGAAGCCCTAAAACCAAAGTCGGCAACTCCTCAGATCTCTTGACTATTGCATGTCGGCCATCCTTATTGAGTCAGGTCGTTTCACCCAAGATCTTCCAAATATTTCAGCATAGCTGGTACCTTGTGTTGGTTGATGGGGGATGCCTTAATGCCCTCCTTCCAGCATGTCTCGTTTTGTCAACTTCAACCCATTTATTCCGGGACTTAAGGCTTAGAGTTCGGTTGAGTACCTTGAGGCTTGCAGTCATTAGTGGCAAGTTCTCTCTCCAATGACAGTTTTTGGAATACATCAATGTCCCCTGATAGATGGATTCATCCTAGTGTTCGACTTCAACACATCTATTCACACTTTGATGATTGTGCTTTGTGCCTTGATGCCCATTTTCATTATTGGTGGGTTATATCGTGTCTGTTAACGGTATACATCATTGACTAGTAATCAGATGATGTCACATCAGGTTTGACCTCAACTCCTTTATTCACTTGATGGGACTTGCACTGTGGAAGACTTGTGTAGAAGACCCCAGGCGATAGTGGCATTCAGTATGCTACTTATGACTTTGACTTTTCATCTGAGATATCACCTCTCAGATATCAACAGTTTGTACCTCCAGTTTGCATGAGTTGTTTCCTTTTCAGTGAGAGACCATATCTTACTGTAGGGGGATCATGGCTATGATTACTTATGACATATATCCATTATGTACTGCCTATTCATGGTCATTGTATCAAATTGTTGTACTACCAACATGTATTCAAAGATACTATTGTATTATGATAAGTGAGCTGCTCTCTCCACTTGTGTTTCCATCACTCCACCTTTGAGTTTTATAATGTATTTCGGCCATCGTATCATCACTCTCTAACCTCACACATTAGGGGGCATCTGTTACAACGTAATCTTCCACCTTGTGAGCATCAACACTCTTTGGCCTATAGGATCCATTTCATTGACTCGAATCTATCATTTTATCCTCCAGGAACCACCATAATTTCCCTATTTTTCTTCCTACCCACTTGCTGTCCCACTACAGCCCGCGTACGTCACCCCATATACACGATTTGCTACACTATAGCCTGTGGGTACCCGTAGGCTAGCCCACTACAGCCTGCGGGTAGCATGTAAAATGGTAAAAATCACTAAAAAAATACCTTTTTACTATAAAAAAGCAGTCATAGGGTGACCTTTGGCCTTCCATTTGCCCCGAAACGCCTCAATGTGTCCTTTCACTTACCTTTAGGAGGACTATATATTGAGCACATATGGCTTATGGACGGGAGGGGAAAGAAGAGCAAGATAACTCTAGTGGATTTTTCCCCTATCTTGAGTCTACTCTCAATGATCCTTGTAGTTGTGAACCCCTTATGTTCACCTTCCAAACTCCTTTCATATTTTGAGTTTTCCATTCATGGAGGATTGAAGTGGTGGAGGCACAAGTGGATTGATCCAGATCGTGGTTCAGATTGGTTGCCGGCAAGAGGTCGTATTACCTTGTACTTCTTCTTGTTTATTAATAGAAATACTCATATTCTCGTCCATTAATGTTGTGAATGTCGTTTATTCTACATTGGGTTGCATTTGCTTATAATATCATGGACCATTGCTATTGATGATGTTAATATTGTTTATATATTATATGTACTTGTTGTATATTTGCTGTCCAAAATAATTTGTAGATTCAAGTGCACGGATTGAAAGCTCCAACGGGGATCTACATCAAACATTTGGATCGAGGTTGGCTACATTCTCCATTATCTTAGCATTGTCATTTATAATAGCATCATTCCGAGAATTGAGTTAATTTCTGGTAGTCAGCTGTCTGTTGTGGTCTACCCCAAGCCGTAGTGAGTTTTCTCCAACACAGAAATGGTGACTCCATTGGGAGTTTTCTCATAGTGAGTTTTCTCCAACACACTCTCTTTGACCAATTTTCTCATTCTTTTACCTACTTTTGAAATCCCCATTTTTTGCTTCCCTGTTCATCATAAAGTGTCCAAAACCTAGTCAAACCCCAATTACCCATCCGAGTTTTACCCAAATCCAAATTTCCCTTGACTAAATAAGCTTTTGTTAGTGTTTTTCTATCCATTCTCCCCCCGCCAAAAAAAAACCTCCTGGTTATGGTTGTCACCCGCGCAGGTGCAAACACCATGGAGGAAGCACTTGCAGCCATCCAAACCAAACTCCAAGATCTGGATGAAAAATTTCTTAGCCTCCATCTTTAGCATTCAGCCATGAACAATAACCAACAACAAGAATCTTCTACAGCTAATGGGTTCTCTTCTTCCAACAATTTTCGTGGTCTGAAGCTTGAATTTCCTTACTTCAATGGTACTGATCCGACTAGATGGATCTATCGTGTAGAACAGTATTTCAATCTGCATAATATTTTTGATGTCCAAAAAGTTCCACTTGCATCCTTTCATTTGGAATAGGAAACCCTTCAATGGTACCGTTGGTACATCAAAGCTCATGACGAGCCAAAATGGACATATTTTTTCCAACTCCTTTTGCAATGATTTGGTCATAGTGGTTTGGATGACTTCACCGGAGCACTCACTAAACTTAGTCAAAGTGGCACTGTGAGAGAGTATCAGACAGAATTTGAGAAACTAGCCAATCACACAGAAGGATTGTCTGATGAATTCTATAGGAGTTGTTTTATCAGTGATCTTAAGGATGAAATCTGGTTAGAGGTTAAAATGTTATGCCCCAACACAATAATGGAAGTCCTAGGGTTGGCTAAGTTAGCAAAAGACAAGATTGCATCCCAACAACACTCCAAACCCACTTTTGTTCCCTTCCAAAATATGGTTCTCAACGACCTCCCATCCCACCAGCTCCTCAAACAAATCCTATCAAGCATTTGTCTAAAACAGAGATGCAGGCACGCAGAGAAAAAGGGCTTTGTTATAATTGTGATCAGAAATTCACTCGGGGACATAGATGTGTTTAACAAAATATCTATCTCTTGAATATGGATTCTCTGCCTGTCTCTAAAATTGGTGAACAAGCTCCAGATACAATGGATGATCAGGTCGACATTCAGCAGCCTTTTATCGACCCCCCATCTTAGGATGAACAATCAAGGATATCTCTCAATGATTTATCCGGCGTCACCACCCACCAAACAATGAGGGTCAGGGGTTAATTCAAGAAGCTTCCACTTACAATACTCATTGATTCTGGTAACACTCATAACTTCATTGACCCTCAAATCACCAAACATGCTGATTGTTTTGTCCATCCTTTCTCCAACTTTGAAGTCATGGTTTCCAATGGGGGCACCTTACCTTGCAAGGGGAAGTGTCACAATTTGCGTATCTCTCTAGAAGATTATAACATGCATTCTAACATGTTTTCCTTGTCCCTAGGCAGATGTGATGTGGTTTGGGAGTTCAATGGTTATGCACACTTGGCCCCATCTTATCGGATTTTGCTGAACTTTGGATGCAGTTTTTAGTCAATGGGGAACAACACAAATTTAAGGGCTTACAACAAGGGTCTCTCCGCATCATCAGTTCACATCGCTTGGAAAATATCCTTAAGAAGAATTAACATGGTGTCATCTCTCAACTCCATTCCATTCAGATGCACCCATCAACGGTCTCCTGTACTTCCTTGGATAGATATGTAGGTGTCCTTGCTGAACCAGTGGGCTTGTCGCCTTGAAGAGACCTTTCCGGTAAGAATTTATCCGCATCTACATCTCAGCAGGAAATGGTGGCTATTTTGCATGCAGTGCAGAAGTGGAAGCTAGATCTATTAGGGAATTATTTATGCATCAAGAATGATCTCCAGAGTCTGGAAAATTTCGTGGAACAATGGGTCTCCTCCCCCGCACACCTAAAATGGGTTATTCAACTCATGGGTTATGCCTATGCGATCACTTACAAGAAGCGTAAGGACAATATGGTCACAAATGCTCCTTCTCGCACATTTGATGACCCAATTTCTCTTACAGCTATTTCTCTACTTTTTTCAAATTGGTTGCAATCTGTTCAACAGGGCTATCTCTTCTATGAACTCCATGCTTCTTCATCTATAGGGCACTCTAGGTTCCTAAAAATGTATGACCGCGAACAATGTAACTTCTTTGGTAGGGATTGAACATGACAATTCAATGGCTGGTGGCTGACTATGATACTTTCCAGGTCAACAAGGTTGAAATGACACTCCTTTCGGAACTGCTCATAGCCTTGCCCGTCCCTAAGAGATTTGGACAACTATATCTATGGATTTCCTAGAAGTGCTCCAGTGGTACAATACCGCATCTAAAAGGACACCATATGAAGCAATATAAAGACATGCACCGCTAGTTCTTCTTCCATACACCCTCATTTGCTCCCCAGTTCAGGCAATTGACTCGATTCTTCGACACCGCGATCAGATTCTTCTCATTTTGTAGGACAATATTCACATGGCAAGAATTCGACTGAAACAACAAGCCGATCAACACCGTTTTGAGCACACTTTTCACACAGCTGATATGGTTCTTCTTCATCTACAGCCTTCCAATCAACCCTCCCTGCAACTCAAAAGGCGTCAGTGGCTCGGAATGCAACCCGAGGATGCTACAAGGGAACCACTTGTTCAAATTCTGCATCAATTTCCACATCTAAAGCTTTGAGGACAAAGCTTTTTGTAAGGGAGAGGGGATGTTAGGAACCCATGTCAACCCTTCTATTTACTTTGTTAGTATATATTTGTTTGACGCATATGCTTTGTAAGTCGTCACATAGTATTTGTTGATCCATAGTTTGTCTTATTGTTGTTGGACGCATATGCTTTGCAAGTCATCCAGTAGTAATTTTTTATCCATAGTTTGTATTGGCCCATGGTTTGTGTTGACACATGGTATTGAACCATGGTATTGGCACCTAGACTTAGTATATAAGTTTGTGTTGAGACCAATGAAGGTACCGTGAAGTTATTTGTATAGAGCTTGCTCAAAGGAGGTTTCCCCCTTGAAGTGGCATGTGATCAATAAAAGTGATTATGAGTTCTGTTATTACTGCTATCTCATGTATTTACATTAATTAATTGTTGCAGGTTCTTCACAATCCCCCATGGCTATCTGCTCAATCTTGCATTCCCTTATCTCCTTACTAGGTCTATTCAGCGTACTAGATATGATTCCAAACCTTTCCTGTACTTAACCATTTAATTTTGGTTGCATTTGTTTGATTTTCAGTGATTTGAGTGTCTTTGAATTCATTTGGATTCTTGTCATTTTTCTTTGAGATTTTCTAAGTCATTAGAGTGTTGCAATCAGTCTCTTGTTTTCTGTTGTTGCATCTGAAAAACATTATTATTATGAGATATTTTTTTGGTATATGCATTAAAAAATTGAAATTGCTTCATTTTATCTATTTTTGAGATCATTTGGAAATTGTCGTGGAATTGTTTCATGCTTTGGAATTCACTGTTTATATCTTTGAGAAGCTTGGAAAAGAAAACATTTGATTATATTTTTCTTAGTTGTGATTCTTTCATCTCTTTGAAAATATCAAGTGAATTTGAACTCTTTCAAAGTATTTCAAATTTGAAGAGTTCTATGCACTTTTGGTCTTTTTGTGCTTTTAGTTCATCATTGTGGAAATTGAAGAGTTAGTGCATTCTAAGCAGAAATTATCCTTTTCATCATTACTTCGATTCATCCTAGTTTGAAAATATAAAAAGAAAAAGTTTTGATTTGGTGTGTTATGTTTTTTTTTTTGTTTTGTTGGGAAAAATGAAAAATAGTGCTTTAATCATCTTTGGTAGATTTTGAACTTTTGAGATTTGTTGTCTTGTTGAGATGATTGGAGAAAGAACTTTCTCCTGATCTTAGATAGAATCCATCAAAAGAAAAGGAAATGTGCACCTTCATGTAGCTAGGGTTGCATTATTTTTAAGTTCCTGTCTACACCTCATGCATTCACCTAACCGCATAAGATAAAATTAATCGCTAGCGTTAGGTTAAAATCTACTAGTAACTTGTGTGATAAGTTAGTGATGTGTTCGGACATCGTAAAATGTGGAAGCTGTTGTTATTTTTCTGCACTGCATCCCAGGGGCCTGCAGTTCTTCCACATACCAACTGATATATCGAAGGCTCTTTTACATACCCTTGGGTATATCAAAAGGCACTTCACATACTCGGTAGTATATCGGAGGGCTCTTGTCATATGGTTTTGCATTAGACATCACCACTACGGATTTGTGCTCCCACGTAACTTGAGTATATCGGGAGACTCTCCTAGGATTCCTGAAACCAACCGAGCTAACCATTTGGCCATCTTGGCGGAGCAATACACCAAGAATAGCACTCGGCGAGCTACTACGCACGTGCTTCTAGGTAGTCGGGTTATACGGTCAAGGGTACGGTTATAATCCTCCCTCGTTAGTGCTCTGAAAAATTGGGTTGAGTATAACTGTTGGACCCTAGGGTATATCGCGAGTTGAAAAGCCTTGACAATCATGTGAGGTTCTAGAATTTTGAATCAACACCTATCACATAAGTTTGCTTGTGGCCTTAGTTTGTGTAGATTTTGTATTTCCTTTCTTTTTGTATAGAAGTCACTTAGGAGAAATTATGCTTCGTCCATTCTAGTTGATCAATCTTTGAGAAGGTCTCGCAAACTTTTAAAATTTCCACCCAAATATTCCCTTAATAAGGAGGTGCTTTTGAGGGAAAACATGGATCAACCAACTACTATCATGTCACCTGAAATTCACCATGGATTCAGGAGTGAATTTTTCACTTCCTTTGAGTCCACTAATCATTGATCCTCCAAGGTTTGTGACCATGGAACCATCTACTTCACAAGACACATCTTTCCACCATTCATTAGAATGAGAACCTGGGGCTGTAGAATGGTTCAATCAACCCCAGGATGACCTTGTATCCACAGCTTTTGGCCCACCTGCATCCTTTTGGGAAACCACTCTAGGGAAACAATGGGCCCACTTTTATTTGCGTTTGGGGGCAGGATCTTCTCCCCCTTATTGGATTCCCCGTAGCAACCTCTAGGATCCATTCCATGAGAAGATCACCCAATTATGCCAACGTGGTGATTCACTTCAGTGCCATAGTCTCTCACAGAGAAGAGACACCTCAGAAGTGCCGACATCTCAACATACCCCAATTCATTCTTTATCTTTCACTTCACCGGAAACACCCATACATAACATGACCACTTTTGAACCTATTCAACCCTCATTTCCTACGAGTACACCTCTTAATCAAAAGACCGGTTCCATATCCGAGACAACTCAAAACATTGAAAGACAATTGTCCAAAACCCCACATACTACTACTAGGATGTTATCCCCTCCTCTCCCACCCCAAAAATCGAGTGGAGGATACTCTTTACCTCTTAATTTCATCATAAGTAGTGTTCCTCCACTAGTAAGTAACCATCAACCTATTGCGAGTCAACCATCAAGAAATGGTCAAAACATCGTTACTAGGGGGAAACCCCTGTTCGCTAACCATAATATGAGTGAACGGCTTCCAAATGGTCATTTTTTTGGCATCTCCTTACCAGTCGCGGCACCTACCATGGGGCCGACCTAGTTTGTGTAAAAGTCAAGTCGGAGTTGTGTATAAATAGAGGAGGTGTGTTCCTCATTTAACACACATTCACTCACTTGTGATTAGCGCATAAGTGAGAAAGAGATATGCTATGGAGGATAAGGAGATCATGGTTGAGAATTACATCTTTTTATTTGTTTTTCATCTATATTGAGGAAGCTTTGCTGGGTTTTCTACCCCATGAGGGTTTCCCAGGATAAATCTGTGTCTCTTGTGTTTATGTTGTGCTTGTTGTTGTTTCAGTGATCCCGTAATCCCGTATATTCTATTGTCGTTAAATGGAATGTAATGATGATATTTTCTATCTTAGCATATTCGATCTTAACATGGTATCAGAGCTAGCCTAAAGGAAGGCAATGTATGGCACTTACGACACTTGCTTCACTTGCGACAATTTGAAGGTTACAGTTTTATATAGAAAAAACCAATCATCGTGGAACTTTCACTATAAATCCATTTTGGAGAAGGTTAGGGATCTGAAACCTTTATAGGTTGTAAATAACATCCCCCTGTACCTTGTGTCCAAAGTACAACCTCTAATTCATTGTACTTTGTGATTTATGATCAGTACAGGTTAGGGTTTCTACCTCTTTCAGATATCAGTCATAAACAGGTGACCTAGGAAAAAAGGTCACAACTTGGGCTAGGAAGCTCCAAATGAAATTTAGTGAAAAAGTACAAGTAGAGCATGGACTGCAGTGTCTTAGGTAATTTTTGCATAGGCTGAATTTGAACCAGTGACACGTGGCACATCGTACAATTTCGCTCTCCTGTTTTATCCCATAAACAGGTCACATTGCGACACTTGGCATAACTCTCTCTCAGAGAATCCAACTGAGGTCAGACCTATGGGGTTGGAAAGATGATAGGTCAATATACCACAAGATGAATGTTTCGACCCTTTGGATTTGTAATTTCAGAGATGCACCAGAAACAATCAGGTGCATATTTCTATCAAAACAGGATTGCATTTTGAGCACCTTCATTCTTGGCTTATCTCTGCTGCGGGAATTTAGGGCTTCAGAGAATGTTGGAATTTTTGGAATCGGAGTCCACGGATGAATAATTTTAATCAAAATTGAAGTTTAGAGCTTTGGATTGAACCTTTTTATTGGGAAGAAGGGTGGGCTTTATCAAACCCTAGTTCGGGGTCCTATCCAGTGAATCCAGAAGTTTCAAAGGAAATATTGAGGGGTCAAATTTTGCAGTTTTCAAAATTGAAGTATACCAGCTTGATCAACTCAGCAATCCACATCTTTCCATCCATTTAGAAGTTTGAAATTCAAAGTTTGAATTTTTACGGTTTCTCTGACAAACCCTAATCCAACTCCAGATCCAGTTTCAGCAAAACAAAGTGGATTGGGTTAAAAGCAATCCTGATAGGAATGACTTGAGGAGATATAGGTATGTGTTGAAATCTGTTCATGATATTTTTGTCTTCATATTATTGAGGTTAGTACAATTATGATTGCTTGATAATGAATGCATGTGAATGATAGAGACATTCATTGATTAGGTTTATGACACTTATGATTCTACTAATGCACTTATGGTGTTGTATGAGGATGATGTTGTTTGCTAACAAGATATAGGTACATCAAGAAAGACAAATCAAGTTCTATGATCGTGATGACATGAAGACAAAGATTCATTCATAATCCTTGATCACATAGAAGCTCTACTTACGAGGTATGTATGACTTTGTTCTACTATGCTTAACCCATGAGATATGCAGGTTCTGGCACAAGGTCTCTAAATCATTGAAGAGAACAAAGAAGATATTGTTTGGGTATGTGAAGACATAACCAAGCTTGATAATCCAGGTATGTTTTCCTATATCAAGTTAGAATCCTACTTTGTTAGGATCTTAGGTAAGTATACCTATGTATGAAATGATCATGACCATACATACTTAAGATTATTTAGAATCATAATGTTTTGATAGTATTAAGACTATACTAATGAACGTATGATTATGTATGAGATCATGATGAGGACACTAGTGCACACTTAAGCATGCATAGTGGTCCAGAATGGATAGAAGTTCAAAGACATAGAATCATGAAGGGAAAATAGAGATCAAGCGGGAGGCAACCACACAAACATAAAAGATAAGTATTTAAGTTGTCATTTGAATTAATTCTTGAATGTCTGAATAGTAAATGATATTGCTCATAGTAGTTGTATGCATTCCTAGAATATATCATGCTGAGTGTAAACATTCATATAGCTTTGAACAATATACTACTAATATGCATATGATTGGTAAGTTGGAAAAACATTCCATTGTTGCTTGTCTAGAATGAAACCTCTTTGCTGACATGCTGAGAGCTTTGCACGCTCTCGATAGTATGTTCTGGTAGAGATGGAAGGCATCTAGATAGCCACTGTATGCATACAGGATATGGAAAAGTCTTGTGTCAAAGTACTGGTCAAGATAGTTGCATAACTATGTGAATCATATCTGTATGCATAATAGATTATCATGTCAAACATGATTTGATGATTATGAAATATTACTAATCATGTAATTAACTTTGATTTGTAGGAAAGATCATGAAGAATGATGAACACTGAACAAGTGATGGATGTTCAACAAGAAGATTTACAAATCAAACATACTGTAGAAGGCTCGTGGCTAGAAGATTCTCTTAGAAAGAGGAAGAGGATAATGACGAGATGTTTGCTCCAAGTGGCTAGATAAGACCATTCTCTTAATGGTGTAATTGAAGAAGAAGTGTGAATCGAGAAAAATCCCAGAATTCAATTGAAGAAAGATCTGTACGGGTACCCAGGATCGATAGTCATTTGATGAGCTTAATGATCACCATGGGTGATGCGTATTTCAACCTTTGATACAAGTTTGAAGATGGTGTATATATTCATATGATATTATTATCTTAGATGAATGAAAGAAGGAACTCACCACAAAGTTCAAATGATCTTGAGGCTCATATCAATAGACCCATCTGACGGGAGATGGCACAGATAGATATGCAGAAGATCACTCAAATTGATAGCTTCTTCACAAGCTTGGGCTTTACCAAATGTAAATCTGATCCTAACCTTTACCTTAAGTTTATGGATGATACTATTATTGTATGAGGATGATCTCTTTCTGACAGGAAATGAGAAACAAATCATGGAAAGCAAGAAGAAGCTAGCTACAAAATTTGAGATGAAAGATCTCGGATTGATGCATTACTTCCTAGGTCTGGAAGTATGGCAAGGCTCAGAAGGAATCTTTCTTAACCAGGGAAAGTATGCTGTGGAAATATTGAGAAGATTTGATATGTTGGAATGTACAACCATGGAAACTCTCATGGGTTCCAACTTGAACTTGTTAGCTGATGACTCCTCAAACTTAGTGGATGTGACTCTCTACAGAAAGATTATTGGTTCATTAATGTATCTGACGAATACCAGGCCAGATAAATGCTTTGCGGTGAACACCTTGAGTTAGTATCTAGTGGAACCTAGACGAGTTCACCTGATAGCTGCAAAGCATGTGATGAGGTACCTAAAGGGTACGATAGACTTTGGTCTATGTTATCATGGAGATCATGACTTCAAATTGTATGGCTACACAGATGTTGATTGGGAAAGAAGTGTATCAGACAGGAAGAGTACATCGGGTGGATGTTATTGTCTAGGATCTGCCATGATCTCGTGGTTTAGCAGGAAGCAATCAAGTGTGGCTCTCAGCACAACTGAAGTGGAATATATAGCTGCTTGCTCTGCTAGTTGTGAAGTGGTATGGCTTCAGAAGTTGTTATCAGGATTGTTTGACTTAGAGATGGACCCACTATGATCCTATGTGACAACCAGAGTTGTATAAAGATGATAGAGAATCCAATGTTCCATAATAATTCAAAGCACATAGAGATCCGATATTTTTATGTACGGGATATGGTGCAGAAAGGAGCTATCAAGCTCGAGTATGTGAGCACTGACGAACAAGTTGTTGATGTATTGACCAAACCTCTGTCTCGAGTAAATGTTGAGTGTTTTCGAGACAAGATTGGTGTTGTTCAGAAGTAGCTTCCTCGAAAGGGGGAGTGATGTGGTCGATTATGAGGATACTTGTATCAATGATATGGATACTTGTATCGATGATGAGGATACTTGTGTCGATGATATGGATACTTATATCGATGATGAGGATACTTGTGTCGATGATGTGGATATTGTATTGATGTCGATACTTGTATCGATAATGAGGTTACCTGTTCCGACGACGAGGTCGATGATAAGGCTGCTGGTTACGACGATGAGGTCGATGCATGGTCCCTAGTGGATGAGGGGAGATTGTATCATCCCTGGAATTACGTCCCTGAATTGATCCGTAGACATATGTCTCCGAGAAATGGTCCCTGGTGGACGAGGGGGATTGTATCATTCCTAGACACATGTCCTAAAAGAGATTCGTAGACATATGTCTCCAAGAAAGTGGTCCCAATGGACGTGATAGGACTAGATTGTCCCTGAACATTTAGTTCAAAATGCATGTGATAGGACTGCATCATCCCTGAACATTCAGTTCAAAATGTACATGATGGGGATTGCATCATCCCAGAACCACTAGTTCAAAATGTATGTGATGGGGATTGCATCAGCCCAGAACCAATAGTTCAAAATGTACATGATGAGGATTGCATCATCCTGAAACAACTAATTCAAAATGTACGTGATGGTTATTGCATCATCCCCGAACCACTAGTTCAAAATTTACATGATGGGGATTGCATCATCCCGAAACCACTAGTTCAAAATGTACGTGATGGGGATTGCATCATCCCGGAACCACTAGTTCAAAATGTACGTGATGGGGATTGCATCATCCCGAACCCTTGGTTCAAAATTTACGTGGTGGGATTGCATCATCCTCGAACTTCAGTCCTTGAATTGACCTGTAGACACATGTCTCCGAGAAGTGGTCTCTAGTGAACGAGAGGGGATTGCATCATCCCTGGACTTTGGTCCCAGAATTGATCCGTAGACATATGTCTCCGAGAAGTGGTCCCTAGTGGATGAGAGGGGATTGCATCATCCCTGAACTTCGGTCCTGGAATTGATCCATAGACATATGTCTTTGAAAAAGAGGTCCTTAGACTTTGTCTAAGTTAACGAGTGGACTGCATCATCCCTAGACATGCTATGGTGTCTTAAATGGATCATGTGTATTGCAGGGTATGATGCTATGATACTATTGATCGTGATGATCTAGATGACGATGCTATTGGTCATGATGATCTAGATGACGATGCTATTGATCGTGATGATCTAGATGATGCTGTTGTTGATCGTGATGATCTAGATGATGATGTTGTTGATCGTGATGATCTATATGACGATGTTGTTGATCATGATGATCTAGATGACGATGTTGTTGATCGTGACGATCTAGATGATGATGCTATTGATCGTGATGATCTAGATGACAATGTTGTTGATCATGAGGATCCATATGACGATGTTGTTGATCAAGAGGATCCAGATAATGATGTTACTGTAGCTATTCGAGTGTTGCAGAAGATGAAGACTCAGTACTGAAGATGTTGATGTTCCAGTATTGAAGATGTTCCAGTAACTGCTTGAGTTACTGATGATGTATGAAGAAAGCTTCCAATGATTTATAGATGTATCATGTAGTTGATGACTCCTTTCTCCTGCAGATGTTGTTATAAATATCCTTCTCATTAAGGGGCAGTGTTAAAATATTGTAACTTCTAAGAATATTATATTTGTACTTTATTATTCTGAAGATGTTTCATTCCTCCGTGAAGACCTTATTGTATATCCGGAGATGTTTTATTCCTTCGTGGATAATGTGGTAACTTGGGTTATTAGACTTCCCTAGTGGGGGTCAGCCCTGTATGTGTTATGTGGGTTAAAGGGTTATTAGACCACCCTAGAGCGGTCGACCCAGTCAACATTATGTAAAATGGTTAAGTTGGGGACGACCTAGTTTGTGTAAAAGTCAAGTCGGAGTTGTGTATAAATAGAGGATATGTGTTCCTCATTTAACACACATTCACTCACTTGTGATTAGCACATAAGTAAGAGAGAGATATGCTATGGAGGAGAAGGAGCTCATGGTTGAGAATTACATCTTTGTATTTGTTGGTCATCTATATTGAGGAATCTTTACTGGGTTTTCTACCCCATGAGGGTTTCCCAAGATAAATCTGTGTCTCTTGTGTTTATGCTGTGCTTTTTGTTCTTTCAGTGATCCTATATATGCTATTGTTGTGAAATGGAATGTAATGTTGATATTTACTCTTTACCAACTACTATCATGTCACCTGAATAAGAAAACTTCACCATGGATTCGAGAGTGAATTTTTCACTTCCTATGAGTCCACTAATCATTGATCCTCCAAGGTCTGTGACCATGGAACCATCTACTTCACAAGACACATCTTTCCACCATTCATTAGAAGGAGAACCTGGGGCTATATAATGGTTCAATCAACCCCAGGATGACCTTGTATCCACATATTTTGACCCAGCTGCATCCTTTTGGGAAACCACTCTAGGGAAACAATGGGCCCACTTTTATTTGCGTCTGGGGGCAGGATCTTCTCCCCCTTATTGGATTCCCCATAGAAACCTATAGGATCCATTCCATGATAAGATCACCCAATTATGCCAACATGGGGATTCACTTCGATGCCACAGTCTCTCACGGAGAAGAGACACCTTAGAAGTGCCCACATCTCAACATACCCCAATTCATTCTTTATCTTTCACTTCACCGGAAACACCCATACATAACATGACCACTTTTGAACCTGTTCAGCCCTCATTTCCTACGAGTACACCTCTTAATCAAAAGACCGGTTCCATACCCAAGACAACTCAAAACATTGAAGGACAATTGTCCAACGCCCCACATACTGCTACTAGAATGCTATCCCCTCCTCTCCCACCCCAAAATTCGAGGGGAGGATACTCTTTACCTCTTAATTTCATCATAAGTAGTATTCCTCCACTAGTAAGTAACCATCAACCTATTGCGATTCAACCATCAACAAATGGTCAAAACATCGTTACTGGGGGGAAACCCCTGTTCGCTAACAATAATATGAGTGGAGGGCTTCCAAATGGTCATTTTTTTGGCAGCTCCTTACCAGTCGCGACACCTACCATGGGATTACCTCATGGTGGGGGACCATCCAACCTAACTCAATCACTACGGAGTCATATGTATCCCAGAAATTTCAACCCTGCGTTGGCACCCTACCATCCGGGAAACATGGTTCCTGGGGTACCTTATCCCAGAAACTCAAACACTCTATGGGGACATCACAATGTTATGCCAATTGGACCCCCACCAACGTTTCCTCAAGTCCCACCACCCCCACCACCGTTTGGTCCACCTCCACCTTCTTCCGGTGGCAGCGTGCCCCCACCTCATTCCGGAGGGGGTGGACCTCCACCACCCAACCCATGAGGCACACCCCCTTATGGCCAATTCACCATGGGAGCACCTTACAATCATTCGATTCAAGGTCTTATTGGTCCACAAATGCCATATCAATACTACCAGTATCCGCATCCAAATTAACAACTTCCATTTCTGTCTACTTTAGACCTACCAAACCTGTCTCGTTTGACCAATGATCCCATCATGCATGGTTATAATTGGCCACCCATTCTCGTTAAGTTACCATCCAATATTCCAAATTTTAATGGCAAACCGGGTGAAGACCCAAAAAACCATGTGATGACATACCCTTTATGGTTCTCATCCAATTCCTTGATGGATGATTCCATCCGCCTGAGGTTATTTCGAAGGACCCTCACCAGTCCAGTTGCCAAGTGGTACATTGAACTACCACAACACTCATTTCTTGATTTTCGTTCTTTAGCTATGTCATTGCTAACTCATTTCCAGTTACTTATCCGCTATGAAACTGGTACAGACTTACTAACTTCTCTCTGCAACGTCTCATTAAGGATCCCATTCCAGACCAATTATTAGCCGACTATTTTATAAAGTCTCTTTACCCACTCTAGCTATAGATGTAGTTATGGGTAGGGCCGTCATTGAAGAATAGGTTATTTCTTGTGCCCACTACTTAGACCTTGTCTATTCCCAATTTGGCACTTTGTATGATATTGTTCATGACGCTCCCCGTCCTACCTACAACCTTGTAAAACTACCCCAGGGACCTCATGCTGATAGAATTATGGGTTCCGTCCACTCCCAGCCTTCTACTCAAACCGACGGATCCTCGAGCCACCATGGTTCTTCCCCACCCTCACCACAGGCTGGGAGTAGCACAACCAATTCACCCACTCCTTCTCCCACAGAGGAGGTGAATTTTGTTTAGTCAGCTTCGCCTCAGAAATCCAGGTGTAAGAAGAAAACCAAAGGTAAACCCAAGAAGTCTTCCAACTAGCAAGAACATAAGAACCCTCCCGAAGACATGAAACAAAAACGAAAGGTCAAGTATCCTTGTTTACTGTGTGGTGGTGACCATTTTTCCAAAGAGTGCCCACACAGAGACAAACTGTAGAATTTTCTTAAGGGAAACTCCACACCCAAAGTTCTTAATGATCCCTTCCCCACCCAAAACCAACGAATGATCACCCAACACTCTTCTTCTCAAGAAGAAACATCCTCCAGCATGCATGTTCTCATGATGCGTAGTGAAATAGTTAACCTGAATACATGATCACGATCATACAACTAAATCCCTCCTAAGGAACCCGTCGGAAGTAATACTAAAAAAGCTTCCGCCTCTACCTCGGATATTTCCGCGCTGCAAGGTTCTATCACCATTGAGAAACCTTCATTAGATTCAATATTGCATCTGCCTAGGAGCATGATTCGAAAACCAGTTTGCAATCCTAATGCTCAGGAAGCTCAAAACTATAACATTGTAGAGGACTTGGTGCAATCCCCTTGTGCCATGTCGGTGCTAGAAGTCTTGCAGAACTATCCCAATCAACATAAGAATCTTCTTTCTTCCATCAATGTGGTAGACCTAGATTCCTCAAATATGATCATGTTTAAACTTGAGTATTTTAAACCGAGGATTTCCCACCATTTGGCTTTCCAAACTGCCACAAATCTTGCTGGGAAGACAATCCATCGTACTGTGTTAGACGAAGGTGTCTCCACCTTGATGATGTCGTTATCTATTTGGTGAGCCATCGCCTCTCCTGAATTAAACTGTTCCACTACTACACTAAAATCATTCAACGGTCATGGCTTCCAACCTCACGAGCTCTTACAAGCCTTAGTAGTATAGTTGGGGGGCAAGACTGTGACCATTAACGTGGAAGTGGTCACTACCCCTTTGTATTATAATCTCTTGCTTGGTACTAACTGGTTTTACACCATGACTACGGTCACGTCATCTGTCTTCTGCATTGTGCAATTTCCCCATCAAGGTCGAATTGTCACCATCAACCAATTGGAATTATGTACACTGGACACTCCTACTCATATAGGTGACAATGTCCCTCTGTTAGGACAATCTTCGCAACTATATGAGAGCATGGGGGTCCGCCTCATAAAAGATTCATCTCTTATGGGCGTATTTCCAACCCCAGATCCCCCTAACCATGTTTCCACGGTGAACAAGATATCCTCCATGATTCGATCATCTTCCAAATCTATAGATCAATGGCTCATACCCGATGAGACCACCATGCACTTGATTGGAGATACTATGCCTCTCTCACCAACTGTAGCTACTTATGAGGCTATCCAGTTATCCCCTGAGGACCACTTGGTTATGGCCTCTACATCTTGTTCTCTACAACGGACATAATCCTCACCCAACCCTCTGCTATGGACTTTCCATTCTAATGATTCCATTGTGGATATTATGAGCATGGATGAAACTTCGTGGGAAGACCTTCACCATCGATCGTCCTTCCTACCTTCATTAGATTCTGTGGAGAATGCCATCACAACCATTTTTTCACTAGATGTCTATCCTTTCCCGCAATCATTGATCCTCACTTGTGATACGGTTACAGAAGGAAACATGGAAAAAATCATGCCTACCATCCGGATTGACATCTCAGTTACACCCGGCATCGTGCAACATATCCGCATCAACCAGAATTGCTCTTCTGATGAGCTCACCACATCCACAGCCTTATTCAAACAATTTTGCAACGTCTTCACATGGACCTATGAGGAAGTGTCCAGGATTGATCTTTCCATTGTTGTGCACGAGATCCAAACCTATCCCAACGTTAAACTTGTCCACCAAAAGTTACGATGAGTGCATCCTCGAAAAACTGCAGAAATTAAGGCTGAGATTGAAAATCTCTTGAAGGTCAGCTTTATCTATCTTCTTCTTTTAACATAATGGGTCTCCAAAGTAATCCCTTTGGCCAAAAAGCAAGCCACTATTAGGGTCTGTGTTGATTATAGGGACCTGAACAAGGCTTGTCCTAAGGACAACTACCCTACCCCCTCCATCGATCAGATCATTGACAATTGCATCAGGAGCGTCCTCTTCTCGTTTATGGGTGGATTTTTTTACTATAATCAAATTGAGATCTACCTAGCTGAGCAACACAAAACCGCTTTCATCTGCCCCTGGGGTACATTTTCTTATTGTAAAATCCCTTTTGGCCTCAAAAATGTTGGTGCTACATTCCAACAGGCCGTGTCATATGCTTTTCAGAATGTGAAGGACTTTGTGGAACCTTAGCTCGACGATCTCCCTGCTCATTCACAACATCCCGAGTTCCACATTGACCATCTGACGACTGTATTCCTCAGATGCAGGTGGTACAAGATCTGTCTAAATCCTCACAAGTGCATTTTATGCGTCGAATCAGGCTTCTCCTAGGTTTCATCGTCTCTAAGGATGGGATCCGCATCGATCCCTTGAAGGTGGAATCCATTGTCGCTCTTCCACCTCCTACTGATATCACGAAACTACAAAGTTTTCAAGGGAAGAAAACATACCTACGATGTTTTGTTTTTAATTTCACGTGAAAGACACAGGGCTATATGCTATTGTTGAAGAAAGACATCCCTTCATCTAGGATGACCAAGCCCAACAATCCTTCGACAATTTGAAGTCTGTCATTACTCATTCCCTTGTGCTCCAACTACCCAATTACTATAAGGATTATATCATTTATCTTACCGCTTCTGCCACCACAATCACCATGGTCTTGGTCCTGGAAGACGATAAATCCCAGGCACATGTGATTTACTACCTCAATAAGGGTCTTATTGACTCTGAAACTCTTTCTTCACATGTCGATAAACTCACTCTCGCGACAGTCATTGCTGTCCAAAAGTCCTATCACTACATCCTGCTCCACACCACTATCATTATTTTCGATTCAAACAACATGTACCGCATTCTTACATGTCAGGTGCTCGGGGGAAAGTACTCACGCTGGATCATGATACTTCAGGAATTTGATCTCCTCTTCGAGAAGGCCAAATCAAAGACATCTTCAGTTTTTGTGGAGCTCATTTGTGATCTTCCTCGTTTTGATTTGAGAACTGAGCCCATCGACTCCCTTCCAAATGAGTCATTGTATCTCATCAACAAGTCTAACCCATGGTATGGAGATATCACATTCTATCTTCAAACCCAACGGTTCAACCCTCAACTATATCGTGATGACCATCGTCGTATACGCCACCACACCAAGTCTTTCTGGGATGGCTACAACCTAGAAAATCCTGCACGCCGGATACTATTGGCCTTCAATCTTCAAATATTTTATTGAGGTCGTTAACAAGTGTCCCCCATGCCAACTTTTCCAATTCAAAAAGTGCTCACATCCAACCCCTTTACATCCGGTTATTTCTGTTAGCCCCTTGGCTAAGTGGGGCATAGATTTCACACACTGTAAGCCTACCTCGGTCGGGGGGCATGGTTACATCATTCTAGCCATTGACTATTTTGCTAAATGGGCTGAGGCAATGCCTACATACAATGAGGACGGAAAAACGACTGCACTCTTCATGTTTAATCATGTCATCGTGTGATTCGGAGACCTGCAAGCCATTGTTACCAATCACGGATCTCATTTTCAAAACCAGATGGTAGATGAATTGAGTGCCACACTGGGTTTTTCTCCATACGAAATCAACCCCATACTACCGACAGTCCAATGGACAAGTAGATACCATTAATAAGATATTGAAAACCATGATTCAGCTCATGGTGGGTACACACAAATCAAACTAGCATAACATACTTTTTTCTTCCCTATGGGCATACAAGACCTTTGTTAACACTACCACCGGATTCACACCTTTTCAACTAGTTTATGGATTAGAGGCAGTTCTACCGATAGAGTGCGATATTCTATGACTAAAACTTGCAGTCGAACTTCTCCCGAATACTACTGCCAAGGAGGAACATTTCCTTCACTTGGAAAAACTCAACAAAACCCACCGCGATGTTGCACTTTCCAATGAAACCCATAAGAAATGCATTAAATACTGGTACGATAAGTCAGTCAAACCTCATGTCTTTAACGAGGGGGATTTGGTCCTCACGTATGACCAAAAACATGACGAGTTGGGGGCAGGCAAGTTTGAGTCCATGTGGCATGGGCCATATGTTGTAAAATGTGTCTTGGAAAAGGGAGCTTACAAGCTTAAGGATTATGATGGAATATCTCTTGGGGAGCCTCACAATGGGCTCTATGTAAAGAGGTACTATGCCTGAGTCTTTCACATGTTAGTATCTTGTATATATTGTACATGGTGTGTGTTTTTTGTGGTGTGACACTTTGCTTTAGTTTGTTAGGATCTTGGTTTTGCACTTATACCATGTTCTGCTTGCATGTGCAGATGGAAACCTATTTTGGATTTGATTCCAGTGCCAACCAGCATACCTGTAGCCTCACTTCGGCATCCTGGGTGCTTTATTCCCCTATCGGAGATCTCATTAGTTTGGGAGGGAGTTGTCTAGGGTACGCAACCAATAACGCTGCAGAGTATCACTCGGTGATTGGAGTCTTAGCCTACACTCTTTCCCTCAACACAAGTCACATTGTCATCCACCATGACTCATAATTAGTGCTCGCCCACCTTAACCGTGTCTACACCATCCGTGATCCCATGCTAATCCATGTTTTTCGACGAGTACGTCTATTGGAGAGGTCCTTCGAATATGTTCAGTACATTACACATACATGAAATATTCCATGGACAATTTCATATTGGAATGGTATATTGCACATACATGAAATATTCATAAACATAAAAGTGACACGATATGTACATAATTCATAAACAAACACATACGCAAGATCCTATAATCATCCATAAGAACAGAGTGTATAAATACGCCAATAGAGTCTTTATATATCATATCAAACTGTAGTACTGATACAAAAATATGAAGCATATAAGCTTTTAGTAAATATCCCCCAATACAAAATATGAAGCCTATAGCTTTCAGTACATATACATATACATGCGGGCCTATTCCCCATGATGCTCGTGATAACAAATGATCGCCCTCGCTACTTTCCTAAGCAGCAAGCCCAAGCGCTCAGACATGCCAACGATCTGACACTAGTACTAGCGAGGTAAATCATAAACCCTAGGCTCTGGAATGTCTAGAGTAAAATGCTATAGGTTCTCCTCCAGCTCATCCAGCTCCTCAATGGCAATATGCGCTACATCACCCATCACTAACACTGCTCCTCTTCTTGCAATTGAAGAGACACCAACTTGTCATAATGGACCTACATCTGCATCAAATATATGTCAACCATCAGTACTACAAAAAATAAAAAAAATATAAAACAAAAAACACAGTAGAGTTGTCGTTCTTACCAATGTCACCCCACTGCATCCCCTCGTGAAAAAGGTGTGGATCTCCCCTAAAGTTGGTCCCATTGTATGGATAATCCCCAACAATGAGGAGCTTACTCCTAAACCACCTGAAGAAGGGTGCACCAAATCTAATAATGGGACCACTGCTGCCATGGCGGGCCAACACTTCTGTCCAACGGATCACATGAAGATCTCTCGGATCCAGATCCTCTATATCAACCTACAGGTGCAGATGCGACACCCACTCCAGGAAGAATGAAACTACAACTGAGCCATAACCAAACTATTTCAATGCCCCACGCTGACACTTGGTTAGTTTTTCTTGCAAACTTGCGAGGAGTCCCTCACACTAGTTGAATACCATTAGAGCCTTACACTCCTTAGAATACTGTGGTGATATTTTCTTCCTACGAGTAAGATGAAAACCCCTAATTGGGATTAGAAAAGGCCCCTAGTTTCCTACCCAATACAGACAAGAAAAAAATAGACACTATAGTCCTCCTAGATCTAGCTCACACATCAACTAACAAGCTATGGAAAGACAAAGAAAGTAGATGGCATACCTTACTTTGATGGTTGTCCTTGCTGCTCCTAAGTTGCTCCAGCTCCAGCCTTTGATTATGGACCTATGATTCTGTTCACAAAGGAAAGACAACACCTTCTCCAAAGCAATATATGTATAAACAAAGATCTAACTTTAAAAACATAGACAATTTCATGCATTCATCATTAAAGACATGAAAATGAGAGAAATAGGCTAAGTTATATTAATGATAAGAAATCCAAAAGAAGTTGAATACAATGCTATACCTTGATGTCCAAAGTAGCAACAACTCCTTCCAAGCTCTCCAACATTACCCTTTCAAGACACATAGGATCATAAGTTTGGTGTTTCTAAGATCACCCCGCCCAGCTCATGGATGGCCCTCCTTAAGTAGGATTTGGGAAGGCCAACCAAGAGGAGAAAATGACGGATCTAAGTGAGTAAGATGTGGATCAAGGATCTAAACCATGGCAAGGAGGGAATGTGAGATGGTATTCGAAGGGGTACCTCGTCCCAAGAAAATATCCATGAGATCCAAGATCCAAAATCAACGGGATAAGCCTAAACCAAAATTTTTGCTCCCCTATAACTAAGGAAAGCATGAAAATATTGACATTTTAGCTCCCGCATAGGCATGCAAGGCACGAAAATTCCAATAAGCTCATTTTTGGTGGTGGTTAAGGTGGGTTTCGACCCCTTTCTTATTGAATTTGCTTCCAAATGTGACTAGGGAAGGGACCAACATTAGAATGAAGAGTCTTAACACCCTTAAGAGGCATAAACATCATGTTTTCCATGGTGGTGAAACATGCAGACTCTCACTTACACATGGTGTGGCAATTTGAGGTATAAAACATACATCATCTTGTACTTGTTCGCCAGATGAGTGGACCTACTGCTGTCCACACTCACAATGGTAAACAGAACTGTGCGAAGAGGTCGATATCTAACCTCTTTGAAGGAAATATTCCCACCTACCATCTGGGTTTCATCAATGCACCATTGGTTTATCAAATTCTTTATGGTATGATCACCTCGTCATGATCCTGATAATGATACAGGAGTCCCCTGTCAAGACAGCCCCCCAAGAAATAGATATCCTCAATATCTATGGTCAAACTATGAACACCTATCTAAAAATGTTGCTGCACCAGATCCCAATATTGGATCAAGTGCTCCAGTAATGGCACTTGGGCTCTCATGTCTGGAATGTGAAAGTACTTCAAAAATCCACAAATCCTCAATGCATCCATGCATTGAGGATCATTTTCCGCTTGGGAATCATCAAACTCATGCTCTCGTTCGTGCCATTCAACCATTGTGTTCACTTGAACCCTGCCCAAAATTCCATAAAAAATTTGTTAGGACCTTTCCAAACCATCAAAAGAGTTTATATTTAGCTGAATTTTGAGCTTGCCATGCGGACTTGCACCGCCACAGCCTATCCTTTCGGACAGGGCGTCACCAGCGCAAGACAGATTTTCGGGATTTGCGTCGGCACACCCTCAGCATAGTTCCCGAAAAGGTAAGTTGCGTGAGTCTGTGGGCGCAATATCCCTCAATCAACAAGATCAAAACTCAAAAATATGGAAGGAAATGAAAAACGTAAACCGCTAAAAAGAAAGGGCGTAGAGTTTACGTTTACCTGACACTGACGGCACGGGAAACGACTGGTCATGGATCCTGCAATCAACATTTGAAAATCGCTCTCCAAAGGTCACTTTCACTCTCCAACTTGGTAAAAGACAATGGTAATTCTTTTTCACTATTTTTCCCTATTTATATTGAAAATGGAATATGCCCTTTTTAATTTATTGTTTATTGGGATATTTTTCCAATAGTTGGGAGTGCTTTTCATGTTTGAACAACTGATCGACTGTTTTGACCTAGTTTTCGAAGATTTGCAGGTGCGATAACATGCCATAAATGATTGCTCATGTTTGTAGCCTTTTCACATTCGTTGTTGGGTGTGAAAAACTCTTCGAGCATTTTTGTGTCATTATCCCGCTTGTTAAAACCAATTAATGATGACACCAAGATAACTCTTTGTTCCTTCTCGTGCTCGTAAAATGATGAGAATTAGTTACCGAGTTATAGTTTCTCGCTTTTTTGGGATCGTTAAACTTCCATGAAAAAGGAACCCCTCAAAGTCTTTCTTTAAGCTCTTTTCAGGCTCTCAAAATACAAAAAGATCCCCAAGCGAACTTGATACGTTCACACTTGTAAAAGTATTTGAATGATCGTCTTTCTGGTGATAGTTTACCTGTTTTTCGGACTAGGAGGCACTATTTACGAAAAAGGAGCACTCGAGCCAATCATGATTGGAAGAGTTCTCTCTCACGTTGTTTTACCCTTTTTTTGGGCAAAGAGACTAACTTTGTGAAAAGGGAACTTTGGAGTCTTCTTTATTTCTTTTGAGACTCTCTAAATATGAAATGACACCAATTTTACCTTCTATGGACTTGTTAAAATTTAACCTTGAAGGGCCCATAATGTGATGAAGCCCACCTATCCTAGGTTCATAAAACATTTAAGATTGGACTCATCCATGGGATGAGCTATACCGAGCATCTTTTACGCTCCTCAAGCTCGTTAAAAAAAAAAAAGATTACTCATCAATCATGATGGGGAATATGTATGAGATTGTGTTCATTGTAATTATGGAAGTACTTAGTCAATATCGAACATGGCACTTGTTTGCATTTTTCATTCTGTACTCGGGTAATCCGTTTGTCTTCGAGTCCTGTTGATTCCGTGAGTCCTGTCACTCCTTTGGGTCATCCAAAGAACGCTTCCACCATCAGTTGCATTGGGGGTTGATATCATTCTCGTCATGTCAATACTTTCAATTCATGCCATTCCCATGTTCAAGAGATGTTCTTTATTCATTATATGCAGTCAGTATACCTTATGTCATGTCGGTCTACACTGAGTGAGCCTTGCACACCACTCTATCATCTAATTCACTCCAAAACTTTGTGGTCTTGTTTCGTGTCGATGATGAGGGATTCATAATGGCCATCCTTCGATGGATTCATCCTTTTCGACTTCAACACCTCAGCCAAGGATTCAATCTTGAAACCAATCAAGTACCTTGGTCCTACATGCCTCAATGGCAGGTTACCTCACTTTCGACATGAGTTTACATCATTGGCTCTTGTTTGAAAGATCCCATCGAGTGTTCGAACTCAACTCATTAATTCACTCTTGATGGTATGTACTATGATACATTGGGAATCATTGACATCAATGGTGATTTCCCTCACGCTTGTTAACGGTATACATCAATGACCGATAATCAAGTGGTTTCTACCATGTTTGACTCCAAGACATTGTAATCACATGGATATATTCGTAGAGTTGCAGGTTCGGCTTGAAGACCTTGGGTCATTCTCTTATTTCACCCAGATTGCGATGGAGATTGTTTGATTTACATTACACGGATCCACTTTGTATTGGTCGTGGCTATGTTAATATCTCATCGTGGATCCACGATTGTGTCTAGCAGCCATGATTATGTTCATTCGGTCTTTACTACCATGGATCTGCAATGTATTGGTCAAAAACCATGTTGTGCATCATATGAGACTTGTATCTTAGAGTCAGTTCTACTACAATAGCACCTTCCAACCAACAAGTCCTTGCCATCTATCTTTCAAATCATATCACATGTTTTAGTTTAATAGTTTCATGCTTTGGGGGGCATTATGTTACACCTAACTATCGCCATCATGAGTCCTATGTCAACTCAATGCCTTGATCCCTGAAGTTTCCCTAACCAGAAGTTATCTAGAGCAAGTTGTTGATCATTTATCCACATTTTCTAGTTAAGACAGCGTAGCTTGTCTTCCAGCAAGAAGTACCTGACTAAGCTCGGCCCATAGTGTCATGTGGCAGCCTACATCGGTGGCTCAGGTTTCCTTCATTCAACCTGCACTTTCCCCTTCTTGGTGCAAATTTCCCTCATGCAACATGTGTCGGGGTTGGTTTAACTGGATGAATGAGACCTTCGAGCGACTTCTCGAAGCATGATGAGGTGTAGGTTCATCCCTAAATTCTAGGTGAGCTGGCCTTTGGTTCCCTAAACTCAATGGATGATCCCTTAACCTTCTCCTCACAATATTCAACCTACTCTATCCACTTGTTCCGATAAATATGAAGCTCCTCTCCATTCCAAAGGGAGGAAATTCTATAGTACTCTCATGCTCGTGAAATTATCTTAGGTGACTCTCACTCATCCTTGAGAGGCTTAATTCAACTTTGGAGGCTTGGCTTGGTTTGGCTTGTTGGAAGGAAGGTTGCGACATTAAGGCATAGGTTGTAACGTTCTCTTCTTTTATACTATTTTTTATACAATTAATACAATATCTTCTCAAATATATTATCGTGTTGTTGATGTGTAGAGCTTACATCCTTAACTATTAGCTTAGATCAATCATATGTGATATATGTTTTTACTGTTTGATTGTTTCCACTTGTTCAACAAGACTTTACAGCTACATATCTTAAAGTGTTGGAGCATTGGATCAAGCAAAGAGCAAGAGGACTTGCGAATCCCAGGTAAGAGACCCATTTATCTACTTACATTTCTATTGATCTAGGGAATCTAATTATATTATGTGTTTATTTGTTCTAGATCCAATTGAACTAGGGAGATATGGCCTTTAAGTCCGCTTAGGTAGTTTTTCCGAAAGCAATATGCCCTAGCAGCTTAGCCTCCCTTAAAGAAAAAATGGGTTTTTTGGGATTCAAAGAAAGACCATATTTTCTGCACTTTCTGAAAGTGTGCTTCAAATGTGATAGATGTTCATCATCATTTTTGGATAACACAGTCATATCATCAAGGTATATGACTATGAATTTTTCTCTTCCTCCAACGAATGCTATGTCCATGGCACGTTTGGAAAGTGGCCCCTGCATTCATTATCCCAAATGTATTTTTATCCTACATAAAAGTTCCCAAGGAATTGTAAAAGTTGTATTCTCCCTATCTTCTTTACTCATGGCCACTTGGTTGTACCTTGAAAATCCATCCATCATAGATATTTTATTTGCTCCAACAACCTTTTGCAATATTTGATCCATTTTGGGCAAAGAATAATTTTATTTGAGTGAGCATTTGTTGAGAATCCTGAAGTCAACACACAATCGGATTTCTCCACTTTTCTTTTTGAGAAGAACCAAATTAGACACTCATTCAGATTATCAAAGAGGGATTAGAAAAAAAGTTTCTAACAAACATTTGTATACAATTATATTTAAACATTACAATTTGTATAATTATCAAAACAAGATAACACATTGGCATAGGACACAACCTTCAAATTATAAATTGAGATAATGACAAAATGCTCTTATTAATGCATGCAAAATTGGTAATTCTTCTTAACGGACAAAAGAAAACAAACAATGTTATTGTGGACCAATATATTAATCAAGCAAATTATGCTATTTAAATTATAATACAATATACATAACAATCTAGTAAAAAAACTATATTTTTTAACCCATAGTCCTTAAATAACATTGCAGTATCTTTTTTAACTAATAATCCTTCTTAAATGGCCTTCAAAACCACATCCACATATGAATGAAATGAGCCAAAAGTATAGTTTATAATTGAATAACGAAGAAAGCCATTATATATCTACTCTTGTTGGGAGGGCTTTCCCTAAAACCATCTTATTGAAATCCTTTCCCTAAAACCAAAAAGACAATACTTCCTTCTCCGAAAGACCCATATTTATTAACAATAAAGATAACCATAAAACCCATTATATATCTACTATTCTTTGAAGTTGGAAAGCCTTCCTAAAACCAATCATGCAAAATAGAAACAATCATCATATCATTATCGAGAACGGATTTGATTTCATCGAGATTATTTCTTTTATTATAATTTTTAATAAAGTAAGTTAAAAGATGTACCTTCTCCAAATTCTCGCCATACTTGGGAGTGGGGACTGTTCTACATACTCTTATTAGAGAGCTTACATCCCACTTAAACAATGCAAGAAATAAAATAATAAGTACGTAAATGTAGTGGGGGTTTTCAATATTTATATATGTTCTACAATAGAAAAATAGTTAATAGTTAACTTATTTTTATATATAACTAGAACATGTTTTACAACAAAGCAAAAAAAGAAGAAAATGCATTTACTATAAAAAAAAACTTTAAATAAGTATCTTCCCTTCCTCGAAGTAGAGGAGCAAATTACAATACAGTGCATAGCCGTTCTGGAAATGTTTAAAATTTGTCAAACTATTTCTAAAAAGGTTTGAAATATAGATACACTTCAACCATGATAAACATAACAGAATTTATCCCATAATAAATTACAAATATAAAAATATGCAATGACCTTTGATTTATAATTGTCAATTGCATCTTCCATTTGCTTTGACTTAGAATTGTCAATTGCATTTTCCATTTGCTTGATAGTTTGAAACACTGTCATGAGCAAAGGAGTACTATCAAGTTTATTTGTTTGTTGTGGACCATGGGTTTTTACCGTGATCTAGTATTGCTTTAAAAACAGAATGTAGCTATTTGCAAAACAATTTGATTTTATATTTAAAGCCAAAAGTTCATGTAAATTTAGTGGCTCAGTTATAAGATAACCTTGAGACATATAATCCCTAAAACTAGATGAGAAAAATATTAAAAACACAACTACAAAATGGATGGAATGCTGCACATAAGCTCTTACCAGAAACAGAAAAATCATAATCAGGATGGGGTCCCAAAGCGTGGATCAAATAACTAACAACAAACTCTGGAACACCTGTAAATGAGTTATAATCCAATTGCAAAAAGGATTGATGCAAATCGGTAAACAAATTCAACTAAGTATGCAAAAATGATACTAAAATCAGAATATACTAGCATAATCATGATTCATTCAATATACAGGCATGGTCCGAATATAAAGTTATCCCAGATTTAAACTAGGATCCATTCATAATGTAATATATATTTCAGCAATATAGAATTAGTTTAAGTAATTAGGGTTTCAACAATCTAACATAAAATAAAGAATTGAAATAAAATTTAGCGAATCGAAAAACTAAGCATTAATTAGGATCTGCACATGAACAATATCTTAGAACAAGTTATTTCTGAAAATTAAGACTAAAATACTCAATTTAACCATTCTGCAAAAAAACAACAATTTTCAATTCTTATGCAGGAACCCACTACTGTTACTCAATATTCATACTCCATCAAATGTTCTTTCTCCCAATCGGCTCCAACAATCTTTTCTTCCTGATCCCCAGCCTCTCCAACAACATTTTCTTTCTCCCCAGCCTCTCCAACAATCTGTATTTTCTCCCCAGCCTCTCCAACAATCTGTATTTTCTCCCCAGCTTCTTCAACAATCTGTTATTTGTGAAAAGAAATAGCTTCCGGATGATCCGCATCAATTGACATTTTGTCCCCATCTTCTTCAACAATCTGTTCTTTCTCACCATCTTCTCCACGTGGTTCTTGATTGTGCTGTTGTTGTTGTGAAGTTTCAGGTATTATCTTTTCTGAAGAGAGAGCTGGTTCGATCGCTTCTCTCAAGAGGCGCAGGAGCTCCGTATTTTGTCGTACAACATTGGGCACATCGAATTGATATGGTCGATATGGGACGTTTGCTGCAGCATCAGCTTTCAGTTTGTTCAAGATTTTCGTACCGTAATTCATAATGCTATCAAACAAAGTAAAATGTATTTGATTAGGGTTGTGGGTATTGGCAAAGCTCTGTGGTACACCCACCAGAGTCTGTATATCATGTGACGAGGAATAAGGAAGGGGAGTCTTTGATGAACTTAAGTATTGTTGATCGGCATATGAGTTGGAGGAAGGCATGACCATTGAAGTCGGGACATTGGGAGCATATTGAACAAAACTGTTGTTGGGAATATCACGTCCATAAATGGGTTTCTGGGGATAATTAGGGTTTGAGGGATTCTGGGGATAATTAGGGTTTACGGAATTCTGGCGATAATTAGGGTTTGACGGATTCGGGGGATAATTAGGGTTTAAAGGATTAGAGCTAGAGGAGGGAAGACCAGTATGTAGCAATGAAGAAGTAATGACATTGCCCCCCCTGCCCCGCTCGTTTCCTACTACTTGTCCACTGCCAGAACCAAATCCCACAACCTTTGGGCATTGAGTCGAGCGTTTCCAGCTTGTATAGTCCTGGAAATAGTTATCTAATTCTCCGCGATCACGAGCTAACTCATAATCATCCAGATTTGTAAGAATGTCTCGCGTCCATGGTGAAACAGGCTCCTCGTAAATTTGCGTATTTCTCCAGGAAGGATATCTCTCTGCTGTTCTCCAAAAGTATCCACGCCTATCCTTTGCCAATTTCATCGGCATATTCACCTGCGAGAATCAAAGTTATCGAACTGGAAGGTTAAACCTGTGGAGAGGAATGAAGGTCAGCGAGCTTCAGGTTTGGTGTCGAATATTTTCTTCTTTGATTGATTTATAACACTAAATGGCCAAACCTTGCGACGATTCGAAATCGTAACGGACGGATGAAGTAACCGAGTCTCATGGTTCACCATTATTTTGGAATTGATTGGGTTATAACCATCTTAAATGCCGATCTATATCCATTCTATTCTAAGTGTGAAATGTATTAAGGACTAAAAAGCATTCAAGAAACAGAAAGACATTTAACAAATAATTTCTTGAAGTGTTATTTTTTAATGATTTTTTATTTGATTTTAAATTTTTATTTTATAACTTAATATGGATTTTTTTAATTATTTTTTATTTGGTTTTAATTTTTTATTTTACTGGCTTACATAAAAATAAAATAATTTTTTTTTTTTTTTTATACATAATTTAACATAGTTACATCATTTTACAAATCTCCCGTCATAAGTTGTAAGCATCTCCCTACTCGATACAATAATAAATGACAAAGTTTTACTATTGTTTGTTTGATACACTTCTCAATTTAGTAAAAAAATGATTTAAACAATCTAGGGTGTTAGTATAAATGGTCAATAAAGGAAACATGATATCTCACCTGAAATCATGCCCCAACTCGTTCCATAATAATATTAAATGGTTCAATTTAAAAAAGCCTATAGTCTCCAAAGTTGAGGCCAGTTACCTTTCGGGCACTTGATTCCCACGTTTCTCCAAGGAGTTCTTAATTTTAAATGGTCTCTCATATAATTGGGGTGACCATTACCTATGTTATTTTATTCAAAAATGGGTTTATTTACTTTTACAAGGTGTAAGTTAAATGATTGTATCTATTTTTGGTGATTTTTTTAATCAAAATTTGGTTAAAATTGTTGAAATTATAGTTTTAGGTTGATGGAAGTGCATAATCTAAAAGTCTTATCCAAGGACACTAAATCTATTTATGCAATCAAAATTGCAATTTAAATAATAAAGAATATAATTCAGCCAATATCACATCACTAGATTCCCACAAAAATCATGAAAAAATACAAAAACTTGGACTTTTTAGTGCCTTTTAAAAGGTTTGCCAAGAATCAAGGGATTTTATAAATGTTAGTTGTAGAAATGAGTGTGAAGATTATATAGATTTAAGAAATAGAGCAGTTAAGATGGTAAAAAAAATATTAATTTATAATAAGAGGAAAAAGTCATATAGATGTTAAGAAAGATTGAGATAATTAGGAAAATAATTAATAATTAGAGAGTGAGGAAAATATTATGATTATGCTTTTAAGGAATAGGAAGTAATTAATAGAAAAATATAAATATGGGACATGAAAATTAAGATAAGGATCATAGGATAATTACCATAATAAATAATAATTAGATATAGATGAATTACCATAACAAATAATAATTAACTATAGATGAAAATAATAAAGGGATAAGAGAAATTAATAAATTAGTTGTTAAATAATTGAAGTAATTAATAAAAATACATAAATATGTTATATGGAAATTAAGGAATAATGATGGTTAATAGTTAAGATTGATAAAATTAAAAGGAGAAGAAGATAAGGGGAATAAAGAAGAGTTAAAGTGGAAAAATAATGAGAAATGAAAAGTTATAGATAGGAATGGTAAGGTCAAGTGAGATGAGTCAATGGTTAAAAGGAAAGCGAGCATTGCTTTATGTTGGATTATCATAGTGCAAAGGTATTTTTTTGAGCATTTTGTTTCAATTATCTTTGTGTTTATATACAATGCAACATAATTTCTAGTTCATGCATTATAAATCCTTGTACACCTAGTTGTGTTCTAAGTTTAAGGGTTAAAAATGCTACAAGTGGTATCATATCATCCAATTGATCACGTTGTTGTTATAGTGGCACTGAGCATAACACTCGGAAAGTGTACTCTCTAGTACCTCAGTAGTCGGGTCATATGGATGAGGGCATGGTTGAACCTCCTTAGTTAGTTCCTTGAGAAATTGGGTGAGTACTACTATTGGACCATACAAGTAGAGTGTTTTTTAAGGATTCAAATATTATACATATGTATAGTATTATAGGAGACTATTTGGATTGAAAAATTACATATATAGATATATAGGCTAATACTTATTAATATATATATATAATATACTATTAAAAATTGTAATTTTTTTGGCAAATGTTGGTAATTTAATAATATTTTATGTACAAATAGGTGAATTTTTAAGCTAATGGGTGGTTATATTTTTTTTAAATGGAAAAAAAGATAGTCAATTGGAAAAATGTCACCCTTAAAAAATACCCTACCTAAAAGTATATTAAAGAGTTATAGCACCTAGAAATCCCTTCTCCTTAGTACCCTAGAATTCCTATCCACTCTAACCAGCCAAGGAAATTCCTGCATCTTTTCATTTAGTGAAGGAATTTTGTAATTTTGTTCATGCAGTAATATTTAGTAAGGATTAATACTCCCATTAGTGTAAAAAAAAGTATGGGACTCGTTGACACCAATGTGGGAGAACTAGATCTCAAAAGAATCATTGTGTTGTGATTGTTGTGTTGGTATACATATATAACAACCCCTTTTGTGTGGAGTTGAGAATACAACATTTGGGAGTACATCTAAAAAGGTTGTTCATTAGCCACTAGTTGTTTTGATATAAGTTGTTTTCAATACTTGATAGATCATAAGTGGTCTTGTTTGTTCGAGAGGTGAACCACGCTGAATTGAATCACGCCCGAAAACAATAGAAACTCATTTGTTAATAGATACGAGAGATATATATATATGCATGGTATTTAATTCTCTTTTTTGCAGAAAATTTAACTCGACTAGGTCATACATAGTGTTTAACAAACGATAGGTGTTTGTGCAGAGGAAATTCACAGCTCATTTCAGAATGTAAGGATAAATGGAAATGGAAATAACGGATGAAAACTAGATATATTCAAGAAGTGACTGATATCTATATGTGTGTTTTTTAAGGATTCAAATATTATACATATGTATAGTATTATAGGAGACTATTTGGATTGAAAAATTACACATATAGATATATAGGCTAATACTTATTAATATATATATTTAATATACTATTAAAAATTGTAATTGTTTTGGCAAATTTTGGTAATTTAATAATATTTTATGTACAAATAGGTGAATTTTTAAGCTAATTGGTGGTTATATTTTTTTTAAATGGAAAAAAATATAGTCAATTGGAAACATTTCACCCTTAAAAAATACCCTACCTAAAAGTATATTAAAGACTTATAGAACCTAGAAATCCCTTCTCCTTAGTACCCTAGAATTCTTATCCACTCTAACCAGCCAAGGAAATTCCTGCATCTTTTCATTTAGCGAAGGAATTTTGTAATTTTGTTCATGCAGTAATATTTAGTAGGGATTAATACTCCCATTAGTGTAAAAAAAGTATGGGACTCGTTGACACCATTGTGGGAGAACTAGGTCTCAAAAGAATCATTGTGTTGTGATTGTTGTGTTGGTATACATATATAACAACCCCTTTTGTGTGGACTTGAGAATACAACATTTGGTAGTACATCTAAAAAGGTTGTTCATTAGCCACTAGTTGTTTTGATATAAGTTGTTGTCAATACTTGCTAGATCATAAGTGGTCTTGTTTGTCCAAGAGGTGAACCACGTTGAATTGACTCACGCCCGAAAACGATAGAAACTCATTTGTTAATAGATACCAGAGCTATATATATATGCACGGTATTTAATTCTCTTTTTTGCAGAAAATTTAACTCGACTAGGTCATACACAGTGTTTAACAAACGATAGGTGTTCGTGCAGAGGAAATTCACAGCTCATTTCAGAATGCAAGGATAATTGGAAATGGAAATAATGGATGAAAACTAGATATATTCAAGAAGTGACTGATATTATCAAATTTCTTCAAACTAGGGACATTTAGAACGTATTGAAGCTTCTGCATGACGAATTTCAGCAATTCATATAGAGTTGTAAGTAAAATCAGGGAATGGAGTAATGCAGTAACATTTTCATTACACAATACAAGAAAGAAAATCTCAATAACCTTGCATCATAGATGAAAATATTTAAAAGATATCATAGAGGCATACAATGATGAATCTATGACATAAAATTTAACTCTAAAACACTATGAATATCAATGATCTCACAATGAGACTGGAAAATGCATCAACTTTTCATCAATCATAAGGATATTTACATAGAAACATAATGGAACAACAATGAATTCATTGAAGAGGGGAAGAACATCTATCTGAAATGTAGCTGTAACTTTAATCTCTTACAATCTCAAAATTTCACAATCAAAAGTACTTATCGACTCTACAAAAATTAGTTAGAGAAACTCTCTACTATTATTGCCAACCCTTTCAAATAGAATACAATCCTCCTTATCTAGAGTTTGTAGGTAACCTTATTTGGATCCTTACATTCTAATCAGAAAAGTAAACTAAAACTAAATTTACATTTTACAAAGAAAATTTTACAGGTCTTCTTTCCCTAGCTAAAAATGCTAATTTTTTTACATTTAATTTATTTTGCTGGGAGTCTTTTTCATATTACCCCTCATATAGACATTTGGTTGACTAGAATACTGTCCTATAGGCCCCATTTGAGGGATAACATCTCGATTCATTTGGTGCATCTTCTGAATTTTGATAGGACCTGCAGGTGGCATGAATGAAATGGTATATGGTTGATTTGTAAATGCACCAGGCCCTTGATCTGTTGGAGATGATGTTGATTGCCTAGACTATAACCCTGATGCTTGACTGTATGACTGCCCCTATGATTGAACTGTTGCTGATCTCGGTGGAAAGACATGCTTGTGGTGTTGGATCACCATTTGGCACTCTTTTCCCAAAGAGTGCCTGTAATTCTTCAGAGTTTCCAAAGAAATTTCAGCATTTGTATGCTTCTCATTTGAAATGGGCCCCAATATTTTGGCAATATTCTTCAATCTTATCCAAATTTCAAAGCAACTCTTTATCATATCCACAGCTTGGTGTGCTTCTATATCTCCTTCTAGTGACTTCGAGGGGATATCATCCTTCTTTTGGTGAAGATGTTCTTGATAAGTTTCTTTGGGATACGAATGATCATTTCCATCCCATTAAGAAGGAATTCCCAATTTCAACACATGCTTGAAAATTAGTGCTTTAAAAGAAATTATTTCATCATTTAATTATTTAACATTGTCCCTCATTCTTGAAACATATGTCTTCTTCATAATCATACACCTTGCAATCTTGATTATCTGTTTTTTGTTGTTTATGCCATTTTCAGTTGATTGTTCCTTACGGTCCAGTTGTTCAGATAGCCTATGACCTCTGTAGATTTCCTTGGCATGTCTCCCAGTTTTTTTTCGACTGATTTTATTTTGTCCCATAGCCTAAGTAGATAGATCTAATTCATCCTGGATAACTTCAAAATAATCCCTCTTGTTCATGAACCAATATTCAATCTTATCCCACACAATTTGAGTAATTATTCTTAACAATTGTTCTACTTGAACATCCATTTGGAGAAACATTACTTGAATTTTTCGGTCTCCTACTTCTTCTCCAATGTTGAGATTTTATCTTTTTTCTTGCTGATTTCATATTCTAAATCAAGGACTCTGTTATCTTTGTTCTCCAGCTTTTTTTTTACCTTATCCATCCTGACACTTAATTCATTGTCTTCCTCAATAGGTCTAGGACTAGATCTCAAATATTCTTGGTATTCTTCCATTGAATCTACATCAATAGTACCTAGGATATCAGTCTAGGGATCACCTATAAATTTTGTTGATGTAGGATGACTTTCTATTGCAACCTCTAGGGTTTTCATTTTTGATTGACTGGATGTTTGAAATAGAGGGGTTTCAACATTATTACTCCCTTCAGTGGAAATATTTGTGGCTACGAATTTCAAATTTGCAATATTCCATTGCAGATCATCAATCTTCCTCCTTCTATCTTCATATACTTGTTGAAATTGTATCATGATGGAATATATATTTTCTTTCTCTTCTTTCACTTGCCCCAATTCTTAAGACTGTACTTGTTTGATTGTAGGCATCTTTATCTTTTTCTTTAGTGTAGATATTTCATTATCTTTCTTGGATATTAATGACTTGATTGGGGTGCCATAAGATGGATTTGCTTCCAAGGCTACCAATTTTGATTCCAAAGAATTGATGGTGGTATGTTTATCCCTGGTAGTCCATTTTTCCATCCTGTATAACTTATCAAATTTCTCTAGTGCCGGATTTAACTTTCTTTCCTCTTTTTTCAAATTTGACAATTTATGTGCACATCATGACAATTGTATGTTTGTAAAAATCCATCTTGTCTAACTTACTAAACTCCTTGAAATGGACTATGTGCTCCTCTTCTCTTCATTGGATTGGCTACCTTGGGTTCCAAAATAGAAAAAATCAAGGCATCCCCTTGATGATATGCCACTACTATTAGACCCTTCCCTAGGGTTGGGAGGTCTTGTCTCAGCTCCTTCATTATCTTCATTCCTTTGATATTTCGATATCCATCCCGAAGGTCTATCTTGACAGGGACTGATTCTATAGATGAAGAACCCTTTATTTTCTGAGGAATATTAAACTATATGGAAGGATAGATTACATATTGGAAAAGAGGCTTGCTTGGGAGATCTGGATTCTTTATTAGTTCAGTACTTTCAATGGGGATCTCCACCAATTTTGCTCCAACCTCTAATAAATATTGTTCATCTTCTTTTGTGGTAATCTAGCATTTTTGGGGTCTGGGCCTCATTGATCTTGGTCAATGTCCATATCCTGGACCTCCTCAATTATCTTTTTCTATCCAATTAGCTGCTGCTACTTTTACTCTTCTTCAAAGCATTTTATAGCTTCTTGGACTTCTTCCCAATTTTCCTTGTTTTCTATTATTTCCCATAGAGTCTTGGGTGTGCATACATATAAAAAATTCTTATTCTCTACCCTCTACTCGGAAATCACTTACTGAGGGTGATATGAATCTTTTTATACCTTTGGGAGGTTCAATTGAATAAGATATTCTTCTATGTACTGAAAATTATTCATCCCTGTGATAATGAGAGGTCCTACCTCTTGTGAAAAATGGAAGGTACCATGTTGTCTGAAATGCTTGAAATAAACATCATCTAAATCCATCTTCTGCCTTACAAATTCCATGGAAAATATCTTGGGTGTAAGGAAAGTAGGGAGTTTGTATGGCTCTCTTTCAAAACCATATACCTTGATAATAGTGTGGTCTTCAAAACTAAACTAATCTCCAACTTGAATTTTCGATGTGAGCTGTAGGTGTTTCTTGAGGTCGTAGAAAATCCTAGGAGGAGAAATACCATGTAATAGACTATAAGCCACACTCATGAATTTGTTTTTGAACTCATAGAAATTTGAATTATCTGCTCTTCTCAACACCAAGTCAGTCCATTCATGAACAAGTTTATGCATCCCTTGAATGTTTGTGGCTTTCATGCCCAAATGCTTGAAACTCTCAAAATTATGATAGAAGAGAAAAAATAGGTAGGAAGGGAATTTGAAATATTCAATAGCACATAATTCTTCTAGTTGTTCATGGATCTTGTCATCCAGAAAAGAACATAGGTCAAAAAGTGGTGGGTTCTTTCCTGGCTCTATAATTAGTTTCAGCATGACTCCCAAAATGACTTCATCTACTGTTTTATCATCCTCCAGGCCAATAATAGTGCAAATAATTGAGATGGCCTTTCTGGAGTCTTCACAGAAGAAAGTGGTAGCATAAGGGGGAGGGATCACTACAACAAATACTAGAATTAGCATATGTTTTAGCTCCATTTTTAGCGCCCACTCTCTTTTTTAGTGTATTTTGCATCATTTTTTGTACAAAGTGGACTCTTTTCCACGAGATGGTGCCTTTAATGGCATTATTTGTGTCCTTTTTTGAAAGTAGATGCTAATTGGGATGCTAATTAGCAACCCAATTAACGTCCCAATTAGCACCCCAATTACCATCCCAATTAACGTCCATAATAACATCTCATTTAACGACTAGAATAGCCTCCAAAATAATGTCCAAAATAGTGCCAGGTATAGAGTAAGTGATTGCGCTAGGAATTGCGCCAGGAATTTTGAAAGGAATTATGTGATGAATTGCACCAGGAATTCTGAAAGTAATTACACGATTAATTGCACCAGGAAAAATGTCTAATATAACGCCAGGTATAGAGACAAGCATATCGCCAAGCATAGTTCCTGGAATTGCTCCATGAAGTTGGAAAGGAATTGCACGAGAAAAAAGTGCCAGGAAAACTCCAATGTTGCGCCAGGATAATTCTAGGCATGTCGACAGAAGTAGCACCTAAATGGCCATTTTGGAAACTGAGAGACCCTGATTAATCATAAATATCCCTAAGGAATCCTATGGTCCATAACGAAATTATAATGTTCCTAACGACGTGATGATGCATATATCGATAATTATAAATATGGAAATGATGATTTATACAATATTTAATAGGATGTTGATGATGACAATGATGTTAATGTCAATAATGATGATGAAGGTTATTATAACAGTATTTGATATTGGTTGGCCCTAATGGAAACATAATTCACCTTAATGGAATCAAAGTGACCATAATATCCCTTAGATGACCCTAATCGCATCTGACTATCCACTAGTATAATATGAGAGATAAGTGACTAGGTGACTAAAAAAGTTAGTCGCCGCAGTTTTTTCAAGGGATAAATGACCAAAATTGAGCAATTTTAAGTGAGACAACTAAAAATGACTAAGATAAACAAATGAGTTAGTTGCGGGATAAGATATATGACTAGATAACACGTGACTAAAATAAAAATGACTAATGTAAATGACTAATTTAGTCACATGAATATAAATATGACTAGATAACAACGAATGAGAATATTAATTAGTCGTTTATGTTAGTCATTTTTAGTTGTGATACCCTGTCAATTGAAATTACAATTTTGGCCATGAATTTGTACAATTTACTAAATTGTAACACTGCAGATGGCATCTGAATCCATCTACAATGTTAAAATTTACTAAATACACTATATTAGATGGATTCATGAGAGACACCCTATATTAGAAATCAACAATCAATGCACCATATCCATCTCTAACCCATAGAGTTATTTTAGTCTATATAAATATAACCTTTTTGAATTTGATTTGGGCCCTATCATATGAAAGAATTTGGAATTTCTTCGAATAGAGTGGGAAGCACACACGATGAAATAAAATGGTCGTCAAGGAATTATGGTACCTGAGAATGAAAGATTGATAGAAGGCTAGGGTTTGGTGCATTTTGCGAAGATTTTCCGACCAGATCCATCTACGACAACCGGAAGGAAAGGTAATGGAAAACCGACACTATCTCAATGCTATGGCATGTGACAACCGTTACATCACAGAAAAGTCCCAAAAAGAATATTAGGATCAACCAAGGATAAAAATAGAAAGTGCCCACCTTGATTCTGCCAAAATAGGCAACTTGCGACAAAATAGTAAGCTAATTTGTAGAAAGGTACCAAACCAAAATGGAAATAGGAAAAAGAAGTTGGAAAATAAATTGGTAATATACAAAGAAAGTGAGGTTTGACAACCCTAGAATAGAAGGCATAATGAAAAAACTACAGTAAAAAGTTTAACTTCCCACTTTTTTCTCTTGGTTGGTACTGGGCTAGTCAAGCTTGCCTAAAAGTAACAGTTTTCGAAGATGCTTCAAAGTTTGGCTCACCTGACATAAGGAGGGCAGGGATGGATGGAGGGAAGATATGAAAATTTCTGGGCTATTGGACAACCATGCATTCCATTCATCGACCCACCCCGCCCGCAGGCTATAATTTCATCCATTCATTGATAATGGTTATTAGAACCAAGGTACCAAGGCCTCCAAAAAACTAGCGTAAATGAGTGGGTGTGTTGAGAGGGGGGAAGATGAAAGCTCATTTATATACCCTATCTCGGAAAGCTACCTACCTTGGGAACTAAATACGATGTTCTACATATATAATACTAATGGTAGACCAGACCTAAGGGAGAAGGGACTATACTATATTTAGGTTACATATTTACTTCTTCAACCTACTCGATAAATGTTTGTGCAACAACCAAACTTTTGCTTTCTTTCCTAAGAAAAGATAAAATATAGTCCCATTCCTTCTACACCAACATATTCAGAGTTAACCCTCCTCTATACATATAAATTGGTTTTTCTAGTTCTGAATAAATAGAATCTTCACTCGCCTCTGCCCTCCATATTTAATCTACATCGGAGAAATTATTGTCGATTTTAATATACTAAAGTTGATGACTTCCCTTCACTATAGGGGTATTAGGGGTGACAAGCAAGTCTCTCTTGTGCACGTCAAACTGGAAATGGTGACTCTAGGGTTAATGCATGAATAAAATTGCAATCTGTATTCACCTACATATTATTCATACTGAGAGACAAAAATGCCTCCTTATTGGTATCGTTATAACATACTTTCTCAAGCAAGAAAATAGTCTAATTGATTAAAGTTCTTGACCAAATAGGAGGTATCAGCTTCACTCGAATCCACTTATTTGTTTGATAAGGCTATTCCAAGAGCTGGCTAGGAGGAGCTATCGCTAGTGCAGGATATCCTTCACTTTATTCGTCAGCTCTCTATTACTCTCGTACCTACTGCCAAACACACCCTAAGACAATCTTGACTCCCAGTTCACTGCAGCAGTTTCAATATTTCCTATCTAGTATTTCCAAGTCACTCCTCTATTACTAAGATCCCCCTCTAAAGTTTCACATAACACCATGCTTCCTCCACATATAGATATCAACATGTACATACATTTTCAGATTAAAAAGAGGAGACAATAAATTTTCAAAATTATATATATAATGAGGTGCAATATTTTTCATTGGAATCTCAGTGGTAGGGGAATGTGAGTGATTGCCACATATATGAATGTGGGCCCACATTCATATTAATCGCACAATTTCCCTTGGGCATGGAAAATCCATAGTCTATATTCTCAAAATTTAGGTTCTTATACATTGTGGAGAGAGGTTCCAACTTTCCTAGAACTAAGCGAATCATTCTCCATTACGAAGCATGTCCTTCCACACTCAACTTATCACATCACAAGAGTCTTATACCACCCTTTTGAACCAAAATCACTATAAATTCCCTCCCTAACCCAGGAATTTATCGTTTATTTGGAAAGGTAATAATAAAAATAAATACAAACTAAAAAATAAAAAATAAAAAAAACTACCACAATTCCCCAAAACAGCTCTCGCGCCTCATTCACATAGTAACCTCTCATGTCCTCTCCCAATTATTCGCATACTGATTAGCAGCTGGTGCTCATTTTCATAGTATCCCTCAAATGCATGCAGGTGATTTGCAGCCGGTGCTCACAAGTTTTTCCCAACCCTCGAGCAAAGACCCTCGGTCGAGTAGGGAGACGAGACCCCAAGAAGCAGAGTAGGGGTGAGCAGAGCAAAGCACATCAGGAGTGAGAGGACCAGGGTGATATTCTCAGAAATCTATTCCTTGAGTATGATTTCCGACTTGGAGTACGATTTCACCTTTCTATTCGATTTTTGAGTTAACACTAAATTCTTTTGTGCATTGAACCTACTTCAACAAAGATGCTGAAGAGTAAAAGTATGTAAAGTAATTCTATTTCTATTTTGTTCAGCTTTCTGATATAATGTTTTTCAATTTCGAGTTCAATGCTTTATTTTTGTTTTTTATTCAATTTTTTCTTATATTTTTTTATGTCGCTTGTGATCTTGGTCAGAGAGCAAGATCAAGCGTGTGCCGCTATGCAAAAAATACAAAATACTGAAGAAAGTGAAGAAACACCGCAAGAAGAAGGCCAAGGAGGCTAAGAAGCTCGGAAAATTGAAGAATCACAAAGTTGAGAAGGATCCTAGGATACCCAATGACTCGACCTTCAAGGAGAAGGAGCTTCAGGCTCTTGAATCCAGGCAAGCTCGAGCCCTTGAAGAGATGGAGCAAAAAAAGGAACTAAAAAAAGAACGGGTATGATCTAGTTTTCACTAAACATTGGCTCATTTGAACCTAATTTTTTTTCTTTTAATTGAAATGCTGCTTCGATTGATTTGAGAAATTAACATTTTAGAAATATTTTTTAAGCTGCAATGTCGATTAGCCCAGTTCATCAAGAGCTTTGAATCTTCAAACACTTTGAGAAGTTTTATCCTTGTTTCTTTTATTGTTTTCATCAACAACCATAGAACATAAAATTCATCACAATTATTGGTCTCTTGTTGAGCACCATATTTTAGTAACAGGAAACAAGAAGAATCAAGGATTACAGGCCCTGCTCAACATATACTTTGTGTTCCTTGACAACCTTCGTTGAAGAAACCCCATGGCTTTGCTTGGTCTATATTTGGCATCAATAAACATCTAACCTTTTGTTCCCTTTCATTGTCAGTATGGTTTTTTTTGCTACTTGTGCAGGGGAGATGTTCAGGTCCTTAAATACCATCTGATTTCTTGCCAACCAAATCCCATAAGTAAATAGACAGGGTAGTGCATTATAAACTGCTACATCCTTGTCGGTTAGCCAGTCTAAAAGACAATACACCAAAGTCAACTTATCCCTAAATATTAAACCCTAAAAAAACCTAGAATTAAAGCCATTAATGAGAACAACAAAAGAAACTGAAGACAACCATCCCATAGTCCAATTTACAATCTACAAGTTCTTACCCAGCTGAACTAGCAGTAATCTAAGGAATAACGGATTCACCCTGTCATTATTTGTATAAGTTGAAACCATCATATCATATAAGATGTAAAAGAAACCCAAATAGAGGTGCTCGCTGCTCACTAGAGTTGGATGTAAGGTTTTGCAAGTTATTTCATCACTTAAAGTTGAAATAGATTACCATTTCTTAAAATCCATGGCCTGTGATCACATTAGGATTAAATATTTGAAAATGGTCTCATTCAATTAAATTTACAAAGACTTTTCTCAGAAAGAAGCATAATTTTTTGAAAAATTTTGTAGTAAGGGAGGTCTGTCAGGAAGGATGATGATATGATAGGACATAAGAGCAATGGAAGAGATGCACATATTGGATGCCCAATTTGTGAATCCAAATTTACCTTTCCAAACTGCATATACTCTATTGCCATGTACAAACCTGAACCACTGTGGCTTTACCAGATGATATCCATTACTCCAACAGCTAAGAAACCACATAATCGTCCAAAACCAAAAACAAATTCTTGCTACAAGCATCTACAATCCTCTAAGCTTACATAAAGAATCATTGACAATTTTTATAAGTTCAGAAACATCTTTAGTTACAACTTGTTTACCCTGTTGTAATGTACAAACACGAACCACTTTGGCTTTACCAAATGATCTCCCTTATTCCAAGGACTGGCCCGCATTTAGGATCAGCTTATAAGATTTCCTTTTAAATGAAAACAAACTTCAACAAATGATTTTATAGTCGTCATTTATGTGGAATGCAATCAAACGCTTGTCAAGCTTCTTGGCAAGGAAAATGCCAGTGTGTAAGCTTTCACTTTCCTTTCATGTGTTATCTATTTATTTATTTTTCAATATGCCATGAAGTCTCCCTATAATGAGCTCCTGGTTACATGCTAATATGAGACAGTACAATAGAATTTACACTTGATATTTCTGGAGGAAATGCCAAATAAGGTAGGGATGGATGCATTCCCCATCCATTGCCAATGCAATCATCACACTCTTTAACGTAGAATTTAGCATTGGTAAATATTTTCATGCCTACATATATTTCTTTCACTATTTTTAATGTGTTGAACCGTCTTTGACATTATGTACATGTTCTCAAGATTAAAAACAAAAAGAAATGGAGAAAAAGAAGATGGTGAATATAATAGCCTTCTCTTTTCTTCCAGTTCTATCTGTGCACAAGAACAAAAATAACAAAGAGTAAGGAATGGCTGAATGGCGAGTACTCAGAGAATCCACTTTATATTTGATTATCAGTCATGATATAACTTATTATTTTTTAAATTGGTAAAGCTGAGAGAATAACTATAATTATTTTTTGGTGATATGAAGTATTGTGTTGTGCGATGGCACAAGTTCAAAAATGCAACAGTTTTTAGCTTTTTTATAAGTTTATTATTATTGAAATATTGAGCAATACTTTCAGAATGAAATGCAATCTCTAATTCTTTGAATTTCAGTATTTACAGAAATAGTTTTTATCAACATAATTAACTCCCTTCTTTGAATTTCATATTTTACAAAGAATTGTGCATAAAGCGGAGGATGTCATTCGTGCATCGAGAACTCTGACTACAAAAGAGGTACCCTGCACACTTTATCTGCTTTTTCATCTATATAATTGATCTTTTTGGCTATGTTTTGCAAGTGTCTAGAATGCATTAATGTTTGGAATGTGGGTATGGTATCTAGTATTTGCTAGAAACTTCACACAAATTTGCAGGAAATGGCAGGCTGGGAGTGTCAATATTATTTAAAAATAAAAATAAAAAATATAGAAATAGAAATAGAACACAATTTTATAATTTTATATTCATACATAGTCATCATTTCCTGTTAGAATTTACTCCCTCAGAAATGTTGTGCATATGAGCTTTCATGTCTTGCATGCTTGATGGGCATTTATGTCCATAAAATGTTGATTTATTACTGGCTTCTTGCTTCATTTTATCCAATCTGTTTGATGTATGTGGTCTCCTGTCAGATTTGTTGCAGGGTAATATAATTCCACACATCTATATCCCACTCTTTAAGAGTGATCATATCCTTAGGTACGTGTTTCATACTCATATATACCCTAATTTCCTCTGCTTGACTGTAGGTGTTTTCAAATGAATTTGATTTTGGAAGACTTAATCAGTTAATTTTGAACATTCTAATTTCCGGGATAAAAATTGAATACTGTATAAATATGAACTCGACCATGTTTCATTGAGGTTATCACCAGTTTGAATTTTGAACATACTTTATGTCAATGTTTACACCTCTTGAAAAATTGTTTATTGTTATTCACTATTATGCAAGAAGCAATGGTCCATACTCCTTGAATTCATTTCATCCCACTCAAGTTTCACTTCAATTTGTATGTCAACCCAATCACTGGTCATTCAGATTACTGTTCTGTGTTATTGCCATCTTGATTCTTATTCTACTTATTATTTTCTCGATAACTAACACATGCATAAGACTGTGAAGAACCTGCAACAATTAATTAATGAAAATACATGAGATAGCAAAAATAACAAAACTCAGAATCGCTTTATTGATCACAGGCCACTTCGAGGGGGAAACCTCCTTTGAGCAAGCTCAATACAAGTAACTTCATGGTACCTTCATTGGCGTCAACACACACTTATATACTAAGTATATGCCCAATACTATGGGTCAATACCATGGGTTAATACAAAATATGGATGAACAAATACTATGGGACGACTTTCAAAGCATATGCGTCCAAAAACAATATACTAACAAAGTAAAGAGAAGAGTTGACACGGGTTCCTAACATCGCCTCTCCCTTAGAGAAAGCTTTGTCCGCAAAGCTTTATATGTGGAAATTGAAGTGGAATCTGAAGGAGTGGTTCCCCTAGAGCATTCTCGGGTTGCCTTCCATGCCACTGAATGAATACCTCTCTGATAGATTGAGAGAGAAACTGACGCCTTCTAAGTTTCAGGGAGGATTGTGTGTAAGGATGTAGATGAAGAAGAACTATATCAGCTACGTGAAAAGTGCACTCAGAACGGTGATGATCGGTTTGTTATTTCAGTCGAATTCGTGCCATGTGAAGATTGTTTTGTAGAATGAGAAGAATCTAATCGTTGTTTCGAAGAACCAAGTCAATTGCCTGAACTGGGGAATTGCTGAAGATGTATGGAAGAAGAACTGGTGGTGCCTGTCCATATACTGCTTCATATGGTGTCATGTTAGATGTGGTATTGTACCACCGGAGCGCTTCAAGTAAATCCATAGAAATAGCTATCCAAATCTGTGTAGGGATAGGCAAGGGTTCGAGTAGTCCCGAAAGGAGTGTCGGTTCACCCTTGTTGACCTGGAAAGTATGAAAGTCAGCCACCATCTGTTGAATTTCCATTTTAATTCCCTTCCAAAAGAAGTTACATTGTTCCTGGTCATAGGTTTTTAGGAACCCAGAGTGCCCTACCAATGGAGAAGCATGGATTTCATAGAAGAGATAGCCCTGTTGAATAGATTGCAACCAATTTGGAACAAGCAGAGAAACAGTTGTAAGAGAACCTGGGTCATCCAATGTGTGAGAAGGAGCATTTGCCACCAGATTGTCCTTACCCTTCTTGTATGTGATCACATAGGCATAACCCAGGAGTTGGATAGCTCATTCCAGGTGTGTTAGGGAGGAGATCCATTGTTCTAGGAAATTTTCTAGACTCTGGAGATCCATCTTGATGCAGAAATAATTCCCTAATAGGTATGGTTGCCACTTCGATGTTGCATGCAAAATAGCCATCATTTCCTACTGAGATGTAGATGCGTCTAAATTCTTACCGGAAAGGTCTCTTGAAGGCGACAAGCCCACTGGTTCAGCAAAGACACCTTCATATCTATCCAAGGAAGTAGTGGAGACCCTTGATGGGTGCATCTAAATGGAGTGGAGTTGAGCGATGACACCATGTGAATTATTCTTAAGGATATTTTCCAGAAGATGTGAACTGATGATGTGGAGAGACCCTGGTTGTAAGCCCTCCCGTAAATTTGTGTTGTTTTCCATTGACTGAAAACTGCATCCAAAGTTTAGCAAAATCCCATAAGATGGGGCCAAGAGTGTGTAACCATTGAACGCCAAAAACCACATCACATCAGCCTAAGGACAAGGAAAACATGTCAGAGCGCAGGTTATAATATTCTAGAGAGATATGCACATTATGACACTTCCCCTTGCAAGGTAAGGTGCTCCCATTGGCAACCATGACTTCATAGTTGGAGCAAGGATAGACAAAACAATCAGCCTGTGTGGTGATCCGAGGCTCAATGAAGTTATGAGTGCTACCAGAATCAATGACTATTGTAAGAGGAAGCTTCTTGAAGTAACCCCTGACCCGCATTATTTCAGGGGAGGTGTTCCGGCTAAAGCATGGAGAGATATCTTTGGGTGGTCTTCCTGAGTTGGAGGGTCAATAGGAGGCTCCTGAATGTCGACCTGATCATCCATTGTATCTAGACCTTCTTCACCAATTTCATAGGTAGGCAGAGAATCCACATCCAAGAGATAGAGCTTTTGTTGAACACATCTATGTCCTCGAGTGAATTTCTCATCACAATTATAACAAAGCCCTTTTTCTCTGCGTGCCTGCATCTCTGTTTTAGACAAATGCTTGATAGGAGTTGGTTGAGGAGCTGATGGGATGGAAGTTTGTTGAGAACCCATATTTCGGAAGGGAACAAAAGTGGGTTTGGAGCGTTTTTGGGCTACAATCTTGTCTTCTTCCAACTTAGCCAACCCTAGGGCTTCCATCATTGTGTTGGGATAGAACATTTTAACCTCTAAGTAGATTTCATCCTTAATACCACTGATAAAATAACTCCTCTAGAATTCATCAAACAATCCTTCTATGTGATTGGCTAGTTTCTCAAATTTTGTCTGATACTCTCTCATAGTGCCAATTTGGTGAAGTTTAGTGAGGGCTCCTATGAAGTCATCAAAAGCACTAAGACCAAATCGTTGCAAAAGGAGCTAGAAAAAATCTGGTAATTTTGGCTCTTCATGAGCCTTGATGTACCAACGGTACCATTGAAGAACTTCATGTTCCAAATGAAAGGATGCAAGTGGAACTGTGTTGACATCAAATGTATTATGTAGACTTAAATACTATTCTGCACGATAGATCCATCCAGTCGGATCAGTACCCCTGAAGCAAGGAAAATCAAGCTTCGGACCACGGAAATTTATGGAAGAAGAGATCCCATTGTCTGATGAAGACTCGGACTGTCGTTTGTTGTTCATGGCTAAATGCTCAAGATGGAGGCCAAGAAATTTTTCATCCAGATCCTGGAGTTTGGTTTGGATCGTTGCAAGTGCTTCCTCCATGGTGTTTTCTCCTGCACGGGTGACAGCCATAACCAGGAGTTTTTTTTTTTTTGAATGGGTAGAAAAACAAAAACAAAAGCTTATTTAATAAAGGGAATTTTGGATTTGGGAAAAACTCTGATGGGTAATTGGAGTTTGACTAGGCTTTGGACACTTTCGAATGGACAGGGAAGCAGAAAATGAGGATTTCAGAAGCAGGGTGAAAGAATAGGAAAATTTTTCAGAGAGGGACAAAGAAGCAGAAATAGGGAATGAACACAGTGGCAAAATTTGAAGGCAATTGGGTGAAAATTAAAAAAGTTATGGAAAACCCTAAAAATGGACAAATGTGAGATTTCTGACTTTGGGAAGTGGAATTTGGGATAGGGTCCTCAGGAATGAAAGATGAAGAATGGGATTATAGGGGTGTCAGGGAAGTTTCAAGGGAAACAGAGTGAAAACAAGAGAGATATGGCGAAAAAACAGATTTATTTTATTTATTTTTTTCAGAATGGCTCTACTACGGTGGAGAAGGGATCAGAAACAGGTGGATCTACAATGGCATGAAAGGGATCAGCAACAAATAGATCTGAAACGGCGCGGAAGTGATCCGAAATAGTTATGGATAGAGGAAATCTTTTATTTAACAGCTGAAAATAGATATGGACCCCGTATGCTCAGCTTCCTAACGGTTCAGGGGATTCACTTGGACATCAATGTTGTATGATGGCTTGCGTATTGGGGCAGTACCCCTCACTCCACGGCTCAGGTAAAACTGATAACCGCTTTTCCACAAACGATAGCTCTTGGTTTACCTCATGGGTGGGAACTAGTCAATCAGGTAGGGGTCGAAGCCCTTTTTGCTGGCAGGTCCTCTCAATGGGCCAGCTACTTTCGGGTTCCTGTGGTACTCCTCACAATGAGTTTTAGGGATTATGCCCAAGTACTTCCCACAGTTAAGCGGATAGGATTATTCCCATATTCGAACCTGCAACAGATGAGAAAAAGAACAATTTGGCAAAAATTTCACCCAATGATCCCAAAAGTGCTTTGATACCAGATGTGAAGAACTTGGAACAAATAATTAATGAAAATACATGAGATAGCAAAAATAACAAAACTCAGAATCGCTTTATTGATCGCAAGACACTTCGAGGGGGCAACCTCCTTTGAGCAAGCTTAATACAAATAAATTCACGGTACCTTCAATGGCCTCAACACACACTTATATCCTAATTCTATGCCCAATACTATGGGTCAATACCATGGGGCATATAATACTATAGGACGACTTACAAAGCATATGCATCCAATACTATGGGTCAATACCATGGGCTAATACAAACTATGGATCAACAAATACTATGGGACGACTTACAAAGCATATGCGTCCAACAACAATATACTAACAAAGTAAAGAGAAGGGTTGACATGGGGTGGTCCATACTCCTTGAGTTCATTTCATCCCACTCAAGTTTCACTTCAATTTGTATGTCAACCCAATCACTGGTCATTTAGATTACAGTTCTAGGTTATTGCCATCTTGATTCTTATTCTACTTATTATTTTCTCGATAACTAACACATGCATAAGACTCATAATATTATTTTTCTAATTTAGCAAATTTCCAGCTTGCAGGCTTCTTTAACAACGATGACGGAGGAAGCTACACGATTTATTGCGAACTTGCAAATGCCACCTTTGGCTAGTTAAACAGGCAGTACAACTATAGCTTCCAATTGTCCAATGATAGATATTAAAATAAAACTGTGTAGGCAGTTAAAACATTGATTGGAGGCAGGGAGTACGACGTAACAAGGAAATATAAGATAATATTTTTTTATTAATGTCCAACAACTGACCACAAAAGTAGGTCAATTGGATTGCTAGGCACAATAGTGTTTATACAATGTGGGAGTGTAGGAGCCACTCCTATAAAAGAAAAAAAATCAGATCCAATCTGTAAGAACTATGATCTACGCTCTAAGAAGAAAGCTGAAAGAAGAAAGCCGCCCTATGCGGGAGTGCTAGAAACATATATAACTATGTGTGTACTGCTAAGTTGCTGGGATATGGAGCCAGATTTTTGAGAAGCTAGTTTTCAGACATGGTGGGTACACAATATAAAAATATGCTTATAATTTTTGAAATAAAACTTATTTAAAAATTTAAAAATATATGATAGTATTGAACTTCATATAAACTAATTAACGTATAATATGATGCTTATATTGAGTAGTATAATTAACTTGTCTAAACCTAGCAATATGAATATGAATACTATTGATACTTGTATTTATTAGTATAATAGTTATGCCTTATACCTGGTAAGATAAGACAAGACAAGTTAATTTTAATAATGTCCAACAAATGACCACAGAAGTAGTTCAATGGGGTTGTGAAATACCATGATGTCAATATAAAGTGGGAGAGATAAGGAGGTTCCTATAAAAAGAAAGAGGCAAGTCACTAACCTAAAAACCAAAAACCAAGAAGAGATAAGTGCAAAGATGGAGAGTTGATCTAGAAGAGAGATGTACAGAGAGATCCACTAGAGAAAAAAAATGTACAAGGGGAGTGGATCTAGACTCTTTGGTACAAAAATGGTGAGTATGTCATGGTGCACCAGAAGCATCCCTCCCAGCATCCGAAGCCAAAGGAAAGAATCTTAAAATAAATGAACAAATTCAACTATTATCCAAGATTTAATACGATGTTCTCTCTAAAATTGTGAGGAGAGTGCCTCCTTTGAATCAAGTTCAGTCATGCTACCCTCTTGCAAGAGAAAAGATTTCTTTGACAAATTTTCCACCTGTCGCACATCATGTTACCTGTGCCCCCCTTGTGTAGTTTTGGAGTGGATCTTGGTTTGATCTAGGTGGATCTCTATCCAACTGGGGATTTGTGGATTCTTCCCTATCCTATTTGGATTGGATGTTTTAATTTCTTATAATTTTTTAACATAATGTTTGTAACTTCTCATGTAACTTAACACTTCCTTTTTCAAAAAGAGCTGGACATTTCTGCTCTGTATAGTTGAAAAAGACAGTTTGGGAACCTGCTTAGCCTCGGTGGAGGAAATGGAACCTCTCTCTTATCTTAGAAATGGGACTACTTAATCTCCTATAGGAAATAGGTGACACAATCAATGATCCTCTTCAACCATGGAATGCGATGATCTGTCTCAAGCTGAAGCTAGCGAGAGCAAACTCTAAAGTGACCCAAGTGAAATTTAAGGCTATGCAACCAATGTCTACAAGAATTACTCAAACTTGACAGTAAGACCGTCTTGTGGCTGCATGAAGTTCTCAAAGAAGAATGCGCCTTAGGATGGAGTTCCTTATGGGGGTGGGTATAATTGACTTGGGTGTATTGTTGGTAAATATCATATCTAACCACCTTGTTCAAAATTTATGCTCGGAGAGGAGGTGACTAAGGGCATCCAAAGAGTCCTTGGAAGGGGGAAGGCAATCAATGGAGATGATAATTGACTAGATAACTAGAGAGGCCTCAAAGGACCAACACCACCTCCACGTAGTGGGGGGTGGGGGGATTATGGAAGTGGTCTCCTCCAATAAGAAAAGAACCAGGAAGGGATATGTCTTCCTCCCTGAGGTAGAGTCTCACAGAGTCTAGATCATGTGGAGGAAGGAGTCTAGTTTGAAAATAGGATTGAGGCACAAGTGATGGGCACCAAAATCTGCTTGAATGATGGCTGAGGGGACTGTCTGTTTTCAGCAAATTATGCACTGCAGCATAAGTGTTTGGACTCTGTCAACTTAGCCCAATCAGGCAGAAGTAAGCGAGAAAGTAAAACAATCCTAGTAATTGTGTCGAAAAGATACAACTTGAAAGAGATATCAGGAAAATGCATTTGGAAACACTGATGCTCAAATATGACGAAGGGTATGTACCCCTTGCTTATTCGGGGCAAGAAGGCCTACCTCAATTCAAACCTAGAGAATGCAACTTACCAAATAATTGGCATGGTAGGATTGTGTGTCATAATGACCCAATTTGTTGAAAATTTTGCACTGCTTGTTATTTAATTTCTTGAAATATCTGGAGATTGGTTTTTAACATGATCTTGGATCTTAATGTCCCACAATTTCATTGCAATGTTTTCAATAACTGATATATCAATCAACATCACATTATTGAGTGTTAGAAAAGCTCTTGTCAGAAGTATCTAATAAAGAAATTTGTCTGCATGCTGTTAATATTAATGGTTTTTTAGTTAGTAGTTCGACTACAATTGAAATTATGAAGTAGTGGAAATTCAGATTACTGTAAGATAGCTTACAATTGAAAGTATGAAGCAGCAAAATTCAGATTACTATAAGATAGCTTACAACTAATTTAATTCAATTTGTTGATTGTATCTCGGATTCCTCTGGTTAAGAGTCTGTAGATATGCGAGTTAGTTTAAAATTTGGCTTGATTAATTCATAGCACTATTTGCAGGCTTACTCCTGTAGGAGATCCATCATCCCCTTGAGCTGCACATGTTGCAACTGTTGTACGTACCATGGTCGTCATCATGGTACCTTTCATTTTGTTGTCATATCCACATTAACTATGATAGAAATTCTACAAGTACATGCTCATGTTGTTATTTCTTGCTTACTATGATTCTATATAGGGTGGTATTGGTCTTGCTAGGTTGTCAACAGAGGATATACATGTTATTGACCTGACACAACAACGGCCACATTGGCACAGGTTATTCATCTAACAAGGACACATTTTTCACATGTATGGATCTTGTAAAGAATTAAAAATTATGTTGTTGAAACATGTGATGTTTGTAGGGTGGTTGTTCAAGGACCTGGTCCTGGACCTCGTTATGGCCATGTGATGGCTCTTGTAGGCCATAGATTTCTTTTAGCAATTGGTGGAAATGATGGTATGTATGGGTGCACAACTTATTTGTTTGTTATTTATATTAGACTATGCCTTTAGTATTTCATAAGATTATATTTCTGTAACTTTGTTGTTGCTTATTTATGTTGGGATACAAATCAATACCTCTATCTTAAATAGGATGGCTGCAAATTTCTTGTATTTGTCTTTTCTCCAGGTAAACTACCTTTGGTAGATGTTTGGGCCCTGAACACTGTAGCCAAACATTATGAGTGGCGTAAGCTAGAGCCAAAAGGGGATGGCCTACCTCCATGCATGTCAGTGGAAGGCATAATTTCTTTATTTTTTATTTTTGTTATATAAGCTTAGAATTAATGTTCGAGCTCGATTTTCTTAGAACACATGCAAGTTGAAGTCATTTTGAAACAATGTCAAATAAAAAACTAGTTATGGCACATTCAAGAAGTGATTTGATTCTACAGATGGGATTCAATCCTCACAATAATAATAAAATATTATGACCGTATCTTTTAACTTGAGGAAATTTGCATCTTGTATATTCTCTTGAATCTGTGCTTCACTATTTTTTAATCCTTTATATGAATTACGAAGGGAAGAACCAACAACTCTGCTCAACTAAGTTAGTTTCTCCTGCTACATATTTTATGTTTCTAGTTCTGAGTCTTGAATGTAAATAGCTGAAAATAGAATCCAGTCATAATTCTGTAGAAACTTTTCACAACAAAGTTAGGAGCCCTCCAATCTCAACAATTTTATATGTTTTTATACTCTGATAGAAATGATCCCAACTCCAGGATTTGAATCAATTATGGCATTGTAAATGATTAAGAATTAGGAAATCAAATAGAAAGAAAAATATACTTGTCTTAAATATTATGAATTATTGAATTAGATACATTCTGCAAAGGCTAGCCAAACCATTATCAGTGGAGGTTCAGTTTGTAGAAATGAACCCAATACCCTGTTGGTTGTGGAGCCTGATCTCCAGATTAAGAGATATTAGTATTCAGTCATGTCCGTACCCCAAGTTTGGTTATGATCCCGACACGACCCGAAGGGGGTCCGAGGGTATTTTCCCATTGTATTTCCCTTATAAAAGAAAGACATTGTAATACGGCTAGGGTTAACGATGTATTAGGTTTTATGCATTGTAAATATCTCTGAGATCAGGAAGAGAGACTGTGAGACAGTGAAGAGGAAGTGCAGCGGTTGTGCTGTAGGTTGTATCCCTTCACTTTGCTGGATGGAATAATAATAAGGAATAGCAACTTCAGTGTGGACGTAGCCCAAGTTGGATGAACCACAATATATCTGTGTCTCTCTTGTAATGTGTATGTGTGATTATATTTGCATTTTTGTTTATTGTTATTGCTCTGCGATCCTATTTTTCTAAAAATTGGTATCAGAGCCAAAGGTCTATTTGGCAGATAAACCCGCAGGAAGCTACGGTTTTTGGTTCGAGTGGGAGTAATGGCAGAAGAAGGAAAGTTTAAGGTCAAAAAGTTTAATGGCCAAAACTTTCAGTTATGGAAGATGCAAATGGAGGACTATTTGTACCAGAAGGATCTATTCCTGCCGTTGGGAGGAAGAGCAAAGCAGTCGACAGCTATGAAGGACAAAGAATGGGAGGTTCTTGATAGAAATGCTCTGGGAACAATACGGCTGAGCCTGGCTTCGTCGGTGGCTTTCAATATCTCAAAAGAAACGACAACGGAGGGTTTGATGAGCGCATTGGGTAAGCTATACGAAAAAATATCAACCTCCAACAAGGTATTTCTAATGAAGCATTTATTTAATATGAAGATATCTAAAGGTGGATCTGTTACTAATCATTTAAATGAGTTTAATACGGTCACAAATCAGCTAAGTTCTGTAAGTGTGAACTTTGATAATGAGGTTAGGTCTCTTCTAATCTTGTATTCATTGCCAGAAAGCTGGAATAGCTTGGTCATGGTTGTAAATAAATCTGTCTCTGGTTCAAACACCTTGAAATTTGATGATGTTATTGGTGTCATTCTTAGTGAGGAAATGCAAAGAAAAAGCACAGGTGAGACATCAGGTAATGCGTTGACCATGGAGAGCAGGGGAAGACAAAAGGAGAGAGGAAAGAGCCAAGGTAATCACAATGACTCTAAAAATGGAAGATCCAAGTCCAGACTGCGAAAAATAGAGTGTTGGAACTATGGAAAGAAAGGATATCTAAAGAGAGACTGCAGATCTCTAAGAAGAAAGAAGATGCACAGAAGGAAACTACCCAGGAAGCAAATGTAGCAGGTGATGTGTTACAAGATGCTTTGATTCTTGCATTAGATAATACTAGTGATTATTGGGTAGTATATTCAAGGGCTTCATGTCATGCTACACCCCATAGAAAATATTTTCATGATTATGTTCCAGGCGATTTTGGACATGTTTTATTGAGTGATGATGAGCAATGTAAAATTATTGGAATGGGTAAGGTATGGATAAAAGTAAAGAATGGAACTGACTGGTTGTTGAAAGATGTTAGGCATATTCCTGCTATGAAAAGAAATCTGATCTCAACAGGGCAGTTGGGAGATGGCGGCTGTCTATCTACATTTGGAGAAAAGTGGTGGAAGATCACTAAAGGATCAATGGTGATAGCAAACAGAGACAGGGTAGGTACGTTGTATTTATGTCCTCATAATACTGGCCATTCTATCTCTTTAGCTTCCAAAGGAACAGATACATCATTGTGGCATCATAGGATTTGCCACATGAGTGAGAAGGGGATGCAGGTTCTCCACTCAAGGAAGTTGCTTCCAGATTTGAAGCAGGTAAGTTTGGAATTTTGTGAAAACTATGTTTATGGAAAACATAAGAGAGTTAGATTTCTCAGGGTTGGGAAAACAGAAGAAGAATGAAAAGTTAGAGCTTGTGCATATGGATGTATGGGGACCAGCTCAGGTACAATCTCTTGGTGGCTCTCATTATTATGTTACATTCATTGATGATGCAACTAGGAAAACTTGGGTTTATTGCATTAGACAGAAATATGATGTGTTTGCTACTTTTAAGAAGTGGAAAGCTTTGGTTGAGAATGAGACAGGAAAAAGGTTGAATTGTCTCAAATATGATAATGGAGGTGAGTACTGCGGCAAGGAGTTTGATAGTTACTGCTCATACCATGGGATTCATAGAGAGAACACAGTCCCAGGAACACCACAAGAAAATGGTGTGTCAGAAATGATGAAGAGAATGATCATGGAGCGTGCAAGGTGTATGAGACTGCATGTAAGGTTTCCCTTATAGTTTTGGGTGGATGTTGTAAATACTATTGTTTATTTAATAAACAGAGGACCTTCAAGTGGTTTGGATGATGGTATTTCAGAGGAGGCATGGACAGATAAAAAAGGTAAAGTACTCATTTCTAAGAACGTTTGGTTGTGATGCATTTGTCCATATTGATAAAGAAAATAGAACAAAGCTTGAAGCTAAATCCAAGAAATATACCTTTATTGGATATGGGGTTGATGATTTTGGTTATTGCTTATGGGATTATGAAAATCAAAAAATCATTAGAAGCAGAGATGTCATATTCAATGAAAAGGTCATGTATAAATATTAGTTGCAGAGAAAGAAACAGGAAAAGGAAAACACAGAGTACACAGTACTTGATGAAATTCAAGAAAATGAAGTTCCAAAGGTGCCAGAAAATCAAGAACAACATCAAGTACCTAAAACTCCTGCAACTGCAAGAAGATCTACTAGGTTAAGTAGACTCCTTGAACGATACTCTCCTTCAATGTATTATTTGTTGATGACTGATGCTGGTGAACCAGAATGTTATCAAGAAGCAATGCAGGTGGAAACTAGAAAGAAGTGGGAACAAGGCATGAATGAGGAGATGGACTCATTGCTAGGAAACCAGACTTGGGATCTGGTTCATTTGCCTACTGGTAAAAGAGCATTGCAAAACAAATGGGTTTATAGGTTGAAGGAAGAAGAAGGAGGTAAGAAGTGGTACAAGGCCAGAATTGTTGTAAAGGGGTTTGCACAGAACAAAGGTATATATTTTGATGAAATATTTTCTCCTGTTGTTAAGATGAATTCAATTAGGAATATCTTAAGTCTAGTGGCGGTAGAAGATTTGCATCTTGAACAGTTAGATGTAAAAACAGCTTTTCTCCATGGGAATTTGGAGGAAGATATATATATGCAGCAGCCACAAGGGTATGAGGTCAAAGGGAAGGAGGATTTGGTATGCAGGTTGAAGAAGAGCTTGTATGGCTTGAAGGAAGCTCCAAGGCAGTGGTACTTAAAATTTGACAGGTTTATGAAAGAACAAGGTTATAGTAGATGTCATTCTGACCACTTTGTTTATTTCAAGAAGCTAGACAATGAAAGATATATTATCTTGCTATTGTATGTGGATCACATGCTTGTTGCAGGGTCTAACATGAAGGATATAAATGTACTGAAAAGGAAGCTATCTAATTCATTTGCAATGAAGGATTTGGGTGCTGCAAAGCAAATCCTTGGTATGAGAATAACGAGAGACAGAAAAAATAGCAAATTGACATTGTCTCAGAGTGAGTACATACAAAAGGTGTTGGAGAGGTTCATAATGCAGAATGCAAAACCAGTAAGTACACCTTTGGCCATCCATTTCAATCTAAGTAAGGAAATGTGTCCCAAGACACAGGAAGAGATAGATTACATGTCCAAGATTCCCTATCAATCAGCAGTTGGCAGCTTGATGTATGCCATGGTGTGCACAAGACCAGATATTACACAAGCAGTGGGAGTTGTGAGCAGATATATGAACAATCTAGGTAAAGAACATTGGAAAGCATTACAATGGATTCTCAGGTATTTGAGAGGTACTACCACTCAGGCATTATGTTTTGGAGGTTCAGACACTGTTCTACATGGATATGTTGATGCATATATGGCAGGTGATAAGGATAGCAGGAGGAGCACCACAGGGTATGTGTTTACTGTAAGTGGAACAACAGTAAGTTGGATTTCAAAACTGCAAAAGGTTGTTGCACTTTCAACAATAGAAGCAGAGTATGTTTCTCTTACAGAGGCTAGTAAAGAGATGATTTGGTTGCAAAGGTTTATGGAGGAATTGGGTAAGAAGCAGAAGGATAGCAGGTTATACATTAATAGTCAGAGTGCCATTCATCTTGCAAAGAACTCAGCATTCCATTCCAGGACTAAACATATACAACTCAAGTACGATTTCATATGCTCTGTTCTGGAAGATGCATTGTTGAAGCTAGAAAAGATACACACTAGCCAGAATCCTGCAGACATGTTCACAAAGGTAGTGACCAGAGAAGAACTGAGTTCCTGCTCGGTTTCAGTTGGACTTCTAGCATTAAGGTGAAGAGGAGAAAGTTTCCAAGTCCAAGTCCAGCAAGTGCAGCAACGGTGGAGTTGTTTTCATCATCCTCCAAGTGGGAGATTGTTGGTTGTGGAGCCTGATCTCTAGATTCAGAGATATTAGTATTCAGTCGTGTCCGTACCCCAGGTTTCGCCACCAGTTTTTGGGCCCATGGTTTTGGGTAACCCGTGGTATTTTCCCATTGTATTTCCCTTATAAAAGAAATACATTGTAATATGGCTAGGGTTAATGATGTATTAGGTTTTATGCATTGTAAAGATCTCTGAGATCAGGAAGAGAGACTGTGAGACGGTGAAGAGGAAGTGCAGCAGTTGTGTTGCAGCTTGTATCCCTTCACTATGCTGGATGGAATAATAATAAGGACTGGAAACTTCAGTGTGGACATAGCCCAAGTTGGGTGAACCACGATATATCTGTGTCTCTCTTGTAATGTGTAAATGTGATTATATTTGCAATTTTGTTTATTGTTATTTCTTTGCAATCCTGTTTTTCTAACATACCCTCCTAGCAGGGAAAGTTGTTCTACTGAAGGATCATCAAAACTTCTTGAGGATTTATTCCTTGAAAGGTTGTGAGAAACTGGAATATCTTCAGTGGGGTCAGCTTGTTTTTTTGTGAAATTGAATACAAAATCTAGTGGACTTGTAAGGCAAGTGGTTCTATATATTTTCTTCTTTGTATATGTTTTCGTAATAATATGATTGGATTGTTTTCACATGTATGTTAATAATTATCAATGTCACAAAACTTAGTAATGGAAAAATTATGCAGGGGTCATCAGCAAAATCCAAAAAATCAGTAAAAAATTGCAAAACATAAACTCGGACCTGAAAAACTTGGAAAATTGGACATTTTAGGAACACTGATAATCATGATAAAAATACCTTTGAGAAAGACAAGAATGAAATACAGAGTGTTAATGGGACTGAAAAAATAGTATTCCTTCTTTGTAGAGGCACTGAGGGAATAGGATGCCATATTATGCCAGTATATTTGACTAGAGTCTGGGAAATAATTGTTTGCATGCTATAACATCTGTAGTTGAATGTTGATGATGCAACCTTCTACTGCAGCTGGACCTTTGCGACTTACTTTATGTAGTTGTTTTAAGTTTTTACATTTAGCAATCATTTCTCCTATAGAAAACATCTGACACTATGACCTATTCAATGACCTATTATCATAATCTGAAGTAGCTACTCAATCTCATTGTTGTTCATCTACTTGGGGTTTTAGGTTAAAAATTGACCCATGCCCATAGTAGGATGCTTCTCAAACTGACAGGGGAATATACTTTAGTGTTCAGATCCAATTTATGCAAATTATTGTCCATGCCTTTATTGGCATTGCTTATAGTTGTGTGGCTTAGTTGTCCATCAAGCTGATGTTGTGATCAAGTATGGTTTATCATTGGAACTTGAATTCACTGTTGTAACTCGTGGTGGTTGTTTGTCTTGGAATTTTATTGATCATGTAGATTGTACCTTGATAATTCTTAAGGCGTGGAAGGGACAACTTTGTAAAGAAAAACCAAGTTACATCTACATGATCAACCATGAACCAAATAATAGGTATCTTGAATATTATCAACCATATATTATTTCCTTATTAAGCAATAATAAAACTGAAGACAAATGAAAACATACAACAATATACCAACATTTTTAAGGAAAACGCTTTTGCGCAAAAAAATCCAATATGATATTCAATCTTATAGATTGCAACCAATGCATATTGTCTTTTATTATAATTACGAATCATGCAATCTAGGTGTTAATATTGCTCCTCTCCCCAATTCTTAAAGGGTGCTAGCTCAATGGAAGAGCGCCTACCTTACAAGCAGGAGGTTGGTGGTTCGATTCCTTCGTGCTGTAATGATATTGCAATGTATTTCTAAAAAAATATTTGTTGTGATAATTTATATTAGTTTTTAAACGGGAAGAAAAATGTGGCAATAGTGTGGAAGTAAAAATGGACGATAAATTGGGCACTAAAGTGGTAGCAAAACATGGTGCTAAGGTTGACATCAATAAAGATGCAAAACTAGGTGTTAGAAAGAGGCCCATCACTTGACACTAATGAGGAAGCCAAACATGGCGTTGATATGGTATCAAAATAATATGTTACTTTGGATGCAAAACATGGCACTACATAGGAAGCAAAATATGGTGCAACAATAGAATAAAAATTTGGCTCCATCTTGGCAGCAAAAAACGATGCAAAAAAGGAAGCAAAAATTGGTGCAAAATTAGAAGCTAAAATTGGTGCATATTGGAAGTAAAATGTGGTGCAAAATGGGATGCTAAAGTGGTAGCACATATGTTAAATTTTCAGAATTTACTTCAATCTGATCTAGGATCTTAACTGAGAGAACAACATGTACAGCAAATCTATAGCATATCAACCATGGACACAATAATGCAAGCACACAAGAGACACAGAGTTTACTTGGGGAAAACCATAAAGGTGAAAAACCCCAACAACTTCCTCAGAGATAGATAGAGCAATGATACAACTAGAATACAAGAGATAGTCTTCTCCTAGCAGCAGAGCCTCCTCCTCCACAAGTGTGCCACTCTCCCAAGTGTGAGTAAGAGAATATAATGTGTAAAATGAGAGAGACACACTCTCTATTTATACACTAACTTGACTTGACCTTTACTCAACTAGGTCGGCCTCAACTTAACCACTTAACATAATGCTCACTGGTCCGACCCCCACTAGGGTGGTCAAATAACCCTTTGACCCACATGACTTATACAGGGCCGACCCCAACAAGGTGGTCTAATAACCCATCAAGTATAAGTTACGACACTTACAATATAAATGACGACACTTCCATATAGAGGAATAATAACATCTCTATAGGAATACAATATACATATATGTGAAATACATTCTGAAGTTACATATACATCAACACTCCCTCTTAACTAGGAAGGTATTTCTCGACACAGGTCTTCTATCACAAGTCTTCTTCTTTGTATCATCGTCACTGGATAATCATCATCGATTCATCATCATCGTCACTGCTGATGCTATCTCAATCAATCTCTGAATCTACTCGTCATAGGAAGTTATACAAATCCAGTCCTTTTTCATACTGGATGCAGGCCCGCCACCTGCAGGTCTTCGTCATCACTGGCCATACTGTGGAAATCTCAGGACTTATTATGTGTGTCACAAAACCTTAAAAGAGTCTCTTGACTAGCAAGAACCCTAAAGAGCATTTGAGACCTTTTCATCCTGTCCAGATCTCCAAGACTTATTACATGTTACCCCACCACAAAACCTCGAAAGAGAATCTTAGGACTGATTACGAGCACAAGGCTCAACCTATCGGATCTCCTAGGGCACAAATTACATGTGGTCACCACAAAACCTCGAAAGAGCATCCCAGGACTGATTACGAGCACAAGGCTCAACATATCGGATCTCCCAGGGCACAAATTACATGTGGTCACGGCAAAACCTCGAAAGAGCATCCCAGGACTGATTACGAGCACACAGATCAACCTATCGGATCTCCCAGGGCACAAATTACATGCCATAGGACAAAACCTCGAAAGAGCATCTACCAGATATCCGAGGGCACAAATTACATGCCATAGGAAAAACCTCGAAAGAATATCTATAGATCTCCCAGGGCACAAATTATATGTCCTCCCAAGCAAAACCTCGAAAGAGCATTTTCCAGATATCCTAGGGTACAAATTACATGCCATAGGAAAAACCTCGAAAGACTATCTGTAAATCTCCCAGGGCACAAATTACATGCTTATCTGCACAACCTGTTCCACGGCCATAGAGTATCAACCTGATACTCACCATACATCATCCTGATGTACACATGATCATCCTGATCATCATCACTGCAACATCCTGCTGCATGTCATCTGTGATCATCCTGATCATACAATGCATCTACCTGATGCATACCAAGTATCTACCTGATACATATCATCATACATGATCCACTTGATCATACAGTGTATCCACCTGATACAAATACAAATACATTATACATATCGCCATACATGATCCACTTGATCATACTATGTATCCACCTGATACATATACAGATACATGGTCCAAGCATCCAACATGATGCATATACAAAATACATACAAATGATCCAACCGATCATATCCAGCATCCAACATGATGCGTACATACATATAAATGATCCAACTGATCATATCCAGCATCCAACATGATGTGTACATACATATACATATAAATGATCCAACTGATCATATCCAGCATCCAACATGATGCGTACATACATATACATATAAATGTCCAACTGATCATATCCAGCATCATCCTGATGCATATACAAAGCAGTAACTGGAGCATCATCCTGATGCTCATCATCCAGCGCTTACATCCACAGCCATGTGAAGGATCCTCCTTCCAACATGCTTGGAATGGCCTCTGCAAATGTGTCCATCACTGCTTCCTCGAAGTGTCATCAATACGAAGAACACCAAGCCTCTCTCTGAAGTACTCGAACTTCACTCTGGCTAGTGGTTTCGTCAGCACATCTGCAATCTGCTCGTCCGTCGCAATGTATAGGAGCTTCACAGCTCCTCTCTGCACCATATCCCTGATATAGTGATATTTGATCTCTATGTGTTTCGACCTATCATGAAACACTGGATTCTCGGACAACTTCACACAACTCTGGTTATCAAAAAATATACCAGTAGCATCCAATGGGAGATCAAATAACTCAGACAGTAGCTTCTGTATCCATACTGCCTCACAACTAGCTGAACAGGCTGCAACATACTCTGCCTCAGCTGTACTCAGTGCTACACAGGATTGCTTGCTGCTGAACCAAGAGATCACACCTGATCCCATACTGAAGCAACACCCAGATGTGCTCTTCCTATTTGTAGCACTGCCAGCCCAATCTAAATCAACATAACCCTGCAGGTTAAACTTTTGATTCGCTTCATACTTGAGCCAATAATCCACTGTACCCTTCAGGTACCTCAGAATATGCTTTACAACAACCAGGTGAACACTCCTCGGATCCATCAAGAACTAGCTCAATGTGTTCACCGCAAAGCAAATATCTGGTCTGATGTTTGTCAGGTACATCAAGGAACCAATCATCTGACGATACATAGTGATATAAACCAGCTCAGATGAAGCATCACACAGAAGCTTCAGGTTTGATGCCATAGGTGTGGCCATATCCTTGCAGTCCATCATCCCAAACCTCTTCAGGATCTCTACTGCATACTTCCATTGTCCAAGGAAGATTCCATCTACACTCTGCCACACCTCCATGCCAAAAACAAATAGTGCATCATCCCCAAGTTCTTCAACTCGAACTCGGCAGCAAGCTTCCACTGCGTGTCGACAATCAATCTATCTTCACCTGTAATAAACAGGTCATCCATATACAAAAGTAGTATCACTGGATTTCCTTCCTCAACCTTGTAGTAAAGGTTGGAATCCGCTTTACTCTTGGTAAAGCCCAAACTGGATAGAAAGCTGTCTATCCTACCATACCAAGTTCTGCACATATATATGACTACACCATTCAAGAAGGATGTCTTGAAATCCATCTGGTGTATCTTCTATTTCATCACTTTTATATTTCTCTATGTTGCCATCTGCAGCATGCTTGATCTGATAGTTCCATTTGGAAGTCACAACAGACTTCCCTTCAGCTCTTGGGACCGCATCCCAAACACCGTTCTTCATGATCGATGGATCATGGCATTCTTCTCATATCCTGGGAACTTCAATATCTTCAATAGATAATTTTGTTGCTTGAACAAATGTTGTAGTCCTTCTTTTGTAGGTGAATGTATACGATCTTTCCTACAAAACAAGTTAAATTGCATGATTAGAAACATCTGATAATTTTCAGACAAATTCTTACACATAAAGAAATATGTCATACAGTCATGCAATTATCTTAGCCAATGCTTCAATACAACATTTATCCATATTCCGTAACTTTCTAGATGCCTTCCAATCTCTACCAGAACATTGTTAAGAGTGTGCACAACTCCCAACATGTCAGCAAAGAGGTTTCATTCTAGATAAGTAGCAATGGAATGTTGTACAGTGCCATAGGCCACTTACCCATCACATGCATAGTAGTAGTATACTGTTCATTAATGCAATCATTCTAATATGCACAATACATATCCTAAGTCTAGGAATATGAGCATATACATCATTGAACAATTTTATTTAAACAAACAAATATGCAAGAAATGATAATTAAAATACTTATCTTTGTTTGTTCGTTGGGTGGACTCCCTCTGAGTCTTCGCTTCCTTACAGGAGCTGCTGGAGTCCTAATCTGAAGTAGCTTCTTCTACACCTTTCTGTTGTGGAATGTAGAGAGATGGTCAACTCCCTCTGAATATCTACATCCTTGCATAAACCACTGGAGTGTACTTCCTCTTGATCTTTGCTTCCTCGATTACTTTTCCTTGAACTTATATTCATTCTCGATCCCTATGCATGCTTGTTAGTATCATCATTGTGTTATCCTCTAGGTCTCATACATAATCAAACATTCATTAGTATAATCTTAATCTTATCAAAACACAATAATCTCAAACATGTATAGTCAGGATCAATTCAAACACAGATAATAAACATTAGTATTCAAGGTTTCAAGGAAGTCTTCTTTTATTCATACATATTCTTATTTGATCGTAGGACTCTTCTGGTTAGTTAAATCATCAATCAAGATAAGAGATATAATATGCATAAAACCCGTGATTACTCAAACCTATACCTTCATGATTCTTCTGGTTAGTCATATCATCAATTATGGTAAGAAACATAATATGCATACAACCATGACTATTCAAACCTATGACTTCATGAATAATCATGATCAACAAGACAAAAGTATAAGATCCTAACACAAGGTAGGATTCTAGCTTGATATAGAAAAAACATACTTGGATTAGCATGCTAGCTAGTTATGTCTAACATACCTGCATAATGTCTCCTAGTTCTCTTCAGTGACTTGTGCTAGTAACCTACATATCTCATAGGTTAACCATTATAGAACCAAGTTATACATACCTCGTAAATAGATCTTCTATGTGATCCATGACAATGGATGAATCTTTGTCTTCATGTCATCATGATCTTGAACTAGAACATGATTTGTCTTTCTTGGTGTGCCTTTCATGTTAGCGGACAACATAAACCTCATACAACAATCATAAGTGTCAACACCCTAATGAATGCATTCATAATTTGTTTAAGGTGATACGAAAAGTCTAAAATCAAGATTGTTTTAACTGTAATAACATGAAGACAAACATATCATAAACTTAATCATGAACAAATCTCGAGACATACCTGGATGATTCATACCTATCGAGATTGCTTGAAATCTTCTTATGTAAGGCCTTAGCCTCATCTCCCTCTGAAACAGGAACTTCTTCACTTATGCAGGTGACCAATCCATCCTCTTCTAGGATTAAACCAATCCCCTTGATTTGCAGGAACTGGATCTGGAGATGTAACAGGGTTTGTCAGAGAAACCCCAAAAATTCAAACTTTGAATTTCAAACTTTCGAAAGGATAGAAATATGTGCCTTGATGAGCTGATCAAGTTGGTATATTCAGAATTTGAAAACTGCAAAGTTTCACCCCTCGAAATTGCCTTTTAGATTTCTGGATTCACTTGGGACGACCCTGAATTAGGGTTTGAGTTTCCTGGAGCTTCACCCAACCAAAAGATTTGATTCAAAGCTCTAAGCTTCAATTTTTCTGAGGAGCTTCCAGCCGTGGTCACAGATTTCCAAAATCCCAATTTTTTGCAGAAGCCCTAATTTTCCATCTTTCCGATCAAAGTCCCGAACTGGGGTTTGATCAAGCCCGGCCTTCTTCCCAACCAAAAAATCTGATCTTGGTCTCTAAATTTCAATTTTGATGAGTATCATCCATCCGTGCTCTCCGATTACAAAAATTCCAACTTTCTCCGAAGCCCTAAATTCCGGAAGCCATGAATGGAGGTGCTCAAATATAATTTTCTTTTGACAGAAATATGTGCCTTATTTTTTCTAGTGTAACTCCGAACTTTTCAATCCACAGGGTCTGAAAAATTTTCTTGAGATATCCCGACCTGTTATCTTTCCATCCCGATAGGTCTGACCTCAATTGGATTCCCTAAGAGAGAGATATGCCAAGTGTCACAATGTGACCTGTTTATGGGATAATACAGGAGAGCGAATGTGTACGCCGTGCCACGTGTCACTGGTTCAACTTCGGCCTCTAAAACCATTTTATGAGATAGTACAGTCTGTGTACTACCTATCACGTTTTACGAAATTTCATTTGGAGCTTCCTAGCCCAAGTTATTACCCTTTTCCCAAGGTCACCTGATTTTGACTCAGATCTGGAAGAGGCCGAAACCCTATATTGTACAGATCATAAATCACAAAGTACAATGAATTAAAGTTTTTCCTTTGGGAACAAGGTACATGGGGATCTAATATTAGACCTGTAAAAGTTTCAGATTCGAAAAATTCGCCAAAATGGATTTATAGAAAAAGTGCTACGATGAATGGTTTTTTCTATATCAAGCCCTAGCATCGTAAGTGCAACAAGTGTCATACATGCCATATCATGCCTTCTTTCAGGCTAGCTCTGATACCATGTTGAATTTTCAGAATTTACTTCAATCTGATCTAGGATCTTAACTGAGAGAACAACATGTACAGCAAATCTACAGCATATCAACCATGGACACAATAATGCAAGCACACAAGAGACACAGAGTTTACTTGGGAAAAACCATAAAGGTGAAAAAACCCAATAACTTCCTCAGAGATAGATAGAGCAATGATACAACCAGAATACAAGAGATAGTCTTCTCGTAGTAGCAAAGTCTCCTCCTCCACAAGTGCACCACTCTCCCAAGTGTGGGTGAGAGAATAGAATGTGTAAAATGAGAGAGACACACTCTCTATTTATACACTAACTTGACTTGACCTTTACTCAACTAGGTCGGCCTCAACTTAACCACTTAACATAAGTTACGACACTTACAATATAAATGACAACACTTCCGTATAGAGGAATAATAACATCTCTATAGGAATACAGTATACATATATGTGAAATACATTTTGAAGTTACATATACATCAACAACATATGGATTCAAAATGGCATGCTAAAGTGGTAGCACATATGGATGCAAAATTGGATGCTAATTTGGATGCAAATATGGCATGAATGTAGATGCAAACATAAATTCTAACACGATGCTTTTAAGAATGCAAATAGGGCATTTATGGGGACGTCAGTTAGGAAGTAAAAGATGACGATCTCTATGAAGAAAAATAGGATGTTACTTAGGAATCAAACCTCGACATCGTTTAGGAAGCAAAATTGGATGTTATTCTGGAAGCAAAAAATGGGTGTTCTTTTAGACATCAGAAAGGATGCCATCTAGGAAGCAAAAAAAGATGTTATTTTAGATGCTTTACATTTTGTCCATGACGCATCCCATTTAGCGTCTACTTTGACCACTCAATGAAAAACAAATTACACTAAAAAGGGATGCTAAATGGGATGCTAATTCCAGGATTTGTTGTAGTGGATAGTTTCTATTTCCATTCCAGGATCTAGGTGTTTGGATAGGAACATGTGACGATCGAGCGACATGAGGCCATTAAAATTTGTGGCTAGGGATTTTTCATTGAAATGGTAAGGGGCCAAAGACTCAGGTATGCATAACATATTTCTCAAGGCTTCTGAGGTAATGAAGAACAAATTTTTGGTTGAATCAGATGATAGGAATGCTCTGGGTGAGGGTGAATAGTTCTTTGAGCACCATGTAACGAGTTTCGAGAAGACAAATGACTAGGGACAAATTGAGCAGGAGAAATTAGAATTCCAGAGTTTATGTTTATCCCGGTCATTGAAGGAAAGCTCTTTGTCTTCCCTGAGGGTCTCAGTTAGATCTGAGTTGTGGAAGATGGTGTTAAAAACATCTGCTTCGTGGTCATATACATTCTATTCCCCATAGAAACGAGGGTTTGAGAGTGTGGCTTTGGACTTGGGTGCCATCTTTCTCAGGTTCATAGTGTTAGGGAAGATAGGTGTTCGATCCCAACTAGGTTAGGTTTTCTGCAAACTAGGGAACACACAAACTAATAAAAAGAAGCAGGATTATAGTAACTCACATTACCAGAAGTGGTAGATGAATACCTACTCGACATGTGGATTCTGACTTGGCTCCAAAAATGTTGATCTGGAGCGGTATAGTTCATGCAACGCTGTATTATTGAGTTGGTTGTCATAGTAGCATGTTCTTTGGTTGTAAAATAATAAAATAATGGAATTAGGGTAAAATCCCCTTTGTACACCGAAAGCAAATACGCTTTACATGACAGAAGGTGTGGAGTGGAAAAAAGAACACAAGGGGTGAAGGGGCATCTTCGATAGGTACCAAGCGAGGAATTTTCCATGAGGTGACAGATTGACGAGATGTGTTGAGTTGTAGGGAAATTACCCCTTTTAATTGGGGTGGATACCACTATGGTTTCCCAGAGTGGTAACGCATCGATGTTGAGCAAATTTACAAAACTAATTTTAAGCGTGCACAACGAGTAACTGCAAGGCATGTGTCTAGAGTGCTTTTAGGTACAATGCGCACCCGATCTCACGTTTTGCTGGATGCAACTTATCGGTGCGCGATCAATCAGAACCGTCGATATTGATCAATGGGTGGGGAAGTTGCACATTTACTCGCATATTTAACTTCGATGATTTTCATGAGCGCACTTGATCTCTAGGTCGTTGATCTTGTTTGAGATCAAATGGATGGGTGCTCTTCAACCTTATCCCTCTTCTATTGTATTCTCGTACCTACCCATAGGTCCTATCTATATACTCTTCTAACTTGTGTCAAGCTCTTTTACTCCAAGGATAAAAATTTCCAAAAATTTATGTGCTCACACCCTGCATGGACAAAATCTTTCTAGGAAAATATTGGGTACTAACATAGGCTACGCTGGGACATGATGGTTCTCTGTAGGATTTTGAGGACTATAGACTAGTGCCTTCTTACATTGGGCTATGGAGTCTTGCCTTTGGGAAATTATTGATCACATTGAAAAATTCGTTAGCTCCTTAATTATTTATTTACATTGAAATAAAATGTTGTAAATTGCAGAAAGGACTATGTACAAAATCCTTCCTTTGAATTTGGATTCAATATAGAAAGAATCTCTTTAGAAGCCTATCATTGAAAACAACTTCTATCATTTCTCCTTTCTGTGCATGAATCTTGTAGGTATTGTTTTTCAGAACTTCAACAATGACATATGGGCCTATCCATAGATTTTCAAACTTGCCATGTTTTCCTTTGTCTTCCCTTCTTGCATTCCACTTCAGCACTAAATCTCCAAGGTGGAGATATATTTTCGATGCCTTCTTATCAAAAGTCTTCTTCATCTTGCCCTAATTTTCTTATAGCTTTAAACGTACCTGTTCTCTTTCCCATTGAAGCCCTATTAATACATATACCCTTCTTGCCATGTTGCTTGGTTCTTTTTATTTACGTTGAATGATTTTGAGTACTAGTAATCCTAATTGAATTGGCAGGACTATTTCTCTCCCATATACTAGTTGAAAAGGAGATGTGCCAACTGATCTTTTAACACTTATCCTATCATCCCACAAAGCATACTTTAGGTTCACATCCCAATATTTTTTATTCTCTGCCAACATCTTTTTTATAATTCTTGGCAAAATTTTGTTGGATGACTCAACCAAGCCATTTCCTTGGGGATAATAAGCAGTTGAATGGCCTAATTCAACATTATATTTCAAGAAAAAATCTGCCATTTTAACATACTTGAAAGTTGGAGCATTATCTGTAATGCTTTTTCTTGGGCATCCAAACCTTGAGAAGATGTGTTCTTCCAAAAATTTCATTATCACACCTTCATTAGCCAACCTAGTGGGAACGAATTCTACCCATTTTGTGAAATAGTTTGTAGCAGTTAAAATCCATCTAGGTTGATTGCTAGAATTATGATTTATCTCTCCAATGATATCCAAACCCCGCTAATGAAAAGGGGATGATGTGAAAACCAAATTTAGGGGAAAGGGTCTTAAATTTTGTTTTCCTGCAAACATTTGGTATTCCACACATGCTCTCGCAATATGATTAGTATCAGTAAATAGTTTTGGCCAATAGTACCCAACTCTCGGAACTTTGTATGTTGTAGCTCTCCAAGCATGATGACCACCAAAAACACCTTTATGCAATTTTGTGATTATGCCTTCTATTTCTTCCTCAATCAAAGATTTCAACAGTATCCCTTAGGGATATTTCCAGTACAAATATTCATCCAGTATGCAATATTTAACTGTCTGTAATTTTAGTGACCTTGTTTGTGATTTTGTTAGATAATCAGGACAATTCAGATTTATCCAAAAGTAAACAATGTCTCTATACCATTCAGACTCCTCGAATTTCATATTTACCTTCATTGAGTCCTCTTGGGAATCCTGAATTTCTCTCAATTGCTCTTCTTCTGTCAATTATGCAATCATATTTAAATCCAATGCCTCACAATTTGATTATGCTAGTAACCTAGCCAAACCATCACCCTTAACCAGCTTGGTGGGTTTTATTTCTAGGTCATATTCTTGAATTTTGGAAATCCACTTCCCTCTTCTACCTTCACTATCAGTTTGGCACAATATATATTTGACTGTAGTATGTGGAACATATGCAATTATTTGAGAATGCAAAACATAACACCCGAAATATTTTAACGCTTTAACCATGGCATATGCTTGTTTCTCCATGAGATTGTATTTTAATTCAACATCTCTGAGAGCCTGGCTGAAAAACCTTATGGGTTGTTCATGTCCATCATAATTCTTTTAGAAGTACAACTGCAATTGTATGAGATGAATCAAAATAAAATATCAAGAAAGGCTTCATATAATCAGGGAAAATCAGTATCGATGTCTCCCCAATGGATTTATTCAATGTTTCAAATGCTTCATTTTCCTCCTTATTCCATTTTACATCATTACTTGTTTTGAGCATGTTGGTAATGATTTTGATTAGTTCAGTGAGATTAGGAATGAATCTTCTCAAGAAATTGATTCTTCTTATAAATGACTTTACTTCTTTCTTATTTATGGGGGTTTCAAGTGCTTGTATAGATGCCGCTCTTTTAGTATCTATTCTCACTCCATCTTTGGATACTATATGCCCTTCCAGCTTACCCTCCCTTAAAGAAAAACTGGATTTCTTGGGATTCAAAGTGAGACCATATTTTCTACACTTTCTGAAAGTGTGCTTCAAATGTGACAGATGTTCATCATTAGTTTTGGATAACAAAGTCATATCATCAAAGTATATGACTATGACTTTTTCTCTTGGGTACCCGCACGAAGCTGGTACCTAAAATAAACACAACAACAGCGCATGAGCGGAAAAAACAAAACGACGCGCACATGCCTCCAAAGGCGTGCACGCGACGCTGCTTCGACAATGTCGAACGTCCACGTGGTTCATCCCACATGGAAAAAAGGGGTGCGCATGCGCCTTTGACGCGTACGCACAAAATTGCGTGCACGCGTCAATGGCGTGTGCTCGCCTTTTTTTTTTATATAAAAAAAATAGAGCTCACGGGTTTGTCATTTTCGACAGACCCGTGAGCTCACTCTCCAACCCGCGAGTGCACTGTGCAACCCCGCGAACGGGGCTTCGAGCAACCAAATCCTCATCAACACCAAGAAATCAACCCTACACCACAGTTCCATCGATTTCTCTAGGTAGGTGCTCCTCAAAGCACAAATTTGTGTTTATTTTTGTTTTTTTTTCCATTTGAATTTTAATTTTTAAAAAAAATTACAATCCATTAAAAAATTAAGGAAATTTAATTGCAGGCCATCTACACCTAACAAGATGTCAGACAAACCTAAACCATCCAATGAAACCAATGAAACTTGATCTCCAGAAGACAATATGGGAACCGACAATGAACCGAATGAAAACCCCAAAGATCAATTACACCAAGACTTAAATCAATTGACGGCACTAAGTAATGAATTGAACAGTACCAAGGAACCCTTTGGGATTTCCTTGGCTTCATCACTTCAAAATATTATTGAATCAATCAATATTGCACACAGTGAGATAACAAACTTGAGACAATATAGGGCTCGAATGAGGGAACACTACTCCACTAGGTTGTCCAAAGAGCAGATAAAATACCTCAACATCACCAAAGCCCAGTTGTATAGCAAGTTCATAGTTCCGTCGACGGGACAGCCTCTAGCTGTGACGAGGCCTCAGGTTTGCATGGACTAGTGCATTTACCAACCATGGAGAGATAACTAGAGAAAGAGGTGGTTCATGGTCTTTGACAGGCCCCCGTGCAACAATTTGTAGGTCCCACAGTATTTCCTTCGAAAATTGTGGGTTGATTTTGAGCTAGGGTACCATGTCAAGTATTTTGACATCACTGAGTTTTAGGGTATCATTCTTAGCTCTACCCAAGATCGACCTCAGGCACACCGCAACCCAGTTAGAGGACCTCCTGCACCCAGGAGAGAGCCAAACCCCCCTCCTCAGCCACCCAGGTTTGGTAGCGGCCTAGATGAGATTCATGACTCTGTCAAACGTGCCACACATGACTTGCTCAGACATACCAAATTTCTGGCCATGTCTTCCTAGAGCTGGGATGACATCGATGAGACACAGAGAGCTGCACAGTCTACGGGTGGTGGCTGGGACATGTCGGGTACAGGTGGAACCCAAGCGGGGCCTTCTAGTTTTGCTGGAACAATGGTAGATCGTTCTTCTCACTGTGGTCATTCTTGCCATGGTGACATGTAGCAGCATGCCATAGGGAGCTTCATGGATCAGGTTTTCTATTGTTTTATTTAATGTTCAAGTATTTGTTGTATTTTATTTGATATCGTATTGTTTAATATATTTAAATTTGAATTACACATTGTTGACTTTATTTGTTTTAATGTTCAGTTATTAGGGGTCGGGTCTCCATCCCCCAGGTGGGAGGACGTCGGTTCCTTTGACCTCGATGGAGCCATGGCGGCAGCAGAGGATATCACGGCACCATATACATAGGTAACTTCTTTACTTTGAATAATTAGATCCAGTTACGAGTAATTTGTGTTCAGTAATTACAAATTAATTAGCACTGAGTAATTACCATATTATCATCGTATTTTACAGTTGTGTTTATAATATTGTCTAATTTATTTGAGAGCTATCAATTCATATAATCCCACCAAAAAAAAAATGAAACCTTATAAAACATGAAAACCTAAGAAAATTATAAACATTTGTCCATGTTAAATTTAGGCATCCTAGACCTCTGATAATTATACAAATGGGAGCTAAATTTCCAAAATCTGTCATTCTTACTTGACCAATGATGAGCCCGCAGCTGGGGTTTTGGTGATGCCTGCAGTGTCCTTCATCCTCAGACTACCATCCAATGCTTGCTTGCTCTTCCTGTGCTTGACAAATGCCATGTGTGTTATTGTTGCTTTTCCATTTGTCACCATGTCATCCAAGTTATCTTTTCCATGTACTCTCCTTGTCCAAATCATCTTCAAATGACCACAGTATGGGTCATTTGAATCTTGGCTCAATAGGTGTGCCAATTGCTCCAATGCCCATCACTTTGTCCACCAAATCAACCTTTGTTTCCATGCCCTTATGCCATGTGTTCTTCAAGCTTAAACTTTGATAATATATTACCATGGTAATTATCACTTCCCCCCGTATTCTACTAATAGGTTCTTTTAATGGTAAAGGTGGTCAAATCACTTATATACTTCTGCTAACTTTGTTGCATCAATTGAGTTCACTGAGATGTTGTACTTGTCATTTTTGCATCCACCGAGACCAATAGGAAAACTATTTATTGCTATGAATTTTCACTGCATTGTGCAAAAATCTTGAGGAAAAGAGAATCATAGTGGCCAAGCTTCTAGAAATTCAAGAACCTGATGTTTCTCATGTCCTTATTACCCTAGTTTATTATCACGGGATTTCCAATTTATTCTAATACTTGAGACTAAAAGTAATCATACTACTAATCCTAGAACATGTTATAAGGAAATACATATAAACAATGTAATACAACTTATCACATGTATTGTCACTAAAGTTTTTGAAAATGATGTAAGGCCCATAAGGAAGAGCGATAATCTTACAAATATGGTCTATGGGGCCTTGCTATTATCTTGATTCAAATACAAATTGGTAAAACATTTGGCATCAATAATACTCATTTAACTCATTTGACTCAAGATATCTTTGATTTCAATCAAGTGATATCATTCTGACAACATAGATATTCAATCAAGAACACATAATTACTCATTCAATGCAAAAGAACATGGCACATTCAAGCTTGTAAGTAAGTTAATCATGAAAAATATTTATCTTTCTTCCTTTTTCTAATGATCAACACTCTAAAGTGTATTAAATAACATGCACACTAACTTAACTGCTATTTAGCACCTCTTTGCAAATTTAAACAATGAGATGCCATTTTATTTGATGATGTAAATGTTATGGAAATAAAGGGACTCAAGATCCTCACTCTAGGAATGCAAATACTTTTCCACTGGGTGAATCAAGCTTGTGGGAAACTACAAATCTATAGGAAGACATCAAAACCTAGGATCTCTTCATCAAGAACCCAAACACATTACATAGGTTTCCAATTCAAATTTGTAAATGGACATGAATTCCATTTTCTTATGAGGCACTGCACATCTCTCTAGGGCCAAAGGAAAATCTCACCTACTCATGGGGATGACTCTAGAAAATGAAAAGCTCACCATGTCACCTTCTATGTCCTCTCACTTTATTCAATTTTAATTTCATGCCATGCCACCTTCTATCCTTTCAGAATATTGAATATCATCTAACTTGGATATAAATTATTTGCAGTCATGTTTTTTAAGTACCATCATTGTCATTCTCATTTGCATTGTGTTTAATATTGTTAATATTGTTTTTATAAATTCAGTCTAAAAATTGTAGTGTTCACACAGGTGTTGGCGGGCTCCAGCGACCAGCCACCACCACCGGGGACCAGCAGTTCTCCACGTGCGCAGGTATCGTGTGTATTAAAGCATAAATTTAATTTCAAATACGATGACTTGTCCATGTATATTTATATTTTTGTATATTAAACTATGAGGTTATAAATGTGTATGCAGGTGCGAGCACTTCGGCCTGCCAGTGTCGTTATTCCTCCCTCCCCGACCTTTTGGCCACCCTATATGCCAGTTGTATCCCCTAGCATACATGCCCCATTCCCCAACCCTTTCCATCCATCCCCCCCCTCCTATATAGCACCACAGTTCCATCCAGCTCCCCCTTACATATCATATCCAATGCCACCTCCGTATCAGTTTCCCATGTTCCCCACCCCCCCCATCCGACCATGGCACACCACCCATCCACAGTCACCCATCCCTCTATCGCAACATAGACCTCGCCCCTCCCACATTCCCCCACCACACTCGCTTCCCCTTCCAGGGTGCCCCGATCCATACTACAGCCAGTTGGGGTCTATAGCCCTAGATGTCCATCTCCACTTCGCCCACACCAGTCCATGCCTCCTCCTTCCAACCCCCCTTCTTCCACTATTCCCCCTAATGGTGTATCCATCGTTGATGTGGCTACATCCTCCCCTTTACAATCCACCCTAGCATTGGAGCAGGTTTTCCAACCGATTGCTCCATTCGCCAACCCTGAAGACCAGTCGATTTTGTTCATGGTGAGATTGACTAGTTTATGAAAATCTCGTTCAATTTTAACAGAAATTACTATATACATCTAATTTCAGCATTGATCTGATTGTTCTAAATGTTGCAGGGTGGCATTGCCAAGAGACTTGGATCACAGAGGAGGGAGACCCCCTCACGACTTACAGTCTCGCATGCGGTGAGTTATCCAAGATTTGAAAACTATTTTTATTTTGAAATTATGTTTTATACTTGTATAATTTCCAGGAAACATTGACATATTATTGTTGTCATTTCAGGGCTCAGGGGGACGTGCTCAAAGACGTCGGAAGGACCCAACTTCCTCTAGCACGAAGAAGAGGAAGATCGATTTTGTAGATGCACCTAGGAGCTCCGGGGGTGGGAAGGAGGATTGAGAGACCCTCCTATGTACACTAGCCACGATGTGGCATTATCGGCATGATTTGCCATATTTTGTATAGGGCACCATGGGCCATATTTTGTATAGGGCACGAGTTGCCTTTTTTTGTATGGGGCACGAGTTGCCATTATATAGACACTGGGAATGATGTTCCATTTTTCCAAAAAGAGTACATGATTGGATCATTTTTGCTTATTAATAGATGGATCTACACTTGTGTATATGAGTTTGTCTTTGATTACATTTTTGCATACATGATTTTGTCTTCGATAAGAATGTTATGTAAAATTTCTCACATACATATAGATGTTATTTCTAGACACCAAGTGACCTCAATATGAGTCCCTTGTATTTGAATGGATCTTGCATCTTTTCCTTTCAGCAACAACATACCTAACCAAGCAAACTAAGGAGTGATATTTACATTACAAAGTGTTGTGACTTTAGGGCTACAAAAAAATATATAGCATAAGCAAAATCATCTCCCACTTCCAATCATGGGCCAAAATATTCCTCAAAATCCTTTTGATATCTGAAAAGAAACCCTAGGTAACTTGTAGTTGATATAAATAAATTAGGAATGTACCCAAGCCTAAGAGCCCATCTTTCCTATAACTACACCCTTAGAGACAACTCCCCCACCTTTTTACCATGAAATCTTGCAACAAGAGCATGGGAATCCATTCCCACCACCTCATGCGTTTTGATATCCTTTCCTAGGACTAGCCTCATAAGAGAGATTTTATGTTTTACACACTTCTTACTCTTCATTTTGACACTACCAACATCATTTACCTGCATCCCTTTGCTGGCTTCACCTTTATCATTGTCAACATGCTTTAAAGAATTGTCTCCTCCATCTCTAATCTTCAACCAACTACCATCATTTTCCAAAACAACCCTTCCATCCTCGAGATCTATAGGATTCACCCTTGGACTTTCTGGGTCCATAACCACTTCATATACAACACCTAAAATAATTTGATTATCCTAAATTAATCCATTTGAAATAGGACCCTCGCCACATATATAATGACTAGTCTATCACGATCCACAACTCTCATCTATGGATCATAGTGTTAATTGCATGTTATTTGAATGGTTATTATTTCACAAATTTGTCTTAAGCAATTACACACAACATATCCTAAATGTTTATGGTTTATTGAATGAATGTTTACAATCATCTAATCATTTACATTCTAGAAGTTACCAAACCTAGGCAAGTGGTTTACTGATTTTATTTCCAGCACATCTTTTTATATTTATATGCTCATGGATCATATGGAAAAACATTTAATTAATTAAGTTTGTGAAGATAAGATTTCAGCCATCTTTATTGAAGTGATTCAAATCACTAAAACTTAGTTGGGCCCTTAATAGATTGGGTGACACCCTTTTGCAAAGATTTTACTCTCTCCAAGAGGGTCTCATTCAATAATCACTCGTAAACTAATAACTATAACCTTGGAATCATTAGATATTATCATTTGTGGATGATTTTGGGAAATAAGCCAACATGTTTTAATGTGAATTTTGATTCTACAACATTATGGTTCATTGTTGATTTAAGTTTTGTGAATATCTTTATTTATCCATGAATGATTTTTCATTTTACACATGAGCAAATATTTATTTCTGAAAGGTGTCTATTTGATTAATTCACTTGCAACTTTCTGAATTAAGCACTCACATGGGACTTTAACTTAATGGAAAACACATCTTAATCTTCAAACAAGTTTGGAATCCTAAGACCTTTTCTCCAACATTGATCTATAACCCTCCCTTGGAATTTAAAGTAGGCCTAAAACTTGGGAAAATCTTTGCTGAGGTGATAGTGGCAATCATCTTCGGAAGTCGCACTTGTAGCATTAGAGGATTAGGACTTTTCCACTTGGGTGTGAAAACAAGATGTAACAGTATGCACTAGCATTTATGGACGAGAGAGATAGGGAGCTCCTGCATGCGCCATCCTCCATTAATTTCTAGTTTAGATGTTTTTCCTAAATTAGCAGTTTAGTTCTAATTCTGGCTTTTTTGTTTTATTTAGTTTTGCATGCACAGTGAGAGAGTGCAATTCCCTAGGCACTCATACGTGAGGATTACAGTCTAAGTTAAGGGGGGTAGATCTCTAGGAGGATACATGCTTGCATGCCTCAGATAATCCCAGTACAGGTGCACTTAGTTGGCCCATTTATCCATGCAAACAAGGCGCTCTAGAGTTAGAGTCTCACACTCTTAGGATACCCAAACCCTAGCACTAAACCATCTTCTTCATCCTCATCATCACCATCACCATCACCATCACCATCAATGTCTTCATCGTCACCACCATCTTAATCATCATCATTATCTCTAACTCTAACCCTAATTCAATTTCCTTCTATAACTCTAGCCCTAACCCTCACCCAAACCCTAGCACTAAGCCATCTTCTTCATCCTCACCATCACCATCACCATCATCATCAACGTCTTCATCATCACCACCATCTTCATCATCATCATTAACTCTAACTCTAACCCTAATTCAATTTCCTTCTAAAACTCTAGCCCTAACCCTCACCCAAACCCTAGCACTAAACCATCTTCTTCATCCTCACCATCACCATCACCATCATCATCAACATCTTCATCATCACCACCATCTTCATCATCATCATTAACTCTCACTCTAACCCTAATTCAATTTCCTTCTATAACTCTAGCCCTAACCCTCACCCAAACCCTAGCACTAAGCCATCTTCTTCATCCTCACCATCACCATCACCATCACCATCAATGTCACCATCATCACCACCATCTTCATCATCATCATCATTAACTCTAACTCTAACCCTAATTCAATTTCCTTCTAAAACTCTAGCCCTAACCCTCACCCAAACCCTAGCACTAAACCATATTCTTCATCCTCACATCATCATCGCCATCATCATCAACGTCTTCATCATCACCACCATCTTCATCATCATCATTAACTCTAACTCTAACCCTAACTCAATTTCATTCTATAACTCTATCCCTAACCCTCACCCAAACCCTAGCACTAAGCCATCTTCTTCATCCTCACCATCACCATCACCAGCACCATCAACATCACCATCATCATCATGTCTTCATCATCACCACCATCTTCATCATCATTGTTAACTCTAACTCTAACCCTAATTCAATTTCCTTCTATAACTCTAGCCCTAACCCTCACCCAAACCCTAGCACTAAACCACCTTCTTCATCATCACCATCACCATCACCATCACCATCATCATCACCATCATCATCAATGTCTTCATCATCACCACCATATCCATCATCATTATTGACTCTAACTCTAACCCAAACTCTAACTCTAACTCTAACTCCAAATCTAGGTTCCTCATCAACATCTCCATCATCACCATCTTCTTCATCGTCATCATCTTCATCAACATCACCATCACCATCAAAATCATCATCAACGTCTTCATCATCATCACCATCACCATCACCATCACAATCATCATCAACGTCTTCATCATCATCACCATCATCATCATCATACATGCCCGGTGGACGATTTTGCAGAGTTGACCCCCATGTGCAAAAATTGCACACTCCCTCACAGAGCAAAACCCTAGTTTCCAAGATGGACATACAATATGACACCAGGTAACAAGATCGTAGGAGAGGGGCACCCCTGGCACTATCCCGGCATCTTGAATCTAGCGGAGTCGACGGTTTTTCGATCGGAGCCACGGTCGTCATTCTATGGCTTGTTCAATCTCTCATCCAAAAGGCCTTCAAGGAAACCTGTCGGATATCTACCGGGGGCATAGAATGCCAACCGTGCAGCAAACCCTAGTTCCAGGGATTCCTATAGGTGTGTCTAGGTAGGTTCCGGCTGGGAACGCTAGCCATAAGTGCCCGACGGATGATTTTACAAAGTTGACCCCCATGTGAAAAAATTGCACACTCCCTCACTGAGCAAAACCCTAGTTTCCAAGATGAACGTACAAGATGACACCGAGGCCATGGGACCGAAGGAGAGGGGCACCCTTGGCACTATCCTAGCATCCTAAATCCAACAAAGTCGACGGTTCGTCGATTGGAGCCACGGTCGTCATTATATAGCTCGTTCCGTCTCGCATCCAAAAGGCCTTCAGGGACACCTCATGGATACCTGTCGGGGGCATAGAAGTCCAACTGTGTAGAAAAACCTAGTTTCAGGGAGTCCTGGAGGTGTGTCTTGGCAGGTTCCGGCTAGGAACGCTAGCCATAAGTTCCCAGTGGACGATCTTCCAAAGTTGACCCCCGTCTGCAAAAGTTGCACACTCCCTCACTGAGCAAAACCCTAGTTTCCAAGATGGACCTACAAGGTGACACTAGGGCCATGAGATTGGAGGAAAGGGGCACCCCTGGCACTATCCTGGCATCCTGAATCCAATGGAGTCGACAGTTCATCTATCGGAGCCATGATTGTCATTCGATGGCTCGTTCCGTCTCGCATCCAAAAGGCCTTCACGGACACCTGTTGGATACCTGTCGGGGGCATAGAAGTCCAACTGTGTAGCAAAACTTGGCTTCAGGGAATCCTGTAGGTGTGTCTAGGTAGGTTCTGGCTGGGAACGCTACCCATAAGTTCCCGGCGAACGATTTTGCAGAGCTGACCCCCATGTGCAAAAATTGCATAGTCCCTCAATGAGCAAAACCCTAGTTTTCAAGATGGACGTACAACACCGGGGCCACGGGACAAGAGGAGAGGGGCACCCCTGGCACTATCCCAGTGTCCTGAATCCAACGAAGTCAAGAGTTCGTCGATCGGATCCACAGTCATCATTCTATGGCTTGTTCCATCTCGCATCCAAAAGGCCTTCAGGGGCACCTGCTCGATACCTGTCGGGGGCATAGAAGTCAAAGCATGTAGCAAAACCTGGTTCCGGTGAGTCCTAGAGGTGTGTCTAGGCAATTTCCGACTGGAAATGCTAGCAGTAAGTGCATGGCAGATGATTTTGCAAAGTTGACCCCCGTGTGCAAAAATTGCACAGCCCTCACTGAGCAAAACCCTAGTTTCCAAGATGGACGTACATGATGACACTGGAGCCATGGGACTAGAGGAGAGGGGCACCCCTTGCACTATCCCGACGTCCTGAATCCAACGGTGTCGACGGTTCGTCAATCGGAGCCACAGTCATCATTCTATGGCTCGTTCTGTCTCGCATCCAAAATTCCTTTAGGGACATGTGCTGAATACTTGTCGTGGGCAGAGAAGTCAAACCATGTAACAAAGCCTGGTTCTGGGGAGTCCTGCAGGTGTGTCTAGGTAGGTTCTAGCTGGGAACACTAGTAATACCTTCCCGGTCGATGATTTTCCAAAGTTGGCCGTCGTGTACAAAAATTGCACACTCCCTTACTGAGAAAAACCATAGTTTCCAAGATGGACGTACAAGATGACACTTGGGCCACGAGACTGGACAAGAGGGGCACCCCTGGCACTATCGCTGCATCCTGAATCCAGTAGAGTCGACGGTTCGTCGATCGGAGCTACGGTCGTCATTCTATGGCTCGTTCCATCTCACATCCAAAAGGCCGTCAAGGACATCTGCTAGATACCTGCCGGGGGCATAGACCACCAACCGTGCAACAAAACTAGGTTCCGAGGAGTCCTGCAAGTGTGTCTAGGGAGGTTCTGGCTGGGAACACTAGCCATAAGTGCCCGACGCACGATTTAGCAAAGTTGACCCCAATGTGAAGGCCATCCAAATTTTCTCAAGGGGGCCATTTCTCATCCAGAGGCCCCTAGGCGTGCGTGGCCACTGTGTACAGGTCCACAATGGCCATGTGGGCCTGTGGGAGGTGACAGAATCCAAGTCCTCTCATCGGTTTGGGTTTCATTGCCTCGGGGAAAATCCTCTAAGTGTCCCTGAACGGCACCAGAGTGCCCGACTAGAATGCCCATAGCACCCGAACCGTGGCTTTATTCACGAATCCATCGATTTCAGTCGGTCCGGGACACCGGGTTTCAGCTAGGGGACCCCCCACAATGTCTCCTGAAGACCCATAAGCGGTGCCAACGAGCTATCTTCGGAGATAGGGTTTTGCTTAGTTAGGGTCATTCCAAATTTTCTCAAAGGGATGATTTCTCATCTGGAGGCCCCTGGGCATGCGTGGCCACTGTGGATAGGTCCACAATGGCCACATGGACCTGTGGGAGGTGACGAAGTCCAAGTCCTCTCGTCGGTTTGGGTTTCGTGGCCCCGGGGAAAATCCTCCAAGTGTCCTTGAATGGCCCCGGGGTGCCTGACTAGAATTCCTGTAGCACCCGAACCGTGGCTCGGTTTGCGAATTCGTCGATTCCGGTGGGTCCGAGACAGTGGGTTTCAGCTAGGGGACCTCCCACAGTATGCATCAAAGACCCAGAAGCAATGTCAATGGGCTATCTCTGGAGCTAGGTTTTTGCTTAGTGATGGCCATTCAGGGACACTTCGGGGATTTTCTCCGTGGACACGGAACCTAAACCAGCGAGTGGACTTGGATTCCATCGGCTCCCACAGGTCCACATGTCCATGCACGCTCGGGGGCCTCCGGACGAGAAATGCACCACTTTAGCGAATTTGGAATGGCCATCACTAAGCAAAACCCTATCTCTGGATATGGCCCATTGGAACCGCTTCCGGGTGTTCGAGGGATGTTGTGGGGGGTCCCTTAGCTAAAACCTAACTTCCCGGACCCACCCGAATCGACAGATTCGCGAACCGAGCCATGGTTCGGGTGCTACAGAAATTCTAGTCGGGTACCCCAGGGTCGTTCAAGGACACTTGGAGGATTTTCCCTAGGGCCACGAAACCCAAACCGGTGAGAGGAATTGGATTTCGTCGCCTCCCACAAGTCCATGTGGCCATCGTGGACCTGTCCACCCTGGCCACACATGCCCGGGGGCCTCCAGACAACAAATGGCCCCTTGAGCAAATTTGGAATGGCCCTCACTGAGCAAAACCCTAGCTCCGGAGATGGCTCATTCGCACCGCTTCCGGGTCTTCGGAGGATGCTATGGGGGGTCCCCTAGCTGAAACCCGGCATCCTGGACCCACCAGAATTGATGAATTTGAGAACCGAGCCATGGTTAGGGTGCTATGGGAATTCTAGTTGGGCACCTTGGGGTCATTCAGGGACACTTGGAGGATTTTCCCTAGGGCCACAAAACCCAAACCGACAAGAGGACTTGGATTCCGTTGCCTCCCACAGGTCCACATGGCCATTTTGGACCTGTCCATGGTGGCCACGCATGCCTGGGGGCCTCCAGATGAGAAATGGCTCCCTTGAGCAAATTTGGAATGGCCCTCACTGAGCAAAACCCTAGCTTCGGAGATGGCTCATTGGCACCGCTTTCGGGTCTTCGGGGGATGATGTGGGGGGTCCCCTAGCTGAAAACCGGTGTCCCGGATCCACCGGAATCGATGGATTTTCAAATCGAGCCACGTTTCAAGTGCTACCGACATTCTAGTCGGGCACCTCAGGGTCGTTCAGGAACACTTGGAGGATTTGCCCCAGGGCCATGAAACCTTAACCGACAAGAGGACTTGGATTTTGTCGCCTCCCACAGGTCCACATGGCCATTGTGGACCTATCCATGGTGGCCACACACTCCCGGGGGAATCCGGACGAGAAATGGCCCCCTTGATCAAATTTGGAATGGCCCTCACTGAGCAAAACCCTAGCTCCGGAGATGGCTCGTTGGCACCGCTTTCGAGTCTTCGAGGGACGTTGTGGGGGTCCCCTAGCTTAAAACCGGTGTCCTAGACCCACCTGAATCGACGAATTCATGAACTGAGCCACGGTTCGGGTGCTACGGGCATTCTAGTCAGGCACCCCGGGGCCGTTCAGGGACACTTGAAGGATTTGCCCCAGTACCATAGAACCCAAACCGGTGAGCAAAATTGGATTTCGTCACCTCCCACAGGTCCATGTGGCCATTTTCGACCTGTCCACGGTGACCATGCATGTCCGACGGCCTCCATACGAGAAATGGCCCCCTTGAGAAAATTTGGAATGGCCCTCACTGAGAAAAACCCTAGCTCCAGAGATGCCTCATTGGAACTGCTTCCGGGTCTTCGAGGGGCGTTGTGGGGGTCCCCTAGCTGAAACTCGGCATCCCAGACCCACTAGAATCAATGGATTCATGAACCGAGCCACGGTTCGGGTGCTATGGGCATTCTAGTCAGGCAACCTGGGGTCGTTCAGTGACACTTTGAGGATTTGCCCCGGGGCCATAGTGTGAAGAACCTGCAATAATTAATTAATGCAAATACACAAGATATCAGAAATAACAGATCTCATAATCACTTTTATATTGATCACGGGCCACTTCGAGGGGGCAACCTCCTTTGAGCAAGCTCAATACAATTAACTTCACGGTACCTTCAATGACCTCAACACACACTTATATACTAAGTCTATGCCCAATACTATGAGTCAAAACCATGGGACATATAATACTACGAGACGACTTACAAAGCATATGCGTCCAATACTATGGGTCAATACTATGGGCTAATATAAACTACGGATCAACAAATACTACGGGACGACTTACAAAGCATATGCGTCCAACAACAATATACTAACATAGTAAAGAGAAGGGTTGACATAGGTTCCTAACATCCCCTCTCCCTTAGAAAAAGCTTTGTCCTCAAAGCTTTAGTTGGAGAAATTGTTGCAGAATCTGAAGGAGTGGTTCCCCGGTAGCATCCTCGAGTTGCATTTCGGGCCACTGATGCCTTTGGAGTGTCAAGGAGGATTGCTAAAAAGAATATAGATGAAGAAGAACCATGTCAGCTGCATGGAAAATGCGCTTAGAACGGTGCTGATCGGCGTGTTGTTTCAGGCGAATTCTGGCCATGTAAAGATTGTCCTGCAAAATGATAAGAATCTAATCGCGGTTTCGAAGAACCGAGTCAATTTTCTGAACTGGGGAGCTGCTAATGGTGTATGGAAGAAGAACTGGCGGTGTTTTTCCATAGACTGCTTCATATGGTGTCCTTTGAGATATGGTATTGTACCACCAGAGCGCTGTGAGGAAATCCATAGAATTAGTTGGCCAAAGCTGTGCAGGGATGGGAAAGGGTTTGAGCAATACCGAAAGGAGTGTCGTTTCACCCTTGTTGACTTGGAAAGTATCATCATCAGCCACCATCTGTTGAATTGTCATTTTTAGTCCCTGCCAAAAGAAGTTACATTGTTCCTAGTCATACATTTTGCAAAACCCAGAGTGCCCTGTTGATGAAGAAGCATGGAGTTCATAGAAGAGATAGCCCTGTTGAACAGATTGCAACCAATTTGGAACAAGTAGAGAAAGAGCTGTAAGAGGAACTGGGTCATCAATTGTGAGAGAAGGAGCATCTTCCACCATATTGTCCTTACCCTTCTTGCAAGTGATCACATAGGGATAACCCATGAGTTGGATAACCCATTTCAGGTGTGTTGGGGAGGAGACCCATTGGTCCAGAAATATTTCCAGACTCTGTAGATCAGTCTTGATGTAGAAATAATTCCCTAATAGGTATGGCTGGCACTTCTATACTGCATGCAAAATAGCCATCATTTCCTGCTGAGAGGTAGATGTGGCTAAATTCTTACCGGAAAGGTCTCTTGAAGGCAGCAAGCGCATTGGTTCAGCAAAGATACCTGCATATCTATCCAAGGAAGTAGTGGAGATTGTTGATGGGTGCATCTGAAGGGAATTGAGCTGAGCGATGACACCATGTGAATTCTTCTTAAGGATTTTTTCCAGGCGATGTGAACTGATGATGCAGAGAGACCCTCATTGTAAGCCCATAAATTTGTGTTGTGCCGCATTGACTTTAAACTGCATCCATTGAACGCCCAAAACCACATCATATCCGCCTAAGGACAAGGCAAACATCTCAAAGCATAGTTTATAATCTTCCATAGAGATACGCACATTGTGACACTTCCCCTTGCAAGGTAAGGTGCCCCCATTTGCAACCATGACTTCAAAGTTGGAGAAAGGATGGACAAAACAATCAGCCTGTTTGGAAATCCGAGGGTCAATGAAGTTATGAGTGCTACTAGAATCAATGAGTATGGTAAGAGGGAGCTTCTTGAAGTATCCCCTGACCCGCGTTGTTTGTGGGGTGGTGACGCCGGTTAAATCATGGAGAGATATCTCGGGTGGGTCGTCCTGAGATGGGGTGTCAACAGGCGGGTGTTGAATGTCGACCTGATCATCTACTGTATCTGTAGCTTCTTCACCAAGTTCTAAGGCAGGCGGAGAATCCACATCCAAGAGATAGAGATTTTGTTGAACACATCTATGTCCCCGAGTGAATTTCTCATCACAATTATAGCAAAGCCTTTTTTCTCGGCGTGCCTGCATTTCTATTTCAGACAAATGCTTGATAGGAGTTGGTTGAGGAGAAGGCGTGATGGGAGGTCGTTGGGAACCCATATTTATGAAGGGAACAAAGGTGGGTTTGGAGCGTTGTTGAGCTGTGATCTTGTCCTCGGCCAGCTTAGCCAACCCTAGGACTTCCATCATTGTGTTGGGACAAAACATTTTGACCTCTGAGCGGATTTCATCCTTGAGACCACTGATAAAACAGCTCTTGTAGAATTCATCAGACAATCCTTCTGTGTGATTGGCCAATTTCTCAAATTTTGTCTGATACTCTCACTGTGCCAATTTGGTGAAGTTTAGTGAGTGCTCCTGTGAAATCATCAAAAGCACTAGGACCAAATCATGGCAAAATGAGTTGGAAAAAATCTGTCCAGTTTGGCTCGGGATGAGCTTTGATGTACCAACAGTACCAGCGAAGGGCTTCCTGTTCCAAATGAAAGGATGCAAGTGGAACTTTCTGGGCATTAGAAGTATTATGCAGACTGAAATATTGTTTTGCTCGATATATCCATCCAGTCAAATCAGTACCATTGAAGCGAGGAAAATCAAGCTTCTACCCACGAAAATTGCTGGAAGAAGAGAACCTGATGGCTACAAAAGATTCTGGCTGTCTGGTATTGTTCATGGCTGAATGCGGAAGATGGAGGCTGAGAAATTTTTCATCCAGATCTTGGAGTTTGGTTTGGATGGCTGCAAGTGCTTCCTCCATGGTGTGTGCTCCTACACGGGTGACAACCATAACCAGGTTTTTTTTTTTTTGGGTGGAATGGGTAGAAAAACACAAATAGAAGTTGATTTAGTAAAAGGAAAGTTGGATTGGGGAAACAATCTAATGGGTAATTGGGGTTTGACTAGATTTTGGACACTGTCGAAAGGACAAGAAGGAAAAAAGGGGGATTTCAGAAGCGGGGTGATAGAATGAGAAAATTTGGCAGAGAGGGACAAAGAAGCAGAATTCAGAAAGGAACTCTGTGGTAAAATTTGAAGGTGATTGGGTGAAATCTGAGGAAGTTATGGCAAACCCTAAAAATAGACAAATGTGGGATTTTAGGCTTTGGGAAGGGGAATTGGGGATAGCGTCCTCAGGAATGAAAGATGCAGAATGGGATGACAGGGGTTCCCTGAAAATTTCAAGGGAAACAGAGTGAAAACAACGGAGATATGGAGAAAAAACTGAATTTTATACTCCTTTTTTTTTTTTTTTGCAGAAATGGATCGGCAACAGCGGCGCGGAAGGGATCCACAACAGATGGATCTGCAACGGAGCGGAAGGGATAAAAAATGGCTGGATCTGAAATGACGACTGGAGCTAGAACGACTTTCAGAATAGATCTGAAACGGCTGGATCTGGAGCGGAAGTGATCGGCAATAGTTCAACTGAAAATCGATATGGACCCCAGGTATGTACGGCTTCCTAACAGTTCAGGTGTTTCACTCGGCCACCAATGTTGTCTGACGGCTTGCGTATTGGGGCAGTACCCCTCACTCCACGGCTCAGGTAAAACTGATAACCGCTTTGCCACAAACGACAGCTCTTGGTTTACCTCACGGGTGGGAACTAGTCAATCAGGTAGGGGTCGTTGCCCTTTTCGCTGGCAGGTCCTCTCAATGGGCCAGCTACTTTGGGGTTCTTGTGGTACTCCTCACAATGAGTTTTAGGGCTTATTCCCAAGTACTTCCCACAGTTAAGCGGATAGGGATTATTCCCAAATCCGAAGCTGCAACAGATGCGAAAAAAAATTTGGCAAAAATTCCACCCAACAAGCCCAAGAAAGTGCTCTGATACCAGATGTGAAGAACCTGCAATAATTAATTAATGCAAATACACAAGATATCAGAAATAATAGAACTCAGAATCACTTTTATATTGATCAGGGGCCACTTCGAGGGGGCAACCTCCTTTGAGCAAGCTCAATACAATATGGGCCAGCTACTTTGGGGTTCTTGTGGTACTCCTCACAATGCGTTTTAGGGCTTATTCCCAAGTACTTCCCACAGTTAAGAGGATAGGGATTATTCCCAAATCCGAAGCTGCAACAGATGCGAAAAAAAATTTGGCAGAAATTCCACCCAACGAGCCCAAGAAAGTGCTCTGATACCAGATGTGAAGAACCTGCAATAATTAATTAATGCAAATACACAAGATATCAGAAATAATAGAACTCAGAATCACTTTTATATTGATCAGGGGCCACTTCGAGGGGGCAACCTCCTTTGAGCAAGCTCAATACAATTAACTTCACAGTGCCTTCAATCACCTCAACACACACTTATATACTAAGTCTATGCCCAATACTATGAGACAAAACCATGGGACATATAATACTACGAGACGACTTACAAAGCATATGCATCCAATACTATGGGCTAATATAAACTACGGATCAACAAATACTACGGGACGACTTACAAAGCATATGCGTCCAACAACAATATACTAACATAGTAAAGAGAAGGGTTGACATAGGTTCCTAACACACAGAACCCAAACCAACGAGCGGAATTGGATTCCGTCACCTCCCACAGGTCCACATGGCCATTGTGGACCTGTCCACGGCGGCCATGCATGCTCGGGGGCCTTTGGACGAGAAATGTCCCCCTTGAGAAAATTTGGAATGGCCCTCACTGAGCAAAATCGTAGCTTCAGAGATGGCTCGTTGGCACCACTTCCGGGTCTTCGGGGGATGCTGTGGGTAGTCCCCTAGCTGAAACTCGGAATCCCAGACCCACCGAAACCGACAGATTCGCGAACCGATCCACTGTTTGGCTGCTACGGGCATTCTAGTCGGGCACCCCGAGGCCATTCAGGGACACCTTGGCCATATTAACTTGGCCCGTTAACTTGGCCCAATTACTCGTTGATGCAGGCTGGAGAAACTTCAGAGAGCCTCGTACCCTAATGATGTTTCCACCTTCATCTACTAGGGGAATATTCTTGCAAATACTGGTAAGCTCTTTGGGCTAGACGTAGTTATTTGCAGATGAATAGTGCAAAAAATGTGCAGTGGTGATAACAAGTTTACTGTCTATTGAGTATAATACTACATCCAGGAGCTACTCAACAAACTTTGAGATAGAAAGATCTGTAATTTTAGGATACTGATTCAACCACTCATACAATTTCTCACCTACTCAGGGATCTAAATTTATAATTTCCTTATGGGTAGATCCAGGCATTCTCGAGGATCTAAATTTATAATTACCTTCTGGGTAGATTCAGGCATTCTCGAGGATCTAAATTTATAATTTCCTTCTGAGTAGATTCAGGAACGGAATAATATTTGGCGGCACTTCCAAGCTCCCCGGACCATTTGGTTAGCCACAATATGTGCGACTCCTTTGACGAAAGATAAATTCTAGTGTGGACGGCAGCATTTGATATACTAGCCAAATAAATGTTGTTGGAAGAACTTACATATTTCAACAAAGGAGCGTTTTGCAGGTGACTTGAAAATCCCTTCCAATTTTCAGCAATAAAACTAAGAAGTTCAATGTACACATTTTCAGGCAAGCTCGTCAACCGATCAGAAAACCAAATCCAGGGAGATAACCACGCCCAAAAAATTAAAGCTATTATAAAACTTGTTTATCAAGATAAGGATGGACTATGTGTGCATTACGAGGAATACGAAAGAAAAGGTACCTATAGACCCAAGTTTTAGATGATAGAGATGAATTACCACTTAATAGAGCACGAAATGTTGAACAAAGGGCTAATGGAACACAATGAAGGATTCCCTAGTTCCACTTGTTATTGAAAATGATACTTTCTCTTGACGAAACCAGTAAAAAATATGCCTGTATTATAAATGGAAATCCTGTTACAAATTTCGTCGGAAGAAAAGCATAGATACCTAGAACTGCTATATTTCCTTCTGTAAGTCGCTCGCCCATCGGAAAAGCTAATGTAATAGCCCATTTCCCAACATCTTTCCACGGGAAACCGCTGCCTCCACATGTAATAATCATATTGTTTTGTCGAAAATTGTTCTTCTACTAACAAATGCAAAATGAAGGATTCATTGTCAATGCTACGAGAATTTCTAAGGTCAGTTTCTCATAAAACAGAGATTGTATAAATCCTGTTAAGATCGATATGTTCCAACTCACAAACTGAGAGATTCTTTATCTTAGACATAAATAAAAGAGCTTCATGATGAATACTAGAGACCTGTTGCTTTACAGCTTCAACCTTCTCAGGACGTAGGGGTATACAACGATCCATAGAATGATGACCACGGGTCGGCTTGACGAACCATCGAACCCGTTGGATTCAGGACGTCGAGATAGTGCCAGGGGTACCCTTCTCTTCCAGTCCAATGGCCCCGGTGTCACCTTGTAGGTCCATCTTGGAAACTAGGGTTTTGCTAAGTGAGGGAGTGTGCAATTTTTTCACACGGGGGTCAACTTTGGAAGATCATCCACCGAGCACTTATGGCTAGCATTCCCAGCCAGAACCTGCCTAGATACACCTGCAGGACTCCCCGGAACCAGGTTTTGCTGCACGGTTTGACTTCTATGCCCCCGACAAGTATCCAGTCCCTGAAGGCCTTTTGGATGCGAGACGGAACGAGCCATAGAATGACGACCGTGGATCGGATCGACGAACCGTCAACTCTGTTGGATTCAGGACTCTAGGATAATACTAGGGGTTCCATTCTCCTCTAGTCCTGTGGCCCTGGTGTCACCTTGTAGGTCCATCTTGGAAACTAGGGTTTTGCTCAGTGAGGGAGTGTGCAATTTTTGCACACGGGGGTCAACTTTGGAAGATCGTCCACTGGGCACTTATGGCTAGCGTTCCCAACTGGAACCTGCCTAGACACACCTGCAGAACTCCCCAGAACTAGTTTTTTCTACATGGTTGGAATTCTATGCCCCCGCCAGGTATCCAGCAGGTGTCCCTAAAGGCCTTTTGGATGCAAGACGGAACGAGCCATAGAATGACGACCGTGGCTCCGATCGATGAATCGTCGACTCCATTGGATTCAGGACAATCGGATAGTGCCAGGGTTGCCCCTCTCCTTTGGTCCCGTGGCCCTGGTGCCATATTGTACATCCATCTTGGAAACTAGGGTTTTTCTCAGTGAGGGAGTGTGCAATTTTTGCACACGGGCTCAACTCTACAAAATCGTCCGCCAGGCACGTATGATGATGATGATGGTGATGATGATGAAGACGTTGATGATGATGGTGATGGTGATGGTGATGGTGATGGTGATGGTGATGGTGATGCTAATTAAGATGATGATGATGGAGAAGATGATGATGATGGAGATGTTGATGAGGAACCTAGAGTTAGAGTTAGAGTTAGAGTTAGAGTTAGGGTTTGGGTGAGGGTTGGGGCTAGAGTTATAGAAGGAAATTGAATTAGGGTTAGATTTAGAGTTAATGATGATGATGAATATGGTGGTGATGATGAAAACGTTGACGGTGATGGTGATGGTGATGGTGATGGTGATGGTTTAGTGCCAGGGTTTGGGTGAGGGTTAGGGATAGAGTTATAGAAGGAAATTGAATTAGGTTTAGAGTTGGAGTTAACAATGATGATGAAGATGGTGATGGTGATGAAGACATGATGATGATGGTGATGGTGACAGTGATGGTGATGGTGATGGTGATGGTGATGGCGATGAGGAAGAAGATGGCATAGTGCTACTGTTTGGGTGAGGGTTGGGGCTCGAGTTAAAGAAGGAAATTGAATTAGGGTTAGAGTTAGAGTTAATGATGATGATGAAGATCGTGGTGATGATGAAGACATTGACGATGGTGGTGATGATGATGGTGATGATGAAGAAGATGATGATGATGGAGATGTTGATGAGGAGCCTAGAGATGATGTTTGTGATGATGATGACAAGTCCCTCTAAGTGGTTATCTATAGGAGTAAAGCATCAATCTCCAACCATAAATGAGCATGTCTTAAAATATATTAGTGGAAACCCGAGGTTGATGACACGATGCTTGGATAAGGGAAAAGTCTAGCTAAATTTGGGTGAGCATTGAGCATGGGGAACCAAATCTATGAAAAAGGTTGGGGATATAAGAGTTTTTTGGGTTATAAGAGCATGGGGAACCAAAACCCTAAACCAACATAATCATCATAATATAAGAGTTTTTTGGGTTGGCGATATACCTCAAGGTACCCAAAGCATGAAAAAGGTTTGGGTGGACACAAAACTAAAGAGAGAGACTAAAGAGATATTTGATCGATAAGGAATTTCACAGTTCCCTAATGCTTTTCTCAAGTATAGATCTCAAAAATACCACCCTTGAAACTTTATGATAACTCCCTACCCCAAGTGGAAGACCCTTCTATCGATACATGGATTCCTAGAAGGTTTCATCCACCAAGTTAAATTTTCAAGACCATTGTAATAGATTATGTACTTCAAAAAATTTCCTAAAACCTAGGTAATTCTAATCTTGAGAAACTATCAAAACTGCTATCTTCAAATGCTCAAAACATAAATAGATATATTTAAGAAAATACTAACTCAAATTACTCAAATTTGATACAAATCACATCACCATTTTATTTAACATAAAATAGAAGCATGGAACAGTTTAATACATATAGGAAAAATAAAAAACATAGGCAAAGACATGTATGTATGTATGTATCAACAAAAAATGCATGTACCAACGAAATAACATAAAACTACACATACCTCGATGTAGAACATAACATTCTTTGATGCAATTCTTTCTCTTATGTAAAGTTGACTGGCCTCATTCAATAAATCCATCTGGATCCTCTCTATTGCTAATTGTCTCCATCAATCTTCCGTGCTCTAAATGAGGTAGGTAGTAGTGTACCTTGGTTGAGCTCTTGCTTGACATTGTCTGAAGATGGATGTTTGTGCCAACGATCAAGTTTGTGAAGTGATGCACCATTGAACCTGGTCTGTAAACCATGAATACATGCCCACTAGTCTTCCTTGACTTCCCATATAGTGTAAGATATTTCCGCTTAACCACCATCGAGCCAGTAGGAAATTCAATTCCTTCATTGTCTATTAATGATTCGTAGAGGGTTTGATTACCTTGGATGCACTGTTCCAACCAATAATCCGCGCCCCATTCATTGCCTTTCGGGGAAACAACTGCTTATATGTGTCCTGGTTGTACAAGATCTGAGATATGGTCGTATTCTATTGAAATCGCTGACTGACCCTCCTCTAACTGGGTTGTTTCAACAACTGGACGTTGGTCTACTGCAAGTGACACACGATCCCATTCATCAACCGAGTCCATGCATTCGGATTCATCCCATTCGCCACTGCTACAAGGGCTGCAAAAGCATGCAAGCTTTCACGTCCATATTTCAAATAGGGGTTTGTTTGAGCTTCGAACTAAATGAAATCCACGTCTTCCTTGTACTGTGCCGCAAGTATAGGAACACGATTGATCTATGCCAACCACTAGCCAAAACTTTCTCACCACACATCCTACCACTGATCATGTTTTTTAATCTCTTGCTCGGTCTGAAAATGTTGCAGAGCACCATTGAACTTTGGACCATGCAGCTCGGATATGAGGTTCCCTGTCAAACCTCATCTCTTCCCTTCGTAGTGCGGTATTGATGCATGCACCAGCCCCATCATGCTTTCCTTTGCCGTGCCCACTCTCAAAATAGTTCCATATATGCAGCACATTGTAAGTCTTATGCAAAGGACTCATCCATTGGAATACTCGGGCATCTTTGAACTGGCCTGCACAACCATCCGACCATATCCAATGTTGATCCATCTGTATATCTCTCTCCTTCAACTGATCATAGAAAATTCAAAAACAATGTTGCACATAATGCAGATCATGGGTTCTATCATCACTTATGTAAAAGTTTGTCTCCTTCTGTATTATCCTCTTGTCATTGCTGCTCTCTAGCCCATGCCTATACATAATATGTACCATGATGCTGACTTGGTCTGAATAGTAGTATTGACTCTGGATTTCATTTTGTGGCTGAAGGGTGTAATTTTCTGCAAAATCCACAATTGACACTATGGTTCCAATGGGAAATGTGTCCCTGCATTTTCTATACTGCTCATCTTGCCATCGCGCTACATGCACATGTTGAACATACTGCTAGGTTTTCTCATAGAATTATGTCAAGAAGTCACATACCGGTACCTGTTACCATGGAAACAAGGGAAATATTACAATGTGGCCTTTGGAAAAATGTATATTCCATCAATTGAACGTGTAATATGAAAAATATGCAGTATTCATTTGTACCTATGACTTCACCAATGCAATCTTTTTACTTTCTCTAACACTGTCTAATTGATAGGTCACGTACCTAAAGCTCTGCATCTCCACGCCCATCATGCCAAATTCGTGCTCCTTGCTTTCATGAATGCAACGGTTCAAAAGAGAAAACCCATTGCACCTAGAACATGTCCCATACAGACACAATTTTCCATAATACTTTTGTCCTTCGGGCCTTGGACACATGATGTTGTGGATAAAGTCTCTTGATGCATTTGGTGGTAGTATGGATTCATTGCAGCCCTGCACAATGTTAGTATGCAAATCACAAAATATATGTTTATATGTGTTATAATAATATTCATATTCTACGTGGTATCTACAACAACAAGTGTTATGATCAATGCATATACGAAAGTACCATGGTTTGCATTTCTCAAAGGACCTTTGGCCCACGTTCAATTGTGTGTGCTTGTTCCTGAATCTATCATAGAGTTCATTCTGTGTGGTGTCAAGGAAGTGTTTAACATGGGGCTCACATTCAATAGAACCTTTTCTCAGTTTTAGCACATCTGTTTGGTTTGATGAAGGTCTAGTATGATCATGCCAAGACTTTTGTACTAACTCCTTAAGAGCATCAATTAGCTTCCTATATGCACAAGGCAACCTACCAACAAAATCCCAACAATCGTTTCCACCCAGAATGTCAAGATTTTCTCTTGTAACAGAGTACTTTTTAATAGTTTTTCTATTTAATTTGAGTATGTGAGAAGTGTGTGATATCAGGCGACGTTGCCTTGTGGACTTTCTTACAACTGATTCCACTAAAACACGATGAGCCGTGCAAAGATCTTTTGTACGAGACATCTTCCCAATCGCATTAAATGCAGATTGGAGATTTCTAACAATATGACTGTTGGCCTCTGACTTTTAACCATCTTTATGCCCAAAATTCTCCTAACAACAACTAAAAAATGTGATTTTAACAAACATAGCAATAATTGACATTTACCTGCATCACCTTTGGATTCAAAATATTCTTTGACAATTTTGTTGTATTACAATTCGATAGTGCATTTTGGCAACTTGCCTTCAAGCCCCGACATAGCACTCTCATCCACATGAATACGTCTAGGAGTTCTTCTTCTTGCACTGGACAGTCGAGGTAGGGAGGGTGAACATGAGACATGAATACCAGAGCTTGTTTGTTGTGGTGCTTCGTTCATAGATTGGACCATAATGGGAGTGTGGTCGACAGGGTTGTGCTCTTCTTGGAGATTGCAAATTAAGCAAGGCTTGTATGTCCATCTCTACACATGTAGCATCTCCCAAAATTCTAGTGTCGTCGAGAACTTCAGAATGACTCGTTGATGGATTGTTGGTTGGAGATTGTGTTGATGTTGGAATTTGAGTTGGGTCTATTGGACGCGACCGCTTTACCCGTGGTTCTGAACAAGAGGTTTTCGTTTCAACAACTGTGTTAGGATCAGAGGCAGGATCCGGGACAATGATAGGACCATGTCTCAATCTTTCCATTCCCAACCTGGCCTTTTCTCTTAATTCATTTACCTTTTCAATGGGAAGATTCCTTCTATTTTTTTTTTGCGTTTCGTGGGTTTCCCATCTCCAAAAGTCTCTTTAACACAACTATCAGGCCTACCCCTGCAAAAGAAACAACAAATAATATATTAGTGCCATTATACAATGAACCTGACACATTCCAACATAGCTTACCACTTTACAAATTAACATATACAACTACAGACTATGTTGGTTTATTTGTGTTCGAATAAACATCATTATCCCTTACAATTCCAATCAATATAGATGATGGTTGGTCAAGTGTAGAGAGGAGAAACTAGTGTCTTGCCTAGCCATGAATTCATAAAAATTATGGTAGTAACACCCTACAACAGAGATGGCTAGAGATGCCTTGGGAATAGTTTGATAGTTTTTCTACATCAAATAAGGTAACCTTAATTAGTTGCATTTTTTTATGTCTCCCTTAATGTTATCAATTCTAAATTTTGCACCTAGTTCAATTGCTTTGTCTTCATAGTGGAATGGTATATCCTTCCATTTGAGGCAATGTCCTTTACCATCGTAAATTACTAGGTTATATAACACCTTAGGGAGTTTAAGAAACAACAACAAACTATTTGCTTATCTATAAACCTTGAGATGATAGATAGTGATTTTGAGTTTAAAATACCCATGGTCGAATTCAACAATGCATCACAATAGAATGAATGTATACCTTGTTTTGTGCAAAACCTTAAGGAGGATGCAAAGGTTTCTAACAAGGATCATGGTCTTAGGAAGGATGATTAGGGGGAATATAATTTGACCTTTCAATGTGCAATATCTAGGGTGGGGAGGTGTTGGAGAGTGGGGAACTAGGGATTATACCAACAATTATCATGTTGAATATTGCATGAAGTGGGAAAGTCTTGGTTTTTGGAAAATAAATCATTATTAAAGGTGAGGGGATATTGTAAGGATGGTAAGTATGGATGAATATTATCATATTTGGATTCATAGAGAAAGGAAAGGTGCATATACTTACAGATATCCTCATTCCATATAATGGTATTGAATAAGAGATGAGAGAGTTGTGGTTTTGTGGATGAGTTGAACTGATATTTTTAGTTATGTTTAGTGAGTGTGTAGTATTTTTTGCTAGCATAATATGAGGTGAAAACAACAAAATTAACTTGGGAACTAATTACACAATGAGGAGGTTGCATACTTCATCTTGTCTAGTGTTCATATGAGTTTTTTTAGATGTGAACTTGGGAAATCTTCTTGTCATATTCATTGTTGTGTATGCATGGATATTGTTGTGGGCATATGATAAAAACAAAAAGGCATGGGCTCATCTCAAATCTTGTGAATGAAAAGACTTATTTACAATTCACCATACCTCTATAGAAATGATCTCCACTTGTAATGGAAACGATAAAGGCATGGGCTCATCTCAAATCTTGTGAATGAAAATACTTATTTACAATTCACCATACCTCTATAGAAATGATCTCCACTTGTTCATAAGAGTGTTTTTAGATGTGAACTTGGGAAATCTTCTTGTCATATTCATTGTTGTCTATGCATGGATATTGTTGTGGGCATATGATAAAAACAAAAAGGCATGGGCTCATCTCAAATCTTGTGAATGAAAAGACTTATTTACAATTCACCATACCTCTATAGAAATGATCTCCACTTGTAATGGAAATGATAAAGGCATGGGATCATCTCAAATATTGTGAATGAAAATACTTATTTACAATTCACCATACCTCTATAGAAATGATCTCCACTTGTTCATATGAGTTTTTTTAGATGTGAACTTGGGAAATATTCTTGTCATATTCATTGTTGTCTATGCATGGATATTGTTGTGGGCATATGATAAAAACAAAAAGGCATGGGCTCATCTCAAATCTTGTGAATGAAAAGACTTATTTACAATTCACCATACCTCTATAGAAATGATATCCACTTGTATCTTGAATGAATCCACTGGATTCCAAGACCACTGAAGATGTGTGTTAGATTCCAGGGGTGATTTTGTGTCCAATAGATCAAAGAGTGTCCAAAATATCAATGAGTGTGAGCCAATAAGAAACCTATGAGAGCTTGAAACCCACGGAAGAAGTGAAACCCGTGTTTTTGGTGGAATTCCTGGGAAATAAAGAACTTTGTTTTTTTAACTAGTAACAGGGCCGCGCACGCATGCTCAAATGCGCACACGTGTGTTTCTCACGTGTACACGTCAGGAGCGTGCACACACCCAAACCCGCGCACACGCCCCTGTATAACGTTTACACTATTTATTCCCCAACGTTTACACCATTTAATGCCAAACCTTCCCCCACTTCGAAAATATTTTCATAAATTGGACTCGATGATGAAGTTTGAAGGGTGGGTCTTAATTTTTATTGGAAGGGCTTAATCTTTGACACATTTGATAATTTATGGTTGTCTATGCGGCTTGACCCAATTGACATTGTAAGGTGAGGGTGTGCATGCATAATAATCCTTATTTATGACTATGCAATGATGATTTAAATGGAAGAGGATGTAAAGACGTGTTAATTTTATATGTATTTTGATGGAAAGTGTCGAAGAGAAACGTGGTGATAAACCACAATTACTGAGCCAAAAATTGTTTTTTTAAATTTTATTAATAAGCATTGTAGTACTTTGGTCCAAATATTTTTTCTAAGTCATCGTTTCTCCATATTGTGTGCCTACTGCCACCTCTCTATATCAATGCATAAAATCAACCTCTGCTTGGTTTGTGGTAATAGTTGCATGCCATTATTTGTAGTTGCATGCCATTGAGTGTTGTTTAGAGTTTCCGTGAATCTGTGACATTCATGCAATAAATGAAGTCTTGTAGAGGAGGATTCATCAAAGAGGCAATTTGAATTTCATTTTGACAAAACACATATTTTGTAAAGATCAAATGCCATGAACGCATCCTCATCCTACCATGCAAGACCGTGGATATGTTGAAAAGCATTGAACATCATCGAGGAATGAAAACAGGTTCCTCGAGATCTTATTGAAGCATATTGAGCTCAATTGAATTCCACCTGAGCCTTAATTAAAAATTCTAGACCTCACGCGTCATCAATAACACATAGAATCCATGACACTATCCCTCTACAAGGAGCCTCCTCCTCCTCCTCCTCCTCATCATCATAATCATCTTCGTCATCGTCAGCATCATCATCATCATCCTCATCATCATCATCCTCATCATCATCATCATCCTCATCATCATCATCATGTCCATCATCATCATCATCATCATTATCACCCACTTCCTCATCATCATCCTCATCCTCCTCCTCCTCCTCATCATCATCTTCATCATCATCATCATCATCATCTTCATCATCAACATCGTCATCATTGGCATAATCATCATCCATCATTTGTTGATGTATATGTAACTTCGGAATGTATTTCACCCATGTATTTCATATATGTATATTGTACTCCTATAGAGATGGTATTATTCCTCTGTACGGAAGTATTTGTATTCCTATAGAGATGTTATTATTCCTCTATACTGAAGTGTTGTCATTTATATTGTAAGTGTTGTAACGTATACTTGATGGGTTATTAGACCACCTTGTTGGGGTCCGCCCTGTATAAGTCATGTGGGTCGAAGGGTTATTAGACCACCCTAGTGGGGGTCGACCATGTGGGTCAAAGGGTTATTAGACCACCCTCTTGGGTGTCGGCCCAGTCAGCATTGTGTTATGTGGTTAAGTTGAGGCCGACCTAGTAAAGGTTATTAGGCAAGTCAAGTCAAGTATAAATAGAGTGTAGGAGGCACTCTATTTTATCATTCTATTCTCTCACACACTCTTTGGAGAGTGGCCCACTTGTGGAGGAGGAGAAGCTACAGCTAGGATATGTTTATCTCTTATTCTTGGGTTGTATCATTTCTCTATCTATCTCTGAGGAATTTATTGGTTTTCCCCAAGTAAACTCTGTGTCTCTTGTGTGCTTGCATTATTATGTCCATGATTGATATGCTGTAGATATCCTATACATGTTGTTCTCTCAGTTAAGATCCTAGATCAGATTGAAGTAAATTTTGGAAAACTAACATGGTATCAGAGCTAGCCTGAAAGAAGACATGGTATGGCATGTATGACACTTGTTGCACTTGCGATGCTAGAGCTTGATATAGCAAAAACCAGTCATCGTAGCACTTTTGATATAAATCCATTTTGGAGAAGTTTTCGGATCTGAAACATTTACAAGTCGAATATAAGACCTCCATGTACCTTGTGTCCAAAGGAAAACTTCTAATTCGTTGTACTTTGTGCTTTATGATCTGTACAATCTAGGGTTTATGCCTCTTTGAGATATGAGTCATAAACATGTGACCTAGGAAAAAAGGTCATAACTTGGGCTAAGAAGCTCCAAATGAAATTTCATAAAAAGTGACAAGTATTGCACGGACTGTACTTTCTCAGGTAACTTTTTCAGAGGCCAAAACAAAACCAATGACACGTGGCACGACGTACAAGTTCGCTCTCGTGTTTTATCCCATAAACAGGTCACGTTGCGACACTTGGCATAACTCTCTCTCAGAGAATCCAATTGAGGTCAGACCTATGGGGTTGTAAATATGATAGGTCAGGATACCATAGGGAGAATTTTCAGACCCTGTGGATCAGAAAGTTAGGAGTTACACTAGAAACAATCAGGTACATATTTCTGTCAAAACAGAATTATTTTTGAGCACCTTCATTCATGGCTTCGGGAATTTAGGGTTTTGGAGAAAGATTGAATTTTTGTAATTGGAGACCATGGCTGAATGCTACTCATTAAAATCAAAATTTAGAGACAATGATCAGAATTTTTGGTTGGGTAGAAGGCCGGGCTTGATCAGACCCTAGTTCGGGACTTTGATCAGAAAAGTGGAAAATTAGGGCTTCTGCAAAAATGGGAATTTTTGAAATCTGTGACCATGGCTGGAAGCTCCTCAGAAAAATAGAAGCTTAGAGATTTGAATTGAACCTTTTGATTGGGCAGAAGGGTGGGCTTTATCAAACCCTAGTTTGGGATCCTGTCTAGAAGATCCGGAAGGTTCAAAGGCAATTTTGAGGGGTGAAACTTTGCAGTTTTCAAATTCTGAATATACCGGCTTGATCAGCTCATCAAGGCGCATCTTTCTATCCTTTCAGAATTTTGAAATTCAAAGTTTGAATTTTTAGGGTTTCTCTAACAAACCCTAATCCAACTCCAGATCGAGTTCCTGCAAATCAAGTGGATTGGGTTAATCCTGGAAGAGAATGGATTGGTCACCTGCATAAGTGAAGAAGTTCTTGTTTCAGAGGGAGATGAGGCTAAGGCCTTTCATAAGAAGATTACAAGCAATCTCGTCAGGTATGACTTATCCAGGTATGTTTTGAGATTTGTTCATGATTAAGTTTATGGTATATTTGTCTTCATATTATTATGGTTAGTACAATCTTGATTAAATTTAGACTTGTCATATCACCTTAGTAAAATTAGGAATGTATGATAGAAGATATTCATTGATTAGGGTGTTGACACTTATGGTTGTACTAATGCATTATGGTGTTGTATGAGGTTTATGTTGTCCGCTAACATGAAAGGTACACCAAGAAAGACAAATCATGTTCTAGTTCAAGAGCATATGATCATGGTGACATGAAGACAAAGATTCATCCATTGTCATGGATCACTTAGAAGATCTATTTACGAGGTATGTATAACTTGGTTCTATAATGGTTAACTTATGAGATATGCAGGTTACTAGCACAAGTCATTGAAGAGAACAAGAAGACATCATGTGGGTATGTTAGACATAACTAACTAACATACTAATCCAGGTATGTCTTTCCTATATCAAGTTAGAATCCTACCTTGTGATAGGATCTCTTATATAAGTATACATGGCATGATTCATAATGATTATTCATAGGTTTGAATAATCATGGGTGTATGCATATTATGTTTCTTACCTTAATTGATGATATGACTAACCAAAAGAGTCATGAAAGTATAGGTTTGAGTAATCACGGGTTTAGGCATATTATGTTTCTTACTTTAATTTATGATATGACTAAAACATAAGAGTCCATGAATACTAATGTTTATTATCTGTGTTTAAAATGATCATGACTATACATGTTTAAGATTATTGTGTTTTGATAGTATTGAGAATATACTAATAAATGTATGATTATGTATGAGATCTCGAGAATATCACAATAATGATACTTGTAAGCATGCATAGTGATCGAGGATCGATATAAGTTCAAAGACAGGTAATCCAGGAAGCAAAGATCAAGAGGGAGCACACTCCAGTAGTTTCTGCAAGGATGCAGATATTCAGAGGGAGTCGACCACTTCTCACAATCCACATCAGAATGGAGTTGCAAAGATTCAAAGGGATTCCACCCAACAACCAAACAAAGATAAGTATTTGAATTGTCATTTCTTACGTATTTGTTTGTTTAAATAATATTGTTCAATTATGTATATACTGATGTTCCTAGAATTAGGTTGTGTATTTTGGCATATTAGAATAATTGCATTAATGAACTGCATACTACTAATATGCATGTAATGGGTAAGTGGCCTATGGAACTATACAACATTCCATTGCTACTTATCTAGAATGAATCCTCTTTGCTTACATGTTGGGAGTTGTGCACACTCTTAACAATGTTCTTGTAGAGATTGGAAGGCATCTAGAAAGTTACGGGATATGGATAAATGTTGTATTTAAGCATTGGCTAAGATAATTGCATGACTGTATGACATATTTATTTATGTGTAAGAATTTGTTCTGAAAACTATGAGATGTTTTCTAATCATGCAATTTAACTTGTTTTGTAGGAAAGATCGTATACCATCACCTACAAAAGAAGGACTACAACATTTGTTCAACAACAAAGTTATCTATTGAAGATATTAAAAATATTGAAGTTCCCAAGATTCGGGAAGAATGCCATGATCGAGGAGTACCAGTCGATCATGAAGAATGATGGTTGGGATGCAGTCCCAAGACCAGAAGGGAAGTCTACTGTGACTTCCAAATGGATCTATAAGATCAAGCATGCTGCAGATGGTAGCATAGAGAAATACAAAGTGAGATTTGTAGCTCGTGGCTTCTCCCAGAAAGAGGAATTGATTATGAAGAGACTTTTGCTCCTATATCTAGATACACTTCCATTAGTACTTGCTCCGACTGCAGTGATAAAATGGAAGATACACCATATGGATTTCAAGATAGCTTTCTTGAATGGTGTAGTCAAAGAGGAAGTGTATGTCGATTAGCCACTCGGGTTTGAGTCATATATGTGCAGAACTTGGTATGGTAGGATAGACAGCTTTCTATCTAGTTTGGGCTTTACCAAGAGTAAATCAGATTCCAACCTTTACTACAAGGTTGAGGAACGCAATCCAGTGATACTACTTTTGTATGTGGATAACCTGTTTGTTACAGGTGAGGATAGATTGATTGTTGACACGCAGCGGAAGCTTGCTGCCGAGTTCGAGATGAAGAACTTGTGGATGATGCACTATTTTCTAGGCATGGAGGTGTGGAAGAGTGCATATAGGATATTCCTTGGACAAGGGAAGTATGTAGTAAGAGATCTTGAAGAGGTTCGGGATGATAGACTGCAAGGACATGGCCACACCTATGGCATCAAACCTGAAGCTTCTGTGTGATGCTTCATCTGAGTTGGTTGATGTCACGGTGTATCGTCAGATGATTGGGTCCTTGATGTACCTAACGAACACGAGACTAGATATTTGCTTTGCGGTGAACACATTGAGCCAGTTCCTGACAGATCTTAGGAGTGTTCACCTGGTTGTTGTAAAGCATATTCTGAGGTACCTAAAGGGTACAATTGATTATGGGATCAAGTATGATGCGAATCAAAACTTTAACCTGCAGGGTTATCTTGATTCAAATTGGGCAGGCAGTGCTACGGATAGGAAGAGCACATCTGGGTGTTGCTTCAATATGGGATCAGGTGTGATCTCTTGGTTTAGCAGGAAGCAGTCTTGTGTAGCACTGAGTACAGCCGAAGTAGAGTATGTTGCAGCTTGTTCGGCTAGTTGTGAGGCAGTATGGCTTAGGAAGCTACTATCTGAGTTATTTGATCTCCCGCTAGAGGCTACTGGTATCTTTTGTGACAACCAGAGTTGTGTGAAGCTGTCTAAGAACCCGGTGTTCCACAACAGGTCGAAACACATAGAGATCAAATATCACTATATCAGGGATATGGTGCAAAGGGGATCAGTGAAGCTCCTGTATGTTGCGACGGATGAGCAGATTGCAGATGTGTTGATGAAGCAACTAGCCAGAGTGAAGTTCAAGTACTTCAGAAAGAGGCTTGGTGTTCTTCAGATCGACGACACTTCGAGGAAAAAGTGATGGATACATTCGATGAAGGCATTCCAAGCATGGTGGAAGGAGGATCCTTCACATGGCTATGGATGTAAGCGCTGGATGATGAGAATCAGGATGATGTTCTAGTTTATGCTCGATATGATCAGTTGGATCATTTATGTTTGTATGCATCATGTTGGATGTTGGATATGATCAGTTGGATCATTTATGTATGTATGCATCATGTTGGATGCTGGATATGATCAGTTGGATCATTTATGTATGTATGCATCATGTTGGATGCTGGATATGATCAGTTGGATCATTTATGTATGTATGCATCATGTTGGATGCTGGATATGATCAGTTGGATCATTTATATGTATGTATATATGCATCATGTTGGATGCTTGGACCATGTAACTGTATATGTATCAAGTGGGTACGATTATATGATCAGGTAGATCATGTATGTTGATATATATTAGGTGGATACATTGTATGATTAGGTGGATCATGTATCTATGTATGTATTAGGTAGATACATTATACGATTAGGTGGATCATGTATGATGATATGTATCAGGTACATACTTGGTATGCATCAGGTGGATGCATTATATGATCAGGATGATCATGGATGACGAGCTTCAGGATGTTGCTCCAGATGACATGCATCACGACGATGCAGTGATGATGATCAGGATGATCATATGTGATGACATGTATCAGGTGGATACATTACATAATAAGTTGGATTATGTGTGATGAGTTCCGAAGACATAGATGCACATGAGCTTTTCGTACATGGTTGTAGATATGTTCTCCCATGGTCGCGATGTAATTGCTGGGCTTTTTCGACATGGTAGCAGATGTGTTCTCCCATGGTCGTGATGTAATTGCCAGGGTCATTCGAGCATGGTTGTATATGTGTTCTCTCATGGCTACGATATAAGTGATTGGGCCATTCGAGCATGGTTGTAGATGTGTTCTCCCATGGCTGCGATATAAGTGCTGGGACCATTTGAGCATGGTTGTAGATGTGTTCTTCCATGGCTGCAATATAAGTGTTGTGCCATTCCGACATGGTGGTAGGTTGGTCCTCCCATGGTCGTTGATGTAAGTGATGTGAGCCTTTCACGGATGGTGGTAGGTTGGTCCTCCCATGCCGGTGAGTGTAAGTGATGTGTGTTTGCATCTAGGTTGTGCTTCGTGATACTCTGTGGCCATGGAAAGGTTGTGCAGTAACATGTAAAAGGTCCTGGGAGATCCAGAAAGGTTAAGCTGTGTGCTCGTAATCAGTCCTGGGATGCTCTTTCGAGGTTTTGTGATGCACGTAATAAGTCCTGAGGATTCCACAGTATGGCCAGTGATGATGAAGACCTGCAGGTGGTGGGCCTACATCCAGTATGAAAAAGGACTGGCTCTGTATAACTTCCTATGATGAGTAGATTCAGAGATTGATTGAGATAGCAGCAACAGTGACGAGGATGATGATTCACTGATGATGATCCAGAGAAGAAGACTTGTTCTAGCAGACCTGTGTCGAGAAATACCTTCCTAGTTAAGAGGGAGTGTTGATGTATATGTAACTTCGGAATGTATTTCACCCATGTATTTCATATATGTATATTGTACTCCTATAAAGATGGTATTATTCCTCTATACAGAAGTGTTTATATTCCTATAGAGATGTTATTATTCCTCTATATGGAAGTGTCATCATTTATATTGTAAGTTTTGTAACTTATACTTGATGGGTTATTAGACCACCTTGTTGGGGTCCGCCCTATATAAGTCATGTGGGTCAAAGATTTATTAGAACACCCTAGTGGCGGTCGGCCATGTAGGTCAAAGGGTTATTAGACCACCCTATTGGGTGTCATCCCAATCAGCATTGTGTTATGTGGTTAAGTTGAGGCCGACCTAGTAAAGGTTATTAGGCAAGTCAAGTCAAGTATAAATAGAGTGTGGGAGGCACTCTATTTTATCATTCTATTCTCTCACACACTCTTTGGAGAGTGGCGCACTTGCGGAGGAGGAGAAGCTGCTGCTAGGAAATGTCTATCTCTTATCCTTGGGTTGTATCATTGCTCTATCTATCTCTGAGGAAGTTATTGGGGTTTTTCACCTTTATGGTTCTCCCCAAGTAAACTTTGTGTCTCTTGTGTGCTTGCGTTATTGCATCCATGATTGATATGCTGTAGATATGATGTACATGTTGTTCTCTCAGTTAAGATCCTAGATTAGATTGAAGTAAATTCTGAAAAACTAACATCATCTTCATCATCTTTGTCATCTTCTTCATCATCATCATTGATAATGATGATGATGACGAAGATGATGATGATGATGATGATGATGATGAAGATGATGGATGATGATGAAGATGAGTACAAAGATGAAGATGATGATGCTGATGATGATGAATATGATCATCATCATCATCATCATCCTCATCATCATCATCATAATCATATTCGTCATCATCATCCTCATCATCATCATCCTCACCATCATGATCATCGTTATCACCCACT